>OY987258.1:41390880-42035755 GCA_963920725.1 Rhamphomyia laevipes | reverse complement strand
GTTATTATGAAAATCGAGAATGTGAAAATTTGTGGTATGTTTTTTTTTTGTATATATAATATTCTAAAAACGTTTTCATAAATGATTTATTTAAAAACTATTCAAGAAATAGTGTAATTTCATAAGAATTATTTAATAGTGATGGGGAATTAAATAAAATATTTTGTATATTTGGTATAATTTATAATATTAAAATGAACTATTAAAATGTTGATCATTATTTATATTTGTGTGTCCTTGAATTTTATAGAAGTAAAGAGCGTATACAGAGTGGTTCAAACCTTTATTGAATTATGGCGTACCCTATAATTTCGAATTCCTTTTTTTTTTGCTATCATGAAGGTGTTGAGAATTATGTACCGGTTACATTACTGAGGCATCGATATTTATCTTAAAGTTAACTCAGCTGGAAATAAAAAACCGGTAATAATATTTCTGTGTGTAATGTAGTTTAAAGACTGAGACTGAGAAATATGATACCGAAGTTGATTATATAATTTGCCGAAACAAATATTTATGTAGCCTCAATATTAAAAGCACGTTGTAAATGAAACCTTCTTCAATAAAAAAAAAGCATATAACTCGGAATCTAAAATTGAATATGAAAAATTTCATTTGGCAAAACTCTTGGTATAAATTAAATGTAAATTTCATCTGCAGATTATTTACGTAAACAACTTTCATATAATTATACAGCCTAAATCAAATATTTTTCTTAGAAACATTCTGTATCATTGGAAAATTCGTAACGTGTCAAGTATAATTGCAGTAGGAGTAGAAGTACATTGTCCATCTTTCAGCAACTAGAACCAGTTCCAGAGAGAGTAGAAGCATTAAATATATTTAATATACGATTTCAAAATTGTACGATAGTATTAGGTTCCACTGAATATTCCAATATTTCCACAATTTCTCATTAAACGATTATTGTATTTTATAAAACTCATTTTTACTATTAGTTTTTATTATTTCAAATTTTACAAATATATTCTTTTTTTCGAAATTGTCAATATAATGACCTTATATTTGGCCTGTCAATCGAAAACTTTTACAATTTTGGTTATTGCCTTAAAACTTTTAGAACAAAAACATAAACTTTATAATCTGGAAACAGAAATTAAAACAATCACAAAATATTTTGATGTCATGAATTTAAATATTTTGAGAAAGGGTTAAATATTTTGTATATTTTTTAGAATTACAGAACTTTTAAATATTAAAACTTGTTTTTATGAAATCTCTTTTACCAGCCTCGAGGATACGATAACATAAAAGAAATTTAGAAATAGGTGATAAATGGCAAAATATTATTCTTTATCGTTAAGGGTTTCTATTTTATTTCAGTATCATCTAAATATGACTTTTCAAATCGAATTTTTTAATGTTCAATCTTTGTTGGATTTTCAATCTTAAGTTCAATTAATACAGAGTTGTCACGCAGGATTACTATATCTTTAATCCTATGTTAAATAGGTATAAGATTCTACATTATTCATTCGTTGATAGCTCTACATTTCCATTGAACTAAGTATTACCGAATTATGAGTCTAAAATTTATATTTTTATATTTTCTATACACCTAAAATATTATAATACCAAATTATATCATAATATTTTTTTGTTAAACGCAACGCCACTTGAATATTAACTTCTTATCTCAAAAAAATATTTTTATATTAAAAATTTACGATCCACTGAGGACCAATTTTAATTTTATTATTACGAAACTGTCGGTGAATTGAAAAATATTATTATGATAAAGAATTGAAAAATATTAAAAATATATTTTATATGAATTAATAATTTAAAAATTATTGTGACTAAATGTGTCACGAAAAGAAATTAACATAAAAAATATTGTCACAACATTATTTAAATTATAAATTAGGAAAATATTTTGTAATTTGCCAGAATTCTTTCTTAAGTTACCAAGAAATATGCTGAAATGTGGTATGTAATTAATGAAATATAATCAACCATTCTTAAAATACTTTAATGCTATACAAAATTATGCTCAGTGTTGTAAAAAATTCAAATTATGGAGCTAAACTATATGAAATCATAAAATGTTTTGTTACCTGCATAATCAAAAAGTGAATTTTTATATAAAAATAATTCACAACACTAAAAACTGATAGATTCTAGCATATTTGGTTAGGTGTTTCAAATAAACTGTTGCTAAATTGTTGCAAAGTGTTTTTTTTTTTGTTATACTGCTAATTAACACATAATTTTTGGAAAAATTTAATACTTAAGTAATAATTTAAAAATTTTTTATCTGTCTAATTGACAATTTACAATAATTGTTACTAAAAGTCAATTTAATTACAAAATTTTGATGAGTTATAATCATACAATTGAAAATTTGGCAATTGTAATATTAAGTTCCACCCAAGTAGATTATAAAACTATTGTACGATTATATTTCTGCACCGATTTAATCTGGGCTATTACTTATAATTTGATAATTCAAATATTAATTTATTAATATAGAAAAAATGTTAGATTTTATTGACACTTTATCGTTAAATGGAGAACAAAATTGAAAATGAATAAAATTATGGATTCTTATTAATTATTATTAAATAGATAAAATTGAATGAATATGGAAATAAATTCCAAAAAACACTACTGCTGATAAAGTTTTAAAATGAGTTAATTTTCAAAATTCAATTTTTGAATTCTTAACAAACATTATTGATCGGTTGTTGAATTATAATCAATATTTAAGTTATTAATAATAAAATATTCCATTAAACAAAAATATTTGATTCTTAAAATTGAAATTAAATTGAATATTGACGTGATCTCCAGAGGCAAAAGTTTTCTCCATAATATGAAATTTAAATAGCCGACACTTTAAAAATCAGTTTAAATAATATCAAAAATTTTCATAAATATTAAATTATTAAAATTGGAAATTTTCCAATTTAATATTTATGATTCTATTCCACATTTTTGCTATTTGATTATTAACTTAAAACTTAAAAATAACTTTGCCAAAGAAATATTTTAAATTCCAAAGATGGAAAAAAAAAATTGGCTCGACAACAATTCGATTAATTAGTTTATTAAATTATAAAATTAAATTTAAATTTTATAATAGAATAAGGAAAAATTCAAATTAGTTATAATTAAAATCAAGACAATCTGCTCAAAGTAGCTAATTAATAATTTTCCGGGTATCTAAAATTAATAATTAAAATTTGAATATTAGCAAAATTTTTGTTTTGCGAATTAAAGTTTTAGTAATTTACTTTTAATTGCAAACATAAAAATATTTTGTATTATTATTTTTCAAATTAAAAACTTTTTATTTAACAAGCACATTTGGTTTGTAAAACATTTGTAAAAGTGCTTGTTAAAAATTTTGTTTACAAGGATTTTTTGTTAGATTTGAATTGAATATGAAAAGTTTAATTTTACAACAAAAAAAAAGTTTAAAATAACTAATGTTAATCCATATACAGAGTGACCCATAATTCACTGAAGGTTTTATATTCTATAAATCACACAATTTGATAGATTCTTAATTCACCAGCACTCAAAAAATGTGAAATGTGGCAACATTCAGTAATTATTGAACAGCAAAATTACATTTCGAAATTATTTCAAATAAATTTATAAATTAAATAAATTCAGTGAATTATGACACAACCTGTGCAAACCAAAGGACGAAAAATGTGTTAAGGAAATAAAAATAAAATTATGAAAAAATGTTTCATGTGAAATTTTCTATTTCAAAATATTCAAAAGTTTTTAATTAGTAACTAAAAATTATTAACTTTTCACTACAATTTATAAATAATTAGATTTTACTTATAGCAATTATATTTAAATAATTTCAGATGTAATGAACTAAGATTACTCATAGTAATCTTAGTTCATTACATTTCGTCATTTCGGAATTTCGGCTATATCGGCAGAGTTCTAGTTAAATTTTTGTTGTCTAAATCTCTAAATAAATTGGTTTGTTTCCCTTGTAATATGAATGAAAATATGTTTCTTTTTTTAATCATTTGCAACATTTTATTATGCTTTTTTTTAAATAATTTATGTTGCACTTAAATCATTATATATTTCAAAAAACTATGTAACAAAGTTTCTGAACAAATAATAAATAAAACTTTTAAAATTATTTATTACATAAAAATAAATTTACAAAACTTTTTAAATATAAATTTGTGAAAATACAAAAAAAAATTAATTACTTTGTAAATTTATATCACTAACATTTAAATTTAACTTTTCCTTTTTCACAAATCCGTACATAATAAATATTGAATGAAGAAAAAAGGATATTTTAAGGAAGAATTTAATTTTGCAGTGTTTAATTGTTTTTATTTGGAAAAATGAAAATGTGTATTTTTTTTTTATTATTGTTTTTCCGAAATAAAATAATTGTAAAAAAAATAATTTTTATTCGGAATTTTATTTAGGTTAGTTTGCCTCAGTTAAAAGTCTTTCAGCCTAGAGCCTTCTATAATGTATTAATCTGGTCCTGTTTGGTACCATATTTACGAATTGTTGTAGGTTAAAAATGCGAGGTCTTTATTGATGGATATTTAATACGTTAACCATTTGAAATGGATTGCAGCGGATAGACTGATGAATTGACGAAAAAGCAGTTCTCTAAAAAGTCATAAAAACAAACTATCCATTAACTATATTCATAGTTAAAGTTTTGTGCCTTCTATTTCGAATCAATATTTGAAAACAGTGTTAATGATTTGTTTATGAAGTTGAAAGTTACTGATAATATTTGCATTATACTAAAAGAAACTTCTTAAAATAATAATATAAACTTTTCAATTTTCCAGTGTTTTTTTTTTTCATTTTTCGAATTTGTTTTCGCTGGTTTTACAATCAAATTTGAAAGTAAAATATTTCTTTTACATATAAAGGAAAGCGTTGACTTTTTCAAAAGCAAATTTTCCGTAAAAATCTTATTATCATTACACTCCTTTACTCCTTAGTTTATCAAGACTGCGAAGACTCAAAATTATAATTTAATTTATTTTCTTTATACTTTAATTATACCATAAACCCAGGAAGATCAATTATAAAAAATTTCAATAACCTTTTCGATTTTTCATATGAAAATGAGTTCAAATTTTAAAACCTTATATAATATTACTGAAATTATGTAAAAGACATAACAAACCTACAAGAATTTATCAAGTAAATTATTACAATAAATTCTTTTTTATTACTTTTGTTATTTACAATGTTGAAATATTTTGTTCAATTTTCTTTAATTTAAGTAATTTAAGGGTAAATTATTATTCATTTCAAAATTTCTTAAAAGTATATGTATACCATAATAATAAATAAGTCATGAAATTCTGATGGAATTGACTCTTTTTAGATATCAAATAAATTATTTATAAACGGCAATATTTTAGTAATGTATAAGAGTTTTTATCGCCATGAAAAAATGAAATTTTAATTTAGAAGCATTTATTTTGTTAAATGCGATACTTAAACTTTTGAAATCAATTAGAATTTTTTTTTTTTAGATTACATAATATAATTACAAAAGTTAAATATTATGTAATGATGAAAAAAATTGTGAGCTATAAAATATTTAATTGCTCCCCGTTTAGTGGATACGTGGTTGTGGTAATATATTAAATATTACAATTTATTTGGTTCGAATAATCTTTTTATTGCGTATTAATGAAGGGTAGATCTTAGTGGTTGAAATTATTAGTTAAGTATTCGACAAAACTGAGTAACAGTAAGAGTAAGTTGATATTAAGGGCCTTGTAATTTGTAACAAATACAATTTTCAGCTTAATCTTACGTGGAGTAATGGACAAAATAAATATTGTAGTAATTTTTATTTCAAATTGTTCATTGTGGGTCTTTATATAAGGAATCTGCCAATACGAAGTTTTTGTTTTCAATAGGGTTGAAATCAGATATGTTGACATTGCTTTGTCGTTCAGTATGAAATGCATTACAGTTTATTTACAGTAAAATGTTGTCAATTTGTTATAATGAATTCAATTTCTATCCAAAATCGTATTAAAATAAATAAAATCTATTATGGAAATGGTCGTAAAACCATTTCGTAAAATTAGAGATATTTTTGATATTCAACAGCATCTGATTTTCATTTGAATAGTTACGTTAATAATACAAAATTTCATATTTGTGCTTCTAGACATACAGAAGCAGTTGTTGAGCAACCATTATATTTATTTGGTAACATTTGTTCATATTATTTCGAAAAATGAGACTGGTGCTGCTATTTTTTTCAATGGAATATTGTTAACAACTTGTGGTATCAAAAGGACGGCGCTGCATGCCATAAAGCTAATTAAATATTCGATTTATAGGAAAAAAAGATTTGTTGGACGATTAATTTCACGAAGAAGTGATGAATTAACCACCAACAAGAACATACGATTAAGCACCATTAATTTCACGATTAATTTTTGTGGGGTTATGTGAAAGATAATGTTTATGAAAATAATTAACATAGAAATTCAAAACCAATATCGAACCCGTCATTCATGAGATTGATCCACAATTATACAGATATCTGATTGAAAATTTCTTCCATGGGTTTAATGTCTGTTCAATGTGCGCGTGGTCCTGGTGGAAATTTTCCAGATATTATATCAAAAAGTCTCTAAAACAAATTTAAATTAAGGAAGACAAATTTAAAATTTGTTCTTATTGGTAGTCATACCGTGATGTTCTACATATATGGATTTTCTATTCCTCAAAAGACAGCTTAAAAATAATTCAAATATTAAGCTGTCCGAAGGATAATAGCTTTTTTCAGATGTATAATATTAATATCGAGTTGAAATATAATTAAAGACATAAAAGAAATACAATTTCCCTCCAATATTGATTTTTATTTGTATCTAAATTACATAATAATTTACCACTTTCATAAAATTAAACATTACAAAGATATTATGTATATATGAATATGTAAAACCGACTACTTAAACATACATATATGAGAGGTGACTGTCTGCTACGTAAATTTTCCATATTATGATATAATAAACACGTTTTTCATTATTAAGTTACGATAATCTTTATTTAGATAAAGTATATTGCCTACTCTGTAAGAATATATTAAAAGAAAATGTAAAATATAATTTTATTATAACGTTAAGTGGAAATAATGAAGTTATTTTATATGAAAATGGTGGAAAACTTAATTGACGTATTAAAATTTATTGATTTAGAAATATTAAATTTCACCAGTTCGTGTATATTTAATTAATTTAAGTAAGAAGTGGAAGAATATAAATTAAATAATTCAAAAATCTTTGAAATTGATTAAATTAAATAAATTAAAATCATGTACTTCATTAAAAATGTATTAAGAATTAAAGATATCAGGTTTGGTTTATGTGTTAATTTCTAATCTAGGTACTTGGTAAATACACTTTGTTGCAATATTTTAATGTAAGGTGTCAGTCTAGAAAGACATTTACACTTTACAGAAATGTATATAAGACATTTATAATGGTCTTTACAGAATTTAATGGTCTTTAAAGAAAGTGTAATTTGAAGCTCAATTAATTTAACATATTTATTACAAACTACAAACTTATCATTACAATCAATAAAAAAGAATATTGATTCTAAAAAAATTTATATATGCAAAAACAATTAATGGGAGCTAATTGCAATACAAAAATGATTAAAATATATAAGAAATTATTCAATATAATAATTTCCCAATTTTATTTATTGGAATTATGGATGATAAAACCATCTCAAAATTTGAGTACTTTTGATATAAAAAATTCATTTTGTAAATTAGATACTTAAAAAATATTCATTTTTAAAATTTCATATAATTTTATTGCGCAATAAACAAACAAAATTTTGCAGTAAAAGGTTTAGGTTCATTATATTAAGTACTACACATGTAATGGCAATTTCATAATTCTATTTATGCAAAATTTTAACTTATTGGTTGGACGTATTTACGTGTGCCATCATAGAATAAGTATCGTGTATAGCAAATAAAAGTATCTAATTTTCCGGTTATGGTTCTCCCAAACTGTCAAATCGATTATTTTTTAAATTAATTTGTATTCCATGCCATTTTATTGAAATTTCATGAAATGTAACTCGCATGTGGAGCAATTATATTGCTAAAACTATTTTGATAGGTTTCAGTATCATAGTACATAAATACAAGTAGGAAAACTAATTAAATTGTAGTTTTGTGACAGAGCTCTACCATAAAACCATAATTAAATTAAATCCGCCGTAGATTAAAATTAGCTTGGAAAATGTTAATGACATAATTTATCATAGATTCGATATGAAATGAAATAGGTAAAAATATTAAATATTTTATTAAATTATCCTACAATCGGTTATTCTAGTCTCGGATTCGGAAAGTCTTCAAATATTTACAAAAATTTCTATATAATCTATATAAATATGTAATAATTATTAAACGCCAAGAGGAAAAACATGGAGTGGCTATCGTACGGCATAAATAAAACAGACAACCTACTTAATCTATTCCGGAGTAACTTAGCCAGATCAACAGCTGTGTTCACGGGTCAAACATTCGGCAAGACTAGCCATCTCATTCAATCAATCATGCCACAGTTACGGACAACTGAATGAGAAGGAAAACATAACCAATTTCATCTGCAAGTAACCAGCTCTGACCAGAGCTTGAAAGGATACACTTGACGGGTATGAACTCAACAACGTCAATGGTCTAGCAGCTAAAAAATTACATATAATATGGAATGTTCCCTGAATGCCTAAATAAGTATCCTAGAGTCGTAGTAAAACGGTACCAATGCGGTAATTTGGGTTAATTTCATAAATATATTAGACTCATAAAAAGTGTCCAGATTTGTAATTAAAATAAGAACGTAATTTTATTAATTAATCTCTAAACTTTAGTTAAGTTTGATAAATCTGTAAACTTTCTTATCAAATTAATTTTATGACTTAATTATTTGCCATCAGGAAAATCTTAAATTATAACTTATTCTAAAAATGCGACGTATTAGCTATAAATATAAAGGTTATAAAGTTTATTCCGGTATATAACGAATTGTATATGCACTTTAAATAAAATTTCTTATACGTAAATATAAATAACTCAAATTATTACAGACACAAATCCATCAAGTCGAGACATTACGTAGTAAACTAAATATTGATTGATATTGTGAAGATATAAAATTATATATTCGTAACAGAAAAATTCATTATAAATCATAAATTTTGATTAATCGTTTAACCAATAAATAATTTTCTTCTTATAGCTAAATACAGAAAATTTATTATAGTATTTACAAGGTTTAGTGTAATTTATTTGTGTTTAGTTTACTGTCATTTATACTTCATAAAGTTAAGACGTTAATTTTATGAAGGACAAAAAATTTGACATAATACATAAAATTGGTATAGATTCATAGTATCAAATACTTCATGGTAAATTTTTGTGATCCACCTCGAGTTTTCGATATATTTTGATTAAGACGAAATTAGTAATTTTCGACAGATTACGAAAAATTTAATGAAATCGTTATAATAACTTACGAAACCAATCAATAACCAAATTTTAGGTGACTTCCATAGAAGATAACTGATAAGTTATAAGGCTTTACCTCAATTAACTTTTAGTTTATGGGGAATATTCATTTTGAAAATTCTGATTTTCTTAATACTTTCAAATAGGAAGGACTTGAAGATAACTAATCCCAAATAGACGAAGTCTTAAATATTATTCTAATATTTGGAAGAAAGTAATATTTTTCCGATATAATTCTCCCCTAATTTCCGTAATTTGTAATTATCAATAGGTCAGAGTATGACGAATTAGTGAATATAAAAAATTTCAAAGATAATTTTTATTATATTTTCTTTTAATATTTATTCAGCTTATTTTACTTGTTGTTTTAAGATAATCTAATTTTATTTTCCTTATATTTTTATATAGGGTTGAATATGACAGACTTGTGTATGTCACCCTCTAGGTTAATAATATATACATATTTACATTTGTAATTTATTATTGTGTGTAATCCTTAGAGTCAATTTCCATTAATATTCATTTTATTTAAACATCTACATGAAAAAGGAGTACTAAAAATTCTATATAAGCTAAGTACAATTCTGTTTTGTAGGTCAGCAGAATTCTACGATATCATTATACAACTGATATTAGCTTTAATGTTATATAGCTAGCTTTAATTAAAACTTTTATTATAATCTCCAGTTTTCATATAAATAAAGACAATTTCTATTTATTTCCAATATGAGTTTTGAAAATAGGATAAATGTTTGGATTAACCAGGAAGACGATAATTCGATGTGACAACACCATTTAAGAAAACTGATTTTAATTGTGGATCCCTTTGAATTTAACAATTTAGTTATTTTGAAGAAAAAAAATAGAAAATTCATTAATTAAAATTGAATAATTTTTTCATATACGAAAGAGGCTGCGTTAATCATTTACAGATTTATACTTTTAAAATTTAAATTATCATATTTTACATGAAGTTGAAATCAATAAATTGAATAAAATCTTAAACTTACTCTTAAACTTAATCTGTAATCGAAGTAACTTACAAATTTCACGATGTTAAAACAATTGTCAATGCTAGCAAAAATGCTGACTGAATAATGGTTCATACTTCATACTACTAAAAAAAGAAATACCTGAAACAATATTACGAAATATTTTCGTTAGTTTTAAGGAATAAGATTTGTACTTTCCTTCACATACTAAATTGATGTCACACATCGTTTAGCCGAAATACATGTTGATTCTTTAAGGTTATGTCATGTAGAAGTCAATTTGATGAGTTACTAAAGCATCTTCCTTTGCCAGATTGCCTTTTTCAGTTAATATTTTATTATTATAGTTAAATTCAATTTTAATACAATAATATTCATAGAAAAATGGATTATTTTTGATAATTATTTAACATAAATTATTAAAAGCTTCGCTTATAATGAAAATTATATGAGATTTAACGCTACACAATAATAATTTTTCTGTTTTCTTTGATTAAAATATGCTTGAAATGGAAATATAATTTCATAATTTTTTAATTTAGTTATAAATTGACGCGTATATGCTGATAAAAAGATTATATTTAATATAAATTCTAATAAAGTCAGATAAGATTTTTATTAATGGAAAATTTACAAAACATTTTTAATATTTCAAGAAAAGATTCGTGAATTTATAATTAATTTATGAAAATTCTATTCTTGGAAATTTTAATAAATAATTTAAAATACAATAAAGTTTAACCTAGCATTGAAACATTAGCACTTAATCTTTTAAGTTTATGATAATATATCAAAGAAGAGTTAAATATCGAATTAAAGACCACAGAGACAATAAGTATAGGCAATATAAAAATAGGTTGAAATTAATACTTCTTGCTATATTTATCAAAAAGTTTCAAGTGATAAACTGTCATAGAAACAATCCTTTACTTTTCCGTAAGAATTTCAAAAAGTTTCCTAAAAACTTTATTGATCTAGGTAGAAATAATAATGTATTTAATGAAATACTGAAGATTATAAATAAAATTATGGTAAATTTACTATTTAAAATCTTGATTTTAATATGAAAAACCAAATTTGAATGTGGGATTTGACTTTTTTAAGCTAAATACTCGTTTCTTGGATAAAACATTTCCATAATTTTTAAGTAGGTTTATATCTCCTCAGTAAATTTAATATTTTCAAAAACTTTTTATAATGATTGGAATTGTATTTTTAAATTTTATTCAATTACCTCGAGATGCGAAAGATTAAATAACTTTTTTAATGCTAGATTCACAATAAAAAAAGTTACATAAAGCTGAAAAGTTGCAAATTGAACTATATGAAAATAGTATTTTCATTCTCAATGCGATTGATGCAAGTCAACGTCAACACAAGCAAATAAGAACTTTAAAAAATTTCGATTTGCAACGCTAGAAAATGTGAAAAGTTTCCCCAGAAAAACAATATATAAATAATCTGTAATCGAAGTAACTTACAAATTTCACGATGTGAATGATCATTAACAATTGTGAATGATAGCAAAAATGCTGACTGAAAAATGGTTCATACTTCATACTTACTAAAAAAAGAAATACCTGAAACAATATTACGAAATTATTTATATTCTTTTCGGCAAATTAAATGAAATTTTAAATTATTTTAGAATATAATTTTATAATTCTATTTTTAAAATTGACCTAAAATATCAGTTAAAGCTTATCGTTAATAATAACTTTGTAATAACTTTACGTTGATTTTTGTTTCAACAAATTCAATATGTATCCAAGGTTAGTCCTTTATTACCGAAATAATTCTTTCAGACAAAATGTTCAATAAATTATACATAGCTGTCAGAACAACCCTTTGTAAATTTTGGCCTCGTTCAGGTTTCTATTTATCTGAAAAATCTTGTCCTAACGAAATAAACATATACAGATTTATTGATGCGAATAAAACTTGTTAGGGGTCACATAGTCAAATTGATGTTGGGACTTACCACACTCAATTATCTATGAATTTTCAATTTATTTATTTTTTTATATGGTAAAATTGTATTCCCAAATTATTAACTTAATCAAGTTAAAATATAAAACTAAAATTTTTCTATTTTATTTAACAGATTTGTAAAATAAAAATTAAAAAAATTTAAAGAATTTAATGATTTCCATCGATAAAAGAATATTGTAGTAAAACCAAGAAAATTTTGTACTAGATTTTTATTTCCATGAAATGAAATTTTTTGCTCAAATTACGTTACCAGGCTAACAGAATTTATTTTTCGAAATTATTTACATAATAGCAAATTGTATATAAAGTCGAAAATTAAATTACTTAAATTATGTAATAGATTTTATTTACTAGACTACTTTAAGTTTCGGTGTATTACAATTAAATTTTGCTAAATAAATTTCATTCTTATTGATGAGATTCTGAATTCAGAATTTGTTAAATTTTCAAAATTTTCTTTTATTATGTACTAATAGTAATTAAAGAATTTATGTTGTCATTAAACATAGACGAATAATTAAAAATATAAATTTTTTACAGTATTTTGCAATCCTATCTTATACTATAATTAATTTCTCAATGTTTTTTTTTATTATTTTCTATTTATTTTTAAAAGTATAAAAAAATGTAATTAATATTTTCAATTCTACTTAAAAAATCTAAAATCTAAAATGTTTAAATAAATTTAATGTAGAACTTTATAAATCTCAAATTGTAATGGTCCATAAATAAATATAAAATGTGCCTTACATGTTAAAAATTTAAAATGTAATGACTTAGATACTTTACAAGTACATCACCCACAATTAATTAGACCTTACTGTGACAGTGATTAAGGTACATTTTTATTGCCTTTCTATTTTACCAACCAAAAAAAAAACTATGTTGTATAAAAAGTCACATGATTTATTAGGTAGCTACGTCTTCATTTAGTTAATTATTTGACTTTTTTGGTTTTTTCTAAGTTCATTTCTTTGGTTTTTTGTTATGGTTGGAGTTATAAGTTTTTACAATGAATCCAAAAATGATGATGAGAAAATATGATTAAAAATTTACAAAAATGAAATTTGTATTGTCAAAATTATGAAATTCCATTTATCATTGATACCAAGAGCATAGATTTTTATTTTTCTCTTAAAATTTAATATGAATAAAATAATTGAAATTAAATTAATATTCACATCTTTAAAAAAATATTTTTCACTTTATCACCTTCAGAATCTTTTAATATTTGTCATCAAACTTTGTAACTATACAAATTATTTAATTTTATTTTAGCTTCAAGTGATCTGTTAAATAAGTTTTTATTTTTATGTAAAAGCTAAAGATAAACTTTGTTTTACTTGTAAAAGTTCAGTGTAAAAGATATTAAATACGTATATAAATATTAAAATAATAATAAAGAAAATTATTATAACTTCATTAAAATTCAAGGTTAAAAATAACATATCTTATAAAATTTATTTTCATTCTACATTTTCTTAATAATTTTTAATTAAAAGTCAATAATAATTTATAATTATTAAAATTAAATTCCAATTTTGTGGGTGGCATTTTCAAAATTTCACTTAAAAAAATAATGGAAATATGATTTTCGATATATGACTTTTTAAAATTAACCCTTTGACTTCAATTTATGATTATTTTACCAAGCGAACACTTGCAAAACAATATATTTTTATATTAGCGTTCTAATATGAAATTAAAATTTCAAATTGAAGTATCAGTACTAGAATAAGAGTCAAAAAACAGATGAATGTCGAACAGATGAATGCAATATAGATGAATGCCGTATTAAATAGTTCTTACCATGATGATGAACTTTTCCATTTTTAGCGATTTCTCAATATTTAAACAAGATGATTTCTTAGACAGTAGAATATAAAGTGGTTCAACTGAAAAGCATGGCTCACGTTTTATTTAAATTAAATGTTTTATTATTGTTGTTCTAGGGAGTGAAATATTTATTTTTTAAATTTATTAATTTTTTAATTTTTTTTTTAATATTTTTTTTATAGTCAAGCAGCGACAAGTGACCTACCTTGCCGCTATATGTGGGGATCTATGGACACACTATGTTTTATGTTAAGGAATTATTAAACGTTTTGTTTTTTTACTTCTGGATTGAAAATTTTACTATTCAAAAATGCAAAATTCTCACGATTCTGAACAGTAATAGTATGCGCAAAATTCGTTGAACAGCTAAAAATTGTAGAATGAGGTAAACATAGAAACAAAAACGATATTAAATCAAGTATTATCCAAAATTTGATATAATTTGGTGTCGTATGCCACATTTCCAAAAAAATAATGCATGTCGTGCCATACAGTAAAACATTTACAGGACGTTATATGAGGTAATTGGCGTCAAAGGGTTAACATACTTCACTTAATTTATATACAGAGTTTTCAGCTTTAAACTAAATTAATTTTTTTCATTTATTAATAAATATTATTTTTTATTTTGATATTTATTAACTATATTTTTTACCAGTGACAAAGACGTTTTTTAAGGGTTTTTTATGTCTGGCCGAGGTTTATTCTAAAGAATATAATACAATAAAATTAATATTTATTTATTTTAGTATTTATTATAAAATATCAATACAAAATTGATTTCTTATTATATTTTATCTTGAATGAAGTCAAATTAAATAAATATTGAAAATGATATCACTAAGCTATAAATATTGGATTTATTTGAGTTTTCCAGATAACAATATTAAAGAATGAAAGAAAATCTTTAAAAAATATATTATAAATATTCGGTATATTAAATTTTTTTGTACATATTGATTTTAATTTGTTGATATTACAATTGAAAAATATTATTGAAGAATCTCTAAAATGTTATGATTTTCTATCCAAAATATTGATTGTTTTTGTTCTAAATGTGACTGTATGTTGTAGCTGGTAGTAGTAGCATTACTCACATTTCATTGGTATACAGTGATATTTATATAATTTAAGAGTAACGTAGAATGCTGCTGGTAGCTATTTTTCCTAGTATATCAGTAACTGATCATTTATTTTTGATTTTTACAACAAGCCAGTATTCTGCATTGGTCTTTACGTTAATAGGCTTTGGCGAATAAACAATATTTTAATTATTATATGTATTTCGAATTGATCATTTAGTGCGCTTTTACTTCTTTATTATTTGTAAAAATATGTAGGTAAAGTTTATTAAATATTATTTCTCATATTTACATAAATTTATATTTTATATTAAAAATTCTTTAAAATTGTTGAGAATTTTTTTTTTAATTTGCTGTATTGTTACAATTTTTATTAATTTGAATTGATTTAATTAGAAAATTCAAAATAAATCATAATTTCGGTATAACACATATTAAAAAAAGTAATCTACAAGTCATTACTCTATAATTCTATAATTTTCTGTCTCACAGGTCACAGCGAAAAAGGCTTTTGTAATAAATACAAAATTCAATTGTGGTTTTATGGCTTATTTGAGTCAGGCGTAACTACTGTGACGTAAAAATATTTAACAAGTTAACAAAGCCGAAAAGTCTTCTATTTGTAATTTTCTAGAAAAGTCAGGTATGTAACGAAGAGTCTTCAAGAATTCCGTCCCAAATATCACGTTTTACCACTAAATGGGTGCTTATTCCACAATGGAAATTCCAAAAACTTTAAAATATGGAATTATATCTTCGTAAATTGATCATAATTGAGTTATTATTTGGTCGAGTTAACAAACATTTTAGTATAAATTAGCTAGATTGAATAAAAATTCGTAGAAATATTACACAATGTTAAAAGATGACTAATATAAAAACATATTTTAGAAAACATGTTTTTTTTTTATAATAAAATTATTGTAAAAGCTGTTATCAAAAATATGTTGCAAATTTACCAAAATCTTCACAAATAAATAAGTATTTACTTTATCACAGTGGTGTACGCAGAACGAATCCATGGGGGTTTAGAAATTGTTTTTATGAGTTATTAATGTATTATTTTTAACTATATTAAATTTTATATGTATATAATCATATTTAGTAAAATCATAGGGGTGTTAAACGTACGCCACTGCTGTATAACGCAGCAGAAAATGTTTTTTTTTTAAATTATTCAATTTTTCACAAATTCCGTAGATAGATTTTTATCAATGGATCGTGTAAATATTTTAAACATTCTGTTAATAAAAACAAATATAATCTGCAATTTTGGCATTTCATAATATGACCTCCAAAATAAACTATGTCAGCATACCCAAAATCTGATAAAATGATTATTTTATGCTTAGCTGACAATTTTGGATTTTTTTTTTGGTTACATTGTACAAGTCCTTTTTATTTAAAGGATTATAATAATAATATTATACTCGTTGGCAGTAACCAACCATTTCAGCTATAGTTAAATAAGATAAGTAATTTCAGTTTCTTTATTATTCGATTTATATATTAGCTAATTATAATTAAATTAAGGATTTGTAATGTAATTAAAACAAAAATGATTTTTGTAAAAATTATGAACGTTTTTTTGTAAGTTACAATATTGTGTTAATGCTTCACAATAATATTTTATAAATCATATAGTTTTCAGCTGTTCTATCCAATGCAGCATTTAATTTAATAGTGTTATAAATAATAAATAATTTTTAATGCAAGCCATGCAGTGAATTTTGCAGATGTTATTGGTGCAACAAAAAATATTATATTCCAATTAAGCATAAATATAGGGAGTTAGTCCACCCATTTAAATAATTCTATAAAATATAAAAGATAATTAATGAATTTATGGCGTTCCAGTTTATTATTGGTTAAATGAATAAATTTATATAGAAATAAATTTAGATAAGCGAAATAAATCAATATTATAAATTAGTTCTAATCTATAAATACATAAATGCAATAAATTTAATTTAAAAAAAACTAATTTTATTAATGCAGTAATTTTGTAAATAAATAAATTTTGTATTTGGACCACCGGACATTTTTAAATTAAATATTTTGAACATTATATTGCAGAGTTTAATAATTTAATTCATATTTTATTGGTATAATTTGTAAATTATTATCTAATATTCGATAATAACTAATTAAATTTTGGTAGATCTAATTATTTTAAATGTCATAATGTTAAATGGCCGATTTGGTTATAAATGATGTAAAGTGATAATAATAATAATACTTTAAAAACTCATCAAATATTTCAATAATCAATAACCATTTCTAGTTGCATTGAGTTGCTTCTTTAGGAAAAATGCGCTTAGGTTAAGATTAAACACTACTTCAACATGTAGAGGATGAGGAACCTCTAGTGAATCATCTACTTTCGGTCCACATATAGAAGGTTCTCGAATCCGGAAAATTTCCTCAATTTAGGGGAACGACTTAGAGAAAGTAGGCGGCTAAAGTTATTAAGTTCAATAGAGAAGCAAGGGTTTCGAGACGCTACAATGAGAAAATAGAGGATCACTGGGAGAGTACAACGTGTTTTTTAATAAGGATTCAGTTCGTTAAATATGTATCTTCCTCCTTTAAAAACAACCAGGATCATATAATAATATATGAAAAATTTCTGTTAATTATTCACGTAAACTATAAAAACAAGTAAATTTAGTTCATTTTCTTGGTTATATTACAGTATGCCATCAAAATGATTGATTGAAGGTCAAGGATATTTACAAAATCCATTTTTATTCTATTTAAATAAAGTGCACACAAAAAAACTAAAGCAGAAATTGACTAAAAAAGACAAGTAAAAATATAAAAAAATATGGACGCTTAACGATAGCAATCTTATCACTATTTTACAGTCGATTTGTCTTTTCGTTATTTAACATTTGCATTATGTAAATGTTCTGAGAAAAAAAAAACTAAATTCATATAATAAATAATTACAGATTAAAGCCTGATTTTATAATGAGTTTGTTTTGTCAGTTTTATTGGAAATGGAAAAGCAGATAATTTGTATTTCTTATCTATATTATATTACACAAGATGAATAACGTCGGGCATGTTGAAAATAAGAAATCAAAATAGAATAAGAAAAAGGCTGGAAGGTTCCTAAATAATGTATCTATTGATGATCCTGATAATTTGTACAAATGAAAGTTTTGAACGAATACGTTACGAATATAGAAAAAAGTATTAATTTTTAACAGGCGGTTAAAGTTGGGTTACTAAAGGCAACATTTAGATTTTTATGATTGATTTATTCTATAGAAGAGAACTTCGAGGAGTTCATACACTTAGCCAGAATTAATTCCATTGTTCGCCTCGTAATTTCCATATTGCAGTAGTTTGGTTAGCCAACAACTCTTTTAACTGAAATATAGAACTGTTACCCAAATTAAAATAAAAAGAAAAAATGTATTGTAAAGTTTTGTATTTAATAATTTAAAATAAACATTTTACCTTCGAATATATTTCTATACGTTTTACAAAATTTACACTATTGTTAAAATTGATTTTATCATCACTATAGTTGAGAAATAGTTCCTTTCTGTAGGTATAAACGTGACTAAGATTATTTTATCTCAAGAATTTTATTGATTTCTATAAATAATGTATTCCTAACAATATATTTTCCTTTCATTATCCTGCAATTTGGAAATGTATTGTAGTATTTACAATGTATATTCATTTAGTTCACAATTTTCATAAAATCACGACAAAAACATAATTTCATTTAACATTCAAATCATGTAGATAGGAAATTATAAATGATCAGGCAATTTTTAAAGTGTTTTCTTAAAATCTAATTGAACTTTGGAACAAATTTTTTATAATCATATTTTAGAATCTTTAAAATTATAACTTTAAAGGATGCATTACAGATCGCTGCAGTTATTACTATTTTCAAAAACTTTTAGTATTTTTGTAATGATAATAGTATTAATTGAGATAGCAGACCCAAATAACAGTTAATAGTCATTGACTCTCTACTCCAAAGCAAAAATTTAATGAAAAATATATTGACTATTATACAAAATCCAGACTTTTACCTTTTGACTGAATTTTATTTAAAGTATCTATAGACCACTTGCAAATCCAGTTAATATGACTGATAACGGACAGACGATCAAAAATTACCTAAAACACTTACACAATTATTAATTATGTATTTAGTGTTTGGTCCAATTTAATCAAATTGTGAACAAGCTTTTAACATTTTTCAAATAAATACAAAAATTCAATTGAAAATCCTATTTTAATATTAATTTTGCAACTAAATTTGTATAATTTAGTATAAAAATTAATATAACAAACATAAACATATTACAATGATCTAAAAAAACCAAAATAAAATTCATCCTTGGAATTTAAAAGGTGCTACTTAAACCATTAAAGTACACAATACTAAAAAAAAGGGATAATCTAAAAGTTTATTTTTACATACAAATATGTTTTATATTTATATGTATTGTAATCTAAAATGAATTCAAATTTTTACTGAATAGGAAAAAAAGGATCAAAAAAATATATTCGAATATTTTATACATTTCCATTTTAGACTTTTCGATTGTATTTTTAAGGGTCTGCCATTTTTAATATTATAATAACAAAACAGTTTTCAAAAGTTATTTTATTTTAAAGAAATAATGTTTTAAGTAAAAAGTTAGTTTTATGATGCCATATTATCTATAATAAATCATCGAAACCTTAAAACTTTTCACTTTAGAAAACAATATTTATACATAATTTTTTTTTAACTTTGTTTTTTAAGAGTTAAAAGCAATAAAACTTATAGAAAATTTAATATGCTTTATAAAATTATAACGATTAACTAAGTAATAAGTTACGAGTTAGTTAAACAATACCAAAGTCAACTTTTTTGCTATATCAATAATCGAGAAATTTATTTAGTTTTTATAATTAAATTAGCAATGGGATAATATTCATTCAACGATTTAACCTTCAAATTAATTATAATTATATAAATTATCAAATTAAATCAATTTTATTTTCTTATTTCTTAAATAGTTCTTCGAAAATGTCATTCAATATTTCAACAAAAATGTATGAAGCTAAATTCGATAATTACGAGTATCTCAATAAAATCAATTTTTATTATCCTTAAAATATTAAAAAGCACTTCAAAATAGAAAATATATAATCAAATGATGAAACTTTATTGCAATCGTTGGTTATCAGAGACTGGAAAATTGTTTAAATAGATTTTGGAAATTTAGAAAATATAGTAAACGATAAGCTTTCAATTAGTATACAATTTTTATTGGGTTTAATGATTGTTCTGCTCGTCCAACTAAAGCAATATATTGGATACAGCCCTGTTTGCTATAATAAAAAATTATAGATTCCTTTTGTAATTCACTTAATGGAATTTATATTATTATACATATTTTAAAAATTATTATTTTCAATACAATTACATTAACTTTAATGTCTGATATTTAGTAAATATTTCCTTAACTAATTAGAAAAATTATTTCATGGAAATTTAAATATATTCTGATTTAAACCCAAAATGGATTACCAGATACCATAATCTTCAACAGGACGAATTTATATTATATTATAGAAAATGGATAATGGATAATTTCGTTTTTGCTAAAAAGGATAAAAATTTATTTTTAGTAGCTTTTAAAGAGCAGCTTCTCCTGGAGTTCCCATAAATCAAATTTGCGTCTGGAGGTAACAGAATATAACCAAGTAAATCATGAAAAAAATCTGGAAATATTTAGAATTTGAAGAAAAACGTTATTTTAATTTATTAATCAATTTAAAATTATTAATTATTTAAAGTAATTTACCTGATATGAAAAAAATGGAATGATAGTTTTCAATATTTTAATATTAAATTAATATTAACATTAAGTTTTCATATTTGAATTTTCATTGAATATATTTATCCCTTCAATTTCAATGTACCTTTTTTTAAAATTTAAGATTTATTATCATTTATAATTGAAAATGATTTTAAAAAATGTATTTTATAATTTTTTTACTATATTAACCAATAATTTTTTATAATTTTAGTTGATTTTTTTACACGATCAAATACTGAAACTTCTTTTCACACCAGCAGTTAAATTTTGACTAACTAATATGGATAACAAAATTGGTACCAACCTTTACAATTTAATTTATGATGAATTTAACTTTATGATATGGAATTCCTATTTGTTTTTAACGAACTTATAAGTTTACATAAAATTAACTTTAGTCAAAATTTTAAATTGCTTAAAAATGGTCGAAATTTTTCATATTAAAGTATCTTGTTATAGGTAATATAAATTAAATACCAGGGGCCCCTAGAATAAAATATTTACAAAAAAAAAAAAAAAAAACTTAAAACTTTTTATTTACGATAAAGAAAAATAAAGAAAATTAGAAAATGAAGGTACAATTAAATATTAAAGTTTTTTATTTAACAAATATTTATTTCTGTTTTTACAATATTATAAAGGTTTGAATATGCTTCGGGTGAAATATTTAAAAAAAAATCATTATGCTCTAATTTAGCTACTAATTAAGGGGTAGGAGATATTGTCAACAAATTACAACAATTGGTTAAATTTTATATGATTCGAAAAAATCCTAACCGATATTCAAATGTTCATGTAAGCATAGTTCCATTCTTACTTCATATTCCCTAATTTCCTTCAAATATCAAACTAAAGAGTATATTTTTCATATTCAAAGCGTACTGGATAACAATTTTGTGTTTACGGATTGCCAAACGGATTCAAAGTACATAAAATATTTGAAATATCTGCTCAACACAACTAAATCTTCATAGCAAAAGTAAAATTTAAACAAACTCAGGATCTTCGTCATCTTTTAAATCCAATAAAAAGTAAATTTGGTAAAAAAAACTTCAAAAGTAAATCTTTTTAAAGATTTTATTAAATAAATATGAAAGGGTAAATTTAAAGTAGTCCTGGAGTCCTGGTATTATATCTAGTAAAATAACTTTATACAAGCCTAAGTATATTAATATTCAAAGCATCATTATGGCAATATTTGAAATTGATTGAATATGTGTACTCGTATTTTCCTTTGTACTCTTACTGAACATTAATTTCCGTATTTATTTTTTTACTTCTTATTACGAAAACATATTTAAAAAGTTCAGTAAAAGTTCAGTGAATTTACGACTTTAAATTTTCTTTAAAAATATACAAGATTTGTAACTTCTAATCTTAAATTTTGTTTACAAATCACAAATTTTATATTTAACTAATACGAAAAATTCTATTTTTAAAAGTATTTCAACTTAAATAAAATGAAAAGTCATTGGAAGTAAGAAAAAAGAGGAAAACTAAAATAAATTATATAAAAGAAAGAAATTAAATACAAGAAATCTCTGAGCTAAAAGTTTAAGTAAATAAAAAATACGAAGCAAATAAGACCCACATAAAAAGTTACATAAAAATTTTCAATTCGGTATTAAGAAAACGAATGTGAATATAAATATGTGTAGAATTTAAGTAAAATGTAATCCTTAAATTCTATATTCCATAATAAACTAAGAGATAACAACCTATTTAATTTGGTCATATCAGAAGTGATTGAAATAAGTAGCCAGAATCCTACGAAATCACTAAACATAGAATTGTTCCTGTCTAACTCCTGGTCTTTTAAAAAAAAAATTTCATCGGATTTTAGTTACATTAATCGAGGATGCATAATTCTAAAACTAATATGAAAATTGCAAAAGAAAAACCCTGACAGATTACAAATAAGACACCTAGTAATTTTAGAGTATATGAACAGGCGTCTAAGCGAGTTACAGCTTTATCTATTTACCAATAATTTTTAAAGCATGTGTATTTAATAAGTTCGTCTACCTACAAATTTTTAGGAGTACTGAAATAACCAAAGTAAATCTATTAGTAGCTTTCTGGCTATAATAATTTTAGTATGAGAACCAGAAATAAAAAACACATTTAAAGTAAATTTTGGTAAATATTACAATTTTGACAAAAATCTAGGAAAATTTAAATTCTACGAAATAAATAGTTGTTGTTTGTCTCATTGATAAGCCCTGACTATTCTGTTTACTAAATAAGATTTTAAATGAAGATAATATTCGATTCGATATGGCTAAATTAATATTTCGTAATTCTAAAATTATTTTATATAAATAATTAACTTGTTAACTTGCCCGCCTCCTCCATGTCAGTTTAAACATGCTCGCTTCCTCCATGTCGGTAAGAAATGACCTCATATGTGTTTAAATCTTTTAAATCTTACCGTAGGGCAGTGACAGAGGATCTATATTAAACTTAATCTACACGCATGCTTACTGAATAGAATATGGCCAGTGGCTAAACCGGTAAATAATGAGGCCGTTGGTTTTGTTCATCAGTATCATATTGCTAGACTTATGATAGCTTACATCTGTTTTCATTCCCTGACAAATATTATAGTTTGTCCAAAATTCGAAGTTTCTTTTACTGCTTAATTTGTCAATAATTTCGTTGTCTTTGATCTTGATCTCACTATGTCGTGGTGACCAAAAGTTTTTTAGTTCATTTTGTTCGTAAAGGACTGTTAATAAAATTCATTGCAATCTCATGAAATTTTGTAATAATCATAAGAAAATTATTATAGTTTATATGAATGATCTGTTTTGAGTGCAGTTTTTAGTTAAAATTTTAAACTTTTGTGGAATATTGTAAAAAAAAAGAAGTTTTATATGAATTCCAGCCCCACTTTGTAGTAAATATATCCACACTCTGCCATATATCTTCACTCTTTATTAACTTGCCAATGCTTAACCTTAATGATAGTGAAGAATCAAAAGCATACTGTCTAATTAGACTCCAAGAGTTTACCTAACTTGAAATGTCTATAAAACCAACGTATCCAGACCGACAAATCGTAAAAATAAACAATTTTTTTTATTTCACAACAAAAAATAACCTAAAAATAAAACGGAAGTATATTTAAACTAGTACAACCGGATGCCATAATTTTTACAAGAAATAACCATAATCATAAAAAAAAATTATTATTTTCGTCCTTTTTTTTCTTAGAATTTTGTCACATTGGGTTTAAATATCTTTTAGTAAAATATTTCTTTTCTCTTCCATTTGCAATATTTTTCTATTGTAATTTTAATGAAAAATATTGCAGTATCTGGTCTCATTTTCTGCAGCTGTACGAAGATAATTTTATATTTTATATAATTTCTAAAATTTATGCGATAAAATTGTTTTTAGTATATTATTTTACTAGTGACATCTTTTATGCATTTTTCCAACAAATAAAAAAACACCCCTTGATATAAAATTAAAGTGTTGGGCTGAATTCCAAAATAAATTTGGTAAAAAAATTGTAACTGTGCTAAAAAAAAATAGCTATTGAAAATAGATGGCATCATGTAATAAAAATATAAACTATTTTGGTTAATGGGTTTTTAAAAAAAATGTATAAATAATCCTAAAAATTTCTATAATCCTGCCGGTGACGATAGGAAGGTTTAGAGGATTAGCCAGCAACATGAAAACTATTATCACAAAAATACCATTTAGCAGAGCTATTTTGTAAATAAAAAGATGATGACAAATAATTTTTTATATAGTTATGAGTTATGCTCAAAATTTTTATATAATTTTAAAGAAATTTTTGTTAAGAGATTTATAGATGGGATCAATGTGTCATATAAATTTAAATAATATTAAATTTTATAATTTATTGAAGCCAAACCATCAGATGACAATAATATTGAATAATGGAATTGACATGGCTTTAAACCGAAATTTCAAAATTAGAGATACTATTTAATGCACATGGCTAAGGTGCTAGGGAGTATTTTATATCTGCATATTATACAGAACATAAATTAGAAGTTAGAGTCATCTTTGAATATTTTTTAACCTTTTCTGAATAATTTATATGACTAGAATTATATGTACTTTATAAGCTGCAGGTTCAATTCTAAATAAACTGAACTGATTTGAGTTAGCTGAACTGACTTAAACTGAATTCTTGCATACATTTTAATGATAAAAATTGAGTTGGCAACACTATTTTCGTGAGAATAGAAAAAAGTAACTAATGTCCTGAGTCTAGTGTAATTCAACTCTGAGCATTGAAAAATATGGTATATATTAACAGAGTGATAAGCTTTGAACGAAAATATAAAGTTGTCCATCATTAGACGGTTTATTCTGATTATTGACTGTTGTCAATAAAGTTACACTTATGTTTCACTGTGTACTGCCTCCAGTACGATAATTTTTAATGTAGTGGATAAAAATGTCATTTATGCAGAATAATTTGCCTTTCTAATATGATTAATTATTTGATGATAATAAATATTTTTCCTTTTTTAAAATTAAAATTGTATAATAAAAGATTTTATTTAAATTTCTTATAAAAATATTTCTACAGAAAATATTTATTTCAATAGAACATAATTCTATGAAGATATTAAAATTAACATAGTTTTAAATGTTACAGAAATATATTAGGTATATAGGTATAAAAATATAATGAAAATATTTTATAATTGTATTGTATAAAATATGATACAGGATACGGATACCCCAGTGGTAGATATTTTATATAATAATGTAATATGTAACTATATATTTACATATTTCTATACAATCTAAAACTTACAAAATTATTTTTTTATCAACAATTTCTATTCTGTCTTGTTTGTTTCCTTTTTTTTAGTAAATATTTGTTTAGAAATTAGAAATGGAATTAAAGAGAAAGCTTAAAATAGAATATTAAAAGTAAAATTTTCATAAAATTACACTTTATGTGACAATCCAAAGAAAACAATCTGTAATAATTTTACTAATTTATTCATTATTATTTTAACATAAAATAATTAAAATTCTGGTTTAGATAATAAAAATATTAAAACCAAAATTATAATAATAAAAGATTAATTTTAAGTTTTAAGAAAAATAGTGTTGCAAATATACATCAAATTAATTAAGTGCTACAAAATATTTGTAACCTTTAAAGGAAAAGAAATTCATTTTCCTAATAATGATATTTTAAAAGAATTGAAATTGAAAATACATTTTCAAAAACCATATGTAAATTATGAATGTTATGATAATCTTGACCCGATGGCACGAACTTGAAATATCTGTTATAAAACTTTAGCGTTTTGGTTTAAAAATAGACATTTTAGCAAATATGCAATTGGACTATTGGACTTTGTTTACATGTACTTATAAATTTTGTAAAACTATGGTGAAAAGTTCAAAATTTCATCGAACTAATTCTTCATTAATTAATACTAAATCGTTGCAAACAAAAATTTAAAATAAAATTCACAATAAAGAAAAATATAAAAAATCCAAAAATTGGGTAACTTTTATACCAAACATCCAAACAAACAAAGCTCATAGAATTCACTGTGTTTTGCAGGTATTTTTAACAGAAGAACATAGCGAAACTATAATTTTTGTTTTATATGATGGAATTCTATTAGTTTTTCCGTAGAGAATTGTCAGTTTTTCATTTGTAATGAGGTTTTTTTTTGTAATGAGGTTTTTGTAATGAAGTTTTTTTAATGATTGTATATTAGTTCTTTTTTTATGCTAAATTCTACTTTAAACTGCTTTAAAATTAGTAAGAAAGTACGCAGAATTCTGTATACTTCCAAAAAATTGTATTTGATAAGAAAAATAAATAAAAAGATCTGTTTTAAATTCAATTACTTAATAATAAAAGAGTATATTTTTTATATATTCGCAGAGTATCCTATTTAGTCGTATATTTACAAATATGCACTTTAGGCACCGGCCCATTCTTTTGTCCTCCCCATTATCTAGTCTAGGTCTAGAGGATGGTCAGCAAAAGCGTCACATATAAAATGATAACCGTTTTGTTAAAGTATTGAGGTGGATCAGAAAGGGGATATATGAATCACTCTATTTTATTAGCAGCTTATTTTAATGGGGGTTTAATCTAATAAAACTGCCTAGTGGCGGTACATGGTCCGATTTATTAAATCAATTTGCATATAAATATGAAAATTTTTCCAACCCCTTATAATTAATTGATAGCATCCGTTATATTAACATTTAATTATTTATTGAAGTGTTTGTGAATTTGTGAGTGATCAGTCAATGATTATATTTTAAGTCAAATGGGAACCTATTGCTCAATTGTAGAACTATTTATATCTATCTTTTCATTATGAATGAATTGCTATTGAAAATATCGTAATTTTAGGTTATATTTTTATTGTATACATAAGTTTTGGTGTATATTAAAGACCTGAATTTATGAATCCAATTTAAAATTCCGATACATTAATCTAACCAATAACTGCTTTTATTCGATAGGTCCTAAACGATTATATTTGTTAACGCCTATAGTATTAACTTATAACATTAATCTCCAACTGTTCTATTTCTTATGTTGATAAAATATTGCTTTAAAATAATTACAACTTTATATAAAATTAGGTCAAGCTTTTGTTGTCTTTAATCATACATAATCATTCCAAATAAAAACCAAAATAGCAAATATAAAAAAAAAATTAACATTGATTCCACTTAAATCAAAAACTACCTACACAATTTACAACAATCTTTTCCATTATCAAATTATAGAAATTATATTTTATGTCGACGTAAATATGACCCCCAAAATTAATGTATGGGTAATCTCTTGATAGTCTAAAATATAACCAATAAGAAACATATCAATTTTCGAAAATACAGCTAGAAAAACAAGCTATAATCAATCATAAATTTTTTGGCTTATATTTATTTTTGGTTGCCATTAATTAAAGTTCTGAAACTGTTGATGAATGTTTGTGTATTAGTTAAACAATTATTCATCGGAAGGAAATAAAAAAACCTTCGATTCTATGGGTAATATTAATTTTGTAAATTTTGATTTTATCATCATTTCAAACAGAGGGCATTGAAAATACAGGGTTATAAAAAAGTTTAAATCATCAGACTTCATTTAGATTTGTTTTATAGTGTAGAGAAATTGGTTGTTTTCAAGCCTCTTCCAGTGGGTTTGGCTTTGAATAATTTAAATAAGAACACCAAAAAAATGTACATAGTTCCATATCCTTGCTTTATCAACCCTTCAAATATCATCCAAATCGGAAAAAAACAATAATTTCTAATAGTAGTTTGAAAAATAGAATTGATGGTCTCCGACCATAGAGAATATTTTACTTTCCTTTTATAGAATTTACAATTCATGTTTTTATTGGATTTGAATTCTCTAGTGTCTGAAACGGAAAAAATACAAAAATTTATTTAGCAATTGCTAATATATCGAAATATTTTAAGTTTCCTAAAATTAATAATTTGTGGATTAAGTGGCTAACAAAAATGTAATTGTAATTGGTAATTTACTTTTAGAACCTATTAGCATACATTAGTTGGTAGACATAGTTCAATAATTGGTAGCTATACGCATTATACAAATTATAAATATTTGTTTTTGAAAATAATATTGAAATACGTGAAAGAAATGTATTACCATTATAAAGGTGTAAGCAGAATTAAAGCGAATGGCAAACTGTCAAAACAATTTTCGCCATAACATATTTAAATTAGTGTGAACACAACCATTCGAATTTAGTTTTACTTTCAGCAATTGATTATGATAAATGTCATAATTCAAATTAAATTTAGTTTTTAAAATTGGAGTTTTTAACATTTGCGTTTATAAAAATGGGTTTCGATGAAGAGTTTCGATCGCATTTATTTATAATTCAAAGCATCTTGATTCGTCGTCGTCATAATTGTGTTTCTGAGGCTAAATTTATTATTCGTTTTTGCTATTCGCTTAGATTCTGTTTAAAGAGTAATGGACATCTAAGAATTAGTTAAAATTAATTAAGTTAATTTTACATAGTTTTTCTACGATTACTCCATTTAACTAACACTAATGAACATTCTACAGCATGTGTGTAATATGAAATATTTATTTTATTTTACGATTTTTACATATGATATTGAATTTTTTTAAAATCATATATAATTTTCCTGGAATATCACGTCAAAGGAATTATCAATATAAATACATAAATTGCGAATCATAAGAGGAACTGATACAATTTAAAATAAGCTTTGTATATTTTTTAATGTATAAATAAGAATTTAAGCTTTTAGATAAAATCTATTTTTTTATAACTTTTAAAGCCATTGGATAAGGAATGTATCTGACAGTTTGATAAAGTCTTCACAGTATGTTAGTTAGAATATTCTAAACCGATTATAGCTTCTACAGAAACAACGAAAATTAATTTTAATTTTAAATTATTCAAAAAAAATCAAGCTTTATTTTTGATTTAATAATTTTCAACTTATTTTTAAAAACATACAAATCCATAAAAAAAAAAATATTACATTTTATGGTAAAGTAAACAAAATTATGCTAACCATGATTTTTATTAAAGGTAATTAAACTTAGCGAGCTTTACTTTTATGAATATTTTCGCATCATCAAAATAAAATTTTTGCTGAAAGTTTTTATCACAAAAATATAATTTGAAAATCTGTTTTAAAGTAATTTTCAGTTTATATTTTAATAATCAGGAAAATTTTAAGGCCTTTAAATATTGTTACATTTATGTTTATATTTAATGATTCTTGATGTCCCTTTATGATTTCGCTAAATTGATTATTATTACACTAATGATTTTATATTTTGTATTTCGGTTGATTGCTTCTGTCTTCGCCAAAAACTTGTCATATGAAAATTATCAAACTAATTTATTCTAAATTGGGCTGAAGATAATTATTGAAAATTACAGCAGAAGGTAGAAAAATTATAAAAAATATATTACTCGTATATAAAATTGTTCTTTCGTAGTAAAAACAATTCCTTAAAACTATTTAATATTTTAAAAATATAATCGCCATATGTAAGAAATAGTCCTTACCGAAAGAAGTAGTCCTTATGCAAATCATTTAAATATTTATCTATAAATTGAAAATATTACAAAAATAATTCTTTGAAGCTGAATATATTCATTAATATGAGAACCATTCATCGGAAAAATAAAATGTTTATGCTATAATTATTACAAATATACGACTGATGATGGTGACCTCTTGTGTAGTCTGTTTATGAAACAGTTGTGGTTAATTTCATCAAACAGGCTGCATAATAAAAGACCTAACTTTGTTGATATTTTAAAATTCATTAATTAAATATTTAAAAAACTAAAAAAAAAAAATTATTGTGTTTCAGGACATTCATAAGGATATTTTGTTTCACAGTAGGTAAATTCTCAATATCGTTAGCACTTTCAATATATCGTTAGCACTTTCAAATATATATTATTTGTAACTACATAATATATTATTTGGTTTCGGAGTTATACCAAAAATTATTATTACTCCTACTCATAGTCCATTTTTTGTGGTCGTTCATGAATTTCATATGCATGCACTTACAAAATACAAAATTTGAGTTTAATTTTGGAATGCTATTATTGTTTCATTATCGATATATCTATTTACATTATACAAGCATTTTCACATACGCTGATATCATCTACATGCCAGTACCAAATATCAAACTCCAAAAGAATTCCAATAAATATAATTAACAAAATAATAACAAAAAAAAAAAATTAAAAAAATTAATTTGAATTTAATTTACATTTAATTACTTTCAATTTAATTACTGCTAAATGGATTCCTAAAAAAATTAATTAAAATGACATTAATTTTCAAGAACAAAATCTTAAAAATCCCACAACAAAATAAAATTTTCTTATTAATTAAATGTCGATACTAAAATTACTCAAACCTCAGGATCAATTTTCATTGCTTTCTTTTAAAATTCTATCAATTTTATAAAAAATATATTAAATTTCTAATAAAAACGCAAATTTGCAGTAATTTTTTCCAAGAGATTTTCTTATTAAATTAATTATTAATTAATAAAAAGATGAAACATATTTTAATATACGTTCACGTTGAATACCTTAAGTCAAAATTGAATGGCAGAAGATTTTTGAAATTCTCTAAAATATTTTTACCTTTATTTTTAACATTTTTTATATTGTATCTTGTGAATTTCAGTATTGGAAATACATTAACAATCTGAAGCACAACATGAAAATTAACAAAACATAAAAAAAGGTCATAAAGTCATAAAAAAAAATACAGATCTAATTTTTTTTTTGTATTTTTTTAAACTTCATGCTGTGCTTTCTTTTTTTTTTGAAATGAATATACTAAACAATTTGTTGTCTGCAATCATGCTAATAGCTTGAGAGTGATGGAAAAATCCTACGACATAAAATACATAACTACCCATTTCAAAATGTCAACTCTTATTAGTATAGTGTGTGGAAAATTTTCCCAAAAGTATCGTTTTGGGTTTTTTGGACACATTAAGTATTGTATTACCGAAGATTTTAACAAAAAAAAAAACAGTGACAAATTCTGTTGTTGTTATATGAAAACCACAACTAACATTTTGATGGTAGGTATGAAAGTGAAAGGTTGATTTTTTTTTTTTATAATTGCCATTGTAGTTTGAGATTGAATGGACCAATATAAAACATTTAGGCAATTATAAGAACAGGACATTGAATGGAGTAGGAAAAATATTTAAGGTGGAGTGAATAAGTTTTTATAATATGTACTAATAAAAAGCAAGCGACTAAAATAAAGCGTCTTCAAATTATGTATTTCTTGTATAACAGAAACTTGAATAAAAAGGATTTGAATACAAATTATCAATCGTTACAGATAAATGAATTCTATCAATACTCCGCCGGGTTGAAATAACAAATGCAAAAGCACTGGAACTCTGTACATACAAACGTCGTAGTTCCTTGTTATGAACAGATTAAGAGTACGAAATATAATGGGTTACTCATTGGACATTGCAATCTGAACAAACATAATGTCTGCAGGATGTGCAGACACGAAAAGAAATCCACCGAACACATTTTTTGCAAGTGCGAAGCCGAACACGGCTTTATTGACCCAATGCTACTGTCGTTCAGCCTATTCAAAAACTTACTCTACTCTTTTGAAAATAATGGTCTTGCCGGAGGATTCTAGTTTAGAAATATTACTTCATTATTGTATAATTTGAATTGAAATTTTACTTTCCATAGAATAGTTTCAATATTTGATTGTGCTACATCCTAACTTATTATATAAATAACTACTCTGAATATAATTGTGCATTTCTGATTGATATAAATTTGTCAATCCACAATTGCTCATACCCGTGATATTAGTTCTTTCGGTAATACACGTAATATAGAATTTTCTACCCCAACATTCTTAAAAAAATCTGTTTCTATTTTAATTGCGTCACACTACAAAACTGTCAAGCAGATTTTTTTCTTATTAAATCACAATAATTTTATGATTTCATCATAAATTATGTTTATAATGACATAATTATACATCTGAATACAAAATTTTTATGGGTCATATAGAATAGAATTTAAATAAAGTTGAAATAAAATTCTTCAAAAATTATTAAAAATTGGCTTTGGAATTGTTTGATATTTTTGGTATTACAATCAAAATAATCTTATAACATTTTGAATATATTCCAAATATAAATTATTGAACAAAATTACGAACCAATAGGAATGTGAAAAGAATAAACATTTTGAGGTCCTTATAAAATTTACAAGATAAAATCGACCCTTATACTTTATAGAAAAGATATATTAAATAATTATGATGTATAGGTCAAATTTAAAATCAGCCTGAATTTCTGTTAATTTTTTTACATAATAAATAATTTAGATATAATACAATATTAAAAGGTCAAACTAATAAATTCTATTGAGGATCGAAATGTAGGTGGTTTAACATGATTTTCATAGTATTAAAAAATAATTTTGTCAGAAGTATACAATAATAATACTTTTTTCTTTGTGAATGACAAAATAGTTAAAATTTGAATAATTAATATTGAATTAAAAATACATCATTAAATTGTGACATTGCTAAACTTATGTACAAAAATTCATAATTTGTGAATATTTTATACAACATATTTTACAATTTTATATCATAAATAGTGTCACAATACTAAACAAGGCCAATTCGTTTTTTATTTCACAATTTGTGGAATTATCACCCACTGTTAAAAAGGATTTTCTGAGTATTTTATGAATTAAAAGACCCTACAACATAATTATACAAAAATTGTATAATTTTATAAAAGTAGCGTACAAAATATTATTTATTTATGAACTATATCAAATTAATTGCATTTCAAAAATGATTAAATATAAATTTATTTATATAAAATATAATTATATTTAAATTAAATAAACAAATAATGTTTTTTTAATAAAATACATAAATAAATAATTTATTAAATAAAGTTCATATAATTGCATAAATTTGTAAATGTACTAAATAAATTTATGTTTTTAATTATTATGGTGTCATAAAGTAATTATAATAATTATATTTTTTTTTTAATATTATTCATTTGAACTTAATGAGATGTAAATGTAATTAAAATTTTACTATTATTAATTTAATGATAAATTAGTTATTGCTTTTATAGTAATAACAAATATGAAAATTTAGTTTATTGATTTGCATAATAAAATTTCCAAAATTTTGAATCAACCAAAATATTTTAATTAAATTTAATTTTTTTAATTTACTTGAAACTCTGTATACAAAAACAAGGATGTATAAAATTAATGCCGCAAAATCAGAAACGCTTGCCATTTAATGGATAATATTATTCCGGACCGAATTATTTCATGTTTTGTAATAATTCGTGGTGAATTACCAAGGGCGTCTTAATTATATTAAATTCAACATTCTAAATTCATAATAATTAATGAATCTTAATTCCAAACAATAATAACTGCTTTGTTAGGGCGTGTAAATATAATATTTGACCGATAAATGCTACATAATTCAATATATTCAGCATGTAAATAAATATTTGACACAATTTGCACAATTTAACAATATTATTTAAATGGGAAGCGTTTGAGGCACCACTTGCTAGTGTGGTGGATCGGATTCGTAGTGTACACAAAATGTCGTAGGAACATCAAAAAATGACAAAATACACAAACCAAGTTTCAATTAAATTAATAACCAAATTTAATTGGAATACTTTGAAAAAAAAATGTGGATATATGAGCTATTAAAATAATATTGCTATTGAGAAAATGAGATATTGTTTTAGAGAAAGATTAAAGGTTTTTGCATTGAACTTAAGGTAATTAATTTTTTTTATTATTATTAATATCATAAATTGACTTTGGAAACTAAATTTTGATATATTAAAGCTTCTACATCTTCTTGCTAAACGTAATCTAAATAAAGTTCACTAAATTGTATAACAAATAAAAGTGTTCCATTTTGTTTATAAAAGAAAATTTGCTATTTCTAAATATATATTTAAATAACTCAACTTTAGCTGTTTACTATAATACCTTCTGCTTTCTATGTACAAAGTAGCATTTTTTTACTTATATAAAAACAATATTCGACATCACACCATATGGTGATTCTCGCATAAATTTACCTGTACGTGCTCGATCTCGAATTTCTCGAGTACTATACAAGAATTTAGTTATTAAAATATTTGGGAACTAAAGGTAAATTTATATTTTAATATCTTGTACGAGTATTTCAAGAACAATTTTTATATAAGCAACAAATAATGTAAACGAAACTTTAATAATTTATTTTCCTAAGTAGTAAATAAAACCAAATATTGGCTTCGTAATGATTCCATTTTTTATGGGCTTAAGTATTTATGCAAAAGAAAAAGTACATAAAAAGCTATATAAAAAAATGTGTAAGGACATTTCACACCTGTATTCTGAAATATTTTAATAAAAACATTATTGAAAATCAAAATTTTTTATGAATAGATTCATTTTTTGAAAATTAGGTTAATCAAGTTATTTGATAAAAATAAGAATTAAAATTAATTTATTCCGAAATTTAAAGATTTGAGATCATTGATTGCTTCATGTTCATATTAGTTGTCTCTAGAGTTTCCCAAAAGTAAAATTGCATTTAGGGTGCGAAATTGACAGTTAAGCTAAAAATTAAATAGTTGGTTGAGGTAATTTTTCATTTTTTAGTATATATATTAGGTATGAGTTTTGTAGCAATTATTATGTAGTAAATTTGTGTAATTTTACGGGGGGTCCTCTTAAATTTTCCATATTATTAGAAAGTGTAGAATATATTACATTATAAAAATATAGGTTAAGGAGTTATGCTGTGGTTGATTTAAAAAAAAATTAAAAAATCTTGTAATCGTTTCCGATTGCCCAATAAAATTAACAAGAAGTTACCATACCAATGTTACCAATGGTTTTAGAAAATAAGAACTGTTTTACATTTTTCAGGACATCAACCTCCGGGTTTGTATAAACATCACAATCAAATTCCTAAGTTATAATTATACTAACTTATTCCAGCTTTTTATTAAACTTTAATCATATTTTTTTTTCAGTACATATTTGTATGCGTTCCGAATTGATTTACGATGCTACTATTATTATGGTGGTGGTACTAACATCTATTCATAAAATAATTTGAATTACATGTATATAAATCCTAAATAGTACCAAAATTATTGCTTAAATCAAAATATAATACAACAATATTGGTTTTACCATCGTTCATCCGAAAAATTAATTTACCACAGTCTACGATTAATAATTTACATCAATATTGATCAATATTATAACAATTTTGTTAAGTTTCTTCAAATAAAAACAATAAATTTTAAGTAATTTATCAATAAATCTATTTCCAAACTTTAGTCAGCTTACATGTTTGTGTCCCCTCATCAGTTAGAAACGGTTACAGTACAAATAAACACAATTTCATGTCAATATTATTATAAATTATAACATAAAATAAATCTAGAGGCATGAAAACTTGTAGATAACAATAAATTGTTCATAGGTATAATAACAATAATAAAATCCCGAGCAGGGTTGGTAAAAACAACCAGAATTATCCAAGGTAAACCCATTGCTTTGCTAGCTGTTAGTCAATTTTGATTAACAAAATATAATCTTCTTTCTATATTAAAAATGAATATATTCAAATTTTCTAAAAACAAGTTGACTAAATATTTGTATTTTCTTTTACTATATTGCAATTTCTTTTAAATTAAATGGAAGTTGTAAGCATATACAATTGTAATCATAGCTGAATATTAATACTTAAACCATATAACATAACATTTCTCACAAATCCACTTAGACAAGTCATCCAGGAAATCCTTTATATACGTATACAAAATTATATAGAAATGTTATTTATGGTAGGATACGGAATAGAAACAAAATTCTATATGCCAAAAAGATAAAAAAAACATAATTTCAACAGTAACAATAATAATAAGCTCACTTGACTTCCTTTTTTTATAAAGAACAGAAATTTATCATCATTATTTATGATATGAAAAATTCTCATTTTAATTTTTTTTTTTGGTATGCTGTTCAACATATTAGACATTTTAGCTTAAGAGGTATTAGTTCCTAATATAAATTTTTTGATTTAACAAGCCTAGAAATCATAAAATTTAAGATAAAGAATTCATAATTTTCTTCTGAGAAGAAGAATTATTTTATGAGGAGTAATGGATTAACTAGAAACTGTTGTGATGGAAATGATCTGTTAAAAAAAACAAAATAATTTTTGTTTTTATGTTTACAGGAATAAAGATTTAAAAATACAAAATAAAAAGTAAGGCCTAGCGCATCTTCGAGCACATTTGATATTTGTGGTTAGTAAATTTTGTTATACGACTTGAATTCAATTTGACATATAGCTTTATTTGGCGATCTAGTTTATGCCTGTTCAAGATCAGTACGTTTACTGCGTTTACCGAGTTACATACTGTATGTACAAATCATTTTTACGAAGAATGTTTTTACCAAATCCGAGTTTCAAGCAATGTTTTAACTCAGATCATTAAAAGAAATATTCACTAAGTTTCGAAGATTTTGATAATCCTATTCACCATTTTATCTTTCCAAACGTTCGATGTTCTTTAAACATAAAATGATTTCGCGATGATTATGGGTTTCTACAAAATTTACTCACTAAGCTCTTAGAGGTTTCCTATTTTATAGAAATAAATACTAAAAACTATCAATTAAAAACTCAATTCATCATTATTTTCACATACAAAAATACTGAATATCTTATTTTAACAAAACTAATTCCACTTAAATCTTTCCCAGAATATTTATGTTATTTTTAAACAAGCTGAATTTCATGACATTAACTTTTTTTTTAGCTTTTAATAAAGAATATATAAAAGAGTTAAACTCATCATCTCCAAAAAAAAAAAACTGAAGTAGAATTATGTAGAAAATAATAATAATAAAGAAATAAAGATTTAAGTATATTATTCATATCTTTTACTATATACATAATTTTCGGTAATTCATAAGCCTTGACTTCATATATTTAAGTTTATATACTTCGTCATATTTAAAAGGATTTTATTTTTATTTTAATATGAGTTCTTATTATAATGTTGTTTTTTTTGTTGAACATAATATTCAGCAAATATTTACCAAAAGATTTTTTTATGTTAATGAAAATAAGTATTAGAATTATCTTTTTAGAAATGGAAAAGTTTGAATAGATTTTCTTTTATTTTATTTTATATTTTGTTCTTAAAATTATTATATTTATGTATTGTAAAATTGAAATTGCATGGAAATTACTTACCTGTTTTCTGAAATTTTATTTTGCTACTTAACATCAACATGAATTTCAAAAAGAATATTATTAAAACTCGTAGTGCCGCGCAGTGGGAAAACATAACAAATATTAAAAATGAAACATATTGTTTTTTTTTTTGTAAAAAAATAATGAAATGTTAAATTGTGTGTAGGTTAAAATGAATAGATGAATTATTTGCTTTAATACAGGCTGTTTACAGCTTCTTTAGAAATACTGTAATAGCCAGAGGGACAATTGTCACCAAAAAAAAGGTTATTAGTAATGGAGTGTGTAATCCTAATCAGTCTTAGACACAAGCACCATTTTCCCGTTTTCAAGAAAATGGGGCCCAAGAATGAAACTGACTATTTGTTTTGATCAGCGAAACCAAGTTTAAGGAGAGATGTTAGTTAGTAGGTCTATATACAAAAGAGAAGAACGTAATAAAAACAAGATACTAGATTTAAACTTTTAGCTTGGATTGCACTTTCTTCATATCCTGAGAAAAAATTTACTATCCACATTAACATCTGATGTTTCCATCATTGAAAACAAACAAATGATAGTTAATTAGACGCAACTGCTTAATACAAGTATTTAAATAGAATAAATAATAAAATTATTCAATAAAGATTGAATAAACAGGCTAAATAGTTCATTGACTCTTGAAGTTTACTATAGTTAAAATCAAACTTGTCAACACTATTCCTAACTCTACGAAGCATTCTATTATTAACTATATGCTGCACCAATTCAATACTTTTGATACGTTACCTGTTGAAATGGAGACAAACCTGGCTGGCAATGTCATATAAAGAGTTCTAGTAACATAAGGGTCAGAAAACTCAACGAACTTTTGACGAAACCCAGAATAAAGTTAGACCTACTAACGTAATACTTTGTCATTTGTTAACGTTGAGCTTCAGGTGGTTATTAGAGTTATTTAAGTTTTCCTAATAGATGTAACTATCTAAGCGATTTCGTCATCGTATAAATTACTTACCTATAGTTTAATAATTAAGGAAGTATCATTAATAGCTAAATTAAAAATGAATGGGCTGTGTTGGCTATCCTGAGGTACTCCAGATTTGGCCATAAAATAATGGGATCGGAACGGACCTAAATAGCACCCGGTACTGACGATTTTTTAAATAAGATTTAAACCGGCACAAAAAACTACTGAGTGAAAAATCAAGAGCTCGAAATTTGACTCAGCTTTAAATGAGTATAGTAATAAAAATAAGCAATATGTAATTGTGTTAATGACTGAAACGCTTTTCCGACAATAAATGTTTCACTATTAAAAGTCATTAGCTTATTGCAATTAAAAGTTTCTTCAATATCGCGTAACTTATAGTTTTGAATATGACGAAACCTTAATCATTGAGGAGGTCAAACAATTGAAGTAATCTACAAAACTAATCAAGGTTATACTTACGAAATAGCTAGATCACTGGCCAGTGTGTTCAAGAAGTAGTGAAGCTCATTTTACCCCAAGAATTTAGCTAAAACCACATTGATTTAAGTTGTGTTTAGACAAAACTAAATTAGTTTTAAAAATATTGAGGCAGACCTTTATTTATTACTTATTTGAGTATCAACTTTGAAGTTCAGTTCGTCACAAAATTCATAGAAATTGCAGAATATAATTAAATTCTATTATTATTATTATTATTTTTAGATAATTTCTTTTTATTTCATATACATAATAATAATTTTCTTCTTCTCGTTATTTTTATATAATAATATATTTTAGTAATAATACTTTATATAATTATCTAATTACGAATTATACAATTATAAATAAATACAATTTACATGGTTTTTTTTATTAAATATTTTTTTTTAAGTCATTTTGTTATATAAATTTTTAGTTTAGTTTTTTATTTAATAAATATTTAATTTTTTAATATTTTATTTATTTTAATATATAAATTATGAACAACAATACAAATTTTTTTTCATTTCTTACAATTATAATTTATTTTAGGTATTAATCTTAGAAATAATTAAACAAAAAAATTTATTTTTTATAAATACAACTTAATATTTCTAATAATTTTCTAATTTATGTAATTTATATAAATCTTAATTAATTAAATTATTAAGTTGAATATTATACACAGAGTTTAATATAAACGTACCACAATTTTCTTCATTAATTTCAACCTATTACAAATTTTTATTTAATTAATTTATAAATTTTCAATTTTTACTTTCCTTACTTACGTCCACAAAATCAATGAAAATGCTAAAAGTAAAAAAAAAAATGGTACAATTTTTTTACAATTTATTTTTATTTTTTAATTACAAATTAATGTAATTTAAATATTAAATATATTTTATTATTTATTACTTTTTATATTAATTTTTTTTTTAATGAGGTTAAGATTTTAATGTTTACAGAGAATAATTTTAAAATTTTCTTTTATGCTAGATTCATAAAATATACAAAATTCAACTGAACACAAAGTTACAAAGTTGAACTATATGAAAATATTACTTCCATTCACAATTCAAAGTCAGCAATTCAACGCAACTGAACTCTACAATAATGTTACCCAACGTTTATAAAAGCTGTGAAGTGTCAAAGTGAGTTTTTGTTATATAATTAATTATCAATCTAAATATGTTTAAAAGTGAAATTAATTAAGTTCACTTAAAATTTATATGTATATTCAAAAATGATTTGCAAAACATTTTAAAATTATTAAATTAAAATTAAGCTGGACCTTGTTTGGCACTCGATGTAAATAAAGCAACTGCATTGTGAATTAAAAATCTTTAAAACCGTCGTGTGAGCTTTATTTACAGCGAGTGCATTAAGTGTATTACAGCATTAAGTTCATTTGCATTATTGATATCATTATGAATCCGGGCTGACATTTTAATTAAATTTTCTTTTACAATTATGATGCGTTATGAAGATTATATTGTTCAGATTTTGAATGTCATAATTTGACGCAGAATGTCATCTTATACTTAAAGAATGTGAAGATGATTTTATACAACTATTAATTTTCTCCAAACGCTTATACAAGCATTTTGCTTAATGCAATGGGGAATTGTAGTACATATTAAATCAATAATGTATTACTTTCTGAAATATCTGTAAATATTTAAGGATCATGTACCAGAAAAACATTTAAATCAATTTTTATAACTATTTTTAATGTACAGTCAAATAGTAGACGTAACCCAGTTTAGTTAGCCAATAAAGTCTTGAAACGTTTAAAAATGAATAATTTCAGTAGTATATAAATTTTGTTATCTATGTCTAGGATATTTTACATTAAGACTGATTCCAGTTAACGGATTGCTACATCGTTAACTATTAGGTTAAATGTTAAGGAACGCTTCAATAGTTTCTAAAAACTTTCAGTAGAGTTTATGGAAATAACTTTACACTGACGTTAATATATTAATAGTTAAACATAAATCATGATAATATAAAACAATGAATTTTAAATTAATTTCACAACTATCGGTAACTAAAAACTGACATTCTTCCATCCAAAGCATAACGTCTAATTTTTACAATATTAATTTTCATTATAAGATGGACAAAAATCATTTAATTGAATAAATATGGCAGTGGGATAAAAATATAAATTATTATTTATTTCTGTTGCTGAAATTGCTGAAACAATATTTATAAATTTAATAAAATTCCATTTTCTTTAAATTCCCTCAGTCTTTTCAGTTTTTTGTTATTAAAAATTTCATTCTAATCATAAATCATTTCATACAATTTCATATTAAATCATTAATCTTTATTATATATAAATTGTAAAATAAAAGTAAAAAATTTAACAATTTCTCACCTTTATACAGAAATTTCTTGAATTTGTACACGTTTTTTATTTGAACCAGGTGTAGTTGGAGGACCTGGTTGCCTTAGTATACCACCTTGATAAGGTACTGATGATTTTGGTGGTGGCGGAGGTTCTGGTATTCCCGGACTTATCATATTATCATCATCATCATCTTCGTCTTCATCATCTTCACCATTATTATTATTATTATTATTCCTATTAGAATCGATTTTGTGTTTCGTTTCAGGTACCATTAATAGTCCAGATCCAGTTACCTGTGTTGATGTTGTCGAAACTGATATATTTTTTTCATCAACATTTGTACTAATATCTTGAACACTTGTCTGGTCAGATTGTGTCGATTGATTACATTGTTCAGTTAATGTACCAACGTTTGTACAATTATTAATTGATTGCTGGAATTTTTGTGGAGGTGATACATGCGAATGCATTTGTTGACCAGTATGTGAAAATTGTGTATTTGAATGTGATGCTGGTGAATGATGAATATGATGTTGTCGATGTTGAAAATGAATATGTTGTTGTGGAGGTTTATGGAATTGTGAATAAGTTACGAGGCCGTTATTACCACTATTGTTATTGCTATTGTTAACAGTAGGATTTGCTGCAGCAGATGTTGGACAATTTTGTTCTTCAACAATAGCAACTGCTGCAGCTGGATATTGTTGTTGTTGTTGATGTACAGATTTATGAGAATTTTGATGCTGTTGTTGTTGATTGGAATTATTACCACTGTTATTATGATATGACGGTGGATACATTAAAAGCCCACTTGTTTGTTGCTGTTGTTGTTGTTGTGGACTAATATTTGAAGTACGTCTTAGGCTACCTGTATTTGATGCATTCGGTGATACATTTGATGTACATTTAAATTCTTTTAATGGCAATTCAACACTACAAATATCCGCTAATGAATGTTTCTCTTTACATTGCAGCTTCTCATCATAACAACTATATTCACCGAAACTTCCACTCGAATTATAACCAGTTAAACTTTGTAAACTTGATTTACGACTACCATTTTTACCACAACTACTACCACCCGCTACAATAGTTCTACCAATTTTATCAAGATTTGGTGATGTTGCACAACGTTCTGCTTCACCACGAAGTTCTTCTTTCTTTTTGGCATCGGTTAAACGTTTCTCACGCTGATAATAAATACCAGCAAATATTAAAATATTTAATAATAATAAGAAGCATCCAACTGATATTGTCACAATCAATGCTGTTGTATAACTTTGATATTGATTTGATGCTAAACGACGTAATAAATTATTATCATGTTTACCAACACCAGGACTAGTACTGCCGCTAGCATTTCCACTACTATTGTTTTGTTGTTGATTATTATTTTGTGGACGTGTAGCTGCAATTGTTGGTACAATTGTTGTATTTGGTGGACATTCTATAAAAAAATTAATAATAAATTAAAATGAAAAATTGTTTTTTTTTTTATATGCAATTTAATTGGATTTTTTAGGTTTTCTCATTCATGTAAATAAAAAATTGTAAATATTTTTTTTTTCAACACGTTTACCACTTTTAAAATTGTTCACTGATATTTTGTAATAAATTCTGAATTTGTTTTTCATACAAATTAATATTTTAAATTTGGTTTTTTTAATTATATTGAGTAGGAATTGGCAATTTAAAATGTCAATATTTATAGAAGTATCATAAATACAACAATTATTTATTGTATAAAAATGATCTGAACTGGAAGTAATAGCAATAGCAAATAAGAAAAGATTATAGAGAAGATGTTACATCCAAGTGACGCATAGATGGATCATGCGGTTTTCCTGTGACCCAATTTCTTTGGGTTTGATTTCGCGTCTTATCGTGGTTTGGCTCTCCCAATAGTTGTATATTGATAAACGCTATAGCTTACAAGAGACCTTTCAATTTCTCTATAGCTCCAATCATATACAAATTACATATTTGTTGAAATTACGTGAAAGTTTCACGTAATTTCAACAAATATGTAAATTTTATATGATTGGAACTATACTCAAAAGCGAACTCTCAATATCTATTTAATTTTATGAAATTTTTTCCTACAATGTAGTTTAAGGTACGAATTTCAAGTTAATTCAAATTTTATTACACAATTTTGTTTATTACAAACGGAAAATTGTCAAATTCAATTTAAATTTTTAAACCATTGAATTTAAAATGTAAATATTTTTTTCAAAGCCTCTTTAAAAAATATTTCCAACAATAACTTAAAGCTATTTTTTTAACCACATTTATGAAAAATAGAATTTATACAATGATAATTTTATTTTCATAAAATACTTCATTTTTAACCTAATTTTTTTTTTTTTTTTTGCTTTTCTCTAAATTCTTTCTAGATATTTGCATTTTATTCTGATCCAAATTTTGTCATCATAAAAACAAAAACGCATAGTTTAACATAGAAACATATCTTTTTCATAATATGCATACAAAGTGGTATTTTATGTATTTTGTCTTTGCCAGACAAAAAGTGAAATTTCTTCTTTTTTTATTTAAATAACGAAAAAAAAACTAGTAAAAGATCCTTTTGAGTTTGCTGTACTTATAGAAATATATAAAAAAAAGGAATTTAAGGAGATTCAGTTTTTCTGACAGAAAATTAAAAAAAAAAATAGTTTTTATGTAGTGATGTCTGATGTATAAAATGGAAATATTTAGTTTTGCTAAACATAGAAAAAGTTTTATTTTAAAACTGAATGCTAACCATAACAAAAAAAAAATAATCTATGTTTATAAAAAGGCTGTTTTTAATAGAAGGAAAATGATTTAAAACTTCTTTTTGTACATCAATCAAATGTCCTTAAACAATTAAATTATTTGTTTTTTTTTTTAGTTGATAAATTTAGCAGCATAAACTAGACAAGAGTATAAAAAAAATCATAGTTAAATATCATAAAAATGTGATACATTGAAATGTCAAAATCAGTGATGCCATAGCTAATAATATTTTAATAGTAAATTTAACTTTTAAATAAATAATATTATTTTGAACGAACCTGTAGTTGTAGCTGATATACCTCCAATATTAAGTCCAGACATATCAATTCTAGGTGTTGTTGTTGTTGGTCCACTTTGTTGTGACTGGTGGACATTGGGTTTTGGAAAATTAGGTCTTTGCATAATTTGTGGTCGGATTATTCCTATTTTTTTCAATGTTACCGAATACACATTATTTACAAGAGATGTTCACATAAGTAGAAGAAAAAAAGGAAAAATATTTTTATAATAAATATAATAAATAAAAGATCAAATATGGGTACATAAAGGTCACATATTAGTTATAATTAATAGTAGCTTTGTATAAATAGACTTTTTGAGTAAAGAAATAGTATTTTTTAATTAAAACTTCAAAATAAAACAAATTTGATAATAAATTGCACTGAATCTGATAATAAATTGTTGTAGCTTTAAAATGCTCAGTATTTCAACCGTTCAAGTAAGCATTTTACTATATCAAACCTTCATTTATAACGGACAGACAAACGGACAAAACTTTAACACAGTTTCTCAAAAAGTGTCCTAAAAATAACGAAAGTACCTTCCAGTATCGATTTCACCTTGAAATATTCACATCTATAAAATAAAATTTATTCAGAATAAACTTACCATCATAATACTGAGCACTATCTTCTGGGAAATGATGATGTCGCATAGGTAATTCATTTAAATCTCCAGGTGAATGTAATTGTGGTATTAAACTGAGCCACATAGAAAGTTTATGACCGCGATAATGATTACGAATTTCCACTTTGTTACCTAAAATATGAGTATAATTTTATACATTTTGTTATTATTGTGTTTTAGCCTATGGTGAATATCGTAAATTTTTATGATATAAATATTTTTGTTGTTTTCGTGTTTTATGATAATTTCATTGTCGTGTTGTTTGTTAAAAAATTAGAAAATATTTTTTTTTTTTTGCAGAAAAGCATTTATATATAACAGAGTTGCTAAACGTTACTGAAAACAAAACGTAACGCTAAACGGCTAAACCGAAATAACGAAATGAATTAGCGTCATTTGTCAAAATACGTTATATAACGTTTTATAAATTAAATTATGTTACAATAACGAAAAACGTAATTTCGTTTTTCGTTCCACAATAATTTTGAAAAGTTATTCAACATTTTTTGTTAAAAAAGATTTACTCTACAGGAAAACTATTCTAATTTTACTAGTAAATGTCAAATTTATAATTATGTCAATGTTATTTTTTAATGAATTGAGTATTCTTGGAATATTTTTTGGCATATTGTTGTGAAAGATTCCACCTTAAGAATTTATTAAATATAAATAAAATATCAATTGCAAAAACTAAAGTTTTTGTTAACAATAACGTTATAAAACATAACGATATCAAAAATATTTTTTTTACACATTTGAATAACGAAACGGAAAAAATATATTATGTATTTCGTTATTATAACGAATTGTGTAACGTTATATTTTTATTTTTCGTTTCGCAACACTGATATTAAAATTTCAAATAATGATATAAAAATTGATATAAAAAATTCAATAATACTAATAAATTTTTTTTTCACTCACCTAAATCCAAATAAAGTTGATTGATTGCATCATATGTATCCCAAAATGGTAATCGACTGTATATTAAATCATCACTAAATCGATCAAATTTTTCACCAACTTCTTCGTCATCATTATCTCTACTATTGTCTAATCTTTGATTACGATTTTTTCTATTTTCCCTACCATATTCAGCCTCATCTTCATCATCCTCTTCATCGTCCTCATCAATAATATTTTCATCTTCATCTTCATCATCCTCATCATCTATACCAGGATCATCATTTTGCATATTATGTCTAATTGGTTTTCTTTGTTCAATTTTTACATTATCATCATTTTGTTTAATTGGCAGTTGATATCGTTTCCGATAAAATATACTATTATTATTAATATTACTATTAGCACCAATACCAGCTGAACTGCTAACCAATAAACCAACACTATAAGCCGGTTGATTTTTACGTTTCGTATATTGTTTTAATATTTTCCTTTTTCGTCTTTTGTAACTACGAATTGTCAAATCAATATTAATATCATTATTATCATTATCATCATCAGCATCCAATGATACAGTTTCCAATGTAGCATAAGAAAAATCAGATAATGCGACAATATGTCGTTTTAATTTTTTCGTTTTAGTATTAAGAAATTGTGTCCTTAATGATAGATCATTTACAACTATTCCATCATTAATATGATTATTTTTATCTATAGAAGTTTTTATATTATTATCAACAGCAGCATTATTATGATTGGATGGCATTATGTTTTTATTTTCTGTTTTTATAACACCAGATGATGATAATACCGATTGTGATGAATCCATTGAATTAATGGCGGGTGAAGATGATAAGGACGGTGTTATAAAAGGCAATGTAGAAGACAATGATGATGTTGATAATAATGGTATCAAATATCCAGAATGACTACTACCACCATCAATACTCCTACTAACACCACCAGTAATGACTTTAGTAACCTTTGTAACATCTTCTCCACCGGATAATGTTGTAGTTGATGGATTTATCAAAATATGTTCTGGCTGTGTATTTTTATTATGAATATTATTAGTTATTGTTGATCGTAATGGTGGTGATGTTACAGATGTGCTTTTGCCATCAATTATCTTACTAGTAGACAATAATAATTTCATTTCTTCTTCTTTTTTGAAATTTTCATTTTTTTCATTATCTGCTGATACTGTTGATATTCCTGCTGATTGTGACTGTGATAATACTGACGAACCTAATGTCAATGATGATGAAGTTAATGATGATTTACTACTATGAAGTAAATGAGATATGTCAACTGTTGTTGTTGGGGTTTCATTTGGATTTCTATTTAATAAAAAAATATATATATAAAAAAAAAAAAACTTTTATATAAATTTTCTTTACTGATGTTAATAATTTTCTTTTTTATATACAAAAAATTATTTATTAGGATACGTACCCAGTTTGTGCAAAATTTGATAAATATCGTATCATTATTCTACTTGTTTTAATATCTTGTTTTGTATAATTATATGGAAATAATTGTGAAATTGGTAATCCCAAACAAAAAGGCACATCTTCACCCCGAACGGAACCACTTCGCTAAATAATTCAAAACAAAAAAAATTTAAATTTGAAATTTAAATCAAAATACAATTAATAAATTTACCTGAGGAAATTCACGTTCACCAGACTGATGTCTAAAATGTAAAAAATATGTACGACCACCGCGTAAACTATGTAAATAACCTAATCGTATAAGTGGTGATGCTGTATGACCATCACTTAAGAATTCTAATGATGCATCTCTAGAACCTAATGGATTACGTACTGGACGTTCCCAATCTGTATATTCATTCTACAATTAAATTTAATTAATATTTTATTTAAATAATATTTATAATTGATTTGAAACCTTTAGTGCAGCATAAATTTCATTTAAATGATAATGATAAACATTTCGGACATAAGTTCTTAAGATACGATCTCGTCTTGTTTCATTAAAACCAAATTCTAAATCTTGTGCACTTAAATCTAAATATGATTCAATTGATGTTAAACCAAATATTAATTCTCGTGTTGGAAAATCAGCTAATTCAATTCCGGATGTGCTGTGCAAATTATTATATAAAATAATAATAAAATCCAATTTTGTTTATTCAATTTTTTTTTATTTACCTTGCTATTGCTGAGCCAACAGGCAGTGTTAATGGTCCAGTTGATCCGCTGGATGTATGAGCAATTACAGTACCATCTATAAATGGTGCAAACCCAGCAAGAAATCTGTAATATTTATTGAATAATATACAATTTTTTATAGTTCACAATAATATTACATAATTTCTAATCTAAAAAAATATAAAATTTTATTTAAATGTCCCACTGTGAATATAACATAAACAAACAATTAGAAATGATTTATCATTGAAATTGAAAATTTTCTATATTAATATTCAAAATTTTCAACAATTTGTGAGGAAATTCTGCCGGAAAATAAATATTTTCCAGCACAAAACAGAAATTTGTATTTAAAAGGATGGAAAATTCAAAAGATTAAAAATATGATTTATAATTGCATTTTGTAACAAAACTTTAATATTCTATGGTTATCTATAATCAAGTACACTTTACATAATTTTGAACTAATTTCAGATTATATGATGAGGACCCCTCCAGAGAATCGTTTATTGTAAAACTTGTATGAGAATCGTTGAATAATGACGACAAAAATTTATAGAAAAAAAAAAGTAAAGTGAATTTTAGGTTTGTCAATATTTAAAGTTGTAAAGAATTGTAGACATACTTCGGTTTTTTGTGTATTTATGTTAGCAGGAATCAATAGACTAAAAAATTTGTAATTGCTTACAAATTGATGGTAAAAGTTTGATCAGTTTTTGATGAATTTAAGGTATATTTTTTTGAGTAAAAGAAATTTTAATAAATCATTGATTTTTACATGTTGTTTGTATAGTAAATTGTCAATAAAAATTCGATTAATATTTTCAACTCAAAACTTTACATCTAGTTTATAGGTATGACAAATAAAAATTCTAAATTGGATTTGCTTTTATAAAAAGTTGTTGTTACTAACTGACCAAATATACATGACATAATTACGATTTATAAGGAAATAAGTTTAGTTATACACACAGGATTAAATCTTAGTTTTGGCTTTGGTAGAAATTGATTTATTTTGTTTTGCAGCATTTCGTTCGATTTACCAGTACGTAATTTTGTTATAATACAACTTATCAGCAAAAGAATGACTAAATAAAATTTATTAGGCGTAGTAATATAGAAAATAACTCAAACTTTTGAAGAAAGGAGACGTCCTTGCACTTAGTAAAATCAATTTTCATGCAATAATTGGTTTTAAATCTGGCCACTGTAAATTAAATTATTTAGGAAAGGTTGATTAACTTTGGTATGGAAAAAACGAAGCCTTCAAACCTTAACTGAAAGCTATATATACAATAAGAAATTTCCGGCGCTACGAAATTCCGGCACGCACACTTTGTTAATAAAATAGACTTTCTTAAATTAACATTACACGAATCGTCAACAAAAAAATACTTAGTTTGCGAAGGTGCAAACCGTCACGATTACCTCTGCGTAATACAGATATCACAGATGTGTAAATTAAACTAGATCGTATCGCGGACATATAAATCCAACTTTATATAATCAAGATCAGGTTCAATCCATTTTATTTAGTAATTCAGAATTGATAATTAAGTGGTACTAAAACTAACATTATCGACTAAAATTATGAAGAATATAAAAATTTATTTATTATTTACCTTGGTGAATCAATTTTAACTTGTAATAATTGATCAATTGGTTTCGTTCTTAAACAAGGTGCTAAATCATCAACTAATAAATCACCATGACATCCAGTTTGTTCAGCAACACGTCGTTTAACAAATAAGGGATCTTTTTGTATGGCCCAAGGCGATAAAGCGGAACCACTTAATAAAATTGCTCTATGCACCAAATCTGGAAGGCAAAATTTAATTATCTTTTTCGTTTGGTTTATCTTTAGTTTCGTTAAATAAATTAAATATATAATTTTTTTTTTCTTATATAAAATTAGCATAATAATTAATTTCCAAATCATTAAAATCTAATTAAGCTTAATATTTTATCAAATACAGAGTTTTTCTTTTCATGTAATTATTTCAATAGCGTAGGGACGAAATAAAAAACTGAATTTATCCCATAAGATTATTTGCTGATGGTTAAACACATAAAAGAAAAAATTTTGATGAATATAAAATTAATGCTTCCTCGTTCCTCCCCAACAAAAAGTAACACTGAAAAACTTCAAATATTGGAAAAGAATACTTTCATTCACAATAAGTTGTGCAAAGTTTTGAAATTATACTTAATTATTTCGTTGAAGCAGCTTTATGAACCCTATATGAGAGTTGTTATAACTCAAAATAAATTAATTATAGTACGTTGCAAATACAAATTAATGACAAAATTAGTGTTAACGATATTGATAAAGTTAATTCCGGAATTCGGTCGTATAGTTAATTGCGGCCGTAATTAAATTTCGGTCAATATGTATGATTATAAAAAGCACACTAATCTTGAATTTTATCTTGCCAATCTTTCCATTGAAAATATTTATTTATAAATACATTTTTAAATAATTTAAAAATTGAAAGAATTTGATGGAAGTCACGTAAATCGTAGATGGAAACAAAATGTATGAAAATTTTACATTTATATTTTTTTGCTAGACACTATCATAACTTTACCAAAAACGTTCAAACTAATAAATAAAGAAATTTAAGGAAAATATTTTTAATCCTCAACCAAAAAGGATTAAAGCGGAGCACAAAATAAAAATTGAAATTATAAGGTTAAAAAATTATTAGAGCATGCATTAAAAAAAGAGAAAATTGTTAAAAATGAAAAAAAAAAAAATATTCTTATCTTCACGATGTAATTAATTCCAAAGTTTAAGGATTCTTTTATAATAGGATTCTGGTTTTTGGTTAAAAAATAATGATGTTATTTTCTGGTATAAAAATATGTTAAAAATGAAGAATTATATAAAGAAAGAAAGAAAAATTTATTAATGATTTTTTTTTATTTAAATTGAAACCGGAAAAACAAAGAGTAAAAAAGTATAATTAATTCCTATTTCTTTTTTCGTATCCTTTTTTATGATATATTTTCAAAATTCTGAACAATTTTTTATTATTATATTATTATTATTATATAGTGAATTATTATATAGTAAATGAAACGACAAAAAAATTCTTACCACTGGCAACAGGTGAAACAATTAATATATTTGCTAAAGCTGCACCAGTTCCATGTCCCATTATTGTAACTTTATTTGGATCACCACCAAATGCTGGTAAATTTTCACGTAACCAATGTAAACCAGCTACTAAATCCATTAGTCCAAAATTACCTTGAGCACTTCCTTTACCACCAGTTTTAAGAAATCCTTAAAAATATTATTAAAATAATGATTCATTATGAAAATTATTGTAATAAACACTTACAATCAAAATGAATTGTTTAAAAATATAAAATTATTTATTTGCCGAATTAGGGATTAGAAAACTTTTGTATTTTTCCGATTTATATAAATGATTTTCATAAAAAAATATGAATTTATGGGATTTATTTAAGATAATATTTTGGTAAATATTTTGGAAAATAGGATTTGTATTATAAATTTATCTAAATTAATATAAATAGAAGAATTCATAAATTTATTATATGAATTTTCAATAAATATTTACAAAAATTGTTATTTTATTATTTATTGTCCTTCAAAGAAATCAAATTATGGAGAGGAATATTAAAGAATAATCAATAATTAATCCTATACTTATATTAGGCAGTTTTGTACAAGTACAAAATTATTTAATGGGTCCACATTGTCTGATATTCCCTTGTGTCCCGGACATGTACATTTCCTTTGCTCGACAATTACTACGAACCAAAGACACAAACTACGAACCAAAGGCACAACATTTTAATTGTGTTATATTCTAAGCGAAAATTTCGAATATAAATTAGCCGTCATGTCACTATGTTTTACAGGAAGTTATGAAATAACCTATGAGAAACAGTGTATTTTAAACAGTACATTCAGAGTTGTCCACAAATAGTTCATAGGTAAAGCTAAACTATTTCTTTGTGTATCAGTTGTATTTTAAGTTTACTGGTACATATTTGTATTCAAAATAATTTTTAATTTAAATTTTTTGAAATTTTGCCTTTTACCATGGCACAGTTCACTTTTATTTGAACTATTTTCGATTTATATTCTAGATCTAATCTAGACCATGTAAATATTATCCGATTTAAATGAAATTACACAGGTTGGAATCGTAATCTATAGTTCGTGTTTTTAAATTTAACATTGCAAATTTGTTTTTACTATTAATTATTAATTTATATTTGACAGAAATTAATGCTGATCATAACTACAAGTTAACTACTCCCCCTAGTCAGCAGTTTTTTTTAAAAAAAATCCTTTAAATAATGTGAATGAAATATTATAAATTATTTATGAGCTTAACAAATCCTTTATTTTTTCTAATTTGTTTTTCAGTTTTAATGATATGCAATGTTTTTTTTAAAGGACATATTTTTATTGTAAAGAAAATTTATTAAAAGGATGATAATGTCTCCGTCAAAAAAGGAAAACAGAAAATGACAAATTTTTATTTAATTACACTAAAAAACATTTGGTAAACTATAAATATTAACTAAACTAGAAATATAAATATTAATTATGTAATTAAATTAATTTGAAAGATTCATGAAAACCCCAACTTTCCAAAAAAATCTTTTACCAAAAATGTTCTTTCTTTCACTCTGCTTTATCTCTACTGAATACTTCATTGAACTATTTTTTTGTGAATAACCCTGTATATTTACAAATAAATAAATGATATTAATAAATTTTGAATTTATATAATTTTTTTTTAAAAAAAAAAAATATTATTTCATTTGAAAGATAAAAACGAAATATTTAAAATATCCTTTATTTACAGATTCGATTCATAAAAACTATGAAAAGACAAAAGAAAAATTAACTTTCCTTTATCTAACGAAATAAAATATCCTTTTTTTTGTTGTATTATAAAAATATCCTTTTTTATTATATTTAAAACAAAAAAATTATTAAACTTAAAAAACGTTATCCCACAAAACCTAAATTTATATGATAAGAGAAAAATGGTAAATATAAATTGGCGTCATCAATATCTTAAAAGTTTTAATAAATAAATAATTTCATTTTTATTATTTTATTTTTGTTTATTTTTTTATTCCTTTTTTTTATATACGTAATATTAATAGATAAATTTTAGTATTCCAAAACAGTATAATATCAATTTATCCAGTCATTCATATAGCAGTTTTTTTTACCGAAAAAATTTGACTATAAAAAGAAAATATGAAAATCGAGGTGGCAACTAGGATCAAACCTTATTAAAAGAATAATAATTTACATTGGCAGGCTGCCGTTAAGGCACTAAAAAGGACCAAATAGAGCGAGACCAACAAAACTATTGGAATAGGCGAGTGGGTATAAGACATTCAAAAATGTTCATTCCTGACCCATAAAAAAAAAACGTGCAACGGAAATGTTTGGAATGTATAGGATTCAGGACACTGGTAGGCTTCTATAAAGGGCACTGGAAAGTCAAAAAACATATACACAGACTTGGAATATTGAACTATCAGAAAACCAACTGTGCAGATTTTGCGTAGACGAGCAAGAGACGGCAGAACATTATATTGTGTGACTGCGAGACGATATCGAGAAAACGCATATACGACACCTCGGTAGTCATATAATTATAGCCTCATAATTACAGTGCTCCATGTCACTCAATCAGCTGTAATGTTTAATCAATAGTACGGGTCTAGGCGACGCATAATAAGAAAAGGGAAATCACAATAAACTGAATGGCTGCAGTGATTGGAGCTAGTAATAATCCTCCTTGTAAAATCGAATCTAATCTAATTTAAAAGAAATAAATTGTCTTGTTTTGAAGTTCATTTCTAAATAAATACCAAGAGAAGCTAATAGTGTAATTACAATAGTGTAATTTACAATATTTGAGGTGGAGAAATGTGAGAAGAAATTCAGCCTGTTATAAAAAGATTCAATTTATAAGAATTTCTTCAATAAATAGAAATAATTAAAATTTAATAATTAAACTTTAATTACAATTACAAATAATTATATAAGAAACATTACTTTTAAAGCTATTTAGATTTTATTGAAATTGTATTGTTTGCCATACCGAATGTAAGGGCTAGTATTCTACAACCGAAAAAAACATTTTTCAGTTGGAAAATTATATACTTTAGACTAGGTAAGGAAAACAGAAAATGCCAAATTTATATTTTTCTTTACAATTTTTAAGACGAAATCCTTACATGTCACCATCTCATAACAAAAAACCCACTAAATAAATCCATAATTTAAATAAAAAACATAAACAAATAAGAGCAGACAAAAAAAGAGATGATAAACTAAATAAATACATTAAACCATAAAATAATAAACACCATAAAATATTTCACTCAAATTTATCCTTTGGCCCTTAAACACATAAATTGTTAAACAAAATTTTCATCTTCACTATAATTTTATGCTTTTCTATAGAAAATCGTGAAATAAAGTCATTGATAAATATGTTGCCTTACACTATTTCCATATAATATTTATTTAAATGTTATCTTTCTTAGTGACCTCCTTTAAATAAATGGCTTATTGTCCTTTTGAGGACTTACAGTCGTCGGTCGTTGTCATAGTAATAGACAAAGAATGGCTCTTAGTAAATAAATTCTTTGTATCATTTCTCATAGTTGGTCACATTGCAAAACGTATTGTTTTTCTTCTCCAAATGAAAAGTTTGAGAGAAAAATTTTCCAACATTATTTATATATTTTGCATATAATAAATACTTTTTTCTTTTTTACCAGATCCTTTTAAAAAAAATATTTATTACCATCCTTAAAAATTTGATATTGTTTTTAATAAAGTAAAATGTGCTATTTATATATAAATATTGAAAATTAAAAGTAAGTAAACATAATTTATTATCTCTGGCAAAAAGAAAATTTATTTGGAAAAGTTTTTTTCCGGAAAAGTTTCAAAAATATTTTGTATCGTAAAAAAAGAAAATATCATAATTTTATTTTGTCTTTTGCATCTGTTCATCATTGGTGGTTGTTTTCAATATAATATAAAAATTAAAATAAAGATAATAAAAAACTTACCTAAAATACCTAAACGAAAATTTATAGTAACAACAATAACGTTGCCATGTGCAGCTAATACTGAACCATCATATGGATTACCAGAATTCCATTCATATGATTCACCATGTATATAAACAATTGTTGGTAATGGTTTATTTTTTGGATCATCATTTAAATCAATATAACCGCCATTTGTAAATGTTGTACCACTATTTGTATTACTATTAGTGTTACCATCTGGTTTTGATGAGCCCATAGATAAAGTTGATTCAACTGAAATTAAATGAAAATTATTTTAAAATGTATTTTTAACGTTGAAAGTTTTTTAATAATTTTTTCTGTAATATATAAAATATTTAAAAAAAGCAAAAACATTTTGGTAATAATTATCAAACTAAAAGTTAACCATAAAATTTAATTTTGTATTTTAAAATTGTGTAAGTTTAATTAAGGATTTCTTGTGTAACACTGTAATTACCACCATATTAAATAATGTAATAAAAAATTTTAAGATTTAAAATTATGTAGAACATGAAAGTACGAGTACATATAAATATATTTTTAAATTACATACTTTCTAAAAACTTTTATGGCCTTTGCAGGAGTTTAAATATTTTTTTGAAATTTCTTTTATTTATTTTTTAAATGAATGATTTTTTTTTTTGGGAAATGTTTCGATGTTGAAAATTAATTAAGCTAATATAAGAAAAGCAAGGATGAAAAATTAAATTAGTTTAGCCCGAGGCTGGAGTAAACTCTTTGGGCTTTAACAATAAAATTAAGCATTAATCGTTTTTAGTGGAGGCTATAATTTGAATTCAAAACGAATAAATGACTACGCATATCAATCAGAAATGATTCAAATGCGGAATTTATATAAATGAAATTTTAGTTATTATGTTTTCTTAGAAACCTGTGTTCAATCAGCAACGACAGGATAAATAACAACTTTAGATATTTCACTAGTAGCATATTTATTTCTTATTTCAATTCATGTTTTTAATGTCGCATCTGAATTCTTCGAAGCAATTTCATGAATAATAATATCTAACACGAATTTAATTAAATATTAAAATATTGCTCCAATAAACAAAAATTCAGTTCGACTAATTTAAATAATTTAATAGTAAATTTGTTGGTTCGTTTGAATGAAGAAAAACCGTACAAGAACCCCTCCAAGCACCTATGCCTCGAGGGTCTTTTGTACGCTATTACAATGGCTTATTCTACTTTTGAAGCAAATCATTCCAATTCACCTCTCATATTAATGTAATCAGTCTGGTTTTAACACGACCGCCGCCTTCATTTCGGCAAGAAATTACATTCTATGTTTTTAAATCTTACCATAGAGCAGTGACAGAGGAGGTTATCTAGTGTTTCCTCCTCTTCCCCATATTTTCTACAAAATAAGATTTCCGTTAAAACTAATCTAATCGCATGCTTCCTGAGTAGAATACGACCAGTGGCTATCTTGGTATATAATCCGACCGTTGGTTTTGTTCATCACTATCTTGTTTCTAGACTTTTGAGCCCAAAAAGTTAATATTTTTTGAAGTAATCAAAATGCTTACAGAAACTTCATGTTGACGACTTTACGTAAATTTGTCAATCCAAAAATATTAGTTTATTTTAATAAAAAATAATAATTAAGTATAAATTAATTTTTCTATAATGTTTTCTATATGTTCGTAACTCCACAGAACTCAATAATCTTAGAAAGTCTTGATCTATTTTCGCTTGTCAATATGTCTGTCACTTAGCTTAAACTAATTATAATATAAAAAATTATAATGAAAATTTCCGCATCAATTTAAAAAAAACTTTTATATTCAATTAATAAAACTTTCAAATATGACTAAGCTATTTCGACTATGACTGAAAATTGAACATACTTTGAATATTATATCATTTTTCGTTATTAAATCATATATAAAACTTGAAAATATTAATTAGGTTACAATAATTGAGTTTATATCAAAAGAAATTAAGATAAAGAAATTATAATTATATTCTTGACCTTATCTCTCTATTATAATCGGAAATAAACTTTTACAAAAAACTTCTTCAACAAAAATTTTTGTTTTGGGATTAAATCCAATCAATAATGAAAGTAGTTAAAGGAAATTAAATATTGTTTCCCTTAAGGATATAATATTATATTAAATGATTCTACCATTTAATAAAGTTTTGTCTTTGATAGTTTTACCCAAAAGTTATACTAAATATAATTATAAAATGTTTAGGATTATTTAACCACAATCAAAATAAATATAAATTTTCATAGTTAAACTTTCTATTTTTGAGAAAATTCTCTAATAAGAATTTAATTCTGATATATTCATGGAAATTCAAATTAAGATTACTCTAATATTAATAATTTAAAAAGAAAATTTGTCAGATTATTAACAGATTGACTTTAGCTTTGTGTATTTAGGTATGGTAACAAACAATTTTTTATAGTTAAGTTATTCAGGCAAATGTATTTAGTAAATTAATTGTAAAAGTTCGAAAATTATTCACAAGTTTTTATATAATTAGAGTTGATTAGCTATACAAATGATATTACTTGATAGCTATTACATTGAGCAATGAAACAAAACCTTAATTTTTTTTACAAAGAAATAGTTTATCAAATTAACACATTAGGTACCAATGTAAAAATAGCCGGATTTTAACTTGATCATGTCATGCATAACAGACTGACAAAAACTTTATATGTAAATGTCTTTGTCAGAAATATGTGTCTGACAGAAGGGTTTATAGAAATTGCTGTGTCAGACACATTTTCTAAAAGCTTAAGCATTTTTCAATACATTTTGTCAGACAGCGGTACCTACGTATGTTTCTGTAAAAAAATGGTGGTATTCTAAGACAAACTGGTCGATTTACAGCGACTTTAATATTGTGTTACTCATAAACATGAAATATTGAAACGATACCAATCGATATTCGCGAAATTTTTGGAGCGGTCTCCAATATAAAAGTATTGTTCAGACATATGGTGTTTGATGTGGCACCTAATGTGTATTAAACATTTTTATTTATGAACAGTTTTTCGAAAACATTTAATGACCTATAGGAGGATTTTATTAGCTTGATTCCATAAAATAGTATATGAAAATTTGATACAAATTTTCCAATTTTGCAAATTCAACTTTCGCAAATTCATTGTTTCTTGAAATTCATTGTTTCTTGAAATGTCATTATTGGAGATGTTAAATATGAGTTTTCATACTTTCCCAAACTTGTATAAGGTTAGTTAAGCTCATAAAATTAAACTTTGTTACCATCTGATGAAAAACTTAACTTTATTCGGTGCAAAAATTCAGATGTTGTTATATTAATGGTAGGATTGATTAGCATGCTTGGAAAATGAAAATTCACATCATAATAAAATCTATTCCTTCTCCTATTCCAGTTCCAGGAGTTTTGGGCTTTTCTAACTATAAAATTAATATTAATTTATTTTGAATTAGGTTGCCTTACAAGATAACTCAGAACAACAAAATTTTGTAACCTGACATGTTTTTAACCTACTATTTACTATTGATAAATTTATACTAATATTTTATCTGGTTCTAATTTATCATGTCTGTTTCCAAATTTCACCGAAATATTTGAAATTTTGTTTTACTGCAGGTAAAATTTCCACATAATAATCTACAATAATATAAAACTGTGAAAAACTATTTTTCATTTGCCTGTCAAAGTCAAAGAAGAAAGTGTAAATTGTTGAACACCGGAAAACACATCACGTTAATTTGTATTTATATTTTCATTTTTTTTTTACTGGACATCCGTAAAACTAGAAATAGAAAAAACGGAAATAATTTTTACCATGTTTGGAAAAAATTTGTTGGGTCAATTTATCCAGGATAAATTTCTCTTTCCTGTTCTTTTTTATGCTATAAAGAATTCCACATAAAAGTGAAGATTAAACAAAAATGAAAGGAACTGAAAAAAATATAGAGGTATCAACTTTACAAAGATAGTTTTTTTATTCTGATCAGAAAGTTTGCCGTCAACTTATTTACCATCTACACCAGGAAAATTTTGTTTATTATTAGGTAATAAAAACAGCCAAAGCAAGGTGGAACACGAAGATTTATTTTAAAGTATACTCAGCAACTGCTTGTGTAAATCTTTAGACGGATCAGTTGACAATCTGTTTTAGTAGAAATTATTAATTTTTTCAATCCATTTAAATTTGTGATTACCATTCGGTAACCTATGACATTTTTCATTAAATATTTGAATCGTTATTTTAAATGGGCTTGAATCTATTTTTTTTTTTACAATTCTTCATAGTAATTCTCAAGAAATGGTTTAAATGTAATAATAAAATGCTTTCAATTTTTGATACGCTGAAAAATGAATTAGTTTAGGTTTGAGCATTTGAGACAAACTTGATTTATGTTTAAATAGTATTTTCTGATAATTAAAAGTAATTATGTGCGATATTAAATATTCAAATTGTACAAAATAAATAATCCATTTCATTTAAAGACTTTGTTTCTATCTACAATTTGAAAGCCTATTTTGATAAGTACAAAGTTGACTAAATATAGAAAATAAACTAAATTTCATCAAAAATAAACTTTATGATATCAAAAATTTTACCATTTTGATTCCATATTTTATTTTTAAGTTAAAATTTGTTGTTCGTTATTCAAGAAGAATTCCAAAGCCATTTTAATTTCAATTACCAAAATTTGTCTATATTTGACATATGGGTTTCAAAAATACGAATTTAATATTAAAATACGAATTTTAGAGAATATTAATTATGAAATATTGTCAAAGTAAACTAATAATCCTTGAAAATCAACAAAAATCTGAATTTTCCTCTATCAAAATCTCAAAAAAAAATATATTAATCTTAAATATTATTTTATGATTACTTTTCATTCCTCCTTGTTCTTCATATAATATTGATGATACCAAAAAAAAAAAAAAAAATTTATAAAGACATTAATTCCATCACATATGTTAGCATTAAAAAATATCAAAATAAAATATAATAATTTTCTAGCATCCTATCAAAAACATCTGATCATTCCATATTTAAGTCTTCGGTAATAATATTCAAAACATGTTTTCATAAACAAATTATATAAAATATTTTTTTTTTTTTATATACATTATATACATAAATATGTATATAAACATTATATAATATTTAACATAAAATTTTATCTATACAATTTCCTTTTATTGATTTACAATTTTTCGAAAAAAAATTGATTTATATTATACTTTTTTTTTATGTTTTGCGTATCATATAAATAATAATATTATCGAAAAATTATATAAACATTTAACAAAAAAAAACTAATAAATTCTAAAACAATTTTCAGATCATAAATTGAAAATAAAGTAGGATACTCAGCAGCATCGAAAATCTACTCTACCATTTTTTTTTTTTTTTTATCAAATTTTATTATAATATCGTCGTATGAGAAGTGAATTGTCGTAACTGCAAAAATCAAGTTCCGAGAGATAAATGAATGTAAAGTTTTTTTTAAATTTTTGCTGAGTCCTTAAATGCATGTATCTTAAGAAATAATTTTGTAACTCCAATAAATTAATGCTCTACTATTACAAAAGTGGATTACTTAGCTATCTAAAACAATAATTACTTTGCTCTAAAATAAAATTGGAGGATTGTTATAGTTTAATTTAGTGATGCACGACAAACTTTATGATAATTTAATTTTGTATTTGAATCTATGGTAAAGTAAATTTTGTTCTAGATATAACAATTTATTTTAGACGACAAAATGTTGTATATAGTTAACATACAATAATTAGAAGTTAACTTATTTGTTTAGTAATTTATTTTTAAATTTGTCGTATCAAAAAGATACAATAATTTGAATATTACATAATAATGAAATCTATGGTAAAGTAAATTGAATCTATGGTAAATGGTAAAGTAAATTTTGAATCTATGGTAAAGTAAATTTTGTTCTAGATATAACAATTTATTTTAGACGACAAAATGTTGTATATAGTTAACATACAATAATTAGAAGTTAACTTATTTGTTTAGTAATTTATTTTTAAATTTGTCGTATCAAAAAGATACAATAATTTGAATATTACATAATAATGAAATCTATAGGGGGTTTATCCTCCCTTATCTTCAGGAATTGCTCATGGAGGAGCTTCAGTCGATTTAACTATTTTTTCTTTACACTTAACAGGAATTTCGTTTATTTTAGGAGCAGTAAATTTTATTACAACAGTAATTAATATACAATCAACTGGAATTACTTTGACCGAATACCACTATTTGTATGATATGTAGTAATTATTGCTGTATTACTACTATTATCTTTACCTGTATTAGCAGTGGCCATTACAATATTATTAACAGATCGAAATCGAAATACAACATTATGTATACAACATTTTGTAATTTATAGAATGTACTAATCTACAACACCAAAATTCTGTATAAAATGTATACAACATTTCGCATTTAATTATTTTTGATAAATACAACTTACAACAATTTTGAATTTCAATTAAAAAGTAATCAAGATATTTTTAGACCAAAACCGTATGAACACAAGGTGATAGATAATTAAATTCTCTATCTTACTATATCAAATTGACGTATCTAACGCTTACGACAATTCGCTTCTCACACGACGAAATATTTTATGATACAAAATCGGTGAAAAAAAAAAAAAAAATTATAGACTCATAAAATAAAATAAATGATTTAATGATTATTTCTCAAAAGTACAAACAAACATCAACAGCTAAAAACGTATAGCTAGCTATAAAAAAAGAGGAAACCTCTGACTATACACAAAAACCAATAATTCAAAGATTCGAATGTAATTTATTCTATATGAGGTTATAAGTTTATTTGAGGTTATGTTCCAGTAATTCTTTTTTTGTTGTTGTTGATATTTATCTTGACAAAAAGTTAATATTGATTTGCCATTAAATATTATTTTATAACCATAAAAAAAACAAATGTCAATGAAATTCAATATGGGATATTAAAATTATGAATGAGTCCTTAAAAAATGACAAAACATTATAATAATAAATGTTTTTGTTTTGTGATAAGCTGAAAACAAAAAAAAAAAAAACCTGTTAAATATTTATTGTGTTACGGTAAATTTATGTATAATTTAGATAAGAACTTAAATTTAAGGACTTTTTAATATAGATTCGTACTCAATTCATAAAATCGTCCTGCGATAATAAATTTTTTTTACATTGTTAAGAAAACCATGGATTTATTAAAAAAAATGTTTTTATATTGAAACCAATAAATACAGCGAATAATTTTAATAATGACCTCATAAAAATTAGAGTAGAACCTTTAATAAAGTGTAATACATAATTTATATTTTCTGTATCATGAATTTATTAACAAATTTTAACATTACTGCAGTATTTTGTGGTTACATAATCTTAAAAATTGAAATATTGTTTTAATAATATGAGCAGTAATCAATAATCATTTATAAATAAATATTGATCATTTTTTGGTATTTTACAGATTTTAAAATATTCAACAAAATATCCTTTTTAGTCCAAATAGTTGAAGTACTCTAAAGATCGTTAGTTACAACAAAAATTAAATTTTCTTTGAAGTTTATTTAGGCATAACATAAATTTTAAAAACAGTCGCGTCTTACATTGTTTATGAAATCAATTATGTACTTATGAAATTCATAATCACTTGTGAAATCACTTTAGGCATCTGTACACAATTTATTCTTTACATAGTATTGTAAATTACGTCTTGAAAGGGATTTGCACAACACTGTTATAAATTTCATATAAATTGGCGATATACTAAATTCTTTAAGATTGTAAAGATTATTGGTTAGTTCGTTCAAGTGGAGAGTCCCAGACAGACTGTACAGGATTCCAATTATTACATTAGCACCATTTTTATATTACACATTTTCATGAAGTCTTGCATGGATGAGATTGTTTTATCTAGTACCGTGAAGGAAATGTACGCTTTCCAAAGATCTTTTACTCACCTAAAGCTTGTAGTTAAGCAAATACTTGAAGATTTAAATGTTGGGCTGTGTTGCTTTGTGTTGTATTGAAGCAGTATCTAATTCTGACTATATCTAATTCCGACAATATTTTATTCATTTATTCTGACATTTACCATATGTTTTTGGTGACAAAGAAAATTCTTATTAACTTATTGCAAAAAGTTTAATCTTTGTGAAAAATTTAATATTCTAATTTACTCTGTTAAAGCTGTATAGAAAGTTGTATTCAATCAAAAAAATTACAATCGCTTGTATAATAGAAACTAATTCCTATCTTGATTCATTACATTATCCTTTTACTTACATTATCATTTTTACTTGGAATAAAAGAGTTTTTTTTTTCATATTTTAATGCAAGTATTTTTTTTCGTGCACTGCATTTTTTTCAGGAAAATAGACTACGTTATAATAAACTAACAGATTAACAAAGCGTATGAATCAGTGTATATAATTTTAAAAATACATTATCACATTTTTAAAGGCAGTAATCTAGAAAAGTTATCAAAATGCAAAATGGAATACAATTCCTGTATTTATACTCACTTTATGAATACATTTTTTATACACCAGGAACCAACGTTAAATTTCACCTCAGTCAATTTTAAGTAAGTCCTTTTTGTTTATTATAATTTTATCGTGCAACTGACATTGATAAATTGCAAAAATATTTTTATAATTAAAAAATATTGTTTGGTATAATCATGAACAAAATATTTAAAGGATGTAACGTAACATTAAACATTAAAGTATGTTAAAATTAGGTTTTGTTTTATTAAATTAATTTTGTTAAATTATGATTTCTTAAACCTATAAAAATTATAAAAAGTTATAAAGGATGGAATAAAATATTATACGCAATCAATTCCATATACGAAATATATTAACACCATTTCATTACCATTGATTATAATTAAATTTTTGAATTTATTTCTAACTTGTTCCAACTTTTTTTTCGAGTTTATTATCAGCGTGTCTAGAAAAGGGATTAAAATATCCTTTAATGAAATTTAAGATAAAAAACTGTTACAAGAATAAATTTATTATCGAAATACAAAATTTTGTTTAAAGTAGGGACAATTATTAAATTTCTTGTGTTATTCTATCAATTTTGCTGTATTGATAATTTAAATTTATTGATTACTGAGTCTATAATTAACAAGAATTGTGGAAGATTTTTTATTTCTACAAATTATATTCAATTAAAACTTTTTAAATGTCAGAACGTATCCTGAAAAGATTTTTGTATAATTATCGAAATTAAACAACTTAAAATTGAGAATATTTTAAATCTTAAAATTTCTGTAGTTAATAAAGATTACGATAAAGTTTTGATAGTTTAATTCAAAAATATTGAAAATTTATTAATATTATAATTTTAGTAATATTATAATACCTACTAAAATAATTGATATAATAAAAAAAAAATTGTAATTCAATAAAAAAAACTTTCATCCTTCTAAAAAATTGTAAAAATTTCCTTTCATTTTTCGTAAATAAAAACTAAAGCACATATATCAAAATTTAATTTTTATAGCCTTTGTATAAAAAGTACTCTCAGTGCATCCGGTATTAGTAAGAATATATATATTTAACATCCTTTTACTATAAAATTTTATTATATATCCTTTTTCATTTTACCCAAGTATTCATAACAAGAACAAAGATTTTATTTTTTTGGTAATATTTTTTTACATTCATTTATCCTTTTCACATTAAAATAAAATTTCCAATAAAGACTAAAAGAAAAAATTTAAATATCACTTACGTGTATCACTTAAAATAAAACTATTTATATATTTGCTTTTATAAAAGGATTCAAATTTTAAATATGCATAAGATGAACAGAAGAAAATTAACTACATATATATAAAATAGCCTTAAACACATTAACACTGGGAATAGGAAATTGTGATAAAAATACATAAAGGTATAATGAATTTTATAGATGTATATATTGCCATAAGGCCAAGCATATAAATTTTACTTATTAAATGTTATTATGTTATTTTATTCTACTCAGTTGTCTTGCAAAATTCCCTAATTCATTTATTTGTATTGGTTATAGTTCGTGTGATATTTCTAATTAACCGGCCATTTTCTGAGTAACATACGTGACGATTAATTTTATTAATTTGTTAAAACTCTATTATAGAATAAAACAATTATTGTGAAATAATTAGTATTATATTATCTCAATAACATCTAATATAATACATAATAATAATAAAGAAAATTGTTTAATTTTCCTTGATAAAAAACGACAGAAAAAGGAATCTAAAATATTTTTTTTTGTGATTAGCTAAATTATAAGGATTCAGATCTAATTAAAAGATCTGAAGCTGAGTAGATTTTTGAATAGCTTAATAATAAATTTAATTAGTTTTAGAATTTTTTGTGAAATCGATGTCCCCGGTCCATACTATTCCAAGTAAAGTTGGAATACTTAGCATCTGTGGTGTTTTTGAGTGCTTCATAATAAAGCGCACCTTTCGGCAATTTTTTGAAACTCTCAGACTTATAGGAGTTACGATGTAGCTCTTTCATTTCTATTATAACTCATTTTGATGACTGAAAAGTGCCAAATATTCTATTTGTACTTAATCCTTTCTATATTACAAGTCAAGTTACAAAATCTAGATTTTATGTTGAAATATTCTAACTCAAATATGTACCGTATATCAAGTTCTATCTTAATATTGATTGCAAAATAATACGACATTATTGTCATAAGTTGAGTTGCAGCAATAGATGAATCTCTTGAGTTAGAGTTAGTTAACCAAATTCTATCTTAAGTTGCAAATGATGCAGAAATCATATTTATATTGTAAGTCAATCTAATGTAAGTGTAACTCAATCTGATGAATATTAGCAAGCATTCAAGTTAATTAATATATGTAATATTTTAATTTGAAAAGATGTAGAAATAAATTGTTTTTCTAATAAACACAAATGTTCATAGTCTTTCAACTAGGACTGAATGCTCTCCTGAAAAATGTTAGTTAGATTAGTATGGATCGAGGACATCGAAATGTTAAATTTAGAGTCAATTTTGTGGGAATAATTATTGTGAAAATCTTAAAAAGTTTCATTAATATGTAGAACTGTGTGTTCCGATTTATAATATTTAATACTGCAGTTAGAGGCTGCTTTTAATATATTGCGGCCCTAATTCAAAATCAAATATTGTCGTTCCTTCTGAGAAAATGCAGATTTAGGGTTTAAATAGGTATAAGTTTTTTTTAATATGTCGATTGTAATATGAACTTAAATATATTTTTTACTTCCGATTTTGTTAGTAAGAATTGTTACTTAATTAGACACAGTTTATTATTTTTTAACAAAATCGCTTTCAACTGCCAGATTAGCTAATTAACTAAATTTTATTTGGTTCTTATTATTTTGAAATTCTGAAACTTTAATACTGAATTTGAAATAAATAATTTAGTTTAAATTTTCTATTCTAAATCTTTTATATATTTTTTTATGACCTAGGTAAATCCCTAATTGGTAAATTCGCCTCTAATTGCAGTACACAAATGTTTGTCAATTTCTATCAATTTGCAAGTATATAGACTGTTACCCTGTACAATTGTATACTACATTCTTTGACTTTATCTGGTATTATCTTATAATTTCAATATAAATAATATTATTTAAAGGCCAATAAGTTTGATTTGAAAGTATATGCGGTATCACAATTTTAATTAATATTTTCTATAAATAAATGCTAGTGGAAACAACAAAAATACTTCCTCATGAGACTAGAATAAGAAAAATCTTTCAATATAAAAATAAAATCTAATTACTAAAATCTAAAAATAATTTGTTTCTAATTCTAATTTCTTAATCTTTCGTATAAGAATATTAATATAAAATTGATTATACAGCCGTAAATATTATTAATCATTATTAAAAATGCAAAACCAACTAAAATTATTAATATATTTTTGTTGTTGTTGTATTCTTTAATCAAGATAATATCAAATATTTCACCTTTTTCTACACTTTCAGACTTTCACACCATTAAGAAGATAAATTTTCATTGTTTTTTTTTTTTTTTGCAGAAAATTCACGTTTCCTGATTCACAAGTTCATTAATTATTAATTTAAAAATTTCATTATTTTTTATCAATATTAATACATACAAAATTTAGATAGAACCGAAAGAAAAAAGAAAATTGCGAATTTTGTTTAAGGGTTTTTTTTTTGGGGTTGTTATTATTATTGTAAATATTTTATTAGCAATTTTTTTTTCTGAATAAAATATCTCAAGTTATTTCTTTTTTGGGGGTGTTTGGGGTTTCATTAATAAAATGAAGAAAATAATTTGTATTCATCTTATTTAAAGGTAAATTATTACAAGGCAAGAATGCTTATTTTTAAAGCTACTATATAAATTACTACAGAGGCTACTTAGTACTAAAGAGCGGGACCATTTTATATTCTGTAGACAAGGATGAACGTATAAATAACATAATAACATAATGACATAATACCCAAAAAATAACGATTTACAAATCTATACTCTGCAATATTTTATGCTCTCTGCATCACTAACAGATTTTATGACACACTGCTGCTTCTTCAGTCTCGTCTTACAATCATTTTCAGTCTCATTTTCTTCATCTTAATAAGACGAGCTTAAAAATCAAGCAATATTTTTAGAACGTTTTACGAATATTTGAACCTGTAACGCTATTTAACGTCAGAAACTACTTTTCTGCCGGAATTTTATGTTCCACTTTTTATTGCCTTGCCAATTCCAATGCATATGACCAAAATCAAATTTGGGGACCTTATTAAATTGTAATTGATGGTTTAATTACAATTTATTTACCAATGCAGTGTTTCTAGTCAGAATCTTTGAAATAGAAAATTATTTTCTTTTTTATTTAGTTTAAGAAACTAACATCACTATCTGACAATTTTTCATTTTCTTACGAATTTTCTCTGATTCCTAAAGTCATAACAACAAATTTTCTAGACATTATTTACAATAAAGTGAAAAAGTTTATAATACACGAAAAAGCGTTAACATATAAAGGAATTGACCTTTCTAAAAAAAAAATCCCTTAAAATATTAAAATTTCAAAAGGTCAGAAAAATTAAATTAAACTTAATCTGTGATGAACTCTTTCTCAGATTGTGTATCTGATATTTTAGGGTGTAAATAAAACACTTCTTTATAAAATAATTTATTAAAAATTTTATTTTAAAAAGGAAAAAAATAATAATCCTTACAATTCATTAATCCTTTTTCATTATTTTAAATAAGTATATAACAAAAAAACACATTTTACAGTCATAAAATAATTTAATGATGACAAAAATAATTTGTTTACCGAAATTTTTAGTATATTTTCTTTAAAACAAAAAAAATTAATAAAATTTTTTTAATTAATTTTAATTTTTTTTATTTAAAAATTCTATAAGATGGAAAGAAAAATGTTTTCCTTTTATTCAGTATATAATTTAAAATTTGTTACTATCGTTATTAATGTTATTAAGTGCCTAGAATTTATATCAATTTTGTTTTCCTTTTTAAATAAATTTCATTTCAGAGAAAACCACAATAAAGAAAATTTTCTCAACTTAATAAAAAGGATTTTCTTTTCTATTGATTCTTTTTGATATCTATTCGTCAATGTCAATTGTGGTTAAATAATTTTCATATATTATTATGCAAACGAACGAGTAACTAAAATATTGAATGTACTAATCATGATGAATTATTGGTACCTATTAACAATGTTCCCAAAAGGAACAACATTAATTTTGAGGTTATTTGTAAAAGAGAAACAAAAATAATAAATAAATTTGAAAATATTTTGTTTTTAAGGTTTTGTAAGAAAAACATTTTTTCTTAGAAAATAAGTAATTGAATTTTGTATACATATATACCGGGTGTCTTAGCAAAAAAGATTTAAAAAGTTAATAGATTTTGTTTAGTTTTTTAATGTATGTCAAATCGTAAGTAGTGACAAGTACAAATTTATGATTTTTTAAATTAGAAATCATTGATTATTTATGCAAACTCAATGAAAATATTTTACGCTATCTGATTTTGTGTAGTTAAGGCCATTTCGATATTGTACAGTGCACAATCTGATACGGCATAATGTCCAAAAATATATTAGAACCTGCTGCTAGTCACCAGTGATCGATTTAAAGGCATGCTCTAACAAAATGTATACACAAACCAATTAAATTTAGTTTCTGCAAGATAGAGCATTCGTCCCTGACCACAATAAAGTTCCTATGGCATATGTGTTGGTTTAAGAATAATTTAACAAAATGCAAAATATAAAATTGTATCAAAGACTTACCGATATTACAGCACCCGATTTTAAGATTGCTGATTTAAAAGCACAAAGTGTAAATAAAAATTTCGGCAATATAACCTGAAAATTAAAATTCTTTCCGATATAATTTTCCATACATCAAGTCAATCACTCTGATAGCTTTTGGGACACACTGTATTTCATATTCTTTAGAATAAAATAATTTAATTCTAAATGGAATGATATATAACATCTTGGATTAGTTATTGTCTAGACAGAGTAATGATAATTTTTTATTACCAACATCTTAGAGAATGTAAAAATAGTTTATAACACTTTCCCAGTTCAGTTCAAGTCTAATTAATGGTCTTTACAGCAATATTCTTACAATTTAGTTATTTAATTTTCATTTATGATTAAAATGAATGAAATTAATTGATAAAAGAATATTACTAAAACATTACTTTAATACTGTAAATCTCAAAATTGATATTTCAGTTTCATCCAGTTTAAATAAATTTTATTTTTTATATTTTTCGCCCCTAAATTTAATAGCATTGTCAGTAGTACTAATAAATCCTTGCTACAATATAATTTTAAATCTTCAAAAAAACATAAATTTTACGCGAGCGTATTTACTCCTTGGCTATTATGTAATATAAAGGAAGGAAGCTTAAAATTATATTATATTTCAGTGAAAAAATGAAATTCGATTTATTTGAAAATATATTTTGCTAAGTAGTAATACAATTTATTATTAAACTATTCACTTGCATTACCCAAACACTTCAGTTAAATATATTTTAAAATTGTACAAATACGAAAAATATAAAACATTTTCTTTAAAATACATAAATACATAAAAGAAATTTTCCTGAAATTGAAACACTTGTGGAAAGCTATTATAGTTTAACCATCAATTTTAGAATTTATTCCAGTTCAATTATCATAATTTATTGATAAATTTGTGATATTTTTAATATTAATAATGGTTTTTATTTACAATTTCCATATAAAAGTAATAAATTACGTTTTATACTATTTCATTAATAATTTCATATTGGGAAAATGGAATTTAATTTTTAGAATTATCTTTAATATTCAAACACTAAAATCAAAATTTCAGTAATTTAAATATAAACTTACCAGTCAACATCACTTCTTAGATTTAAAGTAATTACTGATATTAGATTTAGATTAGAAATGGTATAATTAAACTTAAAGTCTTTTTGAAGTGTGTAACCAGCCCAATTGCAAGGACTTTTTTTCGCGACCCTGGAACAATAATGTTCTATGTGAACTATCATTAGTTTCAAGAAAATTGACTTTTAAGTTTTGTGGCATTATATTTTTTGTCTTAGTTATTTCTTTGGTACGACATCTTTTGAGTAATTTTTGAATATTTTAGTTTATTCTACTACTATAAATAGGTTTTTGATACTTTCCAAAAGATATCGATACATAAAAAAATCAAATGGAACTTCGTTGTCAGGCGTTAATGCAAAATTAACATTATAGTAACTTCCATATTCTATAAGAAAATTATTAAACACTTAGATTTCGAATAGAATTTCTTTGCAAATAATTATTATAATAATTAAACAAATTACCTTTTTTAATTTAATGTTTTTTTATTAAAACATAATAAAATACGTTAATATAAGTGTATAAATAGTTCTATTTGTACTGTAAAAAGCTACAAGGTCCTATACACCAGACTTTATAAATCTTAATAAACTGAAAACGAAAAAAAGTGTAGATAAGATTCCGTAACAGTCAATATCTCGGAAAAAGTAGCGTATATAAATTGTTGGATACCATGAGTAGAAATATCATTACGATTTTATATAGAACTCAATTTTAATAAAATTGTTAGTTAGCACCCTGTTTTTCAAAAGTTGCGATTTTAGAAATGCATTTTTAAACAGGTCCTATTAAAAAATATCCATATTACTAGCAATATGGCACTGGTAAACACATCCCAAGTAATTTTGAGTTTCAATATTCGATATTCATTCATAAATACAGAACTTATAATCATTCAAAGTGTGTAATATAACTTGTGAACCATTTATATTTCGCAATCACAAGACAGTGTATTCATTCTAGGAGCTGAATTCTAAATTTCAATATTAGTTATTTTATTTTCCTTTACCTTTGGAAAAGTGAAACGTTTATTGACAATTTGAAAGGAATTTTGTATATAAAATGCAAATTGTTTGCTTTCAGACAGACTTTCAAGACTAATTGGGCACACGTGATTTATTCTAAATTCTTAAAGTTTAATAACGTATGGTCCACCAACAATTTAAATGGACATTTTAGTGTATGAAATGACTATTTCGAAAATATTTAAATGGACAGACAGCAAAACATTGACATGAGAAATTTTTTCATTCAATATATTGAAAGAGAAATTTTCAATTATCGAAAAATTATTTGAAAAATGGAAATTATACTGAATATATAAAACTTTTGTGTCATTCTACTAGAATGTATACATATATGATACAAGGACTCTTTTTTATCCCATAAATGTAACATATTGAAAAATTTCGCTGTCAACTTCATCATTTCTCTTACAAAGACGATACTCATATTCATAATAATTACATATTTTCCACAACGAAAAATAACTCAGCATTGATTTAATTTACATTTATACATACACATATGAACATGAGTATTACTGCCTTGTAAGGATAACAAAAAGTAACCATGTTTTTTTTTCTTTTGATGAAAGTATGGTTTGTGCTTTGTGGTATGACCACGTGAACAAACTTGTATAGACAAGTGATAAATGAACGCTCAATAGTAAAATTATCCTTCTGGAAAATTATTATTTATATTTGTTTTAATGGGTTACGTATACAATATTTCTATGCAATTATAATTTATTTTCGTATCCTTTTTATGTTTACATCTGCATTAATCGGAAATTTACAAAGTAAGGACAATTTTTATTAAAGGATATTTTATAAGCTCAATTTTTTTATGAATTAAATTTAATATTGTTTTAATAATTAAAAAATAATAATTGATTTTTTTGTTTATTAATTTATTTTCAATGATAAAAAAAAATGTATATACAAATTTTATTGAGTTCAGGGACAATAAAACGTTTTTTTTTTTGTACAGAATTTTTTTAACTCAACGATGAAGGCCATTTTATTTTTTTGAGTGGGTAATGGGAAAATCATCATGTTCAACATTAAAATGTTTATTCCATAATTTTTTTTCAATGCTATATTTATGTATAAAAAGGATGATGAAAAAAAATATCCTTTTTTTTAATGTATAAGTAGAATAATGACGAGATATTTTTGAATGACTTATAATTGAAAATAGCCGCAAAACAAACATTTTTTTTTTGTTGTTATCTGGTTTTGGAAATTTTCCAAGTTTTCTTGTTCATTTTATTGTTGTCAAACAATTGATTAAAAATGGGGAATTTTTGTATTTAAATAAAAATGGCTGTTAAAATTTTCACTGAGATATTTAAAGTATTATTTATTTATAATTTTGACAATATAGCTTTAATATAAATTATTTATTAAAAATTTCATTTAAAATTTTCTATTTTCTATTATGTCTGTTATTAAACCAACTATAACCATAATTTTCATAATTTTCACTGAACTGTTGAATACTCATTTGAACAACTTCACTCCCGCATTGCTTGCAGTTGTTAAAATATTTAAATTACACTGCAATGCACTACGGAATTGAAGTCGTTTGAAATGAATTTGAAGTCGTTGGTCATTTTGGATAGTTAGTTATTTACTAATTTAAATGAAATTAATATTTTATGTTTAATTTTTTAATTATTATAATTATAGTTTAAAAGTTTTATGAAACTATAATTTGAAATTAAAATTTATCAAACTTTTCTAAAATTTTGTTAACGCACAGTTTTAAGCTAATTACATTTTTTTTTTCACAAACTAAACTTTTAAATTTTTAATTAATATTTTTGTATGTACAAACGATTTTCTTTTTTTTACAACTTTGTTAACCAAAGTTTTTCAATTATTTTTATATTTATTTTTTATAAATATTATTATAAATAAACCAAAGTTAAATTTTCAATTTATATAATTTATCAATAAAAATTACAGTGATTTTTTTTTTCTTTGAAGATCAAAGAATTTATATAGAAAAATATTGAAATTTTTAAAAAAAATTTTGATATTTGATTTTGTATATTTAAAAGAAGAAAAAAAAAAAAAAGTCTTGTCATGAAAATTTCTTCAAGTCATATAATTTAAAAAGCAGTTAAAAAACGTGCAATATTCAAAGAAAAATTGTGAAATAAAATTATTGTAGCCTTAAGGAATAAAACTTAACGTTTTTCTATAAAAATATTAAAACTTTTTAAAAGCAATTTTATTAAACAAATTTATTATATTTAAATATAAATGTCTATAAATAGATTAATGGTTCAATAGAGAAAGGATCGATAGAAGGAGGGGAATCCTGTGGGATTCAGAAACTCAGTAATTAATTACGTTAATTGTTCATCTATAGAATTCCTTCATTAAAGTACTATACATCGAAAAGAAACCTGGAATACTCCGACCACGAAAATGTAAATAAAACCAAATTTAAAGTCGTAGTTCATCACATAAACACTAAATATTTATTAACTACTCGTAAAATATCTAAATCTGACACCCACATCACAAAACTGATCTCATTTCACCATTATACTCACCAGGGCAATCATGTACTTCAAATGTAGATGTCAGCTTTGAACATCGGTGCAAAACGTTAAACTTAAACCTTCTACATGAAATAATTTCAAATATATTCGTCAGCGTGAAACATTGATTTACATTCTGTTAAGTATAACTTTTAAGTTACAAAACGAAGTTTAAAACCGACGTTTACATTAAATATCGCTAATTCCTAGTCTATGCAAGCATGCATTTAACCAATTATCTATTAATGCCTTTAGTCTTTTGATGGACAAGTGATATCATAGCACCTGACAAGATATTGGTCATGTTTTTACTATAGAATATGTTGTAAATTTTGAAATAATGCAATAAAGCTAAAACGTGAAATAAAATCAAAAGTATCGATTAATGTTCTCTTCATTTTGCAAGTGTCTTTTTGGAAACTTTTAGAAAAATCGAATGTCATTTAAAAAAGTTTAAGAAAACATTATTATGTAGTGTTAGAAAAACTAATACAAAAACTTTACCTTAGAAATGGAAAATCAATATTATGTCAAAACGTTGGCATCTAACTTTAATTTTGAATAAAAAGCAGAAAAAAAGTATTCTTTAAAAATCAATATCATTATTTCACAAAACATATAAAATGGATTATATTTTACAACATGTTTTCCAACTATATCATTTATTTTCTTCAATTTCAAAATCAAAGGCCATATTGTGACAAATGGATTTCGCCTTTTTTTTTTTTAAAAAAAAAAAAAAGATTTTCTGTAAAAGGATTTTATTCAATACCATTGACGTATAATTTATAATATTTTAGGCAAATTATATTTTCCACAAGTTAGACACCAAAAATAAACCTTGTCTATACAATTATTATATAGACAAAATAATTTTCTGGTAGAGACAATACTGCGGTCTGGAAAATTTCCTAAATTTTATTTTTCGACTGTGCTATTTTTTGTTTTTAGAATTATTAAAAAGATCTATTCAACTCAAATCGATTTATCTTACATATACACACCCAAACATAAATTGAAATTTCAAATTTATATCCAGGCCCGACAGAATTCTTGTTAGAGGCAGCTCAAAAGTGTCTAGTTTTATTTAAAGATTACCATGGAGAATATAGAATGTCTGTAGGTGTTGAAAAAAAAACAGTCTGGATGGAATATAATTTTAATATTATAATTTATACGTAACAAAAAAAAAAAATTGTTATTTATTTCTTTTTTCTGCATATTTGAATTTGAGTTCTGAATAAATATTAAACCAAAGAATTTTTTGCGGCAAAATAATCGAACATTATCATAATTTATACGTAATACAGTACGAAATTATTGAAATATAAAATCAGTTTTTGGATTATTACGTCAGCAGTATGAGCTTATTTTTATTTACATTAATTTTGATTATAGCAAATCATATTTTTGGTTCTCTTGCAAGAAAAGGGTCCGAACAAATATTCATCAATCCAATATTATTCTGTGGCATTCCCCGAGTTACACTGCATGGTTAAAAATTAAATTATTGGAAATCCATACCATTCTGTGTCATTTCACGAGCCACAATACAAGATTAAAAATGAAATTATGGATCAAATCACAAATGCATAAGGACTGGAACTCCGTACAAGGTAATAAGCCTGCCAAACAATTCGTACATATACACTCATCCCAACGGACGAGAGAACTACTTGATATGAGCAGATTTAGAGTACAAACTATAACTGGGTTGCTTACTGGACATTGCAACCTAAACTACGATGAGGAATCGTCCGAACACTTATTATATGTTTGGTCAGACTCCTGACTCAAAAACTTGCTGTACTTCTTTCAAAATACTGGTCTTGCGGATGGTTCTAACTTAGGGGTACATCACTATAGCTCAAAAGTGACCGCAGTGATTTAGGACTATGTAGACCTACCTAAACCTTAATCTAATCAAATCTAGAATGGTTTGTGGTGCCATAAAGTATTAATTGATATTTACCAGGTTTCATGTTAACAGAACAGATAATTTGTCATAAGTTGATAACGAAAATGGAATCCCCGGATAATTCATATAAAAATTGATCAGATAGCTCAAGGAATACAAAACCAAAATGATATAACAATGCAGTTGCTTAAAAGAGGAATAATATGGCAAAAAATATTAACATGATTCAAAACCAATTCTGCTTTAAATGAAATTTCAACATGGCTATATATTAAATTTTCTTTCTTATATAAAGTTATATCACAAAGAAAGGTATAACTATAACTGTGATATAGCCTACTCTCTATACATACTACAACATAAAAATTGTACTTATTTCGGAATCACGAAAAATGGTCTTTTTCGGAATCTCATTCTGTCAAAGTGAAAAATAATATTCAGTTATTTCTCTGATTTAAAAATCAACTAACGTAAGTAATATGGGTCTATTAAAATGGAAAACAAGAAGAAGCCAAGGCCAAGGCTCGATGTGGGCTGTAGCGCCATTGAAAAGAAAAAAAGAAAATGTCAAAATTGTATATTTATCCGAATAAAATAATAACCTTTAAGTTTAAACTATATTTAATATCAGTGTCCACTTTTGGTTAAAAATATGTTTCAGAATTGAAGTTTAGTTTTTCAAATTCAGATTGTCTCTTTTATGTCAATCGGAAAGTGTTCACAACATTTTCAAAAGCCGAGCATAATAAAAATTGAAATCACATACAAGATTTATTAACATCTTATATAGCACTAAAAAAATTCTAATTTTTGACCTTTTTTCCTACAGTAAACTTGAAGCTGCACGATATAAATAATATTAAACTATAAACTTTTTTGTGGACCTTATAATATAAAGTAATTTTTTGCATTTAATAAAAAAATATGCAAAACTGCTTCATTAGCATAAAAGTATTAAATAATTTTTCTTTCGGAGCGAAACAATGTCCATCAGATTGAAAATGTGTTTGTAATCATTTTAAAAGATATAGAAGACGAAAGATGGACAGCCGATAACCTAAAATTCTGTCATTATTATCAAAATTCAATAAAATGTTGATTAAGCATAAAAATTTACTTTTTGACTTAATTTAATACTACCAAAAAAAAAAAAAAAACCCACACAACAAGATATTTTTTGTCTGTTCTCATTTTCATAAAAAAAAATTTGTTTGTCCTTGGCAAGGACATTGTGTTAAAATTATATGCGTGGGGGATGAAAAATTTGCATATATTTTCGTTATATACAAAGTAGAAGTTTTAAAACTATGGGGTGTGTAACAGTATAAAACTTTACTAAAATATCCTTTGTGACATATTTCGTAAATAGTTTTAATATTGTAGTAAAGTTAATGGTTTATGTTAATCAACACTCCAGCAATAAACTATAAAAATTACTAACAAATTTCAAAAAAATTTGCATTGATTGAAAAAGTTTTTTTTTAAAAAAAAAATTACCATATTATGGTAAAGGTTTCGGGTCAAAGAATGTTACATTTTTTTATATTTTAGGAATTAATTGTGATTTACTACACAAATAATTTCATCCTTTTATAATATTGAAAATATGTGTAATGAAACCAATGATTTTCACAATCATAAGGATACCTATATTATATATAAAGATTTCCATTTGTGATTTGGTATTAAACTCTCCTATTAATTTGACTTTTATTTTTATTAATATTCATTTGTAACTAAAAAAAATCCTTAGTGTTGGCTTCAAAAATTAAAAAATGGATGATTATTGGAAAGCATAGAATTTTATAAAACTATATAGTTTAAAAGTGTAACAAAATGTTTACTAATACTAAATAGCAACATAATTTTAAATTGAAAATATAATAAATAAAGAAATAACCATCAAAATAATTACTTATTATTTATTACACCACAGACGCTGAAATGTGATTGCCCTACTATGAGTGGATGCAAAAAGTTAAAACTTATGAATATAAATTGTTAGCGAGTAGAATTTAAAATAATTTTATTAATTAACGCTGTAATAATACTCGACTTTTTAATTCGTAATTTGGATTAAGCCACAGATACCTTGAAATTTAACCTTTAATTTAATATTACTCTGTATGTGGACTTTGAAAGTAATGATATTTGGATTTTTTTAGGTACAACCCAGAACTACTAATATTTTTCATTGCAAAAATGTGATACATAACGAATCTGACACTATTTTTGCAGACATTGTATACACGCACATTTAGGCTAACAGATAATCGATTAGCAATATCTGGACTAAATGACATGCATAATGCAATGGTAAGGTTGTGATCTGCTTCTTAAACATTATTGTTACTAAATATGATATTGATAATACGTGACAGGTTCGCTACGTCAGAACAGTCTTTATAAAGAGTCATAATGAATAAAATCAAATTACTAAAAACTAAATTTGATGAAGTTTTTGTTTAAATCCTTTTTTTAGCTTGGAAACATCATGACATCAGTCATATTTAATATTAAATAAATTTCACAATAACTCTAAAGGGTATTGAATATAATCATTTAAATATTTATCATCCTTAGTTGATGTTTCAAGTAAATATCTGCAATTCGGGAATTTCTTTCGAATTTAAGAACTGACACAGTATATTAAATAGCTAGTGGTAATAGTGATCATGTACACATAATTATAATTAAGAATTCATAAACGTCATCAGTAAGAAATACAAAATTAAAATTTTACTTTATTTCAATAAAAAAATTGCAGTAAAAAAAAGTGCCATTCTGATGATAAGCCAGATTACACAGCCTTGTTTTACGTAATTAACAAGGTAAAATATTTCTGAGAGTAACATAATTGTCTAAATCAACATCTAAATTAATTAAGATTTTTGTTAATTTCATTACTTAATTTGAAACATTCCAGTAATCATTTTTATAATTAAATCATTTTTATTTAAGTAAATATTTATCCATCCTCTGAAGTAAAAATTTCAGTATTTACAAAAAAAGTAAAAAAATTACAAATACCATCTGCAAAGACTAACAAATTGCAGACAGAAGCTGATTATTCTTTGGAAGGTGTACTCATTATGTTAAATTTGTATTTATTATCATAGTCCTGTAATATTTGATGAAACGTTTAATGAAAAGGTAGACTAAGAACTTCTAATAAAAATAGACTGAACGGCATTGCACTTTTGTGCACAAAGAATTTTTAATTTTTATAGACCTCAGTTGGTGTTGGCGGTATTAGAAAGACTAATAAGGAGTAATTTAGTTATTTTTTTATATAATTTAACTTCACATTTTTAAAGGGTTTAAAAAGGACATGAAGGAAATTTTAATGGCACTGAACTTTTAGTTAATTTAGCTTTGTTATTTTGCAGTTATACGAGTATGACGTTATTTGGTGAAATAAAAAATGGTAAAATTATAGTAAACTCTTTTGGAAAATTTATGCTAGAAATTACTTCAAATATAAAATGTTGTACAAAATTATTAAAGTTAAATATTTTATTGGATATTTTTATTACGCAAATTTTGATTGCATCAAAAGTAAAAAAAAAATGGTGAGTATGGGTTATAGAAGATGCACAGAAGTACACAGCTACAGTAGAAACTATCGGGGAAGGTCACGGATCCTGCAAAATTTCCAAGTTATTTAGAATACATTCAAGTCTCAAATTTTTTACATATTCCATAAATTATATTCCCAGAAATATTTTACAAAGCTCTTTATTTGAATAACTCTAAATATTCGACCACCCGGTATTGGTTCGCATCTTATTTTTTAGAAATCGTATTAAAAGAAATTTTTTATTGCATGTTTAGCATAAAACTATCTTCAATTTAAATATTTTATTTTATATTATTTTTTTTATGTTTTGAATAAATCTTAAATCTTAGTAATGCACATGACACTGAACTGATGGTAAGAACTTTTTTTTTGTTAAATATAAATTCAAATATAAATTAAAGACTGAAATTTTTAAATGTATTTTAGTTGAGACTGTGGAGTAAACAGAAGTCAGTTTCCGATATAACTAAAAATAAATTCAAAGATTTGTAAACTAAATATTCTAATTGGTTTCATTTGAAAAATGGTTCTTGCCAGAGCATATAAATATTAAATAGAAAGTATAATTTAATTTCAATGTTCAGTTTAGAAGGTATTATTTAGCCATATAATATACTAAATCCATCCTTTGCTTCTGAAAGTAGTCATAAGGTCCTTCCTTGGTAAAAATCCATTATGTACAAGATTCTACTTTTTAAAAATTTAATTTAAATTAATGAACAAGGACGGATAATGCCATTCCTTTTTTGGTGTAACTCAGTAGGATTAAAAAATAACGAATTGCTACAGCGACAAGAGATAACTTGGCACAAGGATACAGTGACATCAACGAAAAATTCAGATTTTTATTTGTTTAATTAGGGCCTGTTTTAGAATTTTTATAGTTATGAAATATCTTATTAAAACTCTAATAAATTTTGTAATATTATATAATATTTATCTATTTTATAAATACTAAAAACTACAATAAATTTTACATAATTTTCTTGGAAAAACCCGTAGTTGTTAATACTATAATTTATTGGTTATATTTTTTTACAGAAAGTTTTCTTGAATTTCCTATGCAACTAATACTGACATTTTCAAATTTCCCACATCCGGCGGACGGAAACTAACAATCTAAAGAACAACATTTTTTTTTGAACTATATATTTAACTTTACCAATATTTATATTACTATTTTTTTGTCGGAAAATGTGAATTGAAAACTTCGGAAAAATTCCTCCTTCTTCTTGATATAAATTTATTAAATTTACTTTAGTTTGTTTTATATTATTTATTTTATGAAAAATCAACAATAATATATTTTACGAAATTGTTAAGATACAAAAATTGAATAATATATTTTTATATATTTATGTTTTTTTATACATACATATATATATTTGTTGTTGTTGTATTTTTGTGACACATAAAATTTTAGTGTACTACAGACAAAGTATCTTTGAATGCACAAAATAACACACAAAAGAAATTTGTCGTAAAACGTTAAAATAGCTCAAGTGAATATTATTAAGTTGATTTTAAGAGATGGTTTGAAGAAACTAAAAATCGCTTTTACCATGTTAATGTTTTTACGTCTGTCTCTCCGTTGTAGTTTTTTTTTTTCAAATAGTTATCTAACTTGTGAATTATTTGTGAGTATTAATTAAAATTATTGCCTTATAGCCGCAATAGTCTAATAAACGTTCACAAACATTTGTGATTCATTAGAAGACTCGGATCCATCCATAAACGGAATTTATGCGTTATACTTTTCACCCGAATACGTAAAATAACAAGTAAATATGAACTAAGTTGGAAAAGTATAACGAAATTCACAATCAAAACTTTGTGAAAGTTAAATTTTGTGGCACTAGCTCAAATATTTTGTATGCTTGTTTGTGCCCCTAGCATAAAAAAATAATATGAAAGGTCGCATTATAAAGATAGTTAATAATTAAGAAAAATGGCGAAAGTTTAATTTTAAATTTTTCTGCTATTTGGAGGTACAGTGTAACAGTGATTAGAAGATTTTTTTTTGAAGAATTGTTTTACCATTTCGTTCGAAAACTTTTTATTTAATATCAATATTTTTTTACCTAGAGCTACTACACTAAGATAAATGTTTTTTTTTTTTAAACTAAATGTGTAGTACCTTTTAAAGTATGTACGTAGCATGATATTCACCACGCAAAAAAGCCCATTAATTTAAAACGCCTGCACGTGGTTATGTGCGCGGTATTTCTTTTCTTATGTATGGGCGAAATTTATGCTAGTTTATAACAAAATATCTAACAGCTTAATAATAATATAAAAAAGTATTTATAGCTGTAGCTATGGAATATATTCATTTTTCAGATGTGTTCTAGTTGAGATGTTTTGTTTTTATGTTTATAAATTGTGTTATTTATGTTGAGAAAATTGAGAAACAAGCAAAAGTTTTTTATTTTTCTTTAAGGACATATGAAATGTCAATAACCTAAAATTACAATTGTATTTGTGTTCTTTTGATTTATATGTTTATGTGTGTGTTTAGTATATGAATATAATCAATATAAGATGAGCAGTAAAGATAAATGATAATAATCCTTTTCTAAAGATTTTATAAGGACAATAATTGTCGGATGATGTATATAATTCGAAAAAAACCAGACCATGATTAATCATAATTGTAAGGTTTTATATTGTTTTAAGATTATGTAGCCATATATAGAATTTTTGTAATTATGTACATAACTACCACATAACGAACGTTACGTATAGTTTTTCTTTTGAAATTAAGCTAACTTAGCTTCAGAAATTATATATAATTTATGTTCTTCATTTTATTTCTTATCCAAGGTCTAGAAAAGTAACATTTTTTAGTAACGTTTATGAAAAACGTTCTAATGGAAGCATAAATACTGCGACGATTCTTAAATATCTGTAGGCACTGTGAATTAATGAATTAAAATTTTTAAAATTTTATCACAGACTTTTTTAAAGATGTGGGTGGAAATATATTTAATTGGAAAATTAAAAATGAAATGAAAATTCAGCTAGAAGGGCGTGTATAGATAGATTTTCTAATATCTCAAAGTAATTACTGAAAAGTCTATTAAAAAATATTAATTGTATTTTATCCTTAGACTAGAAAACTCATTTATTAATTCCTTACACTGAATCTAGAAGTCCTTCGATGTATTTTTTATAGAAAACCAAAAGTGTAGGACGTGTTTGAAGGATAACACAACAACAAATTTATTAAAAATGTAAACATTTTAATTTAAAAACTGTTTACAATTAAATTCAATTATTTTAAACACTAACCTTCAACCCATTCCAAGGTTATTTTAATATATATAAAAAAAAGAAAATTGAAAATATTTTTATAATTCCTGGTTGCATAATCTAAACACCAACAAAATTATCCTTCTTCACTAAATGATCAAGTAAAAGCTGTTCACAGTTTTTATGATTATATTTGAGTAAGGAAAAAAAAATTTCAAATCGTGACTATACACAAATGTATATAAAGAAAAAAATCTATAAATATATTAAATTAAAGAGGTTTTCATCAACGGCCACCATATCTCCAAAATCAAGAAGATATTAGTAGTAAGAAAAATGGAATGAGTAATATTATTTTTGTTGACCTTGACATGATATTCTTTACTATAGCTTTAAGTAATATAGTAAAACGATTTGGTTCTAGTACGTGATTTCGAATGAAAATCAATTTTGTGGAAATATTATTATAAAAAAAAACGTTCAGAGTAAAGAAAATATTGTTAATTCCACTAGGATTATATAATTTTTGTTATAGATATTGAAATTTTGGTTACAGTTTATTGAATTTTTATGGCGGCCAAAGTAGACAAAATATTTAACGAATATTTAAAAATTTCCAGTTGAATTAAGAAGAAATAAATTTACTATAATTAATAAATAGATAAATTTTCATAAGTTATTAATATTAATTCTAAAATTGTCGCTGTACTAATAATTTTATATACACATCGTGAAAATAAATCTATATTTACTCACAAAATTCGTTACGCAACGATTGGGACGCAAATGGAGTAGAATCAGGACAAACTTATATTTATATTTTATTAAAATATTATGAATTAATGAAAAATTTGCACATTGGTGGAGGCATGATTTCATAAAAACATATAATAGAAATGTGGTATTGGTTAGTTGGTTTTAAAGGACTTGGAAGATCGAACCTCCCTTGCACGTAGGCCACATAATAGCGGGCCCGTTGTAACCTCCAGCCGAACACTGTACCAGTGATACAGAGTGTCGACCGATCCCACTTCTTTAATGAACGAAATCACCTTGGCCGGCTTTAGTTTACCCGCATCTTTCAGATTATCTATAAAGAATTTACCTAGTTTTCTGAACCTTTTTTGCTGGACTGAGGGACAGTGGCACAACAAGTGAATCACCGTTTCATCCCGACATATGGAGGACGATGTGAGTCCTAATCTCATAGCATGTTTTCTAAGAATTGCATGGCCAGTGAGTATTCGCTGTAGCTTTATTCATTTTTTTTAAATTATCGTAGACTTTTTATGATTAGGATTTTCCCAGAACGTTGCTGTTTTTATGTAATGTGGTATTAAAATTCAAGTTTTAACCACCCTAAAAAAGCGACAAAAAACTTTAATTTTATTTAATTAAGAAACGCTGTAGTTTATATACAGCAAAGAAAGTCAGACCAACAAAAATATCCTTACACAGTTGCCGAGAAACTGATTAACAAAATTTTATTTAATTTTATTATTATTTTATTTAAATTATAATTAACATAATTTAGATAACAGCTAATTTTAATGTCATAAAATAATTCAAGTTTATAAAAAAAAAAATTATAGTGAAAAATTATATTTACTATAAGTCCTTTTAAAATATCAAGTTTTTGTCTCTAATGTCCTTTTTCTCTTAAATAAATAACATAACTAACAATTTACTATAAATTTTAACAATTCTTGTTTTTTAAACCCAATTTTTATCTTGACAGTTGGTTTTACCTTAAAGGCATAAACTAAAATTTTATATTCCGTTTTATTATCAGAATTTCTTCTTTTTTTTTCAAATAACATAAATTTACATAAATAATTTATATAAAAATATTTTTTTTATTGTTGAAAAAAATAATACCGAAATTTTACAGATTTATCATGAAGCTGAGAATTTCCTTTTTTTTTTTAAAAAAAAAAATATGAAAAAGGAAGTTTTTGTCCTAATAATTTATGTATGTATTCCGTTTAAATCGTGGTCGACATCGACAACGAAACAAAAATTTTAAAGAAATAAACCGCGCGCAAGGACATCTTTTTTGTCAAGGGTTGAAATTGTTAAATATGCATGGAAAATATTACATAATTCAATTATCAAGTAAATTGTTTTAGAAAAAATATTATTATAAACATTACGTATAATGTATCCTTGATGATAATCCTTCATAATTTTATTACAAAATGTTACTAAAAATTCTTTAGTTTCTCTACTATAAATTTATCGTCCTTTCATATATTTTGTCATTATGTCATTTTTATCATTCATTTTTATATTATTCTATCAAGTTTGGAAACTATATTTTTTATTATTTTTAATTATGAAAATTTTTGTATTATTTATTCTAATCTGTAAATTCATCCGTCGCACATTCAGATTTTACAATGCATAAAAAATATGAACAAAATTTTATATTTTCATTATTTATGAATTATAGTCTAAACCACTTCAAACTCGTAGACGAGGACTAAAAAAAATCTTTGAGGGGGTGTAACATACTTAACATATTTATAATAAGTTTATAAATTAAAAGATAATTATCGAGAGTTTTCTTCCTGACAACATACAAAATCATTTTTCCAATTTTCATTTTTTTACTACTACAAAATGTAATACTTCATTTGACATTTATGTCTGCCCCACAAATTATTTATTTTTGTAATTATTTTTGTTGATTAATTTGTTATAGTGTGAGGCATTACAGTCATATCATATCAGATCAAACCTAAACTGGTCTGTGATTGTCTTTTTCGTCCTTAACTAACTAGCCAACAAAAACATTGTCACACTAATGTGGGTTCCTGGCGACTCTAATATTCAGGAAAATTAAACAGCGAATCTTCTGGCCAGACGGGGTTCTGATAACTGTTTTATGCAACCCATCCCTTTTTGTGGTATCCCACTTAGTTCGGCTAAATCAGCCATAAACAACTGGCATGCAACCCCAAATTGCAGACAAGGCAAGAAATTCCTACCTTCTATTTCTAATAAAAGGGCACTTGAGCTACTTAAACTATCAAAGAACCAAGTGCGGTTAATAACCAATTTTCACTGTCACTGACCCTGTCGCCTCAACTATCACCTCAACAAAATAGATAGGTCACAGTCATCCCGATACAGTTAATGCAACAAAGATGACGAGAATGTGAATGTCTTGCCATCACTAAAACCCGAAAATTCGGTCAATGGCTTCTAGAACTGAAAGATATCGCATCCAGCCCCTTAATAAATATTCTAGGATTTATCAACAAACTAGCGTTTATCAACAAATTCTCCAGAGCACTACAATAGGTCTTTTGGCCGCAGTGGTTTTCATGTGTATTTTCTTCCCAGCCCTTCACATAATCTAATCTAATCTGTTATAGTGTGACACTCCCCTCAGTTTTGTGAATGTACAAAATGGAAATTATTAAAAACCGCTATTATGATAGCCTTGAGTGTTAGTTTATACGAGGAGTTATATATAAATAACTGTGAATTGGATTGTGATAGCATGGAAAATTAAAAAAATTGAAATTGCTGAAATAAATTTTACATTAAGTTCCCGGAGATGCGGATTTGACAAAATCCATTAAAAAAATTGGTTCTTAAAGTTAAGTTTAATTTCATAGAGATCATATTATTGTCCGATTTCAATGACATAGTATGACTGATAGTTTTGTTTCGTATATGCCCCCCAAATTTTAGTGTAGTAACTTAAGTTGATTGATATCAAATATTCCAGATGACACACATTTTAGTAGAATTAATGTATATTTCAGGAATGGACTTTTTAAACGAACTTTTTTTATGTTCTGAATAAATTCTAATGTTTAGTATCGTATAAAAACTAAAACAAAATTATTAAAAGCTAGGATAATATTATGCAAACGTTATATCCTTGAGAATAGGCAAATGGATTAAAATGCATACAAATACTCTGTATAATATAAAATGATAGTATACGTTTATGATTGAGCACAAGAACTTATATAGGTGCCATAATGTATTCGCGTTTGTAAAGATACGTCCTTGTTATATATTGGTAGACATAAAATATTGTGTACCATAAGGATAAAATTTTCTGTAATAGTTGAATGGAAGGATAGAAAATGTTGAAGGATAGAAAATATATTTATGTACATCATATGAAAGAAATTGATTTTTAGAACAATTAAATATGAACAAAAATATAATAAAAATAATATGAAAATATGCCAGAAGAAGGCTACAACAAATTTGTGATGATGAATTTTGGGAATTGCTCAAATGGAAATAATTAAAAAATATGAAAAATATGATATCATTTATAATGACATTGAAATATTGCAATTATAATGAAAATTTAATTAATATTTTCAAAAAATAATTTTTAAAATTAGCTAGTACATTTTTCATTTATTAAAAGTTTCACTATTCTGACCTACTAAGAAAAAGGGGCACAAGAGCCAAAAAGGAAAATTTTAGTTAAGTGGTGCTTAAGAAACTTGTTGCCGTCTTAAATCGAATAATAATTGTTACAACTCTAGTATTTAAGAATGAAGATGATTAATTAAATAATTTCTTATTTCTATACAATATTCTCGTATTTAGTTTAAACTATTTTTATGTGTAATTACTAAGCAAAAAAGTCATATGTTCATTTTTTCTAATAAAGCATTATTATTAAAGTAAATGTTTACAAATAAAAATTAGCACGAATTTATTGAAAATGAATTTTTCTACAAAAATCTGCAAATTTTATAATAAATATGTGAAATATATTAAAAATGAAGAAGTTAAATTACTCGTAACTACCAACATGAATAGCTACATAATGTACATACGGCTTTTCTTATTACGACGGCAATATTGTTATCCAAAAGAAATTTTATATTTCTTTTAACAAAATTATAATAATAAAAATTTATTTTAAAAAGCAACTTATTAAAATATCGACTTACCTCGAAAATTCGTTGGTGAGGGTGGTGATGCTGAACCAGGATTAAATGCTCTTGGTACATATAAATTTAAATATAAACAGTCTTCTGATTGATTAGCTAGTAATGGCAATAAACGCCTTAGTTGTGCTAAACGACCTCTTGGTATTTCTAATAAAGCTTCAGGTCCATTCGGTGGTACTGGAACAGATTGTGGGCAAACTGGTGAAAAACGATCAGCTAATCGAGTATTTTTCCATGTTGATGGTGTAACTGGAGGCATAAATCTAATAAAATACAAACAAATTTTTACATTTTTCATACATTTCATGTAAATTTTATTTTATACCTTAAACTACCAACTGGTGGCGAAGCATATGGTACACCTAAATATGCTTCAACTAATGGTTCAGTTCGAACAATTACACCTCTAATTGGTCCATATTTTGTTTTAACAACATTCATACTATATTTAATATTATGATGAAATGAATTTGATAAATTTGGAGCCATAGCTATCCATATAATTGTAAAAATCAATTTTATTGAATATAATGAAATTATTCTTGATGAAAATTTTCTAGATGATGTAAATGATGATACCATCATTGTTGTCCATCGTAATTTATTTATATTTTCAGTCAAATTATTGAAATATTTTCGGAAATATTTCGCACTTTTTATTAATATTGTAGAAAAATACCAAATAAAATTATTTATCATTAATTTTCTTTGATTAGATAATGAATTGAAAATTATTGTTATTGCTGTCAATGAAAATAATTTCTGTTTCCAATATTGATGATGATGATTACAAAAGGTATGATAATGACAACAATTCTTTATTAAAATTATGTAAATTTTTTCCAATATCAATTTCCATTTAAATTTACATTTTAATTGTATGAAAATTAATTTAGAAAATTTCATATTAATTATTTTCCGTAATATAAATTTAAATTTTGTTAAATAAAATTTCATGAATTTTCCATTTTCATTTAGTTGTTGTTTTGAAAATCGTTGAATATAGTTATAATAATAATAACTATTTAATAAATTACTTAATATAATTTTAATATTATTATTATTTAAATTAATTATATAACTATCAATTCCATTTTTTATTTGTTGCATTATTATTAAATTATATATTTTAATTTTATGAAAATTATATTTAAATATTAATTGATTTTGATGTATTATTTTTATAAAAGAATTTTTTAATTTAAATAATATTTTATTAATATCACATAACCATAAAATTTTTAAATTATTACATAACGAATTTATTATAATAATTATAATATTTATAATAATTATTAAATTAAATTTGAAATTAATTAAATATTTTAATATTACATAAAATATTGATTTATATGAATAATTATTTAATATTGATTGTATTGATTTTATATATTGATTTTGTAATATATCAATACAATTATAATTATTTGTAATGAAATTTGATGTTAATTTTGTAAATGAATTGAATTTTTTATATTGATTTTTTATATTATTTATTGATTTTGTATATTGATTTATTATTTGTTTATTTGATTTCGATGTGAATCGATTGATTTTATGTTGTTCATTAATTATTGATTTTGATGAGAATTGATTTAAATTATCATTTTTATACACAACATTTACACTATAACATTTTTGATTATAATTTTTGTAATTATTTGTGAAATTATGAATTTTTGATATTAAATCAATTTTATTATTATTATTATTATTATTAATTTTTACATTATTTAGATTATTTATAAAACTGCTGCTATCTAAAAATTGAATTTTTTTATAATTACCAAATAGTAATGGCCTTAAAATAATTATATATAGAAATTTGATTAGTAATTTTATTGAACATAATAAATTATGAATTTTTGGATAATTCATTAGGATTTTATGTTGTATAGAAGATTGTTTTTTTGTATTATAAAATTTATATTTTGATAATAAAAAAATTTCATTATTTTCATTATTATTGATTTTATATTTGGTTGAATTATTTTCATTTCTTGTTGCTGCTGATGATGATGATGTAAAATGATAGTTTGTTTGATTGTGTAATTTTTTATAAACATTATTTTGTGTTGAATTGAATTTTTCGAATTGTTTAGTTTTAATTGATTTTGTTGATATATTATTGTAAATTTCATTTTGACTGATGTTGTTTTTCGATTGTCGGCTTTTTGTTTTAATATAAACATTTTTCAATTTTTCACTAGTTTTGATTTTTACAATGTTTTTATGTTTTTTGAAACAAATCTCAATTTATATAAAGATTTTTAATTATTGATTCTTAATTGTTGGATTTGATTTTAATTTATTGTTGGTTGTATTGTAAATCTTTGGTTTAACATTATAGATAAAAAATTGAGATTCTGTAAATAAAAATAATTTAATATTGATTAGTAAATTGATTTGTTTTAATAAATTAAGATTTTTTAAAAAGGTTTTTAGTTTGTTGGTCAGAAATATTAAAATTTTCAATATATTGATTAGTAATTTTTTAATATTATTTTTATTTCATTTACTAGCATCAATTAGTATAATAAGATTGCATTAGGATATAAATAGATGGAAAACAAATCACTAATTCTATCAAAAATTGTATTTATCCTTATGACAAGAACAATAATTGAAGTTGAAATTGAGTGTTGAAAGGGCCGACCAACCGTACAGTACGTCACGTCGCAATCACCCACACTAGATGTTTCAGTGTGGATTCTATATTAATTTTCCTTTATAATTGATTTTAAGGATAACAAAAAAAATTTCAGAACTTGTATTTTTTAATTCTCCTTCCACTGCCGTCTTAGGAAAATTTCCTTTATCTTCTTTTGAATGTAAACTACATAAACACAAATTTTCATATACTATAGTAAAAAAATTTAACTTTTACATTATTATATTAACTAGCTATATAAATTAAATATTTAAAATATTTAAAATACATTATTATTAAATTTACGTGATGTATTATAATTTTTAAGTTCACACTTTTATACACCAACCAAAATTATTTAATAACCACAAATTTTACAAATATTTTTAGTGTTAGACAGAAAACTTTTCAATAATTTTATAATGAATTTTATAATTATTACCAAAATAAAATTGAGTTGTTTATTATAATTAACTTTTTACAGTATCATGTAAGTCAATATTGAATTTCAATATTAAAACAGTTTATTAACTTCTTTTACAGCGTAATATCGTAATATTACAACCAAAAATTTACAAAGATATTTTGAGGAATTCATGTTTATAGAATATTATAATAAATATAATAAAATTACCTTAGTAACGAAGTCGTATTACTTTTGTAATAGGTAAATTATTCAAGAATTCTGACACATTTGTCTGAAATTAAAACGAATTTCTAATCGAACTTATTTGCTATGAAATGATCGTAAATTAATGAAATCTTGATCCTAAACTTCAGAAGCATGGAGCTAGCTTCTGCTAATACAAATCATTGAATTAGTATTGCACGTCGTAAACGTCATTTTTACAAACTCATAAAAATGCATTTAATGTTAAAATAATCACCGAAAAAAAATGGTGCGATAGAATCTTCTAATTATTGTGTCAAAAGTAAACTGATTTATTACCCAATTAATTATATAATTTTTACTTATTTACCACAGATTGGGTTTGTCGTATACGCCAACTTAAGAAAAAAAAATTATTGTTCATACACGTACGAAAATCCAATATGAATAAATTTTGCTTTTGGTAAATAAAAAATAAGTTTTCTTTAATTCACTTCAAAGAGTAACTTTTCTATTTGTAGGAATCTCGTAAAAACTATTGCAAAATTTTAATAATTGAAATTATTTTAGCTGGCTACGTACGACAAAAAAATATTGAAACATTTTTTTTAAATGTATGCAGTTTTTGTCATACGAGCGCTAAATTCGGATGTACATACGACAAACCATTATTATAATGATGATTTTTTTTTTGTTGATATACGACAAAACTGCTATCCGTTATCTCCGTAGTCGTTGCAAATATTTTATAAACGGATTGCAAAAATAGAAAGAGATTGCTTAAGAACCCATAAATTACCAGTTAGATTAAAAAACGCCAATTTGGCGTATACGACAAACTAATACTGAGCCGATGAAATGTCATAAAATCGGATAAGATCCTATGATCCACATAATCTAAGAAGCCTGATAATCTAAGTAAATTTACTAATAAATTAAAGAAAGTTGAATCTTTGACAGAGATAACCGATAGGAACATAGAAATTAATACTCTGAGCGCAACGCAACATCAAAGTAATAGAATTGATCCACCGAGTTCTCTCGTATTGTAGAGGGAAGCAATCTAATCTAACTTAACCTCCCCAACCTAACCTAACTTTTGACACCTTCAGTCCTAGTAATTAAATTAGACGATTTGCTTATATCTAATACGTTTGGAATTCGTCCTCACTTTTTATATTTTTTTTCTACAACATCCTGTCATTATTTTCCTCTACCGGTTTTTTTATATTCACCACAGATATGAAAATGAAATAATTAAACTGTTCATTAACACATTTCCATATTATTTAAATAAAAAAGGATATAAAATTATACGGAACTATGTTAAACACAATTTTTTTTACATTTATACAGTTTTTTTTTTTTAATAATGAAAAAATAATGTTTGCAAATTCGTAATATCCATTTTAACTGTATACAAAAACGAGATATTATGCTTCGACCTTTCATTATTCTTATTGTATAATAAATTTTTAGTAGTAATATACATAAATTTTTTTTACTGTTGATGTAAAAAGGATATTTTAAGTAAAAAAATATTAATATAATAAAATTATTTACCACAAAATCTGAAAATTATTATTATTATTATATTTTTTTTTTTTTTTTTGGTGGAATATAAAATAAAATGTTTTAAAAAGGACGATGGAGATAATATAAAAATTATTACACGATTTTGTTTCAAATGAATTTAAAGAAGCGTAAAAAATATAATGAATTTTATTTTTATATTGGAATTTTCATTTAAAATAATTTGAGAATTTTATATAAAAATATTAATTTCAAGGACAAATTGGTTGACTACGCTAAAACATACAATATTAACGCAACAATTTCCGACATGTCGTTGTCATTTATGTAGTTAAAATTATAGTCAAATTTCGATAATTAACGAGTATTAAATATATCAAATGCCATCGCCATAATTTCACCATTTGGAAGACGGACTCATTCAAAATATTGATTTTAATTTAAGAAATTAAAAAATATTTATGTTAACTCGTTTTGTCCGTCTCATACAATGTAAATGGCCACCTATTAAATACAGACTGAGCTGAACAAATTAATGTAACCATTCAAATTATATGAACCTAAATCGATATTTGTTTTTATTTGCATAGAAATTTGTATTTATTAGAATTTATATTATCATAACAAACCCTGAAAATAAGGTCCTTAATAAAGTATTGATATACAGTATAAAACTGAAACAAAATATAGCTTCAAAAGCTGCTATTTAGTAAAATTTGTTTATAAAGTAATCTTTAAAACTTTGATTTACATAATAAATTAAAAAGAAAATAGCGACAGTGTGTTACTTATAATTTTCTCCACCAGATGGCGATTAAATTGTTTTTAAAGCCTTTATACAAATAAGAAACAAATTTGCATGAACAGAGATGGAAACCTATTCAATTATCGACATTCCAAAACCTTTTAATAATAATTCTGTACAGTAAATTATGAATTGCCTCTTGAATAGATTTGGTTTCTTATGTAACCATAATCCTTTATATTTATAACAAAAATAATTACTAATTATTTAAAAAAAAAAATTATTGTCGTCGCCCATAACTATACTTAATTTTATTCTTATTCCCTACCCACAATCATTAATTATTTTCTCTTTAAAATATCCTTTTTCATTTATATTTTATCTCTTATTAAAAAAAAAAGATAGATTACATTTTCCTTGGGAATACAAAATATTCTACGTTGTAAATTTTAAATTCTGCGTATTCATATAATCTGTATAGCTAATATATAAATATAATTTTCTTTCATAGTGTATTTTTAAATTAACCCCTTAAAGACAGCCCCGTCGTCTTCTGTTAATTCTCCTTGAAAAAATCTTACATATAAAATTTATATCTTTTAATGTGGTGTTCAGTTTGTTTTTAATATTCCTTGTTTATTTCCATTCAGCTAAAATTGTATATTTAGTTTTTCTTTTTCTTTTTATCCTTTTTGAAAGTAATTTATAAAATAATTAAATAAGGGAATTATACAAAATTGGCTGGATAAAATGGTTGGTTACATTATTGTCTTTCAACCAAAAAAAAAAAAGAAATATCTAAAAAAGTATTTATATAAGTAAATCTTTAATTTATATCAAAAAAGCTCAACCAAAAATTAATGAAGTTATTAAGAGTGCGGAATAGAAAATTGTATATAGCGACAACAAGGAAAATATCATTAAATTTTATGATTATCCGTAAAGGGTCATTAGTGCGAAATACTTAACGATATATAAATAATACTCTTAATGTATTTTATATAGGTTTATTATAAATACTGATGATATGGTTTTTAGGCTGTTTGAGCTATTGATGTGGTAGACAAAATTAAAAAAAAAAATTATAAAATTTCGTTTTAACCAAATTATATAAATAATATTAATTTGTCAAAGTAAGCAAAAACTTAATTTTTTTATATAAATTGTAATAGAAATTGTGGTATTTTTCTAATTTATTCAAAATTTTATATTTAGTTAAGATATAGAAACAATCAAATTTTAAGAAATATGTAAAATAATGAAATTTAAAGATAATTCAATATATATAATGTATTTCTGTAATCGAATAGACGAGGTAACTCAAAAAAAGAATGAATCTGGTTCATATCAAAACCATGAGTCTAAGAGCGATCCAATTTATTAAATGTATTTCTTAATTGGAGGAATCTTAGATTAATGGTTGATGTCACACAGGGTCACTGCATATTTGGTAAAATATATTTCCAATCTATTTCTTCAGAATTGTGATAGGTACGACCCTATTATGTGATAGTCACTTAATAGAAGAAGTAAACTCAGTTTCAAAACAAAGAATTATCAATGTAATAGTTTGGAGGATGTAGTAAAAATTCGTTGATAGTTACTTAATTAGTAAGAGGGGGTTTTATCCACAACACTATAGGATACTAGTTAGCCCATAGTTATCCCCTTGAATAACAACAATCTTTCCCCTCTACTGCTCTTCAAGCCACGCAACATTCTTAACAAATTTTGATAATAGATATCCTTTAGATTCGTAATCTTAGCGTCGTGGATTTTTAGTATTAGGGATAAGCATCCTTTATTGTAAACCGATATTTATAAGCAAAAAGTGGCCAATTAGCTACTTCAAATTGGGTAAAAGACATTGTTCTTATGTTGGAATACAATCATTTACAACTACTAATATAAATTATCAAGTTGGAACCCTAAATAGATAGGCAAAATGAAATCTAAAACAAAAAGAAGACAGTTTTAACCTCCTAACTCCTCCAGTTTGATAATTTTTATTATATATATTTGTCACATTAATAAAAAAATGTTTTATTTTATTATATCTTTTCATAATAAAATTTCATTTCTAATGTTATGTAATTATACGAATAAAACTGATCTTAAAATCCTATAAAATTTATATTTAACGTTGTTTCTCTCAATTACATTCAGTAATGTCTGTTTGTTATATGAAATTCTCCGTTTCTTTTATTGCATAGAATCATTGACAAAATATGTCAGTTTTTAACAGAAAAGAAAATATTTTTAAGTTATAATTTCATCCCCTAAATATGTATTTGTCACAGAGACGATAATGTGATTATTTACTTTATTGATGACATTTTATGTTCAGTAAACATAAAATTGTATGTATAACAAAAATGAATGTTTATTTTACTTTAAAAAAAAAAGATTGGTTTCTAATTCATATAAATTTAATATAAATATCATTTTTAATATTATTTAAAATATCTATAAGAAATGGTACAATAAAATCATAATAATTTCGAAAAATGATATTAAATTTCCATAGCATTTTGTTAATCTACAAGTTTTATATAAATTTTCCGATATTATCTTTACAGTAGAGAGAACAAAATATTTTCAAATATTAATCATTTTTATGATTTCGATAAAAATTCAACTATTATTTTAAAAATATATAAACATTTGTAATTTCGCAGGATAATAAAATAAATACGAAACAAAGAAGGATAATTTATTATTAAAAAATTGTATGAAATTATATTTAAAACTTTAATATTAATATTTTTAGGAATGCAGTGGGCTATATTGACTCCAGAGCCGCTAATAGCACCACTAGAGGAACAGAACAACAATAAAATTTCGTCGGTATTATGAAAACTTATGCAAATTCATAAAGCTTTCCAACGCTATGATATCATCAACAATTTATGTAGATATTTATAACAATTCAATAACAATTTAAAAAAGTTTTCACTGTCCAGAAAAGTATTAAAAAGAATTAAAAATTAATAAAATTGATATTTAGTAATTACTCGTATTAAAAAAAATATTAAATTTCGTGAAATAAATTTTCCAAGTAAGAAGTTATAATATAAAATTTTAACCGCGATTAGTATATTGAGGCGTTGAGAAGTAGCCAAACCCCAAAAATGACTTTTAGATATTATTGATATTAAATAATACAAACAAATGTTAATTTTCTGTGATAGCTTGCGAGAAATATTAAAATGTGCGCCCAAAATTATGTTTTCTACAACTTATGATCAATAATGAATAATGATTACTGAAACTATAAATCAGGATTTTATGGATTGCACCATTTTGCTTTCCAATCCCTCTTTGTTGTTAATAATTTTCTTTATAGAGCTATTTAGTTCTTATGTGATGAAACCATAAGTCAAACGGTTTCATCACATAATCAAAATAAACAGGTCTATAAAAAGCTTGAGGAATTTTTCTGTGAAGAATTTTTGTATTTTTTCTAGCTATCGAAAAACCATCTGACAACGAATCAATTATTTGTGTAAGTGAGGAAACTGCTCACTAAGAAAACAAGCTTAAAATTAAATTAAAAAAAAATATCAAAATAGATTTTTTTTCTCCCTTAATTAGCAAATTATCATCAGCTATTCCAAAATCCAAAGTAAACACACAACTTCAAACATTAATTTTTCACCTTAAGGAACCATTTTTCAATATCTTATATTTTGTTAGTAATCAATAAACGAAACAGAAATATTCTTGAGTGTCCTTATTTTGGCACTGTCTAGATTGTTGTAAATATCGTCATAAATTTTATGAACTTGTTCGATACTGTAATAGTTCGATACGTAAAATGTTGCTAATTTGTTTAAAGGAAAATATATTTACCACTTATTTTTTTAAGTGACACTAATTAAGGACATCCCCATCTTACCACCACTAAAAATCAATAATACTGCAATGTAAATATCTCTTCAACTGAAAAATAATGGTGTAATTTAAGAATTATTGGATAAATTAGATCTGTTCATTTTCAAAAGGTATGCTTTGAAAAATATGTTTTGATCAGTTTTGTATAGAAAAATATGTTTTTCTTCTGGTTTTACAAAATTTTTGAAAATATAATTTTTTATTTGATTCTGTACTTTTTGAAATATCATGAAAACGTATTGCATTTTCCTTTATTTCTCTGGTTTAGTTCCAAGAAATTAATCGAAAACACGGAATTAAATAAATATTACTCAAAAATAAACAAGAATAAAAATCCTTTACATTTCTTGTAACGTGTACAAGATTTGATAAACTCAGGTCGTACTTCTATATTGAAAGTTTATTTGTAGTAAACATTTTACTGCGTTACGAAATTGATGCCAAACAATAGAAACTTCAATTATTTTAAGGATTATTACAAAAATTTCTTATGAATATAATGGTAATAATTCCACCATATTAAAAATGCATTTTTTTGTTATTTTACTTCAGGTCCGTTGTTGAATACATTTTGCCAATATCTTGAACAATTTACGTATATTTTGTAGCAAACCCTTCTACAATGAACTTAAATCGGTCGCAAAAAACGTATCGAACGAGCATGAAATAAAATAAGGTAAAACATATCAAGGATCAAAAATTATTGCTACAAAGTTTTACTATAACAATATTTTTCAGGAGAATGCAGCATTTTCGGAAAATCAAAAGTTGGAACTGCAAAAATTTCTTATTACTAGTTTTCGTATAATAAAAAACTTATTTAAATAATTTTCATTTTTTTAAAGAAAAACTTACATAAAGAAAAACTTCAATGATCTTTTCAAACTCAGACACTTAACAAGAAAACTTTATTAGTTTTTTTTTTTTGTTCAACATTTTAAATTACAAATTTGTCTTTTACATTTTCTTCTACGTTTTCTATGCACTTGTAATAAAATCACTTGGGAAAATAATTTCCAATTTTTGTTATGTTTTTTTATATTTTCCATTATTAAAACGATAATAATTTTTATGTTCTGATCGATTTATTTTTTATTATTTTTTATGGAATCATCAATATAAAATTTTTGTTATCCTTTCCGAGGTAAATTTTATTTTTAGTCCTTGGACTATACTAAAGTACACTTTATTTAAGATTCAACCTTTTAACGTAATGGCAAATTTGATACTAAACTTCAATCCGCCAATACATCATCTTAAGTAGAAAACTGAATGAAAAGGATTTGAATCATTTTATATATAGTGTTTATGATGAGGATAACAAGGAAGTAAAAATATTATTTGTTTATTTAACCCCATCAGGAAATAATAATAATAAACAATAATAAATTATTAATTAATATTAAATACATAGTTATACTCTTCCGCATAAGTCTATATCAGCCAGCATAAATAAAATCATACGAGTATGTGTAAAAAAATATTATTTTCATCCTTTTTTGAAAAATATATTACAAAAAAGAAAATTATCATTGGTTTTATCCTAGATTATCCTGCGGCTGCTAGACTTTTCAATTATCTATAATAAATCGGAAAATATTTTGTATATATATTATGAAATGGTTATATACATTGAAAAATAAATGGTTTTAGGGAAATTCATCACTGGATTATTATTTCTAATTTACTAGTATAAACTGAGTATTTAAGTTTCAATGCTTAATCGACAAGCATGCGAAGAGTTTGGGATTGACAATTAGTAACCCATGAAAAAATTATAATAAACTGGGACAAGAAGAATTCCGTGCGCATCTTCTGTGTCACAGTTTAGCACTCACAAGAAGAAGAACGTGCTTCTATGGGCAAGCTTTGTTCTCTAAATTCGATGAGATTTAAAGAATAACAATCAGAATTTCACGAATAGCATGAGACCTTCGAGCTTTTTTTGACGGATACCCTGGAAAAAAGATATTTCAGGAAATCGTAACTCTCCAGTTATCGGTAATGCTAAGAGGACTATCGTAGGTGGATATCTGTTATAAAGGATTTAATAAACAAACTACAGGGCACTACCACATTTTTCACAAAGCTTCTATAACAATTTCTACTCGGTTACGTCAAAGTTGGTTGGTTGGTTAAATTGGCGTGTCTTGGGGAATCATCTCTTTTCGATACCATACACAGTCATGATCCCTCGCTAGAAATTAGTTAGTTCGGGTTGTTTAAATCCACCTCGTGGCTTCAGGAAGTTTGTAGATTCCCAGAGAAAACTATCAGGCCTTGACAAGCATTGGGAATTTACAAATTGTGTAATTGTATGCTTTTCGATCGCTGCTGCTGTAAAACTGGTTAGATGGAATGACTAAACTGGCCGTATTTTTGTGAATTGGCCAATATCCTGTATACTCTGCGGCTTTGTAGCTTAAAAAGGTTTTTTCGTTTTACTTGGGTTATGTCACAATTATCCTGTGAACAAAATCATTATGACATGAACCATTTCTATATTATAATTTAGTATATTGTGCAATGGTATTAATTTTCCTCTTTATAATATTGTGCAATAACTTTACCTATATGCAATAAATGTGCTCTATAGAAAAGCAATTGAACAAAATGCGCTTAAACGGAAACTGAATATTTCAGTGAACAAGCACTTAACCAAACAATATGAACATTTATGTACAACAAACATAAATATACATGAATACGTTTTTCAATTTATTTTATATATGATAATAATACACTATACTGTCCGATATATAATAAGGATACACATACACATATACTCTTTTATCTTTATGTATGGAGTATAATCCTTAATTTAACCTCAAGTTTACAAACAATTTTCAAATTTTTTATTGCAATTTTTAATGTTTTCATCACCTTTAATACCACTAAATAATAATAATAATAATTTTCTTCAATTTATATTCTTGTTTTTCATCATTTCCTTTTTTGTGTTTTTCTCGTTTTTTTTTTTTTTTGTATTTATTTTTTATGTAGATTATAAAGTCCTGTTTACACTTAGTTGTAAATTATTCAAAGGTGCAAAATCAGTTCTATATAAAAAAAATTTATGTTTTTTATTTGTGTGGATTTTCTTTTTAATATCTTTTGAAAAAGTGAAATTGCTTTATTTATATTTTCTTTTTTTTAGTTTTTTTTTCTTGTTATGTTTGTATTATTAATGGTGCATTGAAAATGCATCAATAGAAATGAGGAAATTTTTATTGTAAAGGATATTTATAATATAGTTTTCATATAAATTGCAAATTTTTAAGAGGAAATTTTCATAATATTGAAATACGATTGAATTTTAATAATGGAATTAATTACTATGGACAAAATGGTCTGTAGAGAAAATTGGTTCGTCATAATTAAAGTAAGAAAATAATTGTATATTTTTATAACTAAAACAATTTTCGATGTAATTTATCCATCCTTTTAGTATAATTACAACAAAAACTGATAGTTTTCTTCTCGAGAACGATTCAGAGAGACAATTTTTATGAAATTTATTGTTTACTTAAACAGTCAGTAGGTTATGAATCTATAGACAAACTAACTTTTTGCAATTCATTTGAATTCTGATATTTCTGATCAATTAGTCCAAAACGAGAATTTAACAAGGCCCAGGAATTTCTAATTGTATACGATTAAAAATATGAATTTAAAATATTCAACGAATAATTTATCAAGAAACTCATTAGAACGTTTATTTTATATAGTTTAGTTTATCAATGCTCATCAATATAATAATAATTGCAATTAAAATATTTTGAATTAATTAATTATTTCTTTCAATTACAATTGAACTTACATTTTCTTTTAAAAATGGAAATTCGAAAATTTGAATATTAATAGAATAAAAATCTTATTAGTAAACCGATGGTTATTTTGACAATGCATTACTAAAAACGATTGTCACGCTTAGGGACGACAAGAAATTCGTACTGGTAAAATTATATCAGGAAAAACAAACATTACAAAAATTGGAAGTAAAGACGATTAATTTAACAAAAAAGTCCATTAACGAATCTTTAATAAGGTTCACTTTTTAATCATAAAAGTATATTTTATTTCCTTAGTATGAATATTTGTATTATTGCTAAGAATTTGCCTCAGGTCCAATTCTAAATTATCATTTTTTATATTCATACTACAAATTGAGGTAAAAAAGTTTCTTTTTTGCTCTGTTATATTAATATTTTTTTTTAAAATGCGCTTACAGAAAAATAAATCAACTGAAAAATCAAAGCTAAAAGGGAATATAAATTGCAATTTAAGTTTTTTTTTTGTTTTGGTATTAGATAACATTATAAATATTTTTTTTTACTTATAGACTATTAAATTCTTAGATATTATTCAGTATTAGTTTTGATATTCCTTAAAGAATATAGAAAAAAAATAAAACTTTTGAAATCTATACGTTATAGAAAATGTGTTACATTTGTAAAAGAATATTTTACTGAAGAGGTTCGTACACAGAATTATAGTATATAATTTTGAAATTGTGCCAAAATTTGTTGAAATATCTAGAAATTTCCATTTTTTATAATACAAAATTGTTCAATTTATTTGGTGTTAAGAGTATTAAGTTATTAAGTGAATTGAATAAATTTGAATAAACGTTTATAAATTTAATATAGTATTGGTAATAAAAATAATTCAAAATTTATCTAATTATTCAGTATAAATTGATACCAGTAATGAATAGAAATTACCAATAAAACTTTAGTGTAAGCCACGAGATGCTATTTATTGGAGGAAATCTCCATTAAATGGAAAAATAGCTTGAACTCTTGGAACGCGTTTGGGAAAGTGGTTTATAGTTTTCTCACAAAATAGAGCTAAAATAATACACTCGCGCTTTTAGCAAACCTAAGCTTCGTGCGATACTTTTTAACATGCCGCTTCTCGTTGAGATATCATCTGAATAAAATAACGACAACACTAACGATTGACTCTTTTCGAATTAAGATGAAAGTTAGTGCTAGCTTCGAAATATCAAGCTTAGAATTCGACCAATCATAAGAGTGTATAAATCTTTAGGTCACGGTGTGGTGTGGTTAATGTCTTTACAACCATTAATAAAACGTTAATCTGATAAAGTTAGCGTCACGCCAATTTATTGTAAGTGTTATTTCAATTTATTATTTGGATTCATTGGAACCTATTGAGATTGGTAATAGTGGTTTATCAAGGTAACCAAATAAGAATATTAAAATTTGGAAAAGAAAATTGTCCAAGTGGGAAAAGTTCTTATTCAAGAAACGTTTTATAGTTTTAATTTATTAGAAAATATCAAATGTTTCGTCAGGTACAAAAGGCAAATCATTTGCCAAAAATACCTTGCAAACACAATGGTTTGAAAGTGGTGCTAATGCTGTTGCATTTGCGAAGATCTATTTCAAATCGTGTTTGATCAAACATTTCATAAGGTTGAGGAAAGAAAATTTAATAAGAATTTTCCAAAAAGCTGTTTAAAAGATTTTAAATTTAACAAGATTAAGAATTAAAAAAAATTATTGTTTGACAATTTGCTATGAAAATTTCATAAATTTAAATTGAAAGTTTCAAATACTTTTATAATTGTGCTTTCAAAAGAAATCTTTTCCATAAGTTTAATGTAAATTAAAATTTTTTCCATTTTTCCTTTCTTGGTCCTACAAGTAGTCCTTTTCGTTTTACATAAATATTAATAAAATATTAACAAAATAGTTGTAAGTATTTCGCATTTTACTCTAAATCAAGATAGAAAAGATTATAATTTTGATCATATAAGACAGAGCAAAAGGAAACTTTTTTTACCTCAAATATTTTATTTAATAATTATTTTAAAATATTAATTTTTAATATAAAAATGTCTAAAACAACTAATTTATTAAAAAATAAATTAAATTTTAATTAAATTTTAAACATCTCAGCATTAACTTCTTATATCCGGGAAGAAATTTATATCGAACCAAACAAAAAAAAAATTATTTATCAAATAATTTCTTTTTAAAATTATTTATAAATTTAATCTAAAATCTTTTCATTTCTTTTTTATTCCGTCTTTTTTTTTATATATCTTATATTTATATTAATTTTCTTTTTTTTTTCGAATTTTGATAAAAATAATATTTTCAACAATGTCAGCATAAATTTCATAAATGCGAAAATATTCCGGAAATTGAATACAAAATTAATTCATGGCATGGCAATGGATAAAACAAAATAAAATCTAAAAGATTTTTTTTTTTTTTTTAACTTTTTGTATTCTTTTTTCTCTGCATAAAAAAAAAAAAAAATATTAATAAGTTGGGTTATCTTTCTGTTTTTGTTATCCATAAATTTAGAACACCAGACATAATCCCAAGAAATTATTACCATTATCCAGAAACAAAATGAAGTCTAAAAAGAATTTTGTATACCAAAAAAAAAACTAAGTCTCAAACAACAAAAATTAATCGTAACAGCAAAAATATAAACCACAAATACCACAGCAAAAAAAAAAAAGGATGACACTTCATAAAATTATAAGAATCTATATAAAAAAAAAGATTATAAATCCTTGGAAATGTTTTAAAATGTTTTATGAATTTGTATTATTTTATATTAAATTATTCGGAAAAAATATAAAAAAGATTCATAAAAAAATTAATATTAAAATTAATAGTGGAGTTAAACTCGACGGACGCAACGGACGGCCGACTGATTGAAATGTCAAAAACGTAGAATCCCAAAATGAGGGTGGGAAAACTGAATACATTCTTCCGTCGTTGCTATTTATTTTGAACTGTTTGCTAACCGTCTGTCTGTAACGGAAGTCGTCCGTCCGTAAAGTTTAAAAAAAAAATCGAAGTTTTTGTATATAATTATGGAGTTATTAAAAAAAACATTTATCACATCTCAGCTGCTTATGAGATTTTAGTCCGTTGTAAAATAAAAATATTAAAATTAAATCAACTTTAATACGTCGGTTCCGTCGTTGCGTTGTTTTTCCGTTGAGTTTAATTACTTTCATATGTTTTCATATATTTTAACTTTTTTTTTATCATTTCAATCAGTTGTCCGTCCTTTGCGTCCGTCGAGTTTAACTCCACTATAATATTTAATAAGAAATTATTATAGACAGATAGAATTAAGTAGATTACTCTAAAAATTAAACAATTGAAAGAATTTATAAATGGTGCGAATTAATGAAGAGCTTCTAATGTACAAGTTGATCAATGATTGAATAATTATAAAGAATAGTTTATACTTGTTCTATATAAAGCTTTCAAGCTACGAAAACGAACTTCAAATACTCTAAATCCAAAAAAGATAATAATCAAATCTTATACTCCTAATTGACTTACCACAGGATCACAGGATAAAACCAATAACATCAAATTTTAGAATTTCTTAAAAAAATATATTTAGTATTAAACTATAATAATTGTAAGTAGTTACTTGAAATTTATGTTTTCTATTGGTGTTAAAAACAGTAAACACAAATCTTAAATCCTTTAATGTTTAATCCTTATCAACAGAAACATGAATAACAGGAAACTACCTACAATTCATAAACCAAATAATATTTTTAATGTATTAAAGTTTGCCTAAGGGAAGTAATAAAAAGCTAAGAAGAAAAAATTTCAATGGACAAAGAATATCCTTATCCGGTTATTTAAAAAAAAAATGTTCGCAATTTCTACTGAGGCATAGAAATTCACATCCATAAATCATGGCTTTACATCATACGAATAATAAAAATCTAAGAAAATTAAGTGAGAAACACAAAAAAAAAACAATGTAAAATTTCAGTTTATATGAGTCTAAGGACGAAAAAAAAAATTATTCTAAAAAATATTTAAGAACTTACATTTTTTTTTTGTATTTATTTTGGAGACTTTACCGAAAATAATAATAAAAAATAATATTCCAAAAAAGACTTAAAAAGAATTATTATTATTTTTATGAAAAAGTACAAGAAAATAAGTGCAGAAACCCGGAATACCGGACAAAGGATTTTGAAATAAAATAATAGATATATAAATAAATTTTTACGGGTCCCTTAAAGGATGTCTTTACGAAAAATATATAACGATTTTTTCTTTTTTTATTAAACACAATGAGAAAAATAAAGGACATGAAATTGTGCGAATTACTTTTTATCAGGACAATTTACCCAAAACGAAAAAAAAATATAAAGGAATATTTTTAAGGATTTTTTATGTTTAAGTACAAACAAACAATAAAATTGTATATAAATATATTAGTTAAAGATTTTGATATTGTTCATTGTAGAAAATTACAGGAATAAAATTACAATTTTGTTAAAATCTATATAAAATAAATAGAATTAATTTATGTCGAAATCCTCTACCTCTGTATTTCTTGAATAATGTTTTAAGGTTTAGTATTCATCTTTAAAAACATCATTTTGAAATGAAAGCTCTGAAAAGATGCTATATTTGACAAACATTAATGTTGAGAATTTATGGCCTTAATAAAATTGTAGTTTTAATGTGATGTCAATTTTTCTGTGACGAAGTAATTAGCTTTAAATATTGAAATTTGAATACTGCAGGTTTTGATTTCATAAGAATCTGTTTGCTCCTTGTTAGCTTGTATCAACACCTACGGAAATTGTCTTAAAAGAACTTCATTGTACACGATGGTTCCCTTCCCAAATGATCTAAGTTTTCTAATATGACTTTGAAGTTTCTTTTTAAAACCGCTTGGGTGTCCAGAGTTGTTAAATAATGCATTAAAAAAATAATGCAGTATTCTTACTGAGTAATTGAAATATTTAATGCATTAAAAATTACAACTAATGCATTACTTTTAATACAGATTAAGTAATGCATTACTGCAGTATTGCAAGTTGTTTTTTTACTTAAAACTTTTCTGTATCGCAAAACTGTACTGCATTAAAGTAATTCAACAGAAGTATCTGGTACTGCAGTAATGATGTAGTAATATTATTACTAAAGTAATGCATTACTTAACAACTCTCCAGAAAATATACTTAAATGTTTCTATCAACGCACAACCCAATTTAATTTTTCAGTATAAAATATTATATACTTCCATTACAAATGTTTTACTCATCAGTGAAAGCATTTTCAGTGTTTATATGAACAGATCTTAAGTATTGTCATATACCAGATTTCATTATTCAGTAATTCTTAAAATTTAATATATTTAATATTATACCTACAAAAAATTCCTAAGGAAATTTACTGTCAATTACATAATTGTACGTACAAACGGTTAATATATACCAATAAACAAAATATTTAATTAAAAATTTAATGAAAAACAAGTAAAATTCAGTCACGGTTCGGAAGTAAGTTGAAATTTTTAAATTGACAAGGAAAGGATTATACAAAACAAAAAATATCCTTGGGGGGATAATAACACCGTGAATACACATTTTCTATATTATTATGTATATAAGAAATTATATCTTTAAGATGACACTTCATTGCGTGTACTTATCAATTTTGAAGATTATTTTTAAAATTTAAATTACTTTGTTTTATTTACAGATGATATTATTATTATTATTATGAAAACAAACATGGAAATGGGAAAATTTTGAAATTTTAATTGAACTAAATATTATTTTAGGATTAAATTTAGGGATCGATTTTGATAGATGACCTAAGGGATTTAATATTTAAGATATTTTCTGGATGTATTGAATAATTTTTTGAAAAGTATTTTTATTAATAAAGTGTGAAAAGTTTTAAGGATTAAAAAAGGATTGGAAATTTCGTAAATATTTTGCTGGGAAGGTTTATCAATTTAATTATCGTAATTTTTTTTATTAAAAAATTGATTCTATTTGCTACAAACTTTATTTTATCAACCAATCTCTGTAATTATTTTTGAGACTTTTTTTTTTTATTTAATTTATTATCATTTGAAAATTTCGTTAAACTTTATTTTTGGCACCTGATGTTCAAACATAAAATTGCCATTTTTTAACAAAGCGCACCTGTCAGCACATTGAAAAAATATGAAATGGCAACGCGTTAAATATTTTTTTTTTATAAAAGAAAATTTCAGAATAACACACACAACTACACAAAAACTTAATTGTCCTAAGGTGACAATATTTGTTGTAGAGGGATAGAAAACCAAAAATTAAACACAATTGAAATAACAATTTAAGATAAGCTGTGAATATCCTGAAATATCCTTGATAAGAAAAGAAAATCTTTTGTCATAAAACTACATCGACTTTTTTACTTTTGGTTTTTAAAAAATTTCCAACTAAGTTTTGCAGGACACTTTTAATTATCAGGCAGGATAACATACAGACTAAAATATTCCTTTTGGGACAATGAACTTAAAATAAATTTTCTATGTTGCTCTTGTTATGATTTTTAAATAGGAAGTAAAATGCAAAAAAATTATATTAATTGTCTGGAAATTATTTATTTCAAGAAGACTTTGTAAAAATGTTTCATTAGAAACAATTGTAATTACTTTCTTTGATGTTTTATATATTGCTACATAAACCAGTCATTAGAGTAGAGTTTGTTACATAAGAAATTTGTTTAATTTTTACGTACACTTCTTATTGTATGAGATGAAATTATTAGGACTTTAGTTATGATTAGAAATGAGTAAATTACAAAATTCTAATAAGCAGTTTTATTAGAATGCATTCGTGCTTATTAAATTTCATGCCCGCACTATTTCTTATTGCAATTTAAACCCAATTTCAAATATAACCAACCACCTTGAAAATCAGTATATAGTAAATCAATCCTTTGCCAAGTGGTGATGACACCAGATTACTTCAGAAAAATATTCAAAAAGTTTGATATTTTTGATTTTATTCGAAGGCATTTCTATAAAAAAAAAAAAAATATTTCGACGTTTATTTATAAATTCTTTCTAAAAAGCAGCCAAATTCATTAACTATTCAAATTTTCAACACAAAGTATAATAAAGAAAAATTATATTTAATCATTCCTTTATCATGGAAAATACCAGTCGGAAAAAGCTATAATAAATTGAAAGTTACAATGTTTTTGTTCAAAGGTATTTAATATATTGGTCAACACTCAACAGCAGTTTTCTATTCGTATTGAAGCCTACCAGAAAAAATGATTATTCTTTCTCATTTTTGTATATGCATTTTTTAACCATAGGTGAAATTATTGAATTCTAATTTATTTTTCCTTTATATTCATTTAAATTTGTACCTTATCGCTATTGAAATTTACTAGTACCATGTATCATTGATACAGTGCTGTATTATATGCAAGATATAGCCTTCGTTTAAATTATGACTAAGTTTATATAAATATATAGGTATAAATTATTTGAGTAATATCAACTAATGTGACTCAAACTAGATAAATTTAGTTCCGAATTATTAAGATTAAATTTAACTAAAGACCGACTTCATAAATAGCACTTACAGGAGAGTTAAGTAATTATACTTGGATAAATTTTCGAATTATATTTTTGTAATTATAATTTTTTTGTGACAAAATAAAGTACTAGGTAGTACTAACTAGTTAGCGGAATTGTGTTTGTGGGTAACCATTGAGGTTATATTTATTTAAACATAAACTGAAGAAATGAACGAAGCTCGTAAGTGTACCATTATAAAATTATTTAAGTATTTTACTTATAAATTAGCAATCTACGGTTCATATTAAGTTTCGTTTATAAATTCAGCCAGTAATATGGTAAAAAATTTGACTGGGCTTAACTAAGCACATTGAGCTTGGTTACCTTGTAAATAAAGAATGGTCTAGTACCAATAAAATGAAATTGAAAAGAAATTGAAATTGAAAATTATTTTTACATTTTTATATACGGTAGAAATAATTTTATAATGCTTGTTATTAAAACTTGTCATTAGATTTTTATGGTATCGAGAATTTTACAAATTAAATATAAAAGTTTAAATATAAGTTAATATTCTCTACACTACATGACACGTAGACATTTTTCTATGGATTCAATTATAATTTTCCTTAATTTGCGGAAATGCTATAATAATTATTGCAAATATTTAGCTTAAACAAAACAATTTGTTATATAAGAAAATTGCTATTTATATGCTTTTTCTTCAACGAACTATACTTTAAGCCGGTATAGCAAAATTTCAGAATGGAGATTATGAGTACGATATGCCACCGTTAAAGCAACCGAACTTATTTCTATCAATTCAATTTGTTTTTCCATTATTTACAGTCATCAATATTATAATTTAAATTTTCTACCATTTATGATCTGCTCCTTAATCAATTTTTGAATATTTCGATTTAAGGAGAAAGTTATTAATTAAAAATGAATGAAAAGTTTAATTCAAGATATTATCAAATAATTCATGATTTTTTTAATGTTTACTTATTTTTAAATATATATACATATATATTGATTAATCATTAACTAATAATGATTAATCTTTTAAATTTAACTCAAAAAAATACAGGTTAACAAAATAAAACTATTTTAAGTTAAACTTCAAATGTTTATACCTTCAAATATTTTAAAGACAATTTTTTTTAATTTATATTTCCACATTTAATTTGTACGCTTTCCCACAAAAAATTAATTTCTTAAAAATTATAAAAAAAAACCAAACCCAACAAGGCCACAACTTAAATACCAAAGTAACAAAGTAACAAAAATGAAAAAAATTTATTCAAGTATATATAGGAAAATTTGAAGGTAGAGGAAATTTATATCTAAAAAGAATTGCTTAATAATATTTAATAATATTATTTATACCAAAATATTTTATCAAAAGAATTATAATATTAAAAAGGATATAGGATTTTATAGTTGATCCTTTTATATTTTATATATACAATTTATAAAATTTTCATTTTCCAAAAATAATAATAATAATAAATACAATATTGGTTTTTGTTTATATAAATCTCCTTTTTTTCGGTGCTATTATTCTTAACATAAATATAATATTAAATTTTTTGTAAAGTGGTCCCTATCTGTGTTAAGGAAGGATATAAAGGAACACTTATTTTCATCTTTTATTGTGAATTTTTCTAAAGTATATTTTTATTTATTATTTGTATGTTTTTTGTCAGTAGCTTTTGAATAATTTAAATATTTGTCATAAAAAAAAATATTGAAAGAATGAGAAAATAATCTGAAAAATAAAGAATATTGCACAGATTTCAAATTTAAACAGAGACGAAAGAATGAAATATTACGTTTTCAGTTGAAGATGAATTTTTTATTATATATTTTATTTATATTTATTTTCTTTTTCTGACATTAGAAAATATATAATTTTCCTTTTTTGTTTAAGTGTTATTTAATATTATGACAGAAAATTTTGTTTAACAGAACAGGACCAAAAAAAAACTAACCAAATTTTGATTACTCTGTCAACAATAAGGAAGAATTTCATTCTTGATGTTTTTGTATGTCTCTTAAAATTATTTTCTTGTTACCACCTCAAGTGTAATGTACATACTGTAATTAAGACAGTTTGTATAATTAACTTGAATTTCTGTTGGCATAATAATAATTTAAAATACAAAAAGCTATTGCAGAAGAAATTATATTTGAAAATTTCTATGGAAATTATATTAAAAAGTTTTGAAAATATTTGACGACTACTGCATTTCATATGAAACTATAATTAGTTAATTAGTTATGGTAAAAGAAGATGAACTATTTATGAGTTATTTGAACTTTCCTAATTAAAATTGGAATATTATATAATTATAATATTCTGTAGCTTTAATAATCCTTCAATATCAAATTTTCTGGTTGGGAATTGGTATAATATATAAAAATTATTATTTCAAATTACTTTTAATATCCTTTGTATAGTTTAATTACATCAATATTATTATAATCCTTTGGTCCTGTAAATTTACTCTTGATAGTAATTATTATATTTTATAGTTAAGTATTAGATGATAGTCCATTAATTAACAAAGATTACTGTTTAAAATATGTTTTTTAGTAATATATTGTATAAATTTTAATTTGGTATCATTTTTTATTCACAATTTCTAATAGACTTAACTTAACACTCTATATTATACTGCAGAATGTAAAACTTAATAACGAAAATTATTTATATATTAATTGAATTTGAAATATAGACACCTTCCTAGAGAACATTTGGGTACAAAAGACATACAATATCATCAATCATCAAATATTTATAATAATGTGTCTTCAAATACAATTAATCCCATCACTGATTGGGTTAACCTCTTAATAGGTTATTTATAAGGTCTTAGAACTTGCAATTATTTAGTATTATGGTCTCAATTAATATGTACAAATTAAGATCTGGTTCAATTATGGAAAAATATATTTCAAATTTACCAGAAAATATGATTATTTAATATTAGAAATTGGTGTTTCAAATCAAAATCTGGCGAAAACTTAATCATTTCTTAGAAAAGTTAAGAAAATTTTACATTATTTCATAAATTGTTTTATTTTTTATTTATTAAATTTTAGTAATTATCGATATATTTGAATGTTTCTCAAAAATTTTATTTTCATTTTACAAACCATAAGCTATTATATTAAATAACTCGAGGCTTCATGTATTAATTTAATTCTAACATTTTGAACAACTTTAATCATATTAAAGTATTCGAAATTACGTAAAAAAGTTAAAGAAATTTATAAAGGGAAAAATGAAATTAAATAAATAATTTGGCAACTCTACATCAACCAAAGTTTAATATTATAGTTAAAGAAGAAATCTAGAGAAACTTTCAGTTTTTGATGAAAAAATAAAAATAATTAATGAAAATTGTTTAAAACTTTTTTTTTTATGGGAACATTCAAAAGTTTGTAAATGTAGGGTTGTATAAACATCTATCTAAAGAAATATTAATGGCTTGATGAATATCAGTCAGAAACATTTAGTCAAAAAGGGAAGGAATTTAAATCAAAATAAAATTCCATAAAAATTTTAAAATTGAAGCTCTTGTTAACACTGAAACATTGGTAAAAACTATTTGACTTGAAAGCCTTTTTATATACACGCACACTAACTCACAAATTCCAATATCACATTATTTTTTATGGTACATTTTCATTCACAATAATATTATTTTCAATCAAAATTCACAATAATTCACATTTTTTGGTTTAGCTAAGCTTAGCGAAAATTTTGATTACAAAAAAGTTTCAAACTTAAGCTACATAATCAATTTAGTTAAGCTTAAACTTCTACTGTGAAATACTCCCTAAATTTACTTGAAAAAGCCAATAAAGAACCTAAATTTATGCCTCGAACTTCTTTTTAGTTGTTTGACCTCATTTGGAAAAATAATTTCAGTCAATAATTTAAAAAGAATCCAAGTAAAAAAAGTTTAGACTCGAAAATGTTTTTAGTTTTTAGATTATGAAGAACCCTTTAAAAAGGACATATTGCTCGTTCCATATAAATTGTGTCATTCCTTCATCTCTATTAAATTTTATGTAATTTAAAAATGTTCACTCTTCTTGTACTGTCAGAGTATTACATTCAAATAACGATCATTCGCGGAAGCTGTAGTTACTATATTTACATTTAAAGTCTAATTTATGATTAACGTACTAATATAAAATGGTAAAAATGCTGATTGACTTTATAACTTATGTAAGAAATTGTTTGACAGGTTTCACCAATGTGATTCAAATAAATCATTTTAACACTTAATTCCACATAAAAATGAACCATGTCCCGAAAATTGAAATATGGAACTAAAGTATATAGTCATAAAAAACGAATATGGGGCAATTTAGTACTGAATTTCTCAGCAGCGGTAAATACAGCAGAATAACAGTATAAGAATAAGCATAGTTTCAAAACTAAGAATCAGTTCCTAAATAAAAAAATGAAAATGAGTTTTCAGAATTCAGCCGACGATATTTCATAATTAATATATTAAAAAAAATTATGTTTATTAAATTTTCATTTGAAAAACATATAAATTTAATATAATTTTCTATTTTTCCAAAAAATATTTTTGTTTTTATAATTAAATATGTCAAAATTCAAAAAAAACTCATAAAAAACGTAAGAAAGATAAAAAAAAGTTGAACTTTTACAATTCTAACGTACGTTAACTTAGTCCTAAATGAAACTTTAGTCCAGTTTTATTATATTTCAGACATTAATTGCAAAAATGTTATCATAATTTATAATATGGCTTGCAACGTCACATTTACTCTAAATTTAATAAATTAATTATAATTAGGTTTTACATTATGGTTATTTGATAATATATTAATTTAAAAGAAAATTCCTCACCCCTGTACAATGTACACAAACCAAGCAGTTATTATGATTTTCAAAACAAATGTGATTGATCGGGAAATTAATTAAATGTTGCCACAAAATCCCTAATTTGAATTTATGGTTAAATGTCTTAAAAGGTAGATTATGTTCATATTTTGGACAAACCAAATCGAAAACAATTTAAACTAATTTCTCTTAATATGACATTCAACATTTCCATTTTCTTACAACTACCACAATTTATTGGTTTTACGTTCACGTATTTAACAAAATCACTTTTTGAAATATGGTCACATAATGGTCATCCAATTTTTAAATTCGTAATTAAAACTGAAATTTTAAATATTTTATGGCAAACATTCTAGTAGATGTTCTTGCCCACAATGTAAATTTTGCCTTGGCGACCTCTTTTTGTATTACATTTTCGTACTACTCGAACTCGTTCATATAGAAAAAAAGTGGACTATCAAGTCTTATGCAAGACTCATAATAATTATTCTAACTACTTGTGGAATATTCGATAAACTTTCTTAGTGATTACTGAAAATGGTAATGAAAAAATGGCTGTCTATAAATTGGTAATTCGAATTTTACGTAGTTAATCAGTTCGTTGCTTGTTATATAATAATTAAGGCTCAATACACTTTTCACTCTCTGGTAGGCTTTAATAAATTACTTATTCATATTTTTTTTATTTCATTTCAAATAATCAAAAATTCCATTAATTTAAATACATTTTAAGTAAGAAATAAGTGATTAGTTATCTGCCCTCCGATTACATTTTCAATTTACGTCAAAAAGGAAAATCATTAGCATAAAAAAAATATTTGAATATATAAATCAATTTTCAATTTACCTTTACCAATCATTTTCACATAATTTCACATCAAAATTTCTTTTATTATTTTTCATTTAAATTCTATTTTAAAAAATGAAAATCCATTAAAATAAATGGCAAAAAATGATAGAAAATGAAAATTTAATAATCTATTAAAAATCTATAATCGAAAATTATACAAAGAAAAATCATTTTAAATGAAATAGAAAAATTAAATAAAAATTATTTATTTTTTCTATTTTTAAATTAAATTTTATTTTATAATAAATATATAAAAATATTTAAATTTGATTTATGAAAAACTTAATTGGAATTTGTAAACGATCAATAAAAATTAATTTGAAATATTTTTTGCAGTTCAAAACGTTGTTTATTAATGGCTATAGAATTTCTAAATAATCAGATGTGACCAACACTAGCCCGGACATTGTGGAGAATATAAAGAATTTGTCCTATGCTGTCTAGTTTTACTGTATTTGTGGTTATCCTTATTATGTTTACTTTAGATTTGTATTAGTTCACATGGATTTAATTTCATTTTCAATATTTAATTTGATTTGGCGACAGGATAACAAAAATAATGGTAACAAATGCTATCAAACTGCTACTATTTACAATAACGTATAACTTTTTTTATGAAATTGTTTTTTGTTTGATCCTTCGGAAATTTTCTACGTGATTTTTAGTATAAAATCAGGAATCCACAAAAATACCAGAAACAAAAAAAAAATTATATTCGATTTGTTTTTGAATTGAAAAATAAAAGAAACCAAATTTGTAGTAAATTTGAAGAAAAAAAACATATCCTTACAAATAAATCAATGGAGCCACAAAATAATTTGATTTCTTAGAGAGTGTCGAATATCAACAAAATAGATCTACAAAAAAAATTCTTCTTAAATTAATCCAAGGATATTTCTGTATGAGAAAATTCCATATTGTGAATATCCTAGTAAGTTTCTTGGAAGTCAAAATTACATTTTATAAGTGTAAATGTGAAATTTCTAATTTGGTAACATTTACGAAGTAGAAATAATAAGTAATATAAATAACAAATGGTGGTAACAAACACCATCAAATAAAAAATGGTTTAGAATAATTACTAAAAAACAGGATGTCCAGACTAAAGGTCAAACAATTTTTTTGCACCTTGAGATATGCGCGCTTAAACGTTAAATGACTGAATTATAAAAATAAAATGGTTAAAATTGAATTGGTTTGTTAAAGAAAGTTCACGAACTATAAAACTAAATCTGGTTTTTTATAATACAATCAAAATTATATGGCATCACATTTATTCACTCATGTTTGGATAGTATAAAAATGCTTTGATTTTGAATAGTTAAACGTTTTCCTGTCATTTAACTTTTACCTTTATCAGTTCTCTTTGAACTGATTTTAACATTTTTATTTATTTTTTGCGGAAATTCTTCATTAATTCAGAATGAGTCAAAATGAAAATTAAAAGGACCTTAATTACACAACAAGAAATTTCACATTTCCACATTAGATAACATTTCTGTCTAAAAATATTGAATTTGATTAAAGATATTTTCACATCAGATACAATTATTCCTTGATTTTCCGTAAACCAACAAAAAACTGAGAACCGAAAAAGACCATTTCATAAGGAAAAATATGACAATTTCAATAAAACATTAAATAAGAAAAATCAAAAAATATTTTACCAATAAAAGAGAAAATTCCATTAACAATAATAAAAAGGAAAATATTAAGTATGAGGTTTTGGATGCCATTTCCTTGTTTTGATTTTTTGTGTTCAGTTTTCATATCAAGTAAAAATTGAACTATTTTACTTTATAAATTTGAAGGCCGTTCGCATTAAATGAAAGGCAACAAGAAATCTGAGTGAATGTATTTGTGAAAAGGATATCGAACTCAAAATTGGTAACTATAAGGATATATACATTAATTTGATTCCAAGGATTTCTATATAAATATAAATAAAGAGGTCAAATACTTTGGCTGTGAAGGATAAAACTTTTCAAATTTATTACAAATTTAGACTATACAGTAGAACTAAAAAGGATTTAGTATTAATTTTTTATATATCCTTAAATTCTTTTGTAAAAATATTACATTTTTGGATACAAGATTAAATATTTTCTATTAGGTTATCTTAAATTATTTAAGATATGATTATTCTTTTTTTTGTGCGACATTAAATAAAAAGATCTAAATCTTTTGAATGATAAATTGTAACCCATTTTCCCTTTTTTGCAGAGGGAAATTACAAATCAATATAAAAATTATTGCCAATTTGGAGTAGGTTGTAAATTTTTCTAGGTTTAATTTTGCAGATTATATTTTGAAAATATTTACTTAATTTGAATTTACATAAAATTGGATTTATAATATTTTTATGAGGGTAAAAATAAAATTATGTTTATTATGAAATTTGTTAAAATTTTATTTCGGTATTTTTAAAATAATTTTTTGGATATTGTTAGGTTTTATTATTTTGTAAGTTAAATATTGATATAAAATTTGCTATTCTATAAAAATGAACAGCATAATTTTGATTTGTTGTATATAGTACAGGAAGTTTAAAATTTCATATACTTTAACTCTGAAATTGAATTTTCAAACCTGAGATATTAAACTTTTTAATTTGAAATTTTGCCCTTACCTCCAATATTTTAATTGATCTAATCAAAATTAATTGCATTAATAAACTTAAACTGAAATTGTTTTTAATTTTTAAAACATTTCAAAATAATTAGCAAGAAAATTAAAAATTTATTTGCCTTCTATTTAATTTTTAATTTATATTTTCATATTAATTCTGTTTAAAATTAATTTTTAATCAAATTTAATTTTTATACAAGAAAACTCTAAAATTAAACCATCTAAGAATGAAAATTATTGATGAAAAAAACAAGTTAAGTAAAATGAAAATCAGAAAAATTAATAAAAATGTTATTTAATTTTGAAATACTTGAAAATTTTCTCTTATCTTCGTTACATTTAACCATAAAATTCAAATAAAAATTTTAATACTTGAAAAATTAATAATTTTTGTTCTTTTAATGGAAAATATTAAAACATTACAAATACGAATGAAAATAATTTTAACGAAAATTGGGTATTTTAATAAAATTATGGGATTCGTCCTTTTTTGATGACATTTTAGTCTTTAATAATTTGCGTATGATTACTTTTCCCAATATAGTTGAAAGGAAAATGTTCATGAAAATACTGAAAAACAATAGCAAATAGAAAATAATGTTAAAATGCAATATAGAAAAATAAAAACCTTAAAATTTAATATAATAAAATATTATAAAAAAAAAGAATAGAAAATATTTAAGAAAACAGAAAAATCGAAGTTTGAAGTGGTCCCTTGAGTGTAACCCATACTGATAACATTTAAATTTCATGCTTTTGTTCAGATTTTCTTTTCCTATACATTTCCACACCATAAACAGTAAAACACGTTCACATTTTATACAATAATTTCTTTTCTTACCAGCCTCCATTTTTTTGTTGCCATTTTGCCCATTCCAGTTTGTAGGGTCGTCATTAACAACAAAAACATAGAAAAGATGATTAGGAAGAATTAAAAAAAATTGTATCCCCATCATTTTACCATGGAAAATCACCCCAACTTCTGTGATACACATTCTTAATGTTATTTTCATCTCTACCCTTATCAGCTGGATATTCTGGACTGGACTCATATTTTACCTATCCAACATCATAGAGCACAAAATATTTACTGTTTAGAAAAACAAATAATAATAGTTTGATGGATGAAGTTTCGTAATAATGAATTATGGAGTGATTCTGTGTAGGCGTGTTTGTTCAGGGGTGATAAAATGAATGGAATTTTTGTTGTTGATATATTTGAAAATTAGGTTATTGAAACTCTGGTGAATGTGCTTATTTATAAAATACATGAGAATGGAATAAATGAATGGTAATTGAATCTAAATCGTAAATAAAATTCATTTGTGCCAGTAGTGAAAAATGTTGTGGACATAAATAGATTTTGTGTATGGTGAATCATTTTCATTGAGTGAATGTGTGACATACAAAATTCAATAACATACGGAAAGAAGGACCATTAGCTGCTGTAAATGAAAAGCAATATTGGAAGTGTATTTTAAGGAATCGATAATTATAATTAAATGTAACGTCTATAAACTCATTCGAGGCCGACATAAATAATTAACAATAAATTAATTTTACAGTCAAACGTACGATATCATTGTATCGTACTGGATACAAACAATGGAATTAGATGAACGTTAGGATGTAAAATTTATGGAAGTAACACTTAATATTTTAGTAAAAATGGTAATAAATGGCATCGTCTCTTATATATTAGAAGAATCACAATTTTATCTAATTTAACGGAGCTGTAAGAAACTGTTGGAAATTTTATGTAATAACAAAATTAAAGGGAACTATCATTGATTACATTGATATTAGTCATGCTATTCGCGAAACCTTTTATATACGCAGACATAGACATAATTACAATGGCCTAAATCAGCCCAATCGTTTTATATTGAACAGTGAATTTCTTAAGCATTCCACGATCAACTCAAAAAATACAAAGATGATATTTGCGTGATAGAAAGAGTAACAAAAAAAAATGATATTTTCTTAGTAAAAAATCATTTTTGGCCAGAAATATTTTTTTTTTGTTCAAAAGGAAAAATTGTATCCTTTTTAAAAGTTATTTAATTTATTCACGAAATAAAAGAAATGTTTTTTTTTTATGAAATATTAAAAGGTTTTTTCTTTGGTTGTACCTCCTTTTTAGTCGAGGATGTTAATGTAATTTTATGTATTATGATCAAAGTTACTTTCTTAAATTTAATCAAATGTTCACTTATTAAATAAAGAAGACACAGCAGCCTTGCAAAATAACCAAATCTTGTTGGATCATATTATTTAAATTAAGGGAACAGAAAAACAAAGAATGATTTTTAAGTAAATTTGATTAGATTAAATTTAGGAAACTTGGCAACTCATTTTTAGGTTGGAATGTAGCTTAAAATTTACTATTACAGATAAAAATGAGAACAGATAAAAAGGAGCTACACAGAATTGGAATTAGTAAAAGAAATATTAAAAATATTCAATTCCAATCGTTTCTGTCGTGGTACATTGGGATAGTTCAAAATTTCGTAATTATGTTAATATTTATCAAAATTTTCGGTTAACTTACCGAATATTTCTTAATCCATATAATTTTGTAATCTGAAAATAAAAGTGAAAGTTAAAATTTATTTCTATAAATATTTTAAAAATTATAAATTTTAAATATGTCAATATTTATAAAATAAATGGATTTACTCAGTATAATTCATTGTACACCCTTAAGTTTCTCTACAGCTTGACTTTTGATTTCCCGATTTGATATAAAAATCAAATGCATATACTATCAAATGTAATTTAAGCTACTTCTGGAGCAATTTACATAAAATATAGGGTTTTTACGTTATAGATTTTTTTTTAAGCGAAGCCTTAACACGGGAGACTATCCCATGTTGATTAATTAACCACTGATAAGGCTTAGGAAGAGGATGGCGGTTAGGAATGACAGTTTTATGTGAAAATTATACTATTGAGTATTCTGTGTCCTATAAGCTATGTGATTATCAAGATTATTGATAAAATAATAGAGCATTTACTGAGACGCGTTTGCAAATAAAATACTTACAAACACAACACAACCCATCCAAAGTTGGAGGTGGAAATAGTCAGAGTCGGAATTCCGAATTTTTAAAACATGATAAAGTTTATAATTACTGTTTTCTATAAAATGAACAATTATTAGTTCATAGTAATTAAATAATTAAAAATTAAATTAATGTATTAATTTAATTCTCAAATATAAAAATTACATAAGACACAATTTTTAATTCAATTTTTTTACTGAAAAATATTTTCACCTCAGTGAATTTTCCAAAAGAAACACAAAATTTCACCTTAATTATTAAAATTTATTTCCTTTTTTTATCAAATATTTATCTTTAGTTTGTTTATTTTGACAAAGTATCATCTTTTAAATCCTTTAAAAAACACCTTGACGTTTTTATGTGAAAAATATTTTAAATCCAAAAAAAAAATATTTTTATAACTCTTTGTTATTTTGTCTTAATAGAAACCTTAAAATGTACACTTTTTTAATAAGAATTTTGAAGTTTGCACTCACCACTCACTAAGAAGGAAAATATAATTTTTCTTACCAAGGAAAATTATGAAATTTGTCATTCAAAAAAATATAATTTTCTTTTTTAATATAAATTTTCATCATTTTTGTATTCAAATTGAATGGAAATGTCATCTTAAAATATTTTATAATGTTTTTCATTTCTACTTGTTTAAATTTAATAGAATTGAAGATTTCCAAGAAATTATTTTTTCACCACCAAAATGACCTCCAATTAACATAAATATAATTTTTCTGTATTACTATTTTGGATAACGTGGCATTTCTCTCTAAAAAAAAATGAATTTTTGACAGGATTTATACAAAAGTATATTAATAATAATTTATAAAACGGAACTAAAGGATCCATCAAACAATTACCTATTTGTACATGTTTAGGTTAAGAGGCTCTGTTTAGGTTAAGAGTCCAATAAATTGAACCTCCACAACATTTTATGCAAATTTTGACATATAAGTAAATTCTATTTTATTGATTTTGAAAAGGATTTTCGGAAGCACGAATATGTTCAAATTAAACTACCCTACATTTTACTACCCTACATTTTACTACCCGACATTTTACTACCCTACATTGCTATATGTAGGGTAGTAAAATGTGATACATTCGGTCTCACGGGTTCAATTCTTAACCGAAACATCGAATTTCGGTCTCAGTTAAAATCTGTACCAGTAATAAAATGTTCAGTTTCAGTACTTAATATAAAGCGATTCGTAGCTTCTGGGAATTAAAGTTTACGGAATCCAATATTAAAATTAAAATTAAAGATTTATTGTTTAAGTTAAATAATTAAATTTGTCACTAAGTAATTAATCATTTAATAATAAATTTACTTCAATAATTTTCAACACAAAAATATCAAATTTATTGAAAATTTCAATGTCATCCAAAATTTTCATTATAGTAACATTATTTTTAAGGTCACTTTACAGATCGTTAAACAATTTACAAATATTTTTAAAAATTTGACGTCATGATATGCAAAATATTTGTTAATTACGTACAGAGTTACATAATAATCAATACTGGAATACACTGAATATTAAAATGTCAAATACACAGAGGATTCACAAAATACTTAATGAAGAATTTATGTTATTTATTTTTACATTTAAAATATGAATATGAAAAACATTACATCTCAAATTTCGACAACTAACTTGAAATATTAGTGTACAAAATTCCATGGTATTGAAAAAATAATCAATCATTTTACATCCTTTTTTTCTTGTATATTCAAATATGTGGGATTTTTGTCATAATTCAAAAAAATAATTTTATACATGAATTATTATTTTTTTTTGCTATGACTTGTACCTGATTACTTTTTAGCTTCTTGACGATGTTTTTAAAGAGTTACACACAAGTCTGCAAAATTTAATGATTTCATTGTGAACTCAAGTGTGACTTCAAATGATTTTTTTTAATTAATTATGTTAAATGTAACTTGGAAATATAAATAATTTAATTTTCAAAATCAGTGATAGAAATGCTCACTTATTAAAGCATGAAATTAATTGAGGTTTGTTATAAATTGAAAACAAAAATAACTTTTAGAAATATTAATCAACCATTTTATATTTAAAATATTTTAAACAAGATTGACATTAAGTTGTTAAAAGACTTGCAAACTTTAAATTTATGAAGGAAATAGTATAAATTAATATTTTTCTTAGTTAAGGAAGTGTGCAAATTGGCAACGATTCATTCTAATTTATAAACAAACCAAACTGTCATAAATTAAATTATAAATTCCAACATTTATATAAAAGAAATGAAATTGTTGCAATTATTTGAATTATAAATATTTAATTTTGTGTCAGACTATTTCCCTATTATTTATTTTTAAAAAAAATGTTGGTCTACTAAAGACTCGGACTCTAACAGGTGGTATCTTACGTTGCATATAACTTTTATGAACTTCTCTTAAATTTGATTAAATTTGACGAAAATTTTGTATTTGAGTTCTCAAACCTTTTAATTTATGGTCAATTTACTAAAATTTTTAAAATATTGCCATAAAGTTTTCTATGCTTCTGGTAGAAAATTACAAAACAAACTTTTAGCTGCAAGGAATTCATTAAATTTGTGGAAAGTTAAAAACATCTAAACACACTTGAACTATCAGAAGGGCAACTGTGTATATTTTGCAAAGACGCTACGAAGAGACGGCAGAACATATACTATGTGTGAATGCGAGGCGCTAGCGAGAAAACGCATACAACATACAACTGCAGCTGTATTGTTTTATCAATAGGACGGGTTTGGGTAGTGACGCATAATCAGAAAAGGAAAGTCACAATAAACCATATGGCTACAATAATTCGGGCTAGTAGTCGTCCTTCCTGTTAAATTGAATCTAATCTAATCTAGTTTTGTCAGCATGTTTTTGGAGTTTTTGAGCTATCATTATTTTTCTGAGTGGAGTTTTCATAATTGAAATTTTTTTTTATGGTTTTTATTTGATTGTATTGACAGGGGAGAATCAATTACTTGTTATATGACCGAATGAACCATTCATTAATGATCATTTTATTAATCAACCCTATCTCGATGAGGTTTCTCGATATAGTAAAAAACTAAATATTGTAATTCAAGTTAGTTTTAAATTATGGAAAGAAAGAATTATAAATATTTTTTTATACTTGATTTTTATATATTCAAGAAGACAGTAGTGTAATTGATGACGTATATCGTATACCATTTTCAAATCTGTACAAAATAAATTCATAAAAATAATATAAATAAAATTTTACTTGAACTTTTGTCTTTTTTTAGTACATTTTGGGCAAGTTTGTTATAAATTTGTAATCATTATTATAATAATTATAATTAAAATTGTTAAATAAATTTTCCTAATTTCATAATTATAGTAAAACGTTCTTCCTTTTTCTATACAGCTAACTTTCAGCAGCAAATTACTCCTAAATACAAGACTGAATTTCCTGTTTTCAAGTAAAAGTTAATTAATATCCAACTAAACAATTGAATTTCAAAGGAAATATTAAATTACTGGGCAGGATTTTTCTTATTTTATTTAATTATTTCTGTAGGGGTGATTATTATTTAGATAATTTTTAAAGAATGAAATTTAATCTTAAAAGAAAATGTGAAAATCTTTTATTTAAGAATTTTCTTGAATAAAAAAATTCTTGATATTATAATAACTTACATTAAAAGACCAACAAAAAAAAACTTTTTTGTTACTAATAAATGTAAATTTCAGAAAATAAAGATTATTTCAATGAAAATGTTAAAACTTTTATATAAATTTCTACCTGATGGCGAAAGTAATACAGATAAGCATTAACAGTTGTTACAACATTTTTAATGTGATTTTACCTTTTATTTTGGAAAACAACAAATTGTGAACAAAGATTTTTAATAGAAATTTATATTTCAATGGTTAATAAATTAATGGTACTAAAAGTTATAGATAAAATTTTATTAAACAGTTTTGTAAAATGGTCGGCCTTAATATTTTCATAAAATTTAATACGAAAATCTTTATCAGAATCGATTTTTATTTAGATCGACCTCAGAGCTTTAAGATATCAAATTAAAAGAATGATTTGGTAACATTTCGATTTCTTTAAGAGTCTACGAAATTAATGCTCAATCAATGTCAAAATTAATATGAAGTAGACGAGAAGGGTGTCAAAAATTTGTCAACAAACAAGACTAGTAAAAATGAATAATATTTATTAGGATTATTTGATATAGACTAATTTTGTAGGTACATTACAAAAATTTAATGTTTTCCATAGGTTATGAGATAATGCATTTAAATTATTATAAATGAACAGGATGAATTAAAAAAGTAAATTCCATCAATAACAATTGGTATGTCAATTTATGTGGTATTACAAATGATATAATAATAATAATTAAATTTGACTGGATTTTATAGGAATTTGTTGCATATATTTAGGCATTTTTTTATTTTTATAAAAAAAAAAATTTTATTTACTAAGTATATATTTCAATTTCAACCAACCAACCAGGTTTAAAGGGATATGGGAATAATTTCTCGCACGCCCCTATTCATTGTACTCTCCAGCTGACCACCTTTCGCCCAATATTTCCATTTATTAACACCTTATTTTAACATATAATGTCAGAAATAATTAATTATTTTTTAAATAAACTGTAATCCTCTATATGAACATAATGAGTTAACTGACCCGAATAGTGAATCATAATTTTGGAAGGATTATTGTATTTCATAATTATTGAAAAGGGCGTGAATCCGTACATAAAGCAAATTATTGTATTTTCCATGTATTTAACAGAAATTTACAATTAATCAGAAATAAAACTTATAAAAACCAATAATTTTAAGTGTCAAAATTATATAAAAATTAAAGAAATCATAGAAATTCCTTCGTGCAGTAATTTCCTTTGAATAATTTTTCTATCCATATAAAAATTACTTTTCTTGCTTTACTTTCGTACCACTGATCATGACCTCGAAATAATTTATTTATTTTATAAACATACCTAAAAAAAAATCCTATAAATTACCATAAAAATACACAGATTTTTCTTCCTTTCCATATTGTTTTAAATTTAATTATAATAATTATTATTCGTATCCTGTATTTCCAATTTAAATATGTGCATTTTTAATTAGCCAGTTTGTCATGACTCTGCTGACTAAAAGCAATTATTTTAAGATATACCAAAACGTTTTCCGTAAATATTTAATTTATTTTTGGGGTAATTTTATTTCATTTATTTTTTACACTCCTCGTTAAGTCTCTGTGAAAAAAAGGACAATCACATCAGTTAAAATAATAATTGTCATGAGCATAGTAAATTTGCATAAATCCTTGAGGATAAATTAAGTAATTTAAAATTTTCCAATTAATTTTTTTTTTTAATTTTTTTTAAAAATAAATTACAATTTAAAAGTACGGAAAGTTTGAGGTATATTTAATAAACCGTCGACATTCTCGACAACAAGACTTCAATTATGAACTTATTATCTTACCCTTACGTTTATTGGTCCGTGAAGGATTGAAATAAAATGCAAGTTATGCTCACAGTCCTGATGACTTTTATGTATGTTTATAATGTAATTATTAATATTAATTGATTCGATTTTGTCCTTAGGAATGTTATTAATCCAACGAAACATCTTTCAAATTAAATATACTAAAAATAATATTAGATAAAATCCAATTTTCCGTGAATACTAACAGATTTTACTGAATTATTCTTGAGTGCTTTTAACTAATTATTATTTTATTTTATTTTTGTTACTTTAGCGGAAAATGATAAACAAAAACTTAAGACAAAAATATACAAAAGATAAAAATGATAATAATGAAAATAAAAAACCCGGAAAATTAAATAAATTATTCAGGAGCAAAGTATAATTATTCGGCAGTTTGAGAAAGAGTATAAATCAAATAATGGAAAAATCATTTAAATTAAAATTTAATTGTGGTTTATTATATGGAGCAAATTTGGCTTTAAGACTATACAAAAAGATTTATTTAACTGAACACCAAAAATATAATAGTTAATATACCAGTGACCAGAGCTAAAAGTATAATATTACTAGAAAAATCCTATTGCTTGCATAATTATGCATTTATTTAATAACGTCCTACGTCCTTTCTTTATTTACATACTCAACACTTACAATAATGCTAAAATGTTTGTTTTGGGAGCTATTAACACGCTATTCGAAGGATTTTTCCGTAAAGTTACTGCATCATTAATAATAATAAAAGTAAGTATAGATTTAAATTGAAAGAGTCAGCGCTTCTATTCAGACCACCATAATTTGATATAGGCGATGAGCCTATTTACTCGTGGCAAACAGTAACTACTTAACAAAAACTTATTAATAGGTGCAAACCGATGAATCATTTTTAAATTGGTAAACATGCTTATTAAAGAAGCATTAGATAAGCAAAATTCAATTTCACTAGAAATAGCCTAATTAGGCTTGAAAAATTACCAATTTCTTTTGTAAAAGTGTTTGAAAATCCTTAATATATTTTAAAAATAGTGATAATTAAATATTTTTAATGAATTCAAAACGTTTACATGTAAAAATACAGGATATAAATATAAAATTTCTATTGTAAATTAACTAAAAAACTTCCAAAATGAATGAAAAATTAAATTTTTTTATATTATATTTATTTTCAGGAAACTTTAATAATGGTTTCTCAAATCCCAAGGCAAATCAAATGAATGAAATTAATATTATAATTTTTATTCATAAATTATTTATAATTTCCGAAAACCTTTTTAAATTTTTGATATAATCATAATTATGTTAATGATCTATTAAATCATTATTATTTCTTTAATATAAATTTATGTCGATTTTTTCCTATTAATAAAAGGTTATTAATTTATAAGTTTATAGTCGGAATATTATTTAATTATTATTTGATTAGAATGAATGATAATAATTAAGTTAAATATATTTTCCATCTATAAATCGATTTTTTATATTCGTATATTTATTCTAATAATTATTAAATATTATCTTGAAAACCAATAAGACGATAACATAAACTTTTACTTATTGAAATAATTCCACATAAATAAATAATTAATTTTACATAATATTAAGGACATTAATAACTTTAAATAGTACAAGCTAAGTTGGAAAATTTGTCAAATGGAATGGTCTTAATGATATTACTACAAAATTACGTGATCTTTACAGATTTTAATTGGACAATAAAATTTAATGTTTTTTGGGTTTTATTGAAAATAATTTTCTTTATTTTTAATTACTCAGTAATCTGTAGTGTAGAAATTGAATTACATACTAAGTTTTTGGTTCAGTCAATATTCTTAATTAAAAAATAAAACGATTTCGGTTCCGCTATTACGAATTTTTGAATTTTATAATACACAATCATTTAAAATTGGTTTAATTACGTTTAATTATGAGATCATCAAATTAAGAACTTGTTTCTAATTCGTTATATATTCTTATATTTTAACAAAAATCCGTGTGAAGCGTAGCACATCTGTTCTGTTCAGGATAGTTTTGTAAAAAATAGAAAATGATGAATTAGTAATTTAATCTGATATTATTTACTTCCTAAAACTTATTCATATATATAAAAAAGAAATAATGTTAAGAAAACATAAATATGTTAACAGACTACAACATTAACTTATTAATTTCACTGTCGTCACGTTATTTAGCCTTACTTACCCTAAAGTTTGTGACAAAACTTAACTATTTAATTCAAATATAACTTAAATTCCTAGTCTTAGTTTAACAAATATTTAATTAAATTATGAGACCAATTGCAGTTTCCTATAGATTTCAAATCCCGAAATCCCCAGAACTGTAAAAGCTTCTAGGCTTATATATTCCAAATTATATTTAACTTTATTTTTAGTTATTTTTATGTGAATCACTTGAATTTTTATCGATTTGATGAACCACTCTAAACAATTTTTTGCAAATATTTACAAGGACTTTTTTTAAAAAAATTGTTTAATTTTTTAACAATTTGTTTTATTATTAATTAATATTTGTATATAATTTTAATTTTTCCAGGGTCCTTTTGGTGTTGGTTTGGTATATATAGCAATTTCAATGTTAGAAAAAACCACATAAATTTTATTGTCACTTTGCTATTCTTTGTATTTTCAATTTCGTTCAAATTAATATTAAGGACATTTAATATTTCAACATTGTTTAGAGAAGAGAAATGAAAATGTAAATTTCTTTCATAAATATTATTCAAGTTGAAAATATTACAATTTAATTTTACAGGTGTCACCGATTTAACAAAAATGACATTCACCTTTTTTTCCCTTTTATAAATTTTTTCCAATTCATATTACTTGCGTCAAGGATATATGTATTTTTTATAATATAATAAATATCCTGTGCATCAAAATGCATGAAAAATTCTACTATATAAAAATATTTATGATTTCAGTGATTTTACTTGAAAAGTATTTCATGCAGAAACTCACCGAACCACATCAGAAAATGTGCAAGGTTTAATGTAATTGAGTATAGGTCAATAAAAAAATATAATCAGGTTAAATAAGAGTTTTTTCGTTAGTTATATTATATCAAGGATATACAACATTATTTTTATCTACGATAGAAGTTAAAATTGGTGTTAAGTATTTGCGTATCAGAAACTCACGTGTCTTCATGAACAGCATTAAATTTTGAAATTGAAAAATTTTAGTTAAATTCTCATATTTTATGAGTTCTTTTTTTAATGTTGCCAAGAAAATTTTCATCCTTTGCAAATTATATTCTTATTTTACATTTTAATATATTAAAAGAAACGTTTGTTTTTTTATATTTAATGCGGAAACACTCTACGTAATTGGTTTGTATTCATAAATTTTAAAATGTTTTAAAGATAATATAAAAAAAAAATTCCCATTTAAGTAGAGTGAAATTATTTTTTTTTACAGCAAGAATAAAATGAAAGTGATAAATTTAATTTCTCGTAAAATGGTTTTTCTTCAATAAAGGTGAATTAAATGTATGAAGAAATGATATTATGAAACTGTAAAGATATATTTATGTCTAGCGCTTGATTTAGTAGTTAAACTACTGGAAACGCTGGATACAAATGAATAGATCATTTCACTGTATGGTAATGAAAACTATAATTTTCGGCAATTATGAGTTTTTTACTATATTTTTGCATATAAATTGAAATAAATAAAAATTACTAAATTTATTAACTAATTTTTAAATGTTTTGTTATAATAATAATTAAATTATGAAATTATTTTGCACTTTACTAACTAAATGATTCGGTAATTTAAAAAAGAAATCAAAAATCTGTAAAATTTCTTCTTCTCTCATTGCCAACTTCAAATTATTAATTACATTATTCACAAATTACCCTACCAAATCTTTCGCAATTCCTTATTTATCTTTCTTTCTATAACTATTAATTTATAGAAATTATCCATGTTCTAGATAGGCTATCATAAATCTTCTGCCAAACCCAATGTGGAATGATGTTATTTAGGTTAAACTTGTCTCTGATATTTTAGAAAATCAAATGCAAAAATTATGTCAGTAAAATTTGTAAATTAAACTTTAATGGCAAACGAATTTCCTTTTAAAATCTCATAAATCTATAAATTTTCATATAGTGTAGCTCAAAAAATGGTAATAAATTTTCGATTTTTTAAAATAATTTAGAAATATTATTGTTACCGAAAATGTTGAACAAATTATTCAGACTTAATTTCCAATTTTTATTACATTTGGTAAAAAATTTAATTTATGGTTTTGTTATTAAAATATAATAATTAAAATTGTCTCTAGATTTTAATAATATTTCAATGGACAGTTTTTAAAAAATAATTAATAAGTTTGTAATTTCATTTTATTGTTATATAGATTATTTTCAGAGGGTAAAAATGGAGGTTTAAATTTATTTACTGTCAAGAATGTTCTATTTATAAAATGTAATTCAACCAAAATTAATATAAAGAAAATGTTTTTAATATTTAATATTTAAATTTTGTGATAACAAATTAAATGTAATCAAAATTTGGGTTTCAAAGTAAAAAATGAATTCTCAACCATTCAAAATTCTGAATTATTGCTAACAAAATTATTATAAAAAATCAAAAGATTTAAAAATTTCAGAAATTTAACATGAAAATTAAGATGTTTTTAAAGTTAGAGACGAAACAAATAAAGATTTAAAAATAAATCAGTTTTAGATACTTTTAAAGTTTATAAAATCTTAAATCTTTTATAGTAAAATGACTGTTTATTAAGTTTTACTTGCATGAATTCTTCCTTTTTTAAAATTTATTTACTATATATCTACGTCGTCTGGGCAAAACAACATAAGTCATTTTTTTAAAAAAATGGTTTTTTTCACCTAAGTCTTTAGCAGACCTTTTCTGTCCCTTTGCCATTCACACCTAAGTCAGTATGTTTGAAAATTGTTCCACAAAATCAAATGGATGTTATCACTCATGAAAAATAATTACTAATTTCATTATGCGCAAATCACCTAAGTCCTTTTAAGTTATTTGAACCATTTTAATTCAGTACAATATTTTGACTTAAGTTCTTTGTACCCATATTTTTTCGAAATATTTTAGTCAAACCATGTTCGTTCTTGTTTTCGTTTTTCCTAGAATTGATACATTTTTTCTAATTGCATAATTATTTTCTCATTAGAAGTGCAATTGCTAATGAGTTAAGTCGTGTCAAGTGAAAAGTTATTCATATTATTATTATTTTTTTGAATTTAAACAATATTTTGCAATATCAGTTACTAATTATTATTTAATTTTGTAAAATGAATTGGCGCGGCAAAAAATTAGTTGAATTGGCTCTAAAAAAATCAATTCCTTCAAAAGAAACAGTAGAAGGTAAATTTTGCAATAATTTTATTTATGTATTGTTTCTATAAAATAATATATTTTAAAAAGATAAGAAAAATTATGTTAAGCACCACGATGAAGTACAATTGTCTATTTCTGAAAATTTAACCAGCCCAAAATTTGATCAAACTATTTCATCAGGTATATTTAATTAATTTAAAATTAACTTCTTCAAGTAGCATGTATTAACAAATTCTAGAAATATGTATTAATAATGATGGGTATGCTTTTCAACCGTCAACATCTGGTAACAGTAAATATGTACCTCCTAATTTAGTTGAACGCTATGATGAATCAAGCTGTGATGATTCAATAGATGATCCTACTTATTCATTACCCAATGAAATTAATTGTGATTCCTCGGACAATGAACAATCTGTCAATATAAATAATTTTACAAATGTTGATAATGAAAATATTACAAGTGAAACTATTGAGAAAAAAAATACGAGAAAAGCACGAAATATTAGAAAACATAATAGAAATTCAGGAAAGGCTTATGTAACGTTAAAAGGTAAAGCAAAAACTGATAGAGAATTGAAACCTCTAAGTAACTGCCGAGCTAAATGCAGAGAACGCATCAGTGAAACAAATCGTCAAACTATATTTAAAGAATATTGGAGTTTAGGGTCTTACGACAAACGTGCAGCTTTTGTTGCAAGCATGATGAGTATCACTGCAACTAAAAATCACAGACCAAGAACTACAGATATAAATAAAACTAAATCAAGGACAAAAACATATGAATATCATTTACAAGTTGAAGGTGTTAATGTAAAACTGTGCATGCAATGTTTCTTAAAAACTTTAGGTGAAAGCCAAAATATGACAAAATTAGTAGGAAAAAAAAAGCAAGCTGTCGTAAGTGGATTAATAAGTTCAGATAAAAGAGGTAAAAGAACTCCAGTAAACAAACATTCTATTGAAAAGCTAGAAAGTGTAAAGTCTCATATTTTGGCATTTCCAAGTTATCAAAGTCACTACACTCGTAGAACTAACGATAAAAAGTATTTGAGTTCAGATTTGACTTTACAAAAAATGTATGAGCTTTATAAAGCTAATGCACAAAATCATGTATCGTTAACTATTTACAAAAATGAATTTCATAAACTAAATCTTTCTTTTAAAAAACGTCAGCAAGATACTTGTTACTCTTGTGATAAATTTAATATGCAGTTAAAAATGGCTGATAATGAAGTGAATAGAAAAGAAATTGAAACTTTAAGAAATGCACATCAATCTGCGGCGGATTTAGCTTATGAAAAAAAGCAGCTGAAAATGAAGAACTGCAATCTTTTAGCTTTGATCTACAGCAATGTTTACCAACACCGGCATTATCATCTTCTGTTGCATTTTATAAAAGGCAATTGTGGACATTTAATTTGACAATTTACAACAATACAAGCGGAAAATCGGATCATTTTTTGTGGAATGAATCAATTTCCGGCCGTGGAGCTAATCAGATTGCGTCATGTTTGTACAAATATATTCGTAAATTGCCTCAAAACGTAAAACATATTGTACTTTATTCTGATACTTGTGGAGGTCAGAACAGAAATTCGCATATTGCTGCCATGTTCAGTTTGCTGCTGCAAGAAAAATTTACAAATATAAAAATAATCGATCACAAATTCATGATTTCAGGCCACAGCCACATGGAAGTTGATGTAGCTCATGGCATTATAGAAAAAAAGAAAAAAAAAAACTAATATAGAAATATATCATCCCCACGATTGGAGTCAGTTAATTAGATCCAGCAGCGAAAATTTTAACGTAATTGAAATGTGTGCATCTGATTTTTTGGATTTCTCTGCATTATTAAAATCTAAAGGTCCGCTTGTTCTGCGCAAAAAGAATGCAACAGGTGAGTTGTATAAGTGGCATGATGTACAATGGCTGAGGTATTCAGAAGATAAACGTTTTGGTGAAATATTATATAAAAAGTCATTAGAAACCAATGAAAACTTTCAGGTGCTTTCCTTAATACGCCGTGGTTTCTTTAAAAATATTAAAGTACACCCAATTACTGATAAGCCAATACCAATAAGTATGGAAAAGAAAAAAGATTTATTATCGTTACTTGACCTTATTCCAGGTGTTTTTCATAATTATTATAAGAACCTACCTGAAATAAAAAAGAATTGTATAGATCCCGACTTAGAAGAAGAGGATTTTGACGAATAAATTTAAAAATTGTGGTAAGACTTAATTAATTAAATAATTAAGTTTTCACTCAATACATTCATTTTTAATTCCTTTTATATTACAGAAAAACACCAAATCCAATTAAATATTTTAAGTATTTTATAATATTACAAGTCAGCATTTTTCTCATTTTTTTAATGTCCTTATTTTTGTTTTTGTAATTAAAATGAAGTTGCAATATTGTTATAACTTGCATATTTTTTGTTTTTGTTATTAAATGCTGTTTATTATCAAAGTTGTGTTTTATTTTCTACTTTTTTAATATCAAAATTAATTAAAGAAATACAATTTTATTCACGGTCATTATAACTTAAGTCATGGATAATTCGTGCATAGGAACCTAAGTCACTTTATTTAATAAACCACGTCTTTAAATCAAAAGTTCTGTGCATTTTCAAAAAACTACAATAAAATAAACAAATACGTCCAATATATTGGTCCCACTATCTAACTTCATTTAAAAGTTATTTAAAAAAAAGACTCTCCTGAAAAGTTGCAAAAAATGACTTATGTGGTTTTGCCCAGATGGCGTAGATATATATTTTAAGTGCACTTGTGTTTGTCTAAATCCTAAGGATATAAAACTACTTAAATATTCCCACGCAAGGTGACATAATTTCTCTTAGTGACTCCGTTTCACTATAGTTTTTTTTATGGTTTTTGAATATTACTTGTGTAGAGTAGGTACAAGAACATTTAATTGTCAACATCGTGGAAAAAATAAAAAATATATTATTCAAGTTGAAGATTCCACTTAATTTTACCAGGTGTCAGAAATTTAACAAGCATCTTTGTTATATTTCTAGTTGACATATTTACGTTCATAAAACTAAATTTTTATGCTGTTCATAAAACTATGAATAAGTTACGTTAATTTAAAATTTCTTTAAACTTAAATTTATGTAACTTCTTCCAGATTGATCAGACATTGTACAGTTTCTGATTACTCTTGAAACTTGTGGAACACAATGAGTGGTATCAAAATGTTGCGTACGCGCTAATTTAGGTCGTCATCATGTTTCTTGAATCTGGTCAATTAAAATAACCAACCAACGAGAATTACAGATTTTTTTTCTTGTTTTAATTTAATTTTTTTTATAAAGAACTACCAAGGACTTTTCATTATATAAGTCCTCTTTTTATACATTAATATTTATTAATAACCAGACTAATTTTTTTTACATCTTTATATACTTTTTTTGTCCTTTTTTAGTCCTTCCTTTGTACAGTATAACAAAAATAATGAAGATGAGAAATATAAAATTGAAAACCTTTATCACTGTCACAATAAGGACTAATTAAATGGTCCTAGTATATTTTTTTTATATAAAACGTAATGAATATAAATATCTGTTATATGTTTCATTAAAATATTTATTAAGAATTTATTTTAACAAGAATTATCTAATATTTCACAACAAATTTCTATTAAATTACTGCCAAATAATTACTATAGTAACTAAAAAATAATGTTAATTAATTAAAAAATAAAATAGAAGAATTTTATAATTAGGTATGTCAAAGTAATTAGAATAAATAATGTTAATTAGTAATTACTCTATTTATACATCAATTTGTTATATAACAATACAGGATTTTGACGGATGGCATCATTTTTTTGTTTGAATGAATATTGGGTGCCTTAGAAACAGAAAAGTAATCTTTGAATTTAGAAAGATTTTGTAAAAGTATACAATAAATTACGCCTAAAAGTATGTAAAAACTTCCCAATTAAAAGTTAATTTAAAATTTTTAAACAATTCGATAACAAACTCTTAAATACGTACACGTTTAACCAAAAAATCCTTATTTGCAAAAAAAAAATTAATTTCCATGAATTTTTTACTACAATTTTTCTTTAAATTTTTAATAAATTATTTTCCGAAACTTTTATCATAATTTTCAAAGTTATATTTATTTATCTGTTATACAACTCACATAAACTTTAAGTCTATATTTATCACATCCTTTTCTACTTCCTTTAAAAATAACTTAGACATAAACTTTTGACCTTTATAAACACAAAAATATTCAAGTAAAAGCCATAAATGAAAAAAAAAAATTTACATCTAAAGTTGGCGGCAAAAATACCATACAAATTTCCTCTCGTAAGAATAACACACATAAAACAGAGAAATAAATTATCACAAGGAAAACCATTAAAATAATTTTCTTTAAGAATTTTCATCGACCAATTATTTTTCTCCTTAAGGATTTAAACAAAAAAAAAGTCAGTTTTAGAATTTTTTTTTGGGGGAATTTATAGTTGTAATTTAAATTTTAAGGACAATTTAGTTTAAAAGATGAACAACAAAAGAAAATTTATATTTTCTAAGTAACCAAAAAAAAAATTTATTATTTACAAATTTAATTTTGCTTAAGCTTTCTCTGCTCTTTTACAGGATCAATTTTTATTAAACGATTAAAAATGTTAATTTTAATTAAATTTTGTACAATTTTCTTACATACACACACACACACGCAATAAATGATATAAATAATTTTCTTCTGAAGAAAATTTCGGTAAAAATAATAATTTTCTGAAAATAAAAATATATATAAATATATAAAACGTATAACAAAAAGGACTTACCATTCACAAAAGAAAAATTATGATATTCTGGTTCATATATCCTTAAAATTTTATATAATATTTTTTTTTTATTATTATTATTTTATAAACGCCAGCAGTATTAGTAGCTGTTCCTTATATTCTTTTAAGTTTTTAAATATTGTTGCTGGTATATAATAATATAAATATCCTTAGATCCTTTTTTTCTTAGAAATATTTCTTGGCATACAATAACCAAAAAAAAAAAAAATTATTATATATAAAAATAAATTATTAACTGAACACGTTACACGTTAAATAAAAGCGCGGCACATACAAACGAAACACATACACAAACGACCGAAAGTAGGCGCTTAAGGATATTTTAGTATTATCTTTTATACAATGAGATTTTAAAAATCCCTTTTTTTTTTGTGATAAATTTTACACAAATACAAATTTTATTTTTGACTAGATTATTATATAAGTATAAGGATGAAAAAAGAAACGATTAAAAACATGTCACGCACACGGCACATGAATAGTAAATACAATTCACAAAGACAAATAAAATAAAAAAAAAATATTAGAATTTTCAACTTCAAGGATAATAACAAAACTCGTTGTCAAAGATTTACGTTATGTTATACGAAAAACAGCACTTAAATATTATTAGCTTACGTGGAAATAAGAAAATTGTACTACTTAGACAAACAATTTTATAAAGACAGAGTAATTATCCTTTCTGTTTGTTCATAATTTTCCTAGCAAATTTATAGAAGAAATTATAGTTTTTTTTTTTAATGTATTCTTTAAATATTTTTTATATCCTTTATAATGAAAATTTCAGATTTTATTCTAGATTACAGAGCAAAATTGTTTTTTTAAAGGATTTTAGAAAATGCAATCAAAATATCACTTCACTATTTGTATTTAAAAAGAAATTATATACAAATTCTAAAGAAAAAATTAATTTACTATTTCTTATAGATTATAAACACTGTAAAAAACACACTAAGAGTAAATATTTAATATTGGCAAATTCCTTCGTAATCCTTTAATAAGAAGAAATATTTTATATTAAAATTTTACTTTAATAATGAAAAATTTAAATTTTTAGTTTTCACACAGAATTTTATCCTTTTTACTCGTTTAATGATTTTTTCGATTTTCTTTTCAAACAACTTTTATTAACATTTATAATTAATTTAAATTTATTGACACATTAAATAATTTTTTCTATAATTTATTTATTCTAAAGGATACATCAAACACGTCCTTTTCAAAAGATTGAATAAATTTTCTTGAATTTTGTTTCCAAATAAAAAATTAACAATTTTTTAATTTTTTTTTTTTTATTAATCTCACTAAATCCTTTTTGATTTTCCTTGATTATTCGGTAACAAAATTACAAAAGAAATTGGAATTTTCAAATTAATTTTTCATATTTGGAGATTTTATTTTGATTTTATTAATTAATATTCAAATTCAATTTAATTTTTGTGCAATTTTTTTATTTAATTTTATTATTCACAATTAAAAAAGATTATTTTTAAATATGGAAAATTATATTCATTTGAATAATTTTTCATTAAATTAAATTTTCTGACACGTATAATTATTACCGATATTGAAACGTAACGTTCACAAACTCTCGCGTTAAACTAACAAATAAATATGAGAAATTTTATCAAGTTTAGAGCCCTTCAGACAAAAATATCAAAAAAAAAAATATAAGTTTACAAAAAAAAATACAGAATTTTTTCTTTTTTATAATTTGGTATACTATTTGTAAATTATCCTAAAAAGCACAATTGGAGTAAAAAATAAAAAAAATTCGGGATTCCCTCTTATTTTTGTTGTTGGTATTCAAAGAACGACACCGAAAAAAGGGAATTGACATAATAACACACATAAATATTATGAATAATATATAAAGGCAGAAATATCATTACTCTAACATTGATCAACAGAGCATCTCTTCTCTATGTCAAAGTTATCCTTTATAATAATTTAAAAAAAAATATTTAGGATTCTAGGACGAAAAATGAGTAAATTTTCTCCTACATAAATTAATATTAATAACTAAATGATTCAAAAAGCTAAGATAAAAAATTATGTAGGTTTCTAAAAGCTCAATTATTTTGCGTACGCACAAAATAAATAAAAATAAAGTTTTTCCGAATTTGCGCTACACAAACGTAATTTTAAATCTCTTCATATAAAATTTTTTTGACATGAGTATGAGTAGCATCCTACTCATCATATGGTTCTTAATTTAGAATTTAAAATACGAAGGATAATGGTACAGATTAAGAGAACATTCATCATTGGAAATGGGCTGTGTACGTTTATGAAAGATAATTCATAAGTTTTATAGTACTGGTACATGAGTATTTCTCTTTCAAATTTGCTGTAATGCTTTAAAAAAAAATCACAGCTTTCAAAATTTTCTATATTTCGAACAATTCGAGATTCAAATTCTCTTAATTTGTGTAAAAATATTCGACGCTGCGCAGTAAAGTCTAAAAAACAAAAACTTGAAATAAATATCAAAAACTGTTCATCAATATTTCTCTCATAATTTCCGAAAATATTGAAGAAATAACCTACGCAAAATTAATGGTTACCCAAAATTTCGGTACTAGTACATAGTACCTAGAAAGTTTTAGAAACATAAAGGCAGATACATCAAATAAATTTAATAATCGAAATCAAATAAATTTATTAATCCAAATAATCCATAGACTATAAATGTAGCCTTTAGAATAGAGTAATGCTATTTTCTAAAATTCAATTTGTGGAGCAACACAGCGCACTTAAGTAGGCATTAGAAAAGTTTATTAGAATATGATTTCAAATAAAGATTTAATAATAAGATTGGCACCACTGATTATGACAGTTGTTATAAATATAACGAAATTGTACCAATCCGTCATAATTTTAGTGCAGAAATTTGATTTTTGATAACTATCCGCAACATTTCACAAATCGTTCATGTAATTTAGACAGAAAATCATTTTATTTATTTCGACAACAATATACAAAATGTCGTGGAATAGCGAAACCGAAATATGAATGCGAGAAGGCATTTATAGTGTAATAGAGGAGGTCATATTCCGTTAATAAAATAAAATGTTATAGATAAAAATACACAACAACAACAACTACTAAGGTTGGGTAATTTAATTAAACTATAAACAAACCAAGAAACATGAATTTCAGATTAAAGGATTTTTCTAAATAGGATATAAAAAATAGAATGGAATGGGATAACAGGTCAAAACTAGAAAGCTAATTTTTTGAATTATTAATAGCGTTAAAGCCTTGAGACAGGCCACATTTTATCTGGGAAAATATTGTAAATTAAGATTTTTTTTTTTTTAATTGGATTTGGTTCATAAATTTTAGATATTTTTCATTTGATGTTTTTTATAATTTTATACGAAATAAATATTTATTAAAGGCTAGAAGATTTCAGCTAATTTTATATCCGAAATACTTTTTTCAAAATTTTACTTTAATCTCTTTGATAATTAATAAATAAAATAACTTTTTAACATTTTCCGTTTATATCTGTAAGAAAATTTATGATTTTATTGTAACCATAAAATTACTTTAATTTTCCAGTTGATCTTAAAAGTAATTTTTGTTCAATAATTTTTAATTATACAATTTTATCATATCAATTTTTACAATTAAAAATAATTAAAATTGGAAAGTTTTTAAAGCCTGAAGCTTATGAAAAATAATTAAATTTTATATTAATAAAAAATGTTGATGGATCCAATATTAGTTTATATTTTGGACGACATTATTAGTGATTTTTGAATATGGTTTTATACTTGTCGCACAAACGTTGTTTTCACAATCCTAGTTTACAAATTTCGAAATTGAAGCATCAAACTCGAATAATTACGCCAATTCTGGCTTTTTACATTTAAAAACAAACCCGAAATAATCAACTTTTAAAAGCATTTTGGTTATCAGCGAATACCTTTCGATTGGCCAGAGTCATGAGGAAATGTTTTATGGTGGATTTAACAGTGGAAGCTTAAGCCTTTGCCAGAGCTAAGGTTCGATTTAACTTACTTTCTGATTTCACAGAGCAATTTGTTTACGTCTCTATAAATAACAAAATGCCGCAATACATTTTTGAAAATTGATTAAGCTAACAGAAAATTTTCTGTTTTATCCTTGTTTTGTATTAATCTTGACCAGTAAGGTCAGCTTCAAGGCAATTTTATTTAATCTGTTCTACTACGAAAATTGATCTTTACAGAAATATAAGAACGAACAATGAAGTGACAAGAAATTTTTTATATAAAAAAAGATTTATTGTACGATAATTTGTATTTAGGGTCAATGAAACATATCTGATTTTATAGCAAAATATTATATAAGACATTTTAATAAAACTTATGCAAATTCTAAATTTAATTATATATTTTGTCATAAAATATTTATCTAATTTTTTAGGAAATCATTAATATCAATTTCAATTAAAATATTTTAGTATTAGTTACGTGTGTCAACTGTTAAGGGTATGATCTTTAAGAAGATCCACCGATGTAACTCCTGTTTGAGATAACGATTAAATAACAAATATTTCTATATTTATGCTAATTTGGCCACAATATGTAAATAGGCAGTATAAACTCTTTGTTCGACTCCAAAATTGTGGTATTAATTTTACTATACGTATGGATTTCTCGAGATATAAACTTTTCTCTTGAGTAGCGTTAAATAATCATAATAAATGCCAAATATTCCTTTTTAAAATTATGGTGTTCTAAAAGTACCACCCTCTAAGTACAAGAGTTTTATTTTACTAGAATAGCTAAGGGCCAATTCGATTTTTATCTACTACAATTCTTTAAAACAAAAATGAGAGAAAAGATTTTCAATTTAATTTTTTCTTCAATAAATTTTGTAACTACTACAAAAAATGAAAGTTATCTGAAGCGTGATGAAAGTATAATTTTCTGATTTTTTTATTTATTTTCATCATAAATATGAATAAGAACTGCCAGTAATTGTACCTCTTATATAAATATATACCCTTCTATGGAGTTCGGCAATGGCAGTTTTATTAATATTTTTTTTTTAAATTAATTAGTTTTATTAATATTTTTTTTTTAAATAATTTAATTTAAAGTATTTAAAGTAAGGATCAAAAATCTTTAATCATTTTATATCAATAATTTTTAGTTTTATATAATTATTATTACCAATACTAGCTCCCCTTCCTTAGAGTGATTTAATTCATTTTCAATAGGCTTCGTTCGGGGTTGGATATATAATGTTAAAATCAAAGTTTGAATCAATTTTTATTCCTTTGTGTAGCCGCTATTGTAATCACAGACATATGCCCTATAGTATGCAGCCAACCATCCTTCTGAAATTGGTCATAAGGTTTCGGATAATCCTCCGAACATTAAGTGGGGATAAAAAAATAAAAGGAATTCCTGATAATAATAATTTTCTTCTTTCGAAATTTGATAAATAAAAACATAATTAATTAAATATTTTTTGTATTTATTTATTTTTAAACGTTGTTGATTCACCGGAAATATACATAAATATTAAATGCATAATTAGGAAACTTCTCATTAATACTAAATCAACTTCCAAAATTATCATTTTTATAATTTTAAGTAAACATGATATTATTATAAATTCATAATAAAACGTATTCCAACAAGTCCTTGAGATCCTTCCGAAAATATGTTTTCATTATCTGTAAATCAAATTACCTGTTGCACACACAGCCTTACAAATCGAAAATGCTTCATTAATAAAATTTACCTTAAAAAAACATATTTTTTTGTTGGAAAAATCTTATTTACACAAAAGTCAAAAAATTGTAATAATTTTCTATTTACTCAAAAAGAAAAATATGAAATTTTCTTCAAAAATTTTCACAAACTTTGTAAGAAAAACAGAATTTCTTTTTATATTATGTTTTTTTTTTAAAAAAAAAATTTCCAAATATAAAAAGTTTTTTTTAAAAAGAAAATAAAAAAGAAAATGCGAATATGAGAAAATGAATTGATGTGAAAAAATCTTTTTGTATATTATAGGGGAGGCTGGGAATCAGATGTTAAGAAGGTATTTTAAATCCAATTCACATTTTAACAAAATTTTGATTGGTGTAATTTTAAACAACTAATTTCGTAATTAAGTTTAGTTTGTAATTGTAGAACGATCAAAGTAAAAGAAAAAATAATTTCGTAATACATAATCGCAGACTATGCAGAAACTTCTGATATTATCGTTGTAATCAAAATTTATAGGGTCCAATAAATATATTTTAGCAGTAATACAAATAATACTACAATAATTAAGGAGAATTACTACAATAATTTTAGCTCTTTCAGTTATAGTGGCTAATATTAATTAACATTAATATTATTTCATTATCAAACCCACACTTAGCAAAACCGAAATACGTAGAATAATTGGCCAGTTCACATGCCAATCATCATTTAAACAAAATAGAAAATTAAGAACAAAGTGACTGGGAAACATATCCTTTGCTATTGCCATACTGTAGCATGGAAATCTCTAAAATACCTTGGTAAGAAGACTAACAATGGATACATTTATCATACATCTACCTTAGCGACCTCATATTAATCTAATCTGATCTAATAATAATAGAATTGAAGCCAGCGTCTCGATTTATCAGAAGATTATTATATAGTTCGAATTTTGTTAAAAGATCTTGTATTGGTTTGCGAATAGCATTCACCATTTCACACTTTGGAAAAGCCCAGTATTCCCTCATTTTATTTCCTTTGTAACCATAAAAAAGAAAAAATATATTGTAAAGAAATTTCACCGGTAAACTTCTTAATACAAAGCATAACTAAGCTATGATATGTTGATTTTTTTACTTTCATAATAAATTTTAATTTTTGGCTTTCATTACAAATTTTGTTAGTACCTGACGACGACAAAATAAAATAAACTTTTTTTTTTCTGGTAAGTTTTTTGAGTTAACTTTATTTAAATAATGTTGTTCAGAAAGGTAAATAATTTTTATCTAAATAAAAATGAACGAAATTTTTGGATTTTTCAAGGATGGATTTAATTAATTATAATAATTTCTTGACTCCAATTTGACATAAAGTCAAATATGAATTAATTAAAGAAATACTTTGATATTTTTAACATTCTTAGTAAATAAAAATTAATAAAACAAGTTTAAATTACTACTGGTAATCATAATTTTAAACCATAGTGTCCTCTATTCACTTTGACTGTTAGGATCTTATCTACATTTTCTAGTACAGAACAGAATACTAAATTTAGAAATATTAGAGAATTAGTTTAGTAAACTTGTATAAAAATTGCTAACAATTAATAAAGAAGTAATAAAAACAATTTTACTCTTAGTAAAACAATTTTACTCAAAATTAACTTTTATAGTAGAAAGTTTAAATGAATATAGAAAATTGTATAAAAAGCTATGTAATAATTTAATAGATACCGAAATTCTGAAATGTAATCCTCTCCAATTTGAATTTCCCTAATTACTGAACATCAAATTCTCATGTTTGTACTTATTTATAATCTTTAATGTGTTAACATTTTAATTGGAGCATTTAAATTCGTTTGTTAATTCTTAAGACCATGATTTTAAATAATAAATTACTTTACATAATAATCCAATAATTATATTTGTGATGCTATTCTAATTACAATATTGGAAATCATTATTCAAAATTTAAGTGTTATTCAGAATTTATTTGATAATTTATACTAATATTAATCTACTCTAAAATTAAATTTACCTTAAATTGATGTGGAAATTTCTAAAATATATAAAATTTATTTCAAAACTTTACTAATTCATTAAAGTGCAATTTATTTGTAATTTAAAATTAAATTTAATATAAGGCATGTACGATGCTTCTATTTCTTGTATTTGTTTAGTCAATTCTATTCTTATTAGTTTTATTTATTTCGTTCTACTTGTCATTTTCATCATACAAATTTAATGATCGTACACTTATTTTAGTAGGGATGAACAAAATTGAAATAAACCAAATTTTCCTATTGTAGTTTTTTGTTATTTCAGAAATTGTTTCAAATAGTTTCATATTAAATCTTTAGGAAATGACTTAAATTGTGCAAACAGAAAGTTTTGGAAGTGTTTAAATAATTATTCATGCCATTTCCTATTTTGGCTTCAGGTTTCACTAATTCTTTTGCAAAAACACCTAAAAATATGTTATACTTTGATAAATACAGCAATAATTTAATATAAATTTGACAAATTTAACTTTTTAAATATGTTTTGTTTATGAATTCATAATTCTTGATGAAATTCTAATTTGGAATTCCAATTTTAATCTGAAAATGCATATCATTAAATACTACGAGTAAACTATTCAACTTGAATTTCTTGTGTTGTTTTTGCAGGTCCTTTTTAAGTCACTTGAAAATGATATTGTAAAACTATATTTATGTTGATATTAATGTTGAATGTTTATAACTACTAAAGTGTTGTCATGGTATGAAAAATTGAAAGAAATAGACGAATCATTTTGGCTTTAAGTTTATACGAGAATTGATATTCCAAAAATGCAGAAAATTGTTTGTTGTTATTTCAATGGGAGCAAATGAAAAATTTCGATTAGTGTTGGGCCAGGGACATTTGGTTAGTACCGAAGATTTTGCATTATCTAATCCATCACAAATGTCCTATTCCTAGTAAGATATCGTAATTAAATATTAACTGAAATCTTAATTTCGTTCATTTTACATGATTTTTAGCTACAATTATTCAAATTTGTATTATAATCATAAAAGTATCTGAAATATCTGTAAATTTATGTGAATATATTTCAAAATCATTTGTAGTACTAAAAGGATAATAGTTAAATTACTTGAAAATTATAATATTGTACATCATTACCAACTCAATTCTTCGAAATTTGGTTTCCTTCTTTGAAGCAAGTCAACATTTTCAAATAAAAATAAAAAAATTGTTTTGTTCAAAATACTTAACTAAACTTAATATTAGTACTTATATACTTAATGAGTTTCTTCAAGTAGAAACATAAAAAAATTAATTGTTTTGTTTTAAATAATTTTTTTTTTTGTTAATTTTTTATGTAAATTCTAGCAAAAACATACAAATTTATGTAACTAGTTAAGTAGATAGAAATAAAGTAACAATTTTTTTATTCATTTCATTCATATTTCAGTTGATTTTATGGTGCATAAAGGTAATTCCGACTAGAGCTAAAAAAATGTTAACTTTGTTGCGGAAAACAAGGACATTTATTACAAATTAACTCTGGCGAGAGTTATTGCTAGCATTAGGTACTATATTTTTTAATTACATGTTGAGAATAGGAGAATACAATTGCGAATGAATTTGCTTATTATTGAATTTATCCTAACAAATTAATGATAAAAAATAATATAATAAACTGAAATTAAATGAATAATTAATCAATTATTTAGAAATTATAGTAATCAAGTCCCACTTCTTCCAATTCTTAATATGTAGAGGTCCCTTGCATATAATTGAACCGATATTTTTAGAAAGATAACATAATGGACTATTCACATCTAAATGAAATCACTTGTAAGAAATACTACATAATTTGTAGATATAGATTGTCATACTTAATCGTTACAAAATTAATTAAATTAAAATATTTCATGGCATAAAAATATGATTTAATAATTTCCTATACTTTCTTCGAATGGACATAGCTCGAATTGATCTTATAAAATTTAGTTAAATATTGTTAATTGAAAAATTTTATTTCGTAAATTATTTTTCAAAAATATTACTATTTTATATATACATAAACGTTAAATTATTCAATATCCTTTAATTTTACATTGTGTTGCATATCGATGTTCCCGATCCATACTATTCTAACTCATAATGATCCCTTTTCAGGAGAGTATACAAATAGTTTTATTTCGGTCCTATAGTGGAAATTCCATCAAAAATTTGTATTTATTAGAAAGATATTTTATTTTATTTAAATAAATTAAAATATTACATATTATTTAATAAATTAATTAGTTATCATTAAAAAACTTACTTAATTTTCATCAAATTGATTTACAATAGCTTCAAAATTTTGCCTGATAGCTTCAAAATGTACACATTTCCAAAGACCATTCAAAAATACCATAGATACCAAGTAATATAACTTGAATTGAAATAGTATGGACCCGGGCCATCGATATTTTATCTTTCGCGGCGTTGAAACTAAAAAAAATAAAAATTTATTGCTAGAAAATATAGAAATGAAATGAACATAAAAACTACATTAAAAAATTGTGGTAGTAAAAAAAAATGTATTTTTCTTATTTATTTGCATTATTATTTAATGTATCTATACATTCATAGTTTGCATAAGTAAGGATTCTCAAACAGGAGATAAGTATTAATGGAATTGTATTGGCTAAACAAATGTTTCTGTTAGGATATGAAAGTTTCTAACCAAGTTTTTTTTTACGTCTTATCTATCGTTAACTTTTTCTTGTATTCAATTTATTTTTACAAAATTGTAGAAAAAATTTATAGCATTCTTTTGCAGGAAACAGGAAAACTGAAAAAGTTTTAGATTTATGAAACCTGATACATAAGTAAAGTAACTTCCTCTTTGAATAATTATTCAAGGCCACTAACCCAAGCGTTAACAAGAGCAATTTATGTGTAGTATAACAATTTTTATCAATGCCCATGAAAAATAAGAAATTTCAGTAAAAATATTTTGAAATTTAATATTTCGTATAGAGAATTCTATATTTCATGCAAAATCTTCAAATAAGATGGAAATTAATATAATCATGATGTCTGCTGACCCAATAACTAAACAAAGTGGTCACGTATTTGGTAACTAGTAAGCACCATTAACCCAATAATTTGGGTCGACTGATGGCTATAATATAGGCTAAAAATGGCTGTGCATATGAAAAGTCAAATTAATTTCAGTCAATAAGATAAAATTTTCGTCCACAAAATTATTTCATCTAATTTTTATCAGTCTTAAGTTAAACTGTCAATGGAAAGTGTCCAATATAAATGAATCTTTAGTATTAAAATGCATACAAGACATTAATTTAATCACAAAATTAAAATTACAGAATGTGTTCAAATTGTGGTCTTCTACTAGTGTACCAGCAAAAGAAGTAAAACTTATTTATAAAATGTTGGAGTTAATTATTTTTAGGCCAATTCTAAATGAAATTTTCTTGATTACCCACGTTTTATGTAAACTTTCTTGATTAGCCAAAATTTTATTTAAGATATTTTTTGCTTTAGCATAATTTGTATCTAATCTAAATTGTCAATAAGTAAATAAATGTACTAATTGACAGAAATTATATTGAAATCAACAGAAAAATTAAAAAAAAATTTTTAGCAGCGTTGGACAATTTTTAGTCAATTGATAATCAGATATTTCAATTTTAATGTTTCTATAAACAATTTGAAAATTTTTATTAAATATAAATCAAAATGTTTAAATAATTTCTTATTTTATGGAATGTTGTAATACTTCAGGAGTTTTTACTTCATCTAGCAAGTCAAAAATCAATTCTTTTAAACATAGTATTGGCGTGCAGCACTGCTGCTTCCATCATCAACAATATCACAATAATGCCTAAAATATTATGTTCTTTTAAAGATAAAATGTGTCCTTTTTCTGTTGCTAAATTCTCTTCGGATATTAAATTTTATTTTTTATTTTTATAGTTATTATTGTGACAGATCCTTTTTTATTTCACCACCATCAGCAATTTACACATTCAATCATTCTATGAATTCTTATTGTGAAAATGATAATAATCAGAGGTGGTATTAAATATTCTTCCTTTTTTTTCTATTATTCTTCAAGAATCTTTTCGTATATATGGAAACTTCTCCATATTTTAAGTGAAGAAATAACAAGAATTCTATAAGAATTTTTCTTGTTCAGAAAATGTGTAATTATTGTTGGTTTTGATAAGAATTAACGTCAAGTTGTTTTTTATGTGCTTCATTTTGATGATATGAAGTCCTCATGAATAATAGTAATTTTAATGATTATGAAACATAAGAAATTATTCAAATCAAGTACGCTTTTATAAAATTTCACATTAAACTAATTTAGTTTATTGATATGAAAGCATTTAGAGAGAATATTAAGCAATAAATTTTAAAAATTCAACAATTTAAAAAAATAATATGTTATTTAAAAACAAATCCTTTTTCTAAAAATTATATCTTTATTAAAATTAATTTATCTTGTTTCACTTTTGTCTCAGACACATTTCAAATATAATAAAATAAACCCATGTACTTTACCATATAACATAACAAAAATATCCTTCCCAGTATTTACAAAATTTTAAACAGGACACAAAACAATATAATTACATTTCTGTCCACAAAATATATTCATATTTCTAAGAAGATTTTATATCGTGAAGGATCATGTAAAGTAAATATATAGTTCTGAAAAATGCTTTATAAAAATTGAGTGCGGTATAGTTGCACACATTTTGTTCTTTGAATGTGGCAGTAATTCGGAACACTTAATTCGGATACTTGGAATAGTCTATTTTAACTTTGAACAATGTTGCCAGTTGCCACCTATGAACAATATAAACGTAAAATAATGCTATCCAAATTTGAATAATTAATCAATTTAATTTGATCCTTAATTCTTCACATATTGCAAAAATAGTAAATAGTATAACAATTTGAAAAATTTAACTCAAGACAAATAGAAAAACCATACTTTAATTTCAACAGCCTGTAAATCACTTTATATAAAAATAATAAGAATGACTTTATATTCTGATATTTCATTATCAATTTATTACTCGTACTAGTTTCAATATATTTTATAAACAATTTTATACATAGCTTCATTATACACTTAGTTACTAATAGTTTACATCATCTTTATGTCTGTTAGCATTAGCATTCAAAAATAATTCAAAAAAAGTTTATTCAAATCACTATTTTACAAAAATATTAAAGGAAGTTTAACAGTAACTAAAATTTACTTATTCACCTGTAAAAATAATTCCATTCATTTCAACTTTTAATTGATAATTGATTAAAATTTCCAATCTCAGAAATTGAAATAGCATTTTAAATTTTACTTTGCAATTTAATTTTAATCTATTTTGGAAATTATCTACAAAAAATTTAACATTCGAACAAGTTTTAACAAGTTTTATGAGTAAACCTTAAAGTTTTCGAGAACAGTTTTTAATTTCAGTATAAAACTATTAAATCTGATATTTTATATTGGAATTAGTTTTGGTAATTAAGGTAGAGTTTCTGTATGATAGTAAGATTTTGTAAATGTAATAAATATTAAAATTGAAGTTTCTTAAATTATGAAAAAATAGCGTTACATTACGTAAATATTAAAACGCTTTTATAATTTCTGTAATATATTTATACAAGAATCAAGTAAATTAAAATTGATTTTATGCAAAAAAAAAACACTTTACATGATTAAAGTAAACATTTGCGGCAAAAGGAAAATTTTATATTAACCGTAATGTACATAACATAAACATATGTGCAAACATCAACATAATCAATACATCAATAAAAAAAATTCAAACAAAATATTCTAAAAAAAAAAAATATTTTTTAATTTATTACCTTGCATTTTTTTATTTCACGTCTTATTTTAAAATATGAGCCTAATTTGAACTACCAAAAATTATGATCTTAAAGAGTAAAATGGTTACAGTGGATAAATGGATCATATAAAATGTAATTTCTTAATTTGTATCTAATCCTATCTAAACTATACACAAATAAACTGACTGATAGCATCTTGACTTCTTTCCATATTTGGACTAACGAATTAACTACCAGCTTTTTAAATTCTGTCAATACGAGAAATTAAATGGCAGAGATAATAATAATATTAATTTGGCAAGCACTGATGTTTTAACGACATGAAAGATGAAAGTAGAATTAAAATTTTAGCAACAGTACTCCCTTAATCAAAGACGTATGACTAGAAAAAATATTACAATAAGTAATATTGTTGAAATGTTTAGGATACTTTGTAACCCTCAATTAATTTAAAACATAATCTGAATATTATTATAAAATTGAGGGTTACAAAAAATCCAAATTGTAATCAATACTTTTTCATGTTCGATGCACGAAATATTTTATTAAACTTTGCGGGCTTGTAATTTTCAAACATTGTAGAAATACGGAATCTTCAATAATTTGTTTTAAAGATAGTATTTAATTACCAATCTAATGATATATAAACCATGCGTCTGTTTATAACAACTGACCGGCACTGAAGTCGAAAATGGTCTGTAACTCGAAATGTAGACCGAATTCAGGAAAGTTTCTATACAGTTTTTGCTAGGAATACTACCACAAATATCGTGGTATACCGTCGGTCAACTATTTAGTGTCCATTCTGGATAAATGAATCAACTATTGATGGTGTAATTGCTAGATATATTGGCAAAATTCAATCTTCAGTTTTTATTTCCTATTTCAGTTACCATAAACCAATAAAATCATTTACTGAATTTAATAATAACCAATCTAATAAAAATGTAATATTGTTATCGACTTTCCACACAAAACTTCATTAAATACTAAATACTAGTCACAAAATCACAAACCTCTTCTTAAATTTTCTTCTTTTTAAGTTTTAAGTTTAACTTTTTATCTGTTTTTATGGTTTTATAAGCAAACAAATTAAATAAATTTTCATGAATTAACTTTAAGACTAATAGTAAATTTGCATCTGATCAATTTTGTCCAATAATTTGTTTTCATCTTATTGAATAATTACCCGAATTGGAAACGTTATTTGCAAGGAAATTATTGTAGGTTCCAAATTTTATTTTTACAAAACTTATTACAAAACCAAATATTTTGACAGACAAATCTCAGTTTTTTGTATATTTAAAATTTTCCTTAATAATGAATATCTATAAATGAATGCTTTAGAGATAAATACCAATCTTTTGACATTGTTGATGTAGCCCATCTCAATGTCCTTAAAATAAAATGTTTTTTAATGCAAATTTATTTAGATATATTTAAAATATTATAATAAACAAAAAACTATTAAAACAAATGAAAAAACTAATTGATAATTTAACTTAAAGTAAAATACAAAAAAACCAAATTTTGATTGCAAAGTTTTCTGAATATAATTAAGTTGAATTCGAAAATTTTAAATAAATAATAAACTTTACCATTATTTTTAATAAGAACATTTTCTTCGTTCAGTGAATAAAATTAAAAGCAAGGCAAACATTTAATTTTGTACTTTTTTCTGAGAATTTTCCAATATCTTTTATTTTTCCCTATCAAGAAACTTTTCTTTTAACTGAAACGAAAATCATTTTGCATACACTGATTCAGTATAAAATTTTTGATTTTTAAATGTACAAATTTTCATCAGTTTTCTTTCAATATTTCATTTTTAAGGTTTTCTTTTTTTTCATGTAGAAATAGAATGGAATTTTCCGTATTGTTTTATTTCGTTTTAGAACAGTTTCTATAAAAAAAGTTAAAATGGAAAAATTTTATTTTAAATTTTCTATATTTTCTTATTATCTGCTGCACCCTAACTTTTTAATTTTTGAATTAAATTTGTATAATAATAATATTTACAAATAACATAAAAACTTATTTAAAGAATTTTAAGCAACAATTTTTTTGGTTACCAGCCAATTCCACTAAAACATTCCTCTGCACACAATTACACTGGGTACACTTCCACTATCAAAAAATTTAATTTGCTCAATTTACTAGAAATTAAAATCGCAAATAATTCATCTGGAGTACTTTTTATCGTATTCATTGAGATGTGCGCGATAAAAAGTGATTAATAAAATTTGCGAAATGGCTTACTGAATGTATCAATTTAACTTTTTATGGCCTAACGCATTTAAGGTTGTCAATCATCTGCACATTATTTGGTCATAAATAGTTCAAATTCAATTGTGCCAACCGGAATAGTTCTATAGAATTGGAAAAACATAGAAAATCGCACTTGGCAAACAAATTTAAATAAATACGGAACTGCTCTCTAGTTCGTCAATTTATCAACTAATCTATCGCATAAATGAAAGTCACTTCAACTGACATTACATCAAAAAATGAATGATGATCTGGAACATCGTATTTAAGTTTCACATCCACCAGTTTATGTTTAATTAGTTCATTTTGTTTGCTGTTCCTGCACTGCATAATTTCAAATTATCTAATCCGGTTATATATTATCTAAACCGGTTATAAAAAAAAAACATTTATAAACCAAACAGTCGCACAAGTTTTACAAATTATGTGAATCACACAAATTGTACCAAAACATTCTTCAATTTGTGAACATGCCGAACAAGTTGTATAGATAGGATCAGATCATGGGATCAGATTTCCAAAAGAAACTTAGACATATCTGAAAGGAAACTGCTTCCAGAATAAATTGAATATCTCGTCCAAGTCGAGCAGAGTTTATTTTGACATTTATTTTTAAAAATATAGTCAATTAAATTTTACCAAGAGTATAATATAAACCAAATATGAAATAATATCAACTCAACACCACAATTCGTTATAAACTTTTAAGAGCTTTTAATTTAAGTAAAAGCAAAAAGAAATTTATAAATACTGATAAATATCTTTACATTTATACTAATTAATACAAAGAGTCTAGCGATAATTTTAAAACTTTTTTTTTTAAAACACTAAAAACTTTTCCGACAAGGAAAACTAATGGAATTTTTCCACAGAAACAAAACAAAGTTACAATATAATTTTATGGTTTAAATAATAATTTTTTCTGGAAAAGAATTTAAAAACAATTTTCTCTGCGAGCATTTTAAAAACAAAATATTTTAATAAATAAAATATTTCTTTATTTTATTTAATGTTATTTATTAAGTATATATTGTTAAACAGGCAGAAGGACCCATCCAGAAACATCCTTGGAATATTACAAGTGAAATATTTTGAATTAACGTAATATTTTTATCTATAATCAAATTCTACCAAATTTTCATTACAAAAATACACAAAACAAAATATTAAATTACAAAATTTTAAACAAGCTAAAGCTAATGTGAATTCAAAACTTTTAATTAATGTGAATTTCAAATATTCAGTTCAGCATGTAAGAAAGAAAAGTTTCTGTAATAAATAATAATAATTACTTCAACCATTAAGTTTACTCAAACATTATTGGTATTTCAGGAGCCACGGCTGATGCTCTTACGTATTTTTAACTAATCAGAAGACAACAAACTTAAAATACTTAGTGAGACTAGTGACTAATATTAAAAGTTACATATCGTTCTAGTCACATTTACAAATGATAATGATTGAGATAAATTTGATTTAATTGACCAAATTTTTAACATTGATCTTACTAAATATTAATTTAAAACATTGACATATATCAAAAAATAAAATCCTTAAAATATTTAAGTTCATTTTAAATTAATATTTAAACACTACTTCCTGACGTACACCCAAAAAAGGACACTATAACATTATTTTTTATATCTTCATGTTGTACAAAAGAACATAATAAAAAAAATAGTTTTTATGTATATTTTTCAGGACTACAAATTTCATTTTTTAAATGCTTACAATTCCAAGGATAAATAAAAATGTTCACTTGCAATTCCTTTTAATGTTTCTAAAAGTTTTCCGAATTGAAGGATTTTTTTTATTGTATATTTTCGATACCAAGAATGAATAGAAAAATACATTAAAAATGTAATTTCATTTTTTTTTTTTGTCTAGTTTGTTATCCTGATTATGTCCTGATAAATTGTTCATATTTTTCCGCGAAATTAAAATAAGCTTCGGGGGATTTTTTTTAAAAGAATAAATTTGTATATCATTACTAATATTATTACAGAAATGCATCATAAATTATTTAAAAAGTATTTATATTTTCTTCAAGGTCAAGGCTTTCCAAAGATGTAGGACAAGAATGCAGCGATGTCCGAAAAATTTCATTAGTAATTACTCATCTTTCAAAGAATGATGAAATAATGGTAATTTTGTAAAGAATTAGTTATACTAAAATTATTTCAATGTTTCTATCCAAAATTTAACAAAAAATTCACGTAAACGTTATATTTAATAGGGTAGTTACAAGGAATTCTTAAAGTCCTTTCAAATATCGAACTGTCGTATTAGAATTGATTTATATGCAAGGAATTTTTTAACACTGGTAACGATATTCTACGTTCGAAAACTTTTTGTAAATTCTAATAAAATACCAATTGCCAAATAATTTGCAAAAACTTTGTTAAAATTCCACTTCTATAACTAAATTTGAAGTATTATCAGAATTGTCTGTTTCTAAATATTTCAAATTCAAACTTATAATGCAAGGTCTACCAACATTTATTTAAAATGTTTTCAATGGATGGACGATGGAAACAGAGCCGGACGAATAGATACCAATTTTTTATTTTAATACAAAATGAAAACGAACCTAAGAATTTATGAGGTACGTAGACACAGCTGACCAAATAACTATAATTATAATCATAATTATAATAATATTATAAAAAAATCGAAAAGGACAACAGTCTCGTTATTAAAATATTTTCTACTAATTGCCAAATAGCTTACGATACGGTCACGAATATTCTATAATAATTTCGAATTTCTTTTTCAAATGCAACATATGTCAGATAATGTATGCAACAGATAAAAATTATTGATTTTAATTTTATAACTCCATAGTAATCTGGAACGTGTTGCACGTAATTACCTTGTGAAAAAACTATATATAACAATTTAAATCTATTATAATGTTGTCTGCAAAGTAGGATAATTCCAAGCTATTAATTGAATTAATAAAGTATATAAATGAGAATATGGGAAAAGTTCAAATGTATGTCGAAAAAATTCAACAAAATATTATAAAATTAATTTAACACCATTATTCCAGGTACATTTGAAAAGGAAAAAACAATTTTTGTTGACCTAAGATGTTTTTATGTTAATTCATATTTATTAAAAAATATATAAATAATATACAAAAGTAACTAAAACTTCACCATTGCCCTGCATATTATGATGTAAAAAGCAGAAGGTTCCAATTTGCAGAAGTGTAATAAATTATAATTAATGATTAAAATAATTATTGTCAACATTAATTATTTTGAACTGTTATTTAATATTTAATGAAACTAGAAAGTTTATGTTTAATTTGTAGAATAAAATCGTTACTAATATAATCAAAATATCAAAAATAAAGAAAATATTATTTAAAAATTATTTTTATTATATTAATTAAAGCTTAAATTTTGTCCAGTCCATTAGTTACTTTTTATAAATATGGAAAATAGTGGACAGACTAAAATAAAAATTAATTCTCATAATACGTCAGAGATGAAATTGTTAATTGGTTTAAAAATTTAATTGCCATATTGCCAATATAGCATTAATAGTAAAATTTGACAGTATACTTTTAAACATATAAAATGTTATGTCAGTAAAATAAGGTCAATTCTGTTTAAAGCTGATTCAATTCGTACAAAATATTGACATTTTTTTGTAAACATTTCTGTCATACTTTTACTTAATTTTGTAATATTCCTTAATTAAATTTATTTAAAAACTTTGATATTTCTTTATAGATGCCACCGCACAATAAACAAGAATACAATCACTAATTATTACATTTGGAAGTTTTTCAATAGTTCATAATACTTTTAGCTTTCCACATGAACAAGTTTTTCACAAATTAGAATAGTTAGGAACAGCTAAATATAAATAAAGAAGAAATAAGCGATTAAAATTATATTTTCAGTTCACTCGTTTAGAAATATTATTAGTTTCACTATTTTATATATAGATAAAGGCCGCATGTGAATTTGGTCCTAAATCTAATAGTTTATATAAGAAAAACAATAAAGAATCTTATTTTATAAATATAAACCTTTAACTATACCCAAATGAATTCAATAAGACAAAATTTATGGTTCATTTTCTATGTTTAACAAATGCTTTCCTAATGAATATTCCGTATTTAAAATTATCTTTTTATTATAGTATTCGAATATAATTCATTTAAAAATAAAGAAATCGGTAAAAAATTACGCGTTATTTCAATGAAAAATAACAGAAATACCGTGTTTTTTTTAAAAAACACACACCATTTTCTGTATTTTTGCCATTTTAAATAATCTGGAATAAAATAATATTATTAAATGAATAATATTTAATAAAGAGACATACTTTTATCAATTTGCTTTAAAAAATAAAGAAATCGGTAAAAAATTACGCGTTATTTCTATGAAAAATAACAGAAATACCGTGTTTTTTTTTATAAAAACAGACCATTTTCTGTATTTTTGCCATTTTAAATAATCTGGAAGAAAATAATATTATTAAATGAATAATATTTAATAAAGAGACATACTTTTATCAATTTGCTTTAAAAAATAAAGAAATCGGTAAAAAATTACGCGTTATTTCTATGAAAAATAACAGAAATACCGTGTTTTTTTTTAAAAAAACACACACCATTTTCTGTATTTTTGCCATTTTAAATAATCTGGAAGAAAATAATATTATTAAATGAATAATATTTAATAAAGAGACATACTTTTATCAATTTGCTTTAAAAAATAAAGAAATCGGTAAAAAATTACGCGTTATTTCTATGAAAAATAACAGAAATACCGTGTTTTTTTTTAAAAAAACACACACCATTTTCTGTATTTTTGCCATTTTAAATAATCTGGAATAAAATAATATTATTAAATGAATGATATTTAATAAAGAGACATACTTTTATCAATTTACTTTAAAAAATAAAGAAATCGGTAAAAAATTACGCGTTATTTCTATGAAAAATAACAGAAATACCGTGTTTTTTTTTATAAAAACAGACCATTTTCTGTATTTTTGCCATTTTAAATAATCTGGAAGAAAATAATATTATTAAATGAATAATATTTAATAAAGAGACATACTTTTATCAATTTGCTTTAAAAAATAAAGAAATCGGTAAAAAATTACGCGTTATTTCTATGAAAAATAACAGAAATACCGTGTTTTTTTTTAAAAAAACACACACCATTTTCTGTATTTTTGCCATTTTAAATAATCTGGAAGAAAATAATATTATTAAATGAATGATATTTAATAAAGAGACATACTTTTATCAATTTGCTTTAAAAAATAAAGAAATCGGTAAAAAATTACGCGTTATTTTAATGAAAAATAACAGAAATACCGTGTTTTTTTTTAAAAAACACACACCATTTTCTGTATTTTTGCCATTTTAAATAATCTGGAAGAAAATAATATTATTAAATGAATAATATTTAATAAAGAGACATACTTTTATCAATTTGCTTTAAAAAATAAAGAAATCGGTAAAAAATTACGCGTTATTTTAATGAAAAATAACAGAAATACCGTGTTTTTTTTTATAAAAACAGACCATTTTCTGTATTTTTGCCATTTTAAATAATCTGGAAGAAAATAATATTATTAAATGAATAATATTTAATAAAGAGACATACTTTTATCAATTTGCTTTAAAAAATAAAGAAATCGGTAAAAAATTACGCGTTATTTCTATGAAAAATAACAGAAATACCGTGTTTTTTTTTAAAAAAACACACACCATTTTCTGTATTTTTGCCATTTTAAATAATCTGGAAGAAAATAATATTATTAAATGAATGATATTTAATAAAGAGACATACTTTTATCAATTTGCTTTAAAAAATAAAGAAATCGGTAAAAAATTACGCGTTATTTTAATGAAAAATAACAGAAATACCGTGTTTTTTTTTAAAAAACACACACCATTTTCTGTATTTTTGCCATTTTAAATAATCTGGAAGAAAATAATATTATTAAATGAATAATATTTAATAAAGAGACATACTTTTATCAATTTGCTTTAAAAAATAAAGAAATCGGTAAAAAATTACGCGTTATTTCTATGAAAAATAACAGAAATACCGTGTTTTTTTTTATAAAAACAGACCATTTTCTGTATTTTTGCCATTTTAAATAATCTGGAAGAAAATAATATTATTAAATGAATAATATTTAATAAAGAGACATACTTTTATCAATTTGCTTTAAAAAATAAAGAAATCGGTAAAAAATTACGCGTTATTTTAATGAAAAATAACAGAAATACCGTGTTTTTTTTTAAAAAACACACACCATTTTCTGTATTTTTGCCATTTTAAATAATCTGGAAGAAAATAATATTATTAAATGAATAATATTTAATAAAGAGACATACTTTTATCAATTTGCTTTAAAAAATAAAGAAATCGGTAAAAAATTACGCGTTATTTTAATGAAAAATAACAGAAATACCGTGTTTTTTTTAAAAAAACACACACCATTTTCTGTATTTTTGCCATTTTAAATAATCTGGAAGAAAATAATATTATTAAATGAATAATATTTAATAAAGAGACATACTTTTATCAATTTGCTTTAAAAAATAAAGAAATCGGTAAAAAATTACGCGTTATTTTAATGAAAAATAACAGAAATACCGTGTTTTTTTTAAAAAAACACACACCATTTTCTGTATTTTTGCCATTTTAAATAATCTGGAAGAAAATAATATTATTAAATGAATAATATTTAATAAAGAGACATACTTTTATCAATTTGCTTTAAAAAATAAAGAAATCGGTAAAAAATTACGCGTTATTTTAATGAAAAATAACAGAAATACCGTGTTTTTTTTTAAAAAACACACACCATTTTCTGTATTTTTGCCATTTTAAATAATCTGGAAGAAAATAATATTATTAAATGAATAATATTTAATAAAGAGACATACTTTTATCAATTTGCTTTAAAAAATAAAGAAATCGGTAAAAAATTACGCGTTATTTTAATGAAAAATAACAGAAATACCGTGTTTTTTTTAAAAAAACACACACCATTTTCTGTATTTTTGCCATTTTAAATAATCTGGAAGAAAATAATATTATTAAATGAATAATATTTAATAAAGAGACATACTTTTATCAATTTGCTTTAAAAAATAAAGAAATCGGTAAAAAATTACGCGTTATTTTAATGAAAAATAACACAAATACCGTGTTTTTTTTAAAAAAACACACACCATTTTCTGTATTTTTGCCATTTTAAATAATCTGGAAGAAAATAATATTATTAAATGAATAATATTTAATAAAGAGACATACTTTTATCAATTTGCTTTAAAAAATAAAGAAATCGGTAAAAAATTACGCGTTATTTTAATGAAAAATAACAGAAATACCGTGTTTTTTTTCTCAAAAAAACAGACCATTTTCTGTATTTTTGCCATTTTAAATAATCTGGAAGAAAATAATATTATTAAATGAATAATATTTAATAAAGAGACATACTTTTATCAATTTGCTTTAAAAAATAAAGAAATCGGTAAAAAATTACGCGTTATTTTAATGAAAAATAACAGAAATACCGTGTTTTTTTTTAAAAAACACACACCATTTTCTGTATTTTTGCCATTTTAAATAATCTGGAAGAAAATAATATTATTAAATGAATAATATTTAATAAAGAGACATACTTTTATCAATTTGCTTTAAAAAATAAAGAAATCGGTAAAAAATTAAGCGTTATTTTAATGAAAAATAACAGAAATACCGTGTTTTTTTTTAAAAAACACACACCATTTTCTGTATTTTTGCCATTTTAAATAATCTGGAAGAAAATAATATTATTAAATGAATAATATTTAATAAAGAGACATACTTTTATCAATTTGCTTTAAAAAATAAAGAAATCGGTAAAAAATTACGCGTTATTTTAATGAAAAATAACAGAAATACCGTGTTTTTTTTAAAAAAACACACACCATTTTCTGTATTTTTGCCATTTTAAATAATCTGGAAGAAAATAATATTATTAAATGAATAATATTTAATAAAGAGACATACTTTTATCAATTTGCTTTAAAAAATAAAGAAATCGGTAAAAAATTACGCGTTATTTTAATGAAAAATAACAGAAATACCGTGTTTTTTTTCTCAAAAAACACACACCATTTTCTGTATTTTTGCCATTTTAAATAATCTGGAAGAAAATAATATTATTAAATGAATAATATTTAATAAAGAGACATACTTTTATCAATTTGCTTTAAAAAATAAAGAAATCGGTAAAAAATTACGCGTTATTTTAATGAAAAATAACAGAAATACCGTGTTTTTTTTTAAAAAACACACACCATTTTCTGTATTTTTGCCATTTTAAATAATCTGGAAGAAAATAATATTATTAAATGAATAATATTTAATAAAGAGACATACTTTTATCAATTTGCTTTAAAAAATAAAGAAATCGGTAAAAAATTACGCGTTATTTTAATGAAAAATAACAGAAATACCGTGTTTTTTTTAAAAAAACACACACCATTTTCTGTATTTTTGCCATTTTAAATAATCTGGAAGAAAATAATATTATTAAATGAATAATATTTAATAAAGAGACATACTTTTATCAATTTGCTTTAAAAAATAAAGAAATCGGTAAAAAATTACGCGTTATTTTAATGAAAAATAACAGAAATACCGTGTTTTTTTTCTCAAAAAAACAGACCATTTTCTGTATTTTTGCCATTTTAAATAATCTGGAAAAAAATAATATTATTAAATGAATAATATTTAATAAAGAGACATACTTTTATCAATTTGCTTTAAAAAATAAAGAAATCGGTAAAAAATTACGCGTTATTTTAATGAAAAATAACAGAAATACCGTGTTTTTTTTCTCAAAAAAACAGACCATTTTCTGTATTTTTGCCATTTTAAATAATCTGGAAGAAAATAATATTATTAAATGAATAATATTTAATAAAGAGACATACTTTTATCAATTTGCTTTAAAAAATAAAGAAATCGGTAAAAAATTACGCGTTATTTTAATGAAAAATAACAGAAATACCGTGTTTTTTTTTAAAAAACACACACCATTTTCTGTATTTTTGCCATTTTAAATAATCTGGAAGAAAATAATATTATTAAATGAATAATATTTAATAAAGAGACATACTTTTATCAATTTGCTTTAAAAAATAAAGAAATCGGTAAAAAATTACGCGTTATTTTAATGAAAAATAACAGAAATACCGTGTTTTTTTTAAAAAAACACACACCATTTTCTGTATTTTTGCCATTTTAAATAATCTGGAAGAAAATAATATTATTAAATGAATAATATTTAATAAAGAGACATACTTTTATCAATTTGCTTTAAAAAATAAAGAAATCGGTAAAAAATTACGCGTTATTTTAATGAAAAATAACAGAAATACCGTGTTTTTTTTTAAAAAAACACACACCATTTTCTGTATTTTTGCCATTTTAAATAATCTGGAAGAAAATAATATTATTAAATGAATAATATTTAATAAAGAGACATACTTTTATCAATTTGCTTTAAAAAATAAAGAAATCGGTAAAAAATTACGCGTTATTTTAATGAAAAATAACAGAAATACCGTGTTTTTTTTCTCAAAAAAACAGACCATTTTCTGTATTTTTGCCATTTTAAATAATCTGGAAGAAAATAATATTATTAAATGAATAATATTTAATAAAGAGACATACTTTTATCAATTTGCTTTAAAAAATAAAGAAATCGGTAAAAAATTACGCGTTATTTTAATGAAAAATAACAGAAATACCGTGTTTTTTTTCTCAAAAAAACAGACCATTTTCTGTATTTTTGCCATTTTAAATAATCTGGAAAAAAATAATATTATTAAATGAATAATATTTAATAAAGAGACATACTTTTATCAATTTGCTTTAAAAAATAAAGAAATCGGTAAAAAATTACGCGTTATTTTAATGAAAAATAACAGAAATACCGTGTTTTTTTTCTCAAAAAAACAGACCATTTTCTGTATTTTTGCCATTTTAAATAATCTGGAAGAAAATAATATTATTAAATGAATAATATTTAATAAAGAGACATACTTTTATCAATTTGCTTTAAAAAATAAAGAAATCGGTAATAAATTACGCGTTATTTCTATGAAAAATAACAGAAATATCGTGTTTTTTTTTAAAAAACACACACCATTTTCTGTATTTTTGCCATTTTAAATAATCTGGAAGAAAATAATATTATTAAATGAATAATATTTAATAAAGAGACATACTTTTATCAATTTGCTTTAAAAAATAAAGAAATCGGTAAAAAATTACGCGTTATTTCTATGAAAAATAACAGAAATACCGTGTTTTTTTTTAAAAAACACACACCATTTTCTGTATTTTTGCCATTTTAAATAATCTGGAAGAAAATAATATTATTAAATGAATAATATTTAATAAAGAGACATACTTTTATCAATTTGCTTTAAAAAATAAAGAAATCGGTAAAAAATTACGCGTTATTTTAATGAAAAATAACAGAAATACCGTGTTTTTTTTCTCAAAAAAACAGACCATTTTCTGTATTTTTGCCATTTTAAATAATCTGGAAAAAAATAATATTATTAAATGAATAATATTTAATAAAGAGACATACTTTTATCAATTTGCTTTAAAAAATAAAGAAATCGGTAAAAAATTACGCGTTATTTCTATGAAAAATAACAGAAATACCGTGTTTTTTTTTAAAAAACACACACCATTTTCTCTATTTTTGCCATTTTAAATAATCTGGAAGAAAATAATATTATTAAATGAATAATATTTAATAAAGAGACATACTTTTATCAATTTGCTTTAAAAAATAAAGAAATCGGTAAAAAATTACGCGTTATTTTAATGAAAAATAACAGAAATACCGTGTTTTTTTTTAAAAAACACACACCATTTTCTGTATTTTTGCCATTTTAAATAATCTGGAAGAAAATAATATTATTAAATGAATAATATTTAATAAAGAGACATACTTTTATCAATTTGCTTTAAAAAATAAAGAAATCGGTAAAAAATTACGCGTTATTTTAATGAAAAATAACAGAAATACCGTGTTTTTTTTTTAAAAAACACACACCATTTTCTGTATTTTTGCCATTTTAAATAATCTGGAAGAAAATAATATTATTAAATGAATAATATTTAATAAAGAGACATACTTTTATCAATTTGCTTTAAAAAATAAAGAAATCGGTAAAAAATTACGCGTTATTTTAATGAAAAATAACAAAAATACCGTGTTTTTTTTTAAAAAACACACACCATTTTCTGTATTTTTGCCATTTTAAATAATCTGGAAGAAAATAATATTATTAAATGAATAATATTTAATAAAGAGACATACTTTTATCAATTTGCTTTAAAAAATAAAGAAATCGGTAAAAAATTACGCGTTATTTTAATGAAAAATAACAGAAATACCGTGTTTTTTTTTAAAAAAACACACACCATTTTCTGTATTTTTGCCATTTTAAATAATCTGGAAGAAAATAATATTATTAAATGAATAATATTTAATAAAGAGACATACTTTTATCAATTTGCTTTAAAAAATAAAGAAATCGGTAAAAAATTACGCGTTATTTTAATGAAAAATAACAGAAATACCGTGTTATTTTTCTCAAAAAAACAGACCATTTTCTGTATTTTTGCCATTTTAAATAATCTGGAAGAAAATAATATTATTAAATGAATAATATTTAATAAAGAGACATACTTTTATCAATTTGCTTTAAAAAATAAAGAAATCGGTAAAAAATTACGCGTTATTTTAATGAAAAATAACAGAAATACCGTGTTTTTTTTTAAAAAACACACACCATTTTCTGTATTTTTGCCATTTTAAATAATCTGGAAGAAAATAATATTATTAAATGAATAATATTTAATAAAGAGACATACTTTTATCAATTTGCTTTAAAAAATAAAGAAATCGGTAAAAAATTACGCGTTATTTTAATGAAAAATAACAGAAATACCGTGTTTTTTTTTAAAAAACACACACCATTTTCTGTATTTTTGCCATTTTAAATAATCTGGAAGAAAATAATATTATTAAATGAATAATATTTAATAAAGAGACATACTTTTATCAATTTGCTTTAAAAAATAAAGAAATCGGTAAAAAATTACGCGTTATTTTAATGAAAAATAACAGAAATACCGTGTTTTTTTTTAAAAAACACACACCATTTTCTGTATTTTTGCCATTTTAAATAATCTGGAAGAAAATAATATTATTAAATGAATAATATTTAATAAAGAGACATACTTTTATCAATTTGCTTTAAAAAATAAAGAAATCGGTAAAAAATTACGCGTTATTTTAATGAAAAATAACAGAAATACCGTGTTTTTTTTCTCAAAAAAACAGACCATTTTCTGTATTTTTGCCATTTTAAATAATCTGGAAAAAAATAATATTATTAAATGAATAATATTTAATAAAGAGACATACTTTTATCAATTTGCTTTAAAAAATAAAGAAATCGGTAAAAAATTACGCGTTATTTTAATGAAAAATAACAGAAATACCGTGTTTTTTTTCTCAAAAAAACAGACCATTTTCTGTATTTTTGCCATTTTAAATAATCTGGAAGAAAATAATATTATTAAATGAATAATATTTAATAAAGAGACATACTTTTATCAATTTGCTTTAAAAAATAAAGAAATCGGTAAAAAATTACGCGTTATTTTAATGAAAAATAACAGAAATACCGTGTTTTTTTTTTAAAAAACACACACCATTTTCTGTATTTTTGCCATTTTAAATAATCTGGAAGAAAATAATATTATTAAATGAATAATATTTAATAAAGAGACATACTTTTATCAATTTGCTTTAAAAAATAAAGAAATCGGTAAAAAATTACGCGTTATTTTAATGAAAAATAACAGAAATATCGTGTTTTTTTTTAAAAAACACACACCATTTTCTGTATTTTTGCCATTTTAAATAATCTGGAAGAAAATAATATTATTAAATGAATAATATTTAATAAAGAGACATACTTTTATCAATTTGCTTTAAAAAATAAAGAAATCGGTAAAAAATTACGCGTTATTTTAATGAAAAATAACAGAAATACCGTGTTTTTTTTTAAAAAAACACACACCATTTTCTGTATTTTTGCCATTTTAAATAATCTGGAAGAAAATAATATTATTAAATGAATAATATTTAATAAAGAGACATACTTTTATCAATTTGCTTTAAAAAATAAAGAAATCGGTAAAAAATTACGCGTTATTTTAATGAAAAAAAACAGAAATATCGTGTTTTTTTTTAAAAAACACACACCATTTTCTGTATTTTTGCCATTTTAAATAATCTGGAAGAAAATAATATTATTAAATGAATAATATTTAATAAAGAGACATACTTTTATCAATTTGCTTTAAAAAATAAAGAAATCGGTAAAAAATTACGCGTTATTTTAATGAAAAATAACAGAAATACCGTGTTTTTTTTTAAAAAACACACACCATTTTCTGTATTTTTGCCATTTTAAATAATCTGGAAGAAAATAATATTATTAAATGAATAATATTTAATAAAGAGACATACTTTTATCAATTTGCTTTAAAAAATAAAGAAATCGGTAAAAAATTACGCGTTATTTTAATGAAAAATAACAGAAATACCGTGTTTTTTTTAAAAAAACACACACCATTTTCTGTATTTTTGCCATTTTAAATAATCTGGAAGAAAATAATATTATTAAATGAATAATATTTAATAAAGAGACATACTTTTATCAATTTGCTTTAAAAAATAAAGAAATCGGTAAAAAATTACGCGTTATTTTAATGAAAAATAACAGAAATACCGTGTTTTTTTTTAAAAAAACACACACCATTTTCTGTATTTTTGCCATTTTAAATAATCTGGAAGAAAATAATATTATTAAATGAATAATATTTAATAAAGAGACATACTTTTATCAATTTGCTTTAAAAAATAAAGAAATCGGTAAAAAATTACGCGTTATTTTAATGAAAAATAACAGAAATACCGTGTTTTTTTTTCTCAAAAAAACAGACCATTTTCTGTATTTTTGCCATTTTAAATAATCTGGAAGAAAATAATATTATTAAATGAATAATATTTAATAAAGAGACATACTTTTATCAATTTGCTTTAAAAAATAAAGAAATCGGTAAAAAATTACGCGTTATTTTAATGAAAAATAACAGAAATACCGTGTTTTTTTTTAAAAAACACACACCATTTTCTGTATTTTTGCCATTTTAAATAATCTGGAAGAAAATAATATTATTAAATGAATAATATTTAATAAAGAGACATACTTTTATCAATTTGCTTTAAAAAATAAAGAAATCGGTAAAAAATTACGCGTTATTTTAATGAAAAATAACAGAAATACCGTGTTTTTTTTAAAAAAACACACACCATTTTCTGTATTTTTGCCATTTTAAATAATCTGGAAGAAAATAATATTATTAAATGAATAATATTTAATAAAGAGACATACTTTTATCAATTTGCTTTAAAAAATAAAGAAATCGGTAAAAAATTACGCGTTATTTTAATGAAAAATAACAGAAATACCGTGTTTTTTTCTCAAAAAAACAGACCATTTTCTGTATTTTTGCCATTTTAAATAATCTGGAAAAAAATAATATTATTAAATGAATAATATTTAATAAAGAGACATACTTTTATCAATTTGCTTTAAAAAATAAAGAAATCGGTAAAAAATTACGCGTTATTTCTATGAAAAATAACAGAAATACCGTGTTTTTTTTCTCAAAAAAACAGACCATTTTCTGTATTTTTGCCATTTTAAATAATCTGGAAGAAAATAATATTATTAAATGAATAATATTTAATAAAGAGACATACTTTTATCAATTTGCTTTAAAAAATAAAGAAATCGGTAAAAAATTACGCGTTATTTTAATGAAAAATAACAGAAATACCGTGTTTTTTTCTCAAAAAAACAGACCATTTTCTGTATTTTTGCCATTTTAAATAATCTGGAAAAAAATAATATTATTAAATGAATAATATTTAATAAAGAGACATACTTTTATCAATTTGCTTTAAAAAATAAAGAAATCGGTAAAAAATTACGCGTTATTTTAATGAAAAATAACAGAAATACCGTGTTTTTTTTCTCAAAAAAACAGACCATTTTCTGTATTTTTGCCATTTTAAATAATCTGGAAAAAAATAATATTATTAAATAAATGATATTTAATAAAGAGACATACTTTTATCAATTTGCTTTAAAAAATAAAGAAATCGGTAAAAATTACGCGTTATTTCTATGAAAAATAACAGAAATACCGTGTTTTTTTTTAAAAAAAACACAACATTTTCTGTATTTTTGCCATTTTAAATAATCTGGAAAAAAATAATATTATTAAATGAATAATATTTAATAAAGAGACATACTTTTATCAATTTGCTTTAAAAAATAAAGAAATCGGTAAAAAATTACGCGTTATTTTAATGAAAAATAACAGAAATACCGTGTTTTTTTTCTCAAAAAAACAGACCATTTTCTGTATTTTTGCCATTTTAAATAATCTGGAAGAAAATAATATTATTAAATGAATGATATTTAATAAAGAGACATACTTTTATCAATTTGCTTTAAAAAATAAAGAAATCGGTAAAAAATTACGCGTTATTTCTATGAAAAATAACAGAAATACCGTGTTTTTTTTAAAAAAAACACAACATTTTCTGTATTTTTGCCATTTTAAATAATCTGGAAGAAAATAATATTATTAAATGAATGATATTTCATAAATAGACATAATTTTATCAATTTACTTTAAAAAATAAAGAAATCGGTAAAAAATTACGCGTTATTTTAATGAAAAATAACAGAAATACCGTGTTTTTTTTCTCAAAAAAACAGACCATTTTCTGTATTTTTGCCATTTTAAATAATCTGGAAAAAAATAATATTATTAAATGAATGATATTTAATAAAGAGACATAATTTTATCAATTTACTTTAAAAAATAAAGAAATCGGTAAAAAATTACGCGTTATTTCTATGAAAAATAACAGAAATACCGTGTTTTTTTTAAAAAAAAACACACCATTTTCTGTATTTTTGCCATTTTAAATAATCTGGAAAAAAATAATATTATTAAATGAATGATATTTAATAAAGGGACATACTTTTATCAATTTGCTTTAAAAATAAAGAAATCGGTAAAAAATTACGCGTTATTTCTATGAAAAATAACAGAAATACCGTGTTTTTTTTAAAAAAAACACAGCATTTTCTGTATTTTTGCCATTTTAAATAATCTGGAAGAAAATAATATTATTAAATGAATAATATTTAATAAAGAGACATACTTTTATCAATTTGCTTTAAAAAATAAAGAAATCGGTAAAAAATTACGCGTTATTTTAATGAAAAATAACAGAAATACCGTGTTTTTTTCTCAAAAAAACAGACCATTTTCTGTATTTTTGCCATTTTAAATAATCTGGAAAAAAATAATATTATTAAATGAATAATATTTAATAAAGAGACATACTTTTATCAATTTTCTTTAAAAAATAAAGAAATCGGTAAAAAATTACGCGTTATTTTAATGAAAAATAACAGAAATACCGTGTTTTTTTCTCAAAAAAACAGACCATTTTCTGTATTTTTGCCATTTTAAATAATCTGGAAGAAAATAATATTATTAAATGAATAATATTTAATAAAGAGACATACTTTTATCAATTTGCTTTAAAAAATAAAGAAATCGGTAAAAAATTACGCGTTATTTTAATGAAAAATAACAGAAATACCGTGTTTTTTTTCTCAAAAAAACAGACCATTTTCTGTATTTTTGCCATTTTAAATAATCTGGAAGAAAATAATATTATTAAATGAATAATATTTAATAAAGAGACATACTTTTATCAATTTGCTTTAAAAAATAAAGAAATCGGTAAAAAATTACGCGTTATTTCTATGAAAAATAACAGAAATACCGTGTTTTTTTTTAAAAAACACACACCATTTTCTGTATTTTTGCCATTTTAAATAATCTGGAAGAAAATAATATTATTAAATGAATAATATTTAATAAAGAGACATACTTTTATCAATTTGCTTTAAAAAATAAAGAAATCGGTAAAAAATTACGCGTTATTTTAATGAAAAATAACAGAAATACCGTGTTTTTTTTCTCAAAAAAACAGACCATTTTCTGTATTTTTGCCATTTTAAATAATCTGGAAGAAAATAATATTATTAAATGAATAATATTTAATAAAGAGACATACTTTTATCAATTTGCTTTAAAAAATAAAGAAATCGGTAAAAAATTACGCGTTATTTCTATGAAAAATAACAGAAATACCGTGTTTTTTTTTAAAAAACACACACCATTTTCTGTATTTTTGCCATTTTAAATAATCTGGAAGAAAATAATATTATTAAATGAATAATATTTAATAAACAGACATACTTTTATCAATTTGCTTTAAAAAATAAAGAAATCGGTAAAAAATTACGCGTTATTTCTATGAAAAATAACAGAAATACCGTGTTTTTTTTTAAAAAACACACATCATTTTCTGTATTTTTGCCATTTTAAATAATCTGGAAGAAAATAATATTATTAAATGAATAATATTTAATAAAGAGACATACTTTTATCAATTTTCTTTAAAAAATAAAGAAATCGGTAAAAAATTACGCGTTATTTTAATGAAAAATAACAGAAATACCGTGTTTTTTTCTCAAAAAAACAGACCATTTTCTGTATTTTTGCCATTTTAAATAATCTGGAAGAAAATAATATTATTAAATGAATAATATTTAATAAAGAGACATACTTTTATCAATTTGCTTTAAAAAATAAAGAAATCGGTAAAAAATTACGCGTTATTTTAATGAAAAATAACAGAAATACCGTGTTTTTTTTCTCAAAAAAACAGACCATTTTCTGTATTTTTGCCATTTTAAATAATCTGGAAGAAAATAATATTATTAAATGAATAATATTTAATAAAGAGACATACTTTTATCAATTTGCTTTAAAAAATAAAGAAATCGGTAAAAAATTACGCGTTATTTCTATGAAAAATAACAGAAATACCGTGTTTTTTTTTAAAAAACACACACCATTTTCTGTATTTTTGCCATTTTAAATAATCTGGAAGAAAATAATATTATTAAATGAATAATATTTAATAAAGAGACATACTTTTATCAATTTGCTTTAAAAAATAAAGAAATCGGTAAAAAATTACGCGTTATTTCTATGAAAAATAACAGAAATACCGTGTTTTTTTTTAAAAAACACACATCATTTTCTGTATTTTTGCCATTTTAAATAATCTGGAAGAAAATAATATTATTAAATGAATAATATTTAATAAAGAGACATACTTTTATCAATTTGCTTTAAAAAATAAAGAAATCGGTAAAAAATTACGCGTTATTTTAATGAAAAATAACAGAAATACCGTGTTTTTTTCTCAAAAAAACAGACCATTTTCTGTATTTTTGCCATTTTAAATAATCTGGAAAAAAATAATATTATTAAATGAATAATATTTAATAAAGAGACATACTTTTATCAATTTGCTTTAAAAAATAAAGAAATCGGTAAAAAATTACGCGTTATTTCTATGAAAAATAACAGAAATACCGTGTTTTTTTTCTCAAAAAAACAGACCATTTTCTGTATTTTTGCCATTTTAAATAATCTGGAAGAAAATAATATTATTAAATGAATAATATTTAATAAAGAGACATACTTTTATCAATTTGCTTTAAAAAATAAAGAAATCGGTAAAAAATTACGCGTTATTTTAATGAAAAATAACAGAAATACCGTGTTTTTTTCTCAAAAAAACAGACCATTTTCTGTATTTTTGCCATTTTAAATAATCTGGAAAAAAATAATATTATTAAATGAATAATATTTAATAAAGAGACATACTTTTATCAATTTGCTTTAAAAAATAAAGAAATCGGTAAAAAATTACGCGTTATTTTAATGAAAAATAACAGAAATACCGTGTTTTTTTTCTCAAAAAAACAGACCATTTTCTGTATTTTTGCCATTTTAAATAATCTGGAAAAAAATAATATTATTAAATAAATGATATTTAATAAAGAGACATACTTTTATCAATTTGCTTTAAAAAATAAAGAAATCGGTAAAAATTACGCGTTATTTCTATGAAAAATAACAGAAATACCGTGTTTTTTTTTAAAAAAAACACAACATTTTCTGTATTTTTGCCATTTTAAATAATCTGGAAAAAAATAATATTATTAAATGAATAATATTTAATAAAGAGACATACTTTTATCAATTTGCTTTAAAAAATAAAGAAATCGGTAAAAAATTACGCGTTATTTTAATGAAAAATAACAGAAATACCGTGTTTTTTTTCTCAAAAAAACAGACCATTTTCTGTATTTTTGCCATTTTAAATAATCTGGAAGAAAATAATATTATTAAATGAATGATATTTAATAAAGAGACATACTTTTATCAATTTGCTTTAAAAAATAAAGAAATCGGTAAAAAATTACGCGTTATTTCTATGAAAAATAACAGAAATACCGTGTTTTTTTTAAAAAAAACACAACATTTTCTGTATTTTTGCCATTTTAAATAATCTGGAAGAAAATAATATTATTAAATGAATGATATTTCATAAATAGACATAATTTTATCAATTTACTTTAAAAAATAAAGAAATCGGTAAAAAATTACGCGTTATTTTAATGAAAAATAACAGAAATACCGTGTTTTTTTTCTCAAAAAAACAGACCATTTTCTGTATTTTTGCCATTTTAAATAATCTGGAAAAAAATAATATTATTAAATGAATGATATTTAATAAAGAGACATAATTTTATCAATTTACTTTAAAAAATAAAGAAATCGGTAAAAAATTACGCGTTATTTCTATGAAAAATAACAGAAATACCGTGTTTTTTTTAAAAAAAAACACACCATTTTCTGTATTTTTGCCATTTTAAATAATCTGGAAAAAAATAATATTATTAAATGAATGATATTTAATAAAGGGACATACTTTTATCAATTTGCTTTAAAAATAAAGAAATCGGTAAAAAATTACGCGTTATTTCTATGAAAAATAACAGAAATACCGTGTTTTTTTTAAAAAAAACACAGCATTTTCTGTATTTTTGCCATTTTAAATAATCTGGAAGAAAATAATATTATTAAATGAATAATATTTAATAAAGAGACATACTTTTATCAATTTGCTTTAAAAAATAAAGAAATCGGTAAAAAATTACGCGTTATTTTAATGAAAAATAACAGAAATACCGTGTTTTTTTCTCAAAAAAACAGACCATTTTCTGTATTTTTGCCATTTTAAATAATCTGGAAAAAAATAATATTATTAAATGAATAATATTTAATAAAGAGACATACTTTTATCAATTTTCTTTAAAAAATAAAGAAATCGGTAAAAAATTACGCGTTATTTTAATGAAAAATAACAGAAATACCGTGTTTTTTTCTCAAAAAAACAGACCATTTTCTGTATTTTTGCCATTTTAAATAATCTGGAAGAAAATAATATTATTAAATGAATAATATTTAATAAAGAGACATACTTTTATCAATTTGCTTTAAAAAATAAAGAAATCGGTAAAAAATTACGCGTTATTTTAATGAAAAATAACAGAAATACCGTGTTTTTTTTCTCAAAAAAACAGACCATTTTCTGTATTTTTGCCATTTTAAATAATCTGGAAGAAAATAATATTATTAAATGAATAATATTTAATAAAGAGACATACTTTTATCAATTTGCTTTAAAAAATAAAGAAATCGGTAAAAAATTACGCGTTATTTCTATGAAAAATAACAGAAATACCGTGTTTTTTTTTAAAAAACACACACCATTTTCTGTATTTTTGCCATTTTAAATAATCTGGAAGAAAATAATATTATTAAATGAATAATATTTAATAAAGAGACATACTTTTATCAATTTGCTTTAAAAAATAAAGAAATCGGTAAAAAATTACGCGTTATTTTAATGAAAAATAACAGAAATACCGTGTTTTTTTTCTCAAAAAAACAGACCATTTTCTGTATTTTTGCCATTTTAAATAATCTGGAAGAAAATAATATTATTAAATGAATAATATTTAATAAAGAGACATACTTTTATCAATTTGCTTTAAAAAATAAAGAAATCGGTAAAAAATTACGCGTTATTTCTATGAAAAATAACAGAAATACCGTGTTTTTTTTTAAAAAACACACACCATTTTCTGTATTTTTGCCATTTTAAATAATCTGGAAGAAAATAATATTATTAAATGAATAATATTTAATAAACAGACATACTTTTATCAATTTGCTTTAAAAAATAAAGAAATCGGTAAAAAATTACGCGTTATTTCTATGAAAAATAACAGAAATACCGTGTTTTTTTTTAAAAAACACACATCATTTTCTGTATTTTTGCCATTTTAAATAATCTGGAAGAAAATAATATTATTAAATGAATAATATTTAATAAAGAGACATACTTTTATCAATTTTCTTTAAAAAATAAAGAAATCGGTAAAAAATTACGCGTTATTTTAATGAAAAATAACAGAAATACCGTGTTTTTTTCTCAAAAAAACAGACCATTTTCTGTATTTTTGCCATTTTAAATAATCTGGAAGAAAATAATATTATTAAATGAATAATATTTAATAAAGAGACATACTTTTATCAATTTGCTTTAAAAAATAAAGAAATCGGTAAAAAATTACGCGTTATTTTAATGAAAAATAACAGAAATACCGTGTTTTTTTTCTCAAAAAAACAGACCATTTTCTGTATTTTTGCCATTTTAAATAATCTGGAAGAAAATAATATTATTAAATGAATAATATTTAATAAAGAGACATACTTTTATCAATTTGCTTTAAAAAATAAAGAAATCGGTAAAAAATTACGCGTTATTTCTATGAAAAATAACAGAAATACCGTGTTTTTTTTTAAAAAACACACACCATTTTCTGTATTTTTGCCATTTTAAATAATCTGGAAGAAAATAATATTATTAAATGAATAATATTTAATAAAGAGACATACTTTTATCAATTTGCTTTAAAAAATAAAGAAATCGGTAAAAAATTACGCGTTATTTCTATGAAAAATAACAGAAATACCGTGTTTTTTTTTAAAAAACACACATCATTTTCTGTATTTTTGCCATTTTAAATAATCTGGAAGAAAATAATATTATTAAATGAATAATATTTAATAAAGAGACATACTTTTATCAATTTGCTTTAAAAAATAAAGAAATCGGTAAAAAATTACGCGTTATTTTAATGAAAAATAACAGAAATACCGTGTTTTTTTCTCAAAAAAACAGACCATTTTCTGTATTTTTGCCATTTTAAATAATCTGGAAAAAAATAATATTATTAAATGAATAATATTTAATAAAGAGACATACTTTTATCAATTTGCTTTAAAAAATAAAGAAATCGGTAAAAAATTACGCGTTATTTCTATGAAAAATAACAGAAATACCGTGTTTTTTTTCTCAAAAAAACAGACCATTTTCTGTATTTTTGCCATTTTAAATAATCTGGAAGAAAATAATATTATTAAATGAATAATATTTAATAAAGAGACATACTTTTATCAATTTGCTTTAAAAAATAAAGAAATCGGTAAAAAATTACGCGTTATTTTAATGAAAAATAACAGAAATACCGTGTTTTTTTCTCAAAAAAACAGACCATTTTCTGTATTTTTGCCATTTTAAATAATCTGGAAAAAAATAATATTATTAAATGAATAATATTTAATAAAGAGACATACTTTTATCAATTTGCTTTAAAAAATAAAGAAATCGGTAAAAAATTACGCGTTATTTTAATGAAAAATAACAGAAATACCGTGTTTTTTTTCTCAAAAAAACAGACCATTTTCTGTATTTTTGCCATTTTAAATAATCTGGAAAAAAATAATATTATTAAATAAATGATATTTAATAAAGAGACATACTTTTATCAATTTGCTTTAAAAAATAAAGAAATCGGTAAAAATTACGCGTTATTTCTATGAAAAATAACAGAAATACCGTGTTTTTTTTTAAAAAAAACACAACATTTTCTGTATTTTTGCCATTTTAAATAATCTGGAAAAAAATAATATTATTAAATGAATAATATTTAATAAAGAGACATACTTTTATCAATTTGCTTTAAAAAATAAAGAAATCGGTAAAAAATTACGCGTTATTTTAATGAAAAATAACAGAAATACCGTGTTTTTTTTCTCAAAAAAACAGACCATTTTCTGTATTTTTGCCATTTTAAATAATCTGGAAGAAAATAATATTATTAAATGAATGATATTTAATAAAGAGACATACTTTTATCAATTTGCTTTAAAAAATAAAGAAATCGGTAAAAAATTACGCGTTATTTCTATGAAAAATAACAGAAATACCGTGTTTTTTTTAAAAAAAACACAACATTTTCTGTATTTTTGCCATTTTAAATAATCTGGAAGAAAATAATATTATTAAATGAATGATATTTCATAAATAGACATAATTTTATCAATTTACTTTAAAAAATAAAGAAATCGGTAAAAAATTACGCGTTATTTTAATGAAAAATAACAGAAATACCGTGTTTTTTTTCTCAAAAAAACAGACCATTTTCTGTATTTTTGCCATTTTAAATAATCTGGAAAAAAATAATATTATTAAATGAATGATATTTAATAAAGAGACATAATTTTATCAATTTACTTTAAAAAATAAAGAAATCGGTAAAAAATTACGCGTTATTTCTATGAAAAATAACAGAAATACCGTGTTTTTTTTAAAAAAAAACACACCATTTTCTGTATTTTTGCCATTTTAAATAATCTGGAAAAAAATAATATTATTAAATGAATGATATTTAATAAAGGGACATACTTTTATCAATTTGCTTTAAAAATAAAGAAATCGGTAAAAAATTACGCGTTATTTCTATGAAAAATAACAGAAATACCGTGTTTTTTTTAAAAAAAACACAGCATTTTCTGTATTTTTGCCATTTTAAATAATCTGGAAGAAAATAATATTATTAAATGAATGATATTTAATAAAGAGACATACTTTTATCAATTTGCTTTAAAAAATAAAGAAATCGGTAAAAAATTACGTGTTATTTCTATGAAAAATAACAGAAATACCGTGTTTTTTTTTTAAAAAAAACAGACCATTTTCTGTATTTTTGCCATTTTAAATAATCTGGAAGAAAATAATATTACTAAATGAATGATATTTAATAAATAGACATACTTTTATCAATTTGCTTTAAAAAATAAAGAAATCGGTAAAAAATTACGCGTTATTTTAATGAAAAATAAATAAAATACCGTGTTTTTTTTTCTCAAAAAAACAGACCATTTTCTGTATTTTTGCTATTTTAAATAATCTGGAAAAAAATAATATTATTAAATGAATGATATTTAATAAATAGACATACTTTTATCAATTTGCTTTAAAAAATAAAGAAATCGGTAAAAAATTACGCGTTATTTCTATGAAAAATAACAGAAATACCGTGTTTTTTTTAAAAAAAACACACCATTTTCTGTATTTTTGCCATTTTAAATAATCTGGAAGACAATAATATTATTAAATGAATGATATTTAATAAAGAGACATAGGTACTTTTATCAATTTGCTTTAAAAAATAAAGAAATCGGTAAAAAATTACGCGTTATTTCTATGAAAAATAACAGAAATACCGTGTTTTTTTTTAAAAAAACACACCATTTTCTGTATTTTTGCCATTTTAAATAATCTGGAAGAAAATAATATTATTAAATGAATGATATTTAATAAAGAGACATACTTTTATCAATTTGCTTTAAAAAATAAAGAAATCGGTAAAAAATTACGCGTTATTTCTATGAAAAATAACAGAAATACCGTGTTTTTTTTAAAAAAAACACACCATTTTCTGTATTTTTGCCATTTTAAATAATCTGGAAGACAATAATATTATTAAATGAATGATATTTAATAAAGAGACATAGGTACTTTTATCAATTTGCTTTAAAAAATAAAGAAATCGGTAAAAAATTACGCGTTATTTCTATGAAAAATAACAGAAATACCGTGTTTTTTTTTAAAAAAACACACCATTTTCTGTATTTTTGCCATTTTAAATAATCTGGAAGAAAATAATATTATTAAATGAATGATATTTAATAAAGAGACATACTTTTATCAATTTGCTTTAAAAAATAAAGAAATCGGTAAAAACTTACGCGTTATTACTATGAAAAATAACAGAAATACCGTGTTTTTTTTTAAAAAAACACACCATTTTCTGTATTTTTGCCATTTTAAATAATCTGGAAAACAATAATATTATTAAATGAATGATATTTCATAACTACTAGGGGTGAGGTAAAAATTGAAAATTATGTTCTACAGGTCCAACTATTTTCTTAAAATCTATTATCATACCAAATTCCAAAAGCATATCTATTTCCAAAGAGCAGCAAGGAAGGTGTGAAAAGTGTATATTTTTATGTTTAGGAGGCTTTATCTGCGCAGGGTTGAACCTAAATCAAAAATGTAAAGTAATAAAGTCCTATTTATTTTTAATTATCTTCTTGCTGTCCAAATTTCAGTATCGTAGCTCAAGCCGTTTAAAAACTACAAAAAAATTGTCGTAATTTTGAAAAAACTGAAAAAGTACCTAAAATTCCTAACGTACTTTAGAATCTATATTTGAACTGTAAATTTTAAAAAGCTTATTTTCTAAACCGATTATGATACGAATCTGGAATTTGGAGAGCATAGAGAAAAGCAAAAATAAATGGGACCTTCCGAGCAACATTTTTGATTTAGGTCCCACTCTTCGGAGTTATGGCCCCATATTAATACAATCTTTGCTTGTGGGTAACTACTAGGGGTGAGGTAATAATTGAAAATAATGTTCTACAGGTCCAACTATTTTCTTAAAATCTATTATCACACCAAATTCCAAAAGCATATCTATTTCCAAAGAGCAGCAAGGAAGGTGTGAAAAGTGTATATTTTTATGTTTAGGAGGCTTTATCTGCGCAGGGTTGAACCTAAATCAAAAATGTAAAGTAATAAAGTCCTATTTATTTTTAATTATCTTCTTGCTGTCCAAATTTCAGTATCGTAGCTCAAGCCGTTTAAAAACTACAAAAAAATTGTCGTAATTTTGAAAAAACTGAAAAAGTACCTAAAATTCCTAACGTACTTTAGAATCTATATTTGAACTGTAAATTTTAAAAAGCTTATTTTCTAAACCGATTATGATACGAATCTGGAATTTGGAGAGCATAGAGAAAAGCAAAAATAAATGGGACCTTCCGAGCAACATTTTTGATTTAGGTCCCACTCTTCGGAGTTATGGCCCCATATTAATACAATCTTTGCTTGTGGGTAACTACTAGGGGTGAGGTAATAATTGAAAATAATGTTCTGCAGGTCCAACTATTTTCTTAAAATCTATTATCATACCAAATTCCAAAAGCATATCTATTTCCAAAGAGCAGCAAGGAAGGTGTGAAAAGTGTATATTTTTATGTTTGGGAGGCTATATCTGCGAAGGGTTGAACCTAAATCAAAAATGTATAGTAATAAAGTCCTATTCATTTTTAATTATCTCCTTGCTGTCCAAATTTCAGTATCGTAGCTCAAGCCGTTTAAAAACTAGAAAAAATAGTCGTAATTTTCAAAAAACTGAAAAAGTACCTAAAATTCCTAACGTACTTTAGAATCTATATTTGAACTCTAAATTTTAAAAAGCTTATTTTCTAAACCGATTATGATACGAATCTGGAATTTGGAGAGCATAGAGAAAAGCAAAAATAAATGGGACCTTCCGAGCAACATTTTTGATTTAGGTCCCACTCTTCGGAGTTATGGCCCCATATTAATACAATCTTTGCTTGTGGGTAACTACTAGGGGTGAGGTAATAATTGAAAATAATGTTCTGCAGGTCCAACTATTTTCTTAAAATCTATTATCATACCAAATTCCAAAAGCATATCTATTTCCAAAGAGCAGCAAGGAAGGTGTGAAAAGTGTATATTTTTATGTTTAGGAGGCTATATCTGCGCAGGGTTGAACCTAAATCAAAAATATAAAGTAATAAAGTCCTATTTATTTTTAATTATCTCCTTGCTGTCCAAATTTCAGTATCGTAGCTCAAGCCGTTTAAAAACTAGAAAAAATAGTCGTAATTTTCAAAAAACTGAAAAAGTACCTAAAATTCCTAACGTACTTTAGAGTCTATATTGAACTGTAATTTTCAAAAGCTTATTTTCTAAACCAATTATGATACGAATCTGGAATTTGGAGAGCATAGAGAAGAGCAAAAATACATGGGACCTTCCGTTCAACATTTTTGATTCAGGTCCCACTCTTCGGAGATATGGCCCCATATTAATACAATCTTTGCTTGTGGGTAACTACTAGGGGTGAGGTAATAATTGAAAATAATGTTCTACAGGTCCAACTATTTTCTTAAAATATATTATCACACCAAATTCCAAAAGCATATCTATTTCCAAAGAGCAGCAAGGAAGGTGTGAAAAGTGTATATTTTTATGTTTAGGAGGCTATATCTGCGCAGGGTTGAACCTAAATCAAAAATGTAAAGTAATAAAGTCCTATTTATTTTTAATTATCTCCTTGCTGTCCAAATTTCAGTATCGTAGCTCAAGCCGTTTAAAAACTAGAAAAAATAGTCGTAATTTTCAAAAAACTGAAAAAGTACCTAAAATTCCTAACGTACTTTAGAGTCTATATTGAACTGTAATTTTCAAAAGCTTATTTTCTAAACCAATTATGATACGAATCTGGAATTTGGAGAGCATAGAGAAGAGCAAAAATACATGGGACCTTCCGTTCAACATTTTTGATTCAGGTCCCACTCTTCGGAGATATGGCCCCATATTAATACAATCTTTGCTTGTGGGTAACTACTAGGGGTGAGGTAATAATTGAAAATAATGTTCTGCAGGTCCAACTATTTTCTTAAAATCTATTATCATACCAAATTCCAAAAGCATATCTATTTCCAAAGAGCAGCAAGGAAGGTGTGAAAAGTGTATATTTTTATGTTTAGGAGGCTATATCTGCGCAGGGTTGAACCTAAATCAAAAATATAAAGTAATAAAGTCCTATTTATTTTTAATTATCTCCTTGCTGTCCAAATTTCAGTATCGTAGCTCAAGCCGTTTAAAAACTAGAAAAAATAGTCGTAATTTTCAAAAAACTGAAAAAGTACCTAAAATTCCTAACGTACTTTAGAGTCTATATTGAACTGTAATTTTCAAAAGCTTATTTTCTAAACCAATTATGATACGAATCTGGAATTTGGAGAGCATAGAGAAGAGCAAAAATACATGGGACCTTCCGTTCAACATTTTTGATTCAGGTCCCACTCTTCGGAGATATGGCCCCATATTAATACAATCTTTGCTTGTGGGTAACTACTAGGGGTGAGGTAATAATTGAAAATAATGTTCTACAGGTCCAACTATTTTCTTAAAATATATTATCACACCAAATTCCAAAAGCATATCTATTTCCAAAGAGCAGCAAGGAAGGTGTGAAAAGTGTATATTTTTATGTTTAGGAGGCTATATCTGCGCAGGGTTGAACCTAAATCAAAAATGTAAAGTAATAAAGTCCTATTTATTTTTAATTATCTCCTTGCTGTCCAAATTTCAGTATCGTAGCTCAAGCCGTTTAAAAACTAGAAAAAATAGTCGTAATTTTCAAAAAACTGAAAAAGTACCTAAAATTCCTAACGTACTTTAGAGTCTATATTGAACTGTAATTTTCAAAAGCTTATTTTCTAAACCAATTATGATACGAATCTGGAATTTGGAGAGCATAGAGAAGAGCAAAAATACATGGGACCTTCCGTTCAACATTTTTGATTCAGGTCCCACTCTTCGGAGATATGGCCCCATATTAATACAATCTTTGCTTGTGGGTAACTACTAGGGGTGAGGTAATAATTGAAAATAATTTTCTGCAGGTCCAACTATTTTCTTAAAATCTATTATCATACCAAATTCCAAAAGCATATCTATTTCCAAAGAGCAGCAAGGAAGGTGTGAAAAGTGTATATTTTTATGTTTAGGAGGCTATATCTGCGCAGGGTTGAACCTAAATCAAAAATATAAAGTAATAAAGTCCTATTTATTTTTAATTATCTCCTTGCTGTCCAAATTTCAGTATCGTAGCTCAAGCCGTTTAAAAACTAGAAAAAATAGTCGTAATTTTCAAAAAACTGAAAAAGTACCTAAAATTCCTAACGTACTTTAGAATCTATATTTGAACTGTAATTTTCAAAAGCTTATTTTCTAAACCGATTATGATACGAATCTGGAATTTGGAGAGCATAGAGAAAAGCAAAAATAAATGGGACCTTCCGTTCAACATTTTTGATTTAGGTCCCACTCTTCGGAGTTATGGCCCCATATTAATACAATCTTTGCTTGTGGGTAACTACTAGGGGTGAGGTAATAATTGAAAATAATGTTCTGCAGGTCCAACTATTTTCTTAAAATCTATTATCATACCAAATTCCAAAAGCATATCTATTTCCAAAGAGCAGCAAGGAAGGTGTGAAAAGTGTATATTTTTATGTTTAGGAGGCTATATCTGCGCAGGGTTGAACCTAAATCAAAAATGTAAAGTAATAAAGTCCTATTTATTTTTAATTATCTCCTTGCTGTCCAAATTTCAGTATCGTAGCTCAAGCCGTTTAAAAACTAGAAAAAATAGTCGTAATTTTCAAAAAACTGAAAAAGTACCTAAAATTCCTAACGTACTTTAGAATCTATATTTGAACTGTAAATTTTAAAAAGCTTATTTTCTAAACCGATTATGATACGAATCTGGAATTTGGAGAGCATAGAGAAAAGCAAAAATAAATGGGACCTTCCGAGCAACATTTTTGATTTAGGTCCCACTCTTCGGAGTTATGGCCCCATATTAATACAATCTTTGCTAGTGGGTAACTACTAGGGGTGAGGTAATAATTGAAAATAATGTTCTGCAGGTCCAACTATTTTCTTAAATTCTATTATCATACCAAATTCCAAAAGCATATCTATTTCCAAAGAGCAGCAAGGAAGGTGTGAAAAGTGTATATTTTTATGTTTAGGAGGCTATATCTGCGAAGGGTTGACTCTAAATCAAAAATGTGTAGTAATAAAATCCTATTCATTTTTAATTATCTCCTTTGTGTCCAAATTTCAGTATCGTAGCTCAAGCCGTTTAAAAACTAGAAAAAATAGTCGTAATTTTCAAAAAACTGAAAAAGTACCTAAAATTCCTAACGTACTTTAGAGTCTATATTGAACTGTAATTTTCAAAAGCTTATTTTCTAAACCAATTATGATACGAATCTGGAATTTGGAGAGCATAGAGAAAAGCAAAAATAAATGGGACCTTCCGAGCAACATTTTTGATTTAGGTCCCACTCTTCGGAGTTATGGCCCCATATTAATACAATCTTTGCTTGTGGGTAACTACTAGGGGTGAGGTAATAATTGAAAATAATGTTCTGCAGGTCCAACTATTTTCTTAAAATCTATTATCATACCAAATTCCAAAAGCATATCTATTTCCAAAGAGCAGCAAGGAAGGTGTGAAAAGTGTATATTTTTATGTTTGGGAGGCTATATCTGCGAAGGGTTGAACCTAAATCAAAAATGTATAGTAATAAAGTCCTATTCATTTTTAATTATCTCCTTGCTGTCCAAATTTCAGTATCGTAGCTCAAGCCGTTTAAAAACTAGAAAAAATAGTCGTAATTTTCAAAAAACTGAAAAAGTACCTAAAATTCCTAACGTACTTTAGAATCTATATTTGAACTGTAAATTTTAAAAAGCTTATTTTCTAAACCGATTATGATACGAATCTGGAATTTGGAGAGCATAGAGAAAAGCAAAAATAAATGGGACCTTCCGAGCAACATTTTTGATTTAGGTCCCACTCTTCGGAGTTATGGCCCCATATTAATACAATCTTTGCTTGTGGGTAACTACTAGGGGTGAGGTAATAATTGAAAATAATGTTCTGCAGGTCCAACTATTTTCTTAAAATCTATTATCATACCAAATTCCAAAAGCATATCTATTTCCAAAGAGCAGCAAGGAAGGTGTGAAAAGTGTATATTTTTATGTTTGGGAGGCTATATCTGCGAAGGGTTGAACCTAAATCAAAAATGTATAGTAATAAAGTCCTATTCATTTTTAATTATCTCCTTGCTGTCCAAATTTCAGTATCGTAGCTCAAGCCGTTTAAAAACTAGAAAAAATAGTCGTAATTTTCAAAAAACTGAAAAAGTACCTAAAATTCCTAACGTACTTTAGAATCTATATTTGAACTGTAAATTTTAAAAAGCTTATTTTCTAAACCGATTATGATACGAATCTGGAATTTGGAGAGCATAGAGAAAAGCAAAAATAAATGGGACCTTCCGAGCAACATTTTTGATTTAGGTCCCACTCTTCGGAGTTATGGCCCCATATTAATACAATCTTTGCTTGTGGGTAACTACTAGGGGTGAGGTAATAATTGAAAATAATGTTCTGCAGGTCCAACTATTTTCTTAAAATTTATTATCATACCAAATTCCAAAAGCATATCTATTTCCAAAGAGCAGCAAGGAAGGTGTGAAAAGTGTATATTTTTATGTTTGGGAGGCTATATCTGCGAAGGGTTGAACCTAAATCAAAAATGTATAGTAATAAAGTCCTATTCATTTTTAATTATCTCCTTGCTGTCCAAATTTCAGTATCGTAGCTCAAGCCGTTTAAAAACTAGAAAAAATAGTCGTAATTTTCAAAAAACTGAAAAAGTACCTAAAATTCCTAACGTACTTTAGAATCTATATTTGAACTGTAAATTTTAAAAAGCTTATTTTCTAAACCGATTATGATACGAATCTGGAATTTGGAGAGCATAGAGAAAAGCAAAAATAAATGGGACCTTCCGAGCAACATTTTTGATTTAGGTCCCACTCTTCGGAGTTATGGCCCCATATTAATACAATCTTTGCTTGTGGGTAACTACTAGGGGTGAGGTAATAATTGAAAATAATGTTCTGCAGGTCCAACTATTTTCTTAAAATCTATTATCATACCAAATTCCAAAAGCATATCTATTTCCAAAGAGCAGCAAGGAAGGTGTGAAAAGTGTATATTTTTATGTTTGGGAGGCTATATCTGCGAAGGGTTGAACCTAAATCAAAAATGTATAGTAATAAAGTCCTATTCATTTTTAATTATCTCCTTGCTGTCCAAATTTCAGTATCGTAGCTCAAGCCGTTTAAAAACTAGAAAAAATAGTCGTAATTTTCAAAAAACTGAAAAAGTACCTAAAATTCCTAACGTACTTTAGAATCTATATTTGAACTGTAAATTTTAAAAAGCTTATTTTCTAAACCGATTATGATACGAATCTGGAATTTGGAGAGCATAGAGAAAAGCAAAAATAAATGGGACCTTCCGAGCAACATTTTTGATTTAGGTCCCACTCTTCGGAGTTATGGCCCCATATTAATACAATCTTTGCTTGTGGGTAACTACTAGGGGTGAGGTAATAATTGAAAATAATGTTCTGCAGGTCCAACTATTTTCTTAAAATCTATTATCATACCAAATTCCAAAAGCATATCTATTTCCAAAGAGCAGCAAGGAAGGTGTGAAAAGTGTATATTTTTATGTTTAGGAGGCTATATCTGCGAAGGGTTGAATCTAAATCAAAAATGTGTAGTAATAAAATCCTATTCATTTTTAATTATCTCCTTGCTGTCCAAATTTCAGTATCGTAGCTCAAGGCGTTTAAAAACTAGAAAAAATAGTCGTAATTTTCAAAAAACTGAAAAAGTACCTAAAATTCCTAACGTACTTTAGAATCTATATTTGAACTGTAATTTTCAAAAGCTTATTTTCTAAACCGATTATGATACGAATCTGGAATTTGGAGAGCATAGAGAAAAGCAAAAATAAATGGGACCTTCCTTCAACATTTTTGATTCAGGTCCCACTCTTCGGAGATATGGCCCCATATTAATACAATCTTTGCTTGTGGGTAACTACTAGGGGTGAGGTAAAAATTGAAAATAATGTTCTGCAGGTCCAACTATTTTCTTAAAATCTATTATCATACCAAATTCCAAAAGCATATCTATTTCCAAAGAGCAGCAAGGAAGGTGTGAAAAGTGTATATTTTTATGTTTAGGAGGCTATATCTGCGCAGGGTTGAACCTAAATCAAAAATGTATAGTAATAAAGTCCTATTCATTTTTAATTATCTCCTTGCTGTCCAAATTTCAGTATCGTACCTCAAGCCGTTTAAAAACTACAAAAAAATTGTCGTAATTTTGAAAAAACTGAAAAAGTACCTAAAATTCCTAACGTACTTTAGAATCTATATTTGAACTGTAAATTTTAAAAAGCTTATTTTCTAAACCGATTATGATACGAATCTGGAATTTGGAGAGCATAGAGAAAAGCAAAAATAAATGGGACCTTCCGTTCAACATTTTTGATTTAGGTCCCACTCTTCGGAGTTATGGCCCCATATTAATACAATCTTTGCTTGTGGGTAACTACTAGGGGTGAGGTAATAATTGAAAATAATGTTCTGCAGGTCCAACTATTTTCTTAAAATCTATTATCATACCAAATTCCAAAAGCATATCTATTTCCAAAGAGCAGCAAGGAAGGTGTGAAAAGTGTATATTTTTATGTTTAGGAGGCTATATCTGCGCAGGGTTGAACCTAAATCAAAAATGTATAGTAATAAAGTCCTATTCATTTTTAATTATCTCCTTGCTGTCCAAATTTCAGTATCGTAGCTCAAGCCGTTTAAAAACTAGAAAAAATAGTCGTAATTTTCAAAAAACTGAAAAAGTACCTAAAATTCCTAACGTACTTTAGAATCTATATTTGAACTGTAATTTTCAAAAGCTTATTTTCTAAACCGATTATGATACGAATCTGGAATTTGGAGAGCATAGAGAAAAGCAAAAATAAATGGGACCTTCCGAGCAACATTTTTGATTTAGGTCCCACTCTTCGGAGTTATGGCCCCATATTAATACAATCTTTGCTTGTGGGTAACTACTAGGGGTGAGGTAATAATTGAAAATAATGTTCTGCAGGTCCAACTATTTTCTTAAAATCTATTATCATACCAAATTCCAAAAGCATATCTATTTCCAAAGAGCAGCAAGGAAGGTGTGAAAAGTGTATATTTTTATGTTTAGGAGGCTATATCTGCGAAGGGTTGAATCTAAATCAAAAATGTGTAGTAATAAAATCCTATTCATTTTTAATTATCTCCTTGCTGTCCAAATTTCAGTATCGTAGCTCAAGGCGTTTAAAAACTACAAAAAATAGTCGTAATTTTCAAAAAACTGAAAAAGTACCTAAAATTCCTAACGTACTTTAGAATCTATATTTGAACTGTAATTTTCAAAAGCTTATTTTCTAAACCGACTATGATACGAATCTGGAATTTGGAGAGCATAGAGAAAAGCAAAAATAAATGGGACCTTCCGTTCAACATTTTTGATTCAGGTCCCACTCTTCGGAGATATGGCCCCATATTAATACAATCTTTGCTTGTGGGTAACTACTAGGGGTGAGGTAAAAATTGAAAATAATGTTCTGCAGGTCCAACTATTTTCTTAAAATCTATTATCATACCAAATTCCAAAAGCATATCTATTTCCAAAGAGCAGCAAGGAAGGTGTGAAAAGTGTATATTTTTATGTTTAGGAGGCTATATCTGCGCAGGGTTGAACCTAAATCAAAAATGTATAGTAATAAAGTCCTATTCATTTTTAATTATCTCCTTGCTGTCCAAATTTCAGTATCGTACCTCAAGCCGTTTAAAAACTACAAAAAAATTGTCGTAATTTTGAAAAAACTGAAAAAGTACCTAAAATTCCTAACGTACTTTAGAATCTATATTTGAACTGTAAATTTTAAAAAGCTTATTTTCTAAACCGATTATGATACGAATCTGGAATTTGGAGAGCATAGAGAAAAGCAAAAATAAATGGGACCTTCCGAGCAACATTTTTGATTTAGGTCCCACTCTTCGGAGTTATGGCCCCATATTAATACAATCTTTGCTTGTGGGTAACTACTAGGGGTGAGGTAATAATTGAAAATAATGTTCTGCAGGTCCAACTATTTTCTTAAAATCTATTATCATACCAAAAGCATATCTATTTCCAAAGAGCAGCAAGGAAGGTGTGAAAAGTGTATATTTTTATGTTTAGGAGGCTATATCTGCGAAGGGTTGAACCTAAATCAAAAATGTATAGTAATAAAGTCCTATTCATTTTTAATTATCTCCTTGCTGTCCAAATTTCAGTATCGTAGCTCAAGCCGTTTAAAAACTAGAAAAAATAGTCGTAATTTTCAAAAAACTGAAAAAGTACCTAAAATTCCTAACGTACTTTAGAATCTATATTTGAACTGTAATTTTCAAATGCTTATTTTCTAAACCGATTATGATACGAATCTGGAATTTGGAGAGCATAGAGAAAAGCAAAAATAAATGGGACCTTCCGTTCAACATTTTTGATTCAGGTCCCACTCTTCGGAGATATGGCCCCATATTAATACAATCTTTGCTTGTGGGTAACTACTAGGGGTGAGGTAAAAATTGAAAATAATGTTCTGCAGGTCCAACTATTTTCTTAAAATCTATTATCATACCAAATTCCAAAAGCATATCTATTTCCAAAGAGCAGCAAGGAAGGTGTGAAAAGTGTATATTTTTATGTTTAGGAGGCTATATCTGCGCAGGGTTGAACCTAAATCAAAAATGTATAGTAATAAAGTCCTATTCATTTTTAATTATCTCCTTGCTGTCCAAATTTCAGTATCGTACCTCAAGCCGTTTAAAAACTACAAAAAAATTGTCGTAATTTTGAAAAAACTGAAAAAGTACCTAAAATTCCTAACGTACTTTAGAATCTATATTTGAACTGTAAATTTTAAAAAGCTTATTTTCTAAACCGATTATGATACGAATCTGGAATTTGGAGAGCATAGAGAAAAGCAAAAATAAATGGGACCTTCCGAGCAACATTTTTGATTTAGGTCCCACTCTTCGGAGTTATGGCCCCATATTAATACAATCTTTGCTTGTGGGTAACTACTAGGGGTGAGGTAATAATTGAAAATAATGTTCTGCAGGTCCAACTATTTTCTTAAAATCTATTATCATACCAAAAGCATATCTATTTCCAAAGAGCAGCAAGGAAGGTGTGAAAAGTGTATATTTTTATGTTTAGGAGGCTATATCTGCGAAGGGTTGAACCTAAATCAAAAATGTATAGTAATAAAGTCCTATTCATTTTTAATTATCTCCTTGCTGTCCAAATTTCAGTATCGTAGCTCAAGCCGTTTAAAAACTAGAAAAAATAGTCGTAATTTTCAAAAAACTGAAAAAGTACCTAAAATTCCTAACGTACTTTAGAATCTATATTTGAACTGTAATTTTCAAATGCTTATTTTCTAAACCGATTATGATACGAATCTGGAATTTGGAGAGCATAGAGAAAAGCAAAAATAAATGGGACCTTCCGTTCAACATTTTTGATTCAGGTCCCACTCTTCGGAGATATGGCCCCATATTAATACAATCTTTGCTTGTGGGTAACTACTAGGGGTGAGGTAATAATTGAAAATAATGTTCTGCAGGTCCAACTATTTTCTTAAAATCTATTATCATACCAAATTCCAAAAGCATATCTATTTCCAAAGAGCAGCAAGGAAGGTGTGAAAAGTGTATATTTTTATGTTTAGGAGGCTATATCTGCGAAGGGTTGAACCTAAATCAAAAATGTATAGTAATAAAGTCCTATTCATTTTTAATTATCTCCTTGCTGTCCAAATTTCAGTATCGTAGCTCAAGCCGTTTAAAAACTAGAAAAAATAGTCGTAATTTTCAAAAAACTGAAAAAGTACATAAAATTCCTAACGTACTTTAGAATCTATATTTGAACTGTAAATTTTAAAAAACTTATTTTCTAAACCGATTATGATACGAATCTGGAATTTGGAGAGCATAGAGAAAAGCAAAAATAAATGGGACCTTCCGTTCAACATTTTTGATTTAGGTCCCACTCTTCGGAGTTATGGCCCCATATTAATACAATCTTTGCTTGTGGGTAACTACTAGGGGTGAGGTAATAATTGAAAATAATGTTCTGCAGGTCCAACTATTTTCTTAAAATCTATTATCATACCAAATTCCAAAAGCATATCTATTTCCAAAGAGCAACAAGGAAGGTGTGAAAAGTGTATATTTTTATGTTTAGGAGGCTATATCTGCGCAGGGTTGAACCTAAATCAAAAATGTATAGTAATAAAGTCCTATTCATTTTTAATTATCTCCTTGCTGTCCAAATTTCAGTATCGTAGCTCAAGCCGTTTAAAAACTAGAAAAAATAGTCGTAATTTTCAAAAAACTGAAAAAGTACCTAAAATTCCTAACGTACTTTAGAATCTATATTTGAACTGTAATTTTCAAAAGCTTATTTTCTAAACCGATTATGATACGAATCTGGAATTTGGAGAGCATAGAGAAAAGCAAAAATAAATGGGACCTTCCGAGCAACATTTTTGATTTAGGTCCCACTCTTCGGAGTTATGGCCCCATATTAATACAATCTTTGCTTGTGGGTAACTACTAGGGGTGAGGTAATAATTGAAAATAATGTTCTGCAGGTCCAACTATTTTCTTAAAATCTATTATCATACCAAATTCCAAAAGCATATATATTTCCAAAGAGCAGCAAGGAAGGTGTGAAAAGTGTATATTTTTATGTTTAGGAGGCTATATCTGCGCAGGGTTGAACCTAAATCAAAAATGTAAAGTAATAAAGTCCTATTTATTTTTAATTATCTTCTTGCTGTCCAAATTTCAGTATCGTAGCTCAAGCCGTTTAAAAACTAGAAAAAATAGTCGTAATTTTCAAAAAACTGAAAAAGTACCTAAAATTCCTAACGTACTTTAGAATCTATATTTGAACTTTAATTTTCAAAAGCTTATTTTCTAAACCGATTATGATACGAATCTGGAATTTGGAGAGCATAGAGAAAAGCAAAAATAAATGGGACCTTCCGAGCAACATTTTTGATTTAGGTCCCACTCTTCGGAGTTATGGCCCCATATTAATACAATCTTTGCTTGTGGGTAACTACTAGGGGTGAGGTAATAATTGAAAATAATGTTCTGCAGGTCCAACTATTTTCTTAAAATCTATTATCATACCAAATTCCAAAAGCATATCTATTTCCAAAGAGCAGCAAGGAAGGTGTGAAAAGTGTATATTTTTATGTTTAGGAGGCTATATCTGCGCAGGGTTGAACCTAAATCAAAAATGTAAAGTAATAAAGTCCTATTTATTTTTAATTATCTTCTTGCTGTCCAAATTTCAGTATCGTAGCTCAAGCCGTTTAAAAACTAGAAAAAATAGTCGTAATTTTCAAAAACTGAAAAAGTACCTAAAATTCCTAACGTACTTTAGAATCTATATTTGAACTGTAATTTTCAAAAGCTTATTTTCTAAACCGATTATGATAAGAATCTGGAATTTGGAGAGCATAGAGAAAAGCAAAAATAAATGGGACCTTCCGTTCAACATTTTTGATTCAGGACCTACTCTTCGGAGTTATGGCCCCATATTAATACAATCTTTGCTTGTGGGTAACTACTAGGGGTGAGGTAATAATTGAAAATAATGTTCTACAGGTCCAACTATTTTCTTAAAATCTATTATCACACCAAATTCCAAAAGCATATCTATTTCCAAAGAGCAGCAAGGAAGGTGTGAAAAGTGTATATTTTTATGTTTAGGAGGCTATATCTGCGCAGGGTTGAACCTAAATCAAAAATGTAAAGTAATAAAGTCCTATTCATTTTTAATTATCTCCTTGCTGTCCAAATTTCAGTATCGTAGCTCAAGCCGTTTAAAAACTAGAAAAAATAGTCGTAATTTTCAAAAAACTGAAAAAGTACCTAAAATTCCTAACGTACTTTAGAATCTATATTTGAACTGTAAATTTTAAAAAGCTTATTTTCTAAACCGATTATGATACGAATCTGGAATTTGGAGAGCATAGAGAAAAGCAAAAATAAATGGGACCTTCCGAGCAACATTTTTGATTTAGGTCCCACTCTTCGGAGTTATGGCCCCATATTAATACAATCTTTGCTTGTGGGTAACTACTAGGGGTGAGGTAATAATTGAAAATAATGTTCTGCAGGTCTAACTATTTTCTTAAAATCTATTATCATACCAAATTCCAAAAGCATATCTATTTCCAAAGAGCAGCAAGGAAGGTGTGAAAAGTGTATATTTTTATGTTTAGGAGGCTATATCTGCGCAGGGTTGAACCTAAATCAAAAATGTAAAGTAATAAAGTCCTATTTATTTTTAATTATCTTCTTGCTGTCCAAATTTCAGTATCGTAGCTCAAGCCGTTTAAAAACTAGAAAAAATAGTCGTAATTTTCAAAAAACTGAAAAAGTACCTAAAATTCCTAACGTATTTTAGAATCTATATTTGAACTGTAATTTTCAAAAGCTTATTTTCTAAACCGATTATGATACGAATCTGGAATTTGGAGAGCATAGAGAAAAGCAAAAATAAATGGGACCTTCCGAGCAACATTTTTGATTTAGGTCCCACTCTTCGGAGTTATGGCCCCATATTAATACAATCTTTGCTTGTGGGTAACTACTAGGGGTGAGGTAATAATTGAAAATAATGTTCTGCAGGTCCAACTATTTTCTTAAAATCTATTATCATACCAAATTCCAAAAGCATATCTATTTCCAAAGAGCAGCAAGGAAGGTGTGAAAAGTGTATATTTTTATGTTTAGGAGGCTATATCTGCGCAGGGTTGAACCTAAATCAAAAATGTAAAGTAATAAAGTCCTATTTATTTTTAATTATCTTCTTGCTGTCCAAATTTCAGTATCGTAGCTCAAGCCGTTTAAAAACTAGAAAAAATAGTCGTAATTTTCAAAAAACTGAAAAAGTACCTAAAATTCCTAACGTACTTTAGAATCTATATTTGAACTGTAATTTTCAAAAGCTTATTTTCTAAACCGATTATGATACGAATCTGGAATTTGGAGAGCATAGAGAAAAGCAAAAATAAATGGGACCTTCCGAGCAACATTTTTGATTTAGGTCCCACTCTTCGGAGTTATGGCCCCATATTAATACAATCTTTGCTTGTGGGTAACTACTAGGGGTGAGGTAATAATTGAAAATAATGTTCTGCAGGTCCAACTATTTTCTTAAAATCTATTATCATACCAAATTCCAAAAGCATATCTATTTCCAAAGAGCAGCAAGGAAGGTGTGAAAAGTGTATATTTTTATGTTTAGGAGGCTATATCTGCGCAGGGTTGAACCTAAATCAAAAATGTAAAGTAATAAAGTCCTATTTATTTTTAATTATCTTCTTGCTGTCCAAATTTCAGTATCGTAGCTCAAGCCGTTTAAAAACTAGAAAAAATAGTCGTAATTTTCAAAAACTGAAAAAGTACCTAAAATTCCTAACGTACTTTAGAATCTATATTTGAACTGTAATTTTCAAAAGCTTATTTTCTAAACCGATTATGATACGAATCTGGAATTTGGAGAGCATAGAGAAAAGCAAAAATAAATGGGACCTTCCGTTCAACATTTTTGATTCAGGTCCCACTCTTCGGAGATATGGCCCCATATTAATACAATCTTTGCTTGTGGGTAACTACTAGGGGTCAGGTAAAAATTGAAAATAATGTTCTACAGGTCCAACTATTTTCTTAAAATCTATTATCACACCAAATTCCAAAAGCATATCTATTTCCAAAGAGCAGCAAGGAAGGTGTGAAAAGTGTATATTTTTATGTTTAGGAGGCTATATCTGCGCAGGGTTGAACCTAAATCAAAAATGTATATTAATAAAGTCCTATTCATTTTTAATTATCTCCTTGCTGTCCAAATTTCAGTATCGTACCTCAAGCCGTTTAAAAACTACAAAAAAATTGTCGTAATTTTGAAAAAACTGAAAAAGTACCTAAAATTCCTAACGTACTTTAGAATCTATATTTGAACTGTAAATTTTAAAAAGCTTATTTTCTAAACCGATTATGATACGAATCTGGAATTTGGAGAGCATAGAGAAAAGCAAAAATAAATGGGACCTTCCGTTCAACATTTTTGATTCAGGTCCCACTCTTCGGAGATATGGCCCCATATTAATACAATGTTTGCTTGTGGGTAACTACTAGGGGTGAGGTAATAATTGAAAATAATGTTCTACAGGTCCAACTATTTTCTTAAAATCTATTTTCATACCAAATTCCAAAAGCATATCTATTTCCAAAGAGCAGCAAGGAAGGTGTGAAAAGTGTATATTTTTATGTTTAGGAGGCTATATCTGCGAAGGGTTGAACCTAAATCAAAAATGTATAGTAATAAAGTCCTATTCATTTTTAATTATCTCCTGGCTGTTCAAATTTCAGTATCGTAGCTCAAGCCGTTTAAAAACTAGAAAAAATAGTCGTAATTTTCAAAAAACTGAAAAAGTACCTAAAATTCCTAACGTACTTTAGAATCTATATTTGAACTGTAATTTTCAAAAGCTTATTTTCTAAACCGATTATGATACGAATCTGGAATTTGGAGAGCATAGAGACAAGCAAAAATAAATGGGACCTTCCGTTCAACATTTTTGATTCAGGTCCCACTCTTCGGAGATATGGCCCCATATTAATACAATCTTTGCTTGTGGGTAACTAGTAGGGGTGAGGTAATAATTGAAAATAATGTTCTGCAGGTCCAACTATTTTCTTAAAATCTATTATCATACCAAATTCCAAAAGCATATCTATTTCCAAAGAGCAGCAAGGAAGGTGTGAAAAGTGTATATTTTTATGTTTAGGAGGCTATATCTGCGCAGGGTTGAACCTAAATCAAAAGTGTATAGTAATAAAGTCCTATTCATTTTTAATTATCTCCTTGCTGTCCAAATTTCAGTATCGTAGCACAAGCTTTGATAATATAATTTACAGGATACGCTTTAGAACTAATTTGCACCTACAAGCTGTGAAGTCGTTTTTAAAAGCTATTTAGTTGTCAAAATCACTAACGAGTGAGCAAAATCTCGCACGAATTGTCAAAATTGTCAAAATCTTGCTCGAAATCAGCTGTTTTAAAGAGCTTTCATTTGCAAATATTTTTCAGACAGGGTTGTAGTGAGGATAAAATTGATATGAAGCGTAGTAAATTATATATTTTAGATTTCCTCAAGATATGGAAATAAAAATGAAATGGATTTTAGCTGTAAATTTAATAGAAGAGGATTATTGCGTATCGCAGAAATTCTGAAAACTTATTTTATTTATGGAAATGTAAGAATTTTATTAAATTTCATTCAATTTCTTTGAATATTAAAAAAAAAATCCATAATAAACGAATTTCATATACCTAATATAAATATCTTATTTTAATTATAATATAAAAAACATATTTATTTCAGATACAATTATTTCAGTATAGAAAAAGCTTTTTCCAAATTTGTAAAAAGCTTTTCAAAACTTCACTGACGCCGTCCCTATAAAATTATAATTGACAGTTGTCAAGAGCTTTCATCAAATTTCAGTCTTCCCCCCACAGAAAACGACTTCACTTTTTAGTTGTTATAGCGTATCCTGTAAATTATATTATCAAAGAGCACAAGCCGTTTAAAAACTACAAAAAAATTGTCGTAATTTTCAAAAAACTGAAAAAGTACCTAAAATTCCTAACGTACTTTAGAATCTATATTTGAACTGTAATTTTCAAAAGCTTTTTTTCTAAACCGATTATGATACGAATCTGGAATTTGGAGAGCATAGAGAAAAGCAAAAATAAATGGGACCTTCCGTTCAACATTTTTGATTCAGGTCCCACTCTTCGGAGATATGGCCCCATATTAATACAATCTTTGCTTGTGGGTAACTACTAGGGGTGAAGTAAAAATTGAAAATAATGTTCTACAGGTCCAACTATTTTCTTAAAATCTATTATCACACCAAATTCCAAAAGCATATCTATTTCCAAAGAGCAGCAAGGAAGGTGTGAAAAGTGTATATTTTTATGTTTAGGAGGCTATATCTCCGAAGGGTTGAACCTAAATCAAAAATGTAAAGTAATAAAGTCCTATTTATTTTTAATTATCTTCTTGCTGTCCAAATTTCAGCATCGTAGCTCAAGCCGTTTAAAAACTAGAAAAAATAGTCGTAATTTTCAAAAAACTGAAAAAGTACCTAAAATTCCTAACGTACTTTAGAGTCTATAATTGAACTGTAATTTTCAAAAGCTTATTTTCTAAACCGATTATGATACGAATCTGGAATTTGGAGAGCATAGAGAAAAGCAAAAATAAATGGGACCTTCCGTTCAACATTTTTGATTCAGGTCCCACTCTTCGGAGATATGGCCCCATATTAATACAATCTTTGCTTGTGGGTAACTACTAAGGGTGAGGTAATAATTGAAAATAATGTTCTAAAGGTCCAACTATTTTCTTAAAATCTATTATCACACCAAATATAATTAAAAAATATTTCAGACAAATCTTCTAAGATTTTTTTGCTCAATTCAATAAAAGTTTATGCTAATTAAGAATATTACAATATGTGGCTCACTAGAAGTCTTTATTTTATCATAGTACGAAATAATTTATGACGTTATGTAATGTTATATTTTTAGTAAATATTATACAATATAACAAAGCTACAAATCCAAAATTTTGATGCTGACGTCATATCGTATATGGTTTTTAATTCTTTATGAAATGCTTAATTAGTGCTTATGAAATATTTTCGAAATAAATTTTAAATAATTAACAACCTTAATTTGTGAACGAAACTTACTTTAATGTTGTTTTCAGTTTCGTTTTATCATTTATCTTAACAATTTGAATTTCATTAGAACTATTTGATTTTACTCTTCATTATTTTACGAATTTAGTATAACATCATATAAGCTAGCATGAAAATATTTAGTACATAATTCAAATTTAAAGTAATTCAAAGAACAAATTTCAAATTTTATCTAGTAGAAAGTTACATTTATTCTTAATTACACTGCCAACGCTGGGGTTTAATATCAATTTCTATAAACATTGACCATAACTAAAATGCATGTAAAAAATCATCAAAATTTATTTTTGTTTAAATCACAGAGTTTGACATAAAATTAACCTTTAAATCTCATTAGATTTACAATGCAATTTTTACACTACATATTTGAATGCCAAGTTGTTATATTGTATTATTATACTGTAAACTATTTTATAGTACGCTGTTATTCATCAAAGTTTTATTATCTACTAAAATGCACTGAGGATGAAATCAACTTAAGTAATTAGTATTCACAGTACGGTTTCGCTATTTAAGGATACGAGAAGAAAAGAAATAAAAAACTATTTCAAAAAGTATAAATCAATCAGGATAAATAATTATGTGTGCTTTTAATTTTGAAATGCAGAAAAAAACTTGAATACTCTGGAAAATTAGAAAAATTTAAAAGGAAAAAGAAAATTCTTCGAACTGAAGTACAGTCGTATTATATAAATCTCACAAACAGGAAAAGGATTTATATTACTAACCTCTATGACTTTACAGATTTATCAAATGTGCTTTTTGTATCAAGATTAATTTCTATACACATTCTGCAATGTAGGTGCTAATAATTCACTTAAAACTACTCTAAAAAAATTTGTAGAACAAAACTCAAGTAATCGTGATAAATTTGTAGAATGAAAGAGAATTTTCATAGTGACATTTTATTGAACATTGGATTTCTTTGAAACAAAATATTATTTCTACAGTACAATTGAACCACAAAAATGAATTATTTGTAGAAATGCTATATATTATCAAAATGACCAACTCTGCTACAAAAAAAGATTTGAAAAAAATATGAAACAATTCTAGGTAATTTAGTAGTTCGTCATCCAACCAATATTAATATGAATGGTGATTCACTTGCGGAACTATCTTTCTAATAGGATCTAGCGGGACTAGTATTAGGGTTTTTAGTAAGGAAAACAGGATCTTTGAAAAAAAATAATTGTTAAGGAGTACAAATCGCGCCAAATGGACCACAATGGATCTACTTACACTGAGATCTCATGTGAGCGATTATTTAAATTAACCTAACACTCTTCTAAAATTAACCTAATGGTGTTAAGGAATCGACCCTGAAGGTGCTGAAGAATGGACCGAGTAGGTGCTATCGCAACTATTACATAGGTATAGATGATGAGAACCAATATCCACTATCACTTAAGTAACTTATACTATGAATTGATTCGAGCAATTAATTGCTTTGTAGGTGGAAATAATTGATTTCCACCTACAAATAGGAAAATTTCTAATTCCATTTTATAATTGTAGTTTAATTTAATTTCTTCAGTTTCAAAATTTATCTACATAAGAAAAACCATTCATTTTAAGTAAACCACATTAACGGATGACTTTTAAATCATGTATTTTCATTGAAATTCCAAGAACAAAACATAATAGAAAACGAAGAGTTAACCACATAAAAAGAACTCTAGAAGCAACTAGAAATTACATGCTTTCCTTTATTACCGAAAATAAGAAATTCAATTGTTTTAATTGAAACGATAAGGATTTTATGTAGAAGAATTGAATTAATTAAATTGCACTTAATTGAAAATGTTCAAGTGAATGAAATTATTTTATGTTTTTAGTTAAGATTAAATTTATTTATAGATAATTCTCTAAATTCTTAAATTGTTCAGAGTTTATTTTCTTAAATTGTTCAGAGTCAGAAAATCTTTTATACATCCACATAAAGACTCTGGTCTTTGACGTAAATGCATATAATTTTTAAAAATGACAACAATTGAATGTAAAAAATTATTAAATTTGGTCCACAGTAAGCATTTATTTACGAGTACTCTAATGCTCCATAAAATTTATCGTTTTTATATAAAATATTTTGTATCAGTATTTTAAGGTAACTCTGATACCAGAACCGACAATATTTTTATTTCAATATTCACACCAAGATTTAATTGTCTTTGAAACTTTGAAATCTAAATTTTCTAATTTTCACAAAGTTTAAATTTTCATTAGTTTATAATTGACAAAATAGAAATTGAGTTTTTATTGCAAATATTCTGTTTTAACATATCCGTAAGCGGATTTAATTTTTAATTTTAATTTTAACTCCTGGAATTTAATTTTGGTTTTTCCAAAAATCTTTTTCCAATCAATTTCTACTGAATTTTACTAACAATTTCCTAAATATAATTTTCCTTAAATTTCTTTTCTTCCTATTATTTTTATTGATTTCTTTTTTTATTTATCTTTTGAACCTTTGATTCTTTCATCTTAAGGCGATTTAGTATGCTTCAATTCACTATACAATTTTGTTATCAAGCACATATTTAAGAGTTTGTTCTTCTTTGCCTTATTTTGTGTTAACTTCAGCATTGCAGGAAAATGATATTGATTGTATATTTAATACTAAAGGATTTATAAATGGATTGATTATAAATCAATACTGTGATTTATTTCAAATAATTCTCTGAATTTCCTTAGTTGAACTACGATGGAAGCAATTTACCCAGGTTTAATTACAGCTTTTGCTAAATTTTTATAAATTAATTTCCGATTTAAATTTCTATATATAATAAGCTCCAATTTTAAGAGCATAAACTTAAGCTAATGCTAAGAATTTAAACAATTTTTTAAAATTGTACACCCTGTCAATATAATTTTTTTGTTTTTGAAAAGAACCAATTTGATACAAGATTTAAGAATGATTATTTTTAAAACTTTGCTCTGTGGGATTGATTTAGATGCCTTCTGGGAATACAAAAATTGTTCTGTGGAATTTTGAAATAGATGAATGTTGTGTATTTTGTGTGTGTCTTGAAGTTTTTATAAGATTTATTGCGACTGGACAACAAGTACCACCTATTTTTTTTGGGAAATATGGATTTAACCAAGTAACAGAAAAACATCATGTAAATAAAAGAAAATTTAATTTTATTGTGAAACGTGGGGTTTACTAATAATTGCAATTTTTTTCCTTTTTACTATATTTTTTAAAATTCTTAAAATTATTGTTGATAAAAATGCAGTTTAATTTAAAAAACATTATCAGTCAATGTTAAATTAGTAATTCATAACAAATAAAAGTTTATGAAGCCCATTTAAAACCAAGAATTTTCTTTTAAAACAATTTAATTGCAAAATAATGGGAAAATGTAATTTAAATTATAATAACAATAGTAAAAAATTCTGAAAACTCTGACACTACTTTATTCATAATAAATTTTCCGCAATATTTTCAGGCTATTTTAAACCAATTTTAACAAAACAATAAAAAGGACATTTTTGAATAAAATATAAATGATAAAGTTTTAAATATGTAAAAGGTGATAACTAAAAGGACGTCAATCTATTCTTTTACACTATAGCTGGTAGCTTCTTTGTGTACTACTAACTGTGTGAACAATCCTTTCGGCTGCGGATGATATTTTAAACTTCCTTTATTAATTTTTGATACATTTATCTGCGTTTTTAAGGGTTTAACTTAAATTAAATTCGTTTATTATTATTCAAAATTTATGTGATGCTTTTAGGGAGTCAGTGGAGTAGACGTAGGACATTATAATTTTAATATCTTTTGTTGTATATTTTCATAGTATTAAATGTGAATTTGAATATGTAATTTATTTTATCTGTAGCATTCATTCTTCGAGTTTACTTGAAAAATATTTTGAAAAATTTCATAGCGATTTAATTTTCAAAAAGTTTGTAGGAAATATGTTTTCTCTGATTGTCAATGATTTGATGTAAAATTGAATTTATGAATTCAGGCACAACTTTTTATTGCGCAACTTAATTATCTTAATTTCGAGTATTTAGTATTTGTGCGGAATATTTTAAATATTTTATATTGTACTGCTGTTAAGTAATGTCATACAGTTCTTTTAAGATTTTTTCATATGTAAATGAAGAAAAAGTGTGCGAATAATGTCGCCATTATTTCATTTTTGTAAAACTGTTTGTGATTAATGTTATTGAAATTAATGTTCCAGGATAAGTTTAATCAGAATATTATTGAAGTGTTCTTACTAGGCAAATCTTCTTATGATGTAACATCGGAAATTATCTGAAAAGAAATAGAAAAAAGTCTAATTAGAAATGTAGAAAATTAATAGAATTATATATAAATGTTGTTTGTTTACCTTTTTCTGTATTGAATCCATGATGGCTGGTGGCTGCACATGCACTTGACATTGGTTGACAGAATTATTGTTTTTGTTTTTGTTATTTATAAAATTATTGTAGCATTGGTTTAGAACAAAACACCTAGCGGTTAAGTAGAGAATTAGTATATAGGCGCCGTACGGCGCCCGGCGCCGTCACGTAGAGTGGTCATACTATTTATATATAGATGTCGCGGCACTACATCTAGTAAATATAGATTCGGTATCGATTACTTTAGAAATCAATTTCCCCTTTTGTAACCAAAATCACAATATAGATATACCAAAATTGAATCCGAAGTTAATCAGCCCTTCGGATGAAAATTATTTCTGATTGGAAGAAAAGATAATTTTATTGAATCTTTCGGATGGGGTGATTGCTTCGGGTTGAATTTCGGAGACAACAAAGGGATTGATGTGGGGTGATCGATATCGATCGATGTTGCTAGGTGTAGTGGACGACCGAGATTAGTATGTAATTAGACGTAGAGAATACCGACGTTATTCTAAAATTAGTTTTAGTTTAATATTAGTATATGTAGTTAGTTTTAAAAATTAAATTAAAATTAATAAGTGTATAATAAATAATTTAGTATTAAATAATGATAGTGTTAAAAAAATAAAAATAAATAAACGAATATTATCATTATAATTATTTATAATAATAATAAATTAAATATAAAAAGGTTACAGTGGTGTATTAAATTAATTAAATAATTAATTTAACCAATTTAAAACACTGTAAATTAAAATTAAACTATATCACAAAAAAAAAAATGTAATTATAGTTATACATATTATACAAAAACATAAAATTATAGTTACAAGTTACAACAAATAATAACATCAGATATAAGATATTATTTAATAATAAAATAGTAGCAACATTAATGTTATATGTGCAAAGCACATATCATATAATAATTACAACAATAATGAATCGCTGATCCAGGGCAGAACATGAACAACATCGGGAAGGTCATTCAAAGACACCTTCAACATCAAATTTTTATATATATATATATATTTTTGGTTGGTGATAAAATTCGTTTTTTTTTTTGTTAATGGTAAAGTAGTTTGTTTTTAAATTTTCATATTTTTTTTGTATTATAGTGTAAAATTAGTTTTTTTTTATTAAAGTAGTTTAAATTTTAAAGATTTTTTTTTTGTATTTAAAAGTAAATTTGGAAATTTTAGATATACGGTATATAATATAAATATATAAATAAATTAAATAAAATAGTGGGTATTCGTCGGCCGCTGAAGCTTCAAGAGCTGAACTGGATTAAGCCCAGGTAATTTAACATATTTTTTTTTATATCTAAATTAATAATGATTATAAGTAGAGTAGTATATTTAATTCATATACAATCTTATGTTTTAAATAATAAATAAATTATAATAATTGTTTTGCCAACCAAAACCATTTTCTTTTTATTTAAATTATTGGTAATAATGGAATAGTTTTAGAAAAACCATGTGATTGAACGTCCTGGATATTTAACCCTCACCATTCCTTTTCCCCCATCCTTTCCTTTTCTAGGTGATGTTTACCCAATGTGAGTATTATTCTTGAATGGAAAAATTTGGCCCTGGATATTGCTCAGCCCACGCCCAACCGCGTGGGCTGAGCCTGGCTGAGAAGGAGGACGTGAGCAATATCCTAAATCTGTTTTGTTGTTGAAAATATTCCTCCCTGACAGAATTTTATGGCGTGGAAAAGGGACCGTGTCGTGGTCATTTTTATTCCAACAGTTCGAGCATCATCTTATGAGGAAACTCATGAGACCACTTTTCTGCGTTACAGAAATCTTCTTATGAATAACACATTTTTAAATTTTATTATACATAAAAATCTATTCTAATAAATTCAAATTTATTAAACCTAAAACTTATTTCCAAGTTTCAAAACTGTGTATACAATTCATAGTAGTTTCTCCATAAAAACAGCATAGTTTTTATATTCCTCCAATTTACCAGCAACTATCGAAGTATATTATTAAAAACTTATAATATCCGAGTTCATATAATTAATTAAATATTTTAATTACTTTTTTTTTAAAGAAAATAAGTTTAATTTCAATAATTTTCCTTCTCTTTTCACATATATTTAATATTCTCAAAAATCTTTTACACTTATGCTATAATGAAGTCATTGTTAATGGAACGCAAAAAAAAAAAAACCTTAATTGCTTTCATATACTATGAATATGAACGTCCTGAGGATAGTTTTTCTCATTTTTTTTTTGGTGTGATAGAGGTTGGCTAGCAATATCCTTTTTAATGCACATATCTCGTATTTATTAAATTTTCCTCTGGGGTGTAATTTAAAATTCTTTTCTTTTCTTAAATTATAAAATTTATTTCTTTTCTTTTTTTTGGATGAGAATAGAATTTTAATTTTGCCCTCATGTAAATTACTTATTATAATTTTAATTTGACTTTAGATTTATTTAAAGTTTTTCTAAAAATAAATGGAGTCATAGAAAAGAGAATTTAATTAAAAGATTATTATTTGATAAAAATTTAACTTTACAATTACTACATGCAAGTAAGGAAAATTCGTGTTTTCTTTTGTAATTTTCTTAGAAATTTTAACTTATACTAAAGTTAAAAAGATAATTTGAAATTTTACAATTATTTTTAGGAGGATGAAAATATGTCATGCATTTTAATAAGAAGTTTTAAATAATATTTATGGATATTTGTATAGTAAAACGTATTGCAACCATCAAAGCTCTTTATAGAAATAGTATAATGACTTTTGGTTAAGATCAGGACAGAGATGCAACTGGAAACTAACTAAATTCTCTAAACTCAAATGCGAATAAATAACTGAATGCAACGATTTTAATATATTTCAATTTTGTTGGTTTTCTAAATCTGCACCCGAATCGTAACCATAAGCAGGTCTAAAGAATAATGAATTATGTAATGCAATTATGTAAAATTTAAACGTTTTAGTTATATTTATAGAAATCTGTAATATAAATTAACTAAATATCAGGGAACTATATCATCATATAGTCTATCTCTTGATATTCCCTGGGTCCATACTTTAATACCAAAATTTTTTATCAAAATTTATTATTATATAATAAATTATTTTTATAATTACATTTTTAGATAAATATATCTTTTATTACTCGCTTATATACATATTTAATTCAAAATTTATAATTATTATATATATTTTAATTCATATACAATATACTCATGGGTATAATTTATGATTTATTTATCAAACCTCCCAGCCTTATCAATAATACTAATTATATGGTACCGAAATAGAACCAAAAAAAAATATTATTTATAATCACCATTCATTAATTATATTCCACATTCCAGTGGAATAAATAAATATAAAAAACATTAAAATTTATTTTTCAACTCTTCACCCTAGACACTTGCAGAAATTGTTAGGCAATAATAAATATAAATCTTTCCTCTATGAATTTTCTCCATATATCCTTTTGTGATTGGTGTCTTTTATTATATAATATTAATTTAGGTTATAAATTTTTCGGTTCGGTTCTTCATTACTTAAATTATAAACTTTTTTTTTGTCATTCCGAAGATGAAGATAACCTTCAAAATCCTCTTAGGCTTAATTCATTTTTACTTAATTTTTCCCCGAAGAACTTTTTATTATATCTTACAATGTTTGTTAATGAAAACAATTTATGGATTTATATACTAATTAATACACGCTACAATGATGTAATTACTTGGTGCTGCTTTTATGTAATGATATAAGAATTTAATTTAAAATTTTATACCAAAAATATTTAAAAAAAGGATTTTATTAAATTAGACTGTCTTGAATATGACATTTGGCAATTTCTATTTTGAAATACTTTCCAGTTAATTGATAATTTCTTTAGTATTATTTCAAAAAGTAGGACATATTATAGTTAATTGTGACAGAACTAGAATAATTTGTAATAGGACAATTAAAATGATAATGTTAAAATACGTTTTTTCATACTGTGTGAAAACTTAAATTTCACTTTAAAATTATCTTATATTTTTATAATTATCTTATAAAAATCCTTTTTCTTCTTGATTACCTGCGGCTATAGCAGCTCCTACTCCTGTTTCTGCTTTAGTTCATTCTTCTATTTTAGTTACCTATAGCAAAAACGGGTGACTAAATATTTGTATTTATGAAAAAATATAATAGAAAACCTAAATTATAATTGGAGCATAAAAATATCACTTTCAGTCATAATTAAAATTGCATAAAGCCAAGGAAATAAATCAATTTAATATTAATTATCAATTTAAATATAAACAAAAAATGAACAAAATTAATCTACAAAATTTGAGTTTAGACATCATAATAAAAAAATACCGAAATTGTTGCTAAATTATAATACAGACTCATAGAAATGAAAAAGGGGAACTCTGAAAACTGTCAATTTTATTCAGAGAAAACCGAAAAAGATATGGAATTTTGTTAGAAAGTACTTTTAGTAAACTCCTAGATTTTAATAAAATGATTTTTTATAATAATTAACAGACACATGAAGATATATAAGACTTCATATTTTATACACCGTATAATAATTTTGTGGATAGAGTGAGTTGATTATACAATCTGAGCATTCCCTTATCTTACTAACAAATTAAGTCATAATTCATAATCTTAAATATGATATTCGTTCTTAATGTTTTGATTGCTACTACAAAACCAAACAAATGCTGTTTATTATCTTGTGAAATATATTATAAAATGGATGTCAACTTGTCAGTACAAAAATATTACTAGGTTTACTAGTGTGGAATTTTATTTACCTTTTCCCAGTAGGAGTCAATTTGCTACTTTAAATTGTTTTTTAAAATAACAAATTTTGGTTAACAAGACAAGTTCATCGTAATTTCAACATTTTTTATATCGTAAAAGTTTTATTTGAAAACTAACCTTTAACAAAATTCCAATACTAAAATAATTTCTTTAAATAATTATATATGATTGATAGCCCAGTGATTAACAGAGCTGTAATGTTCTATGAGTTTGAAATTGATTGTAGTAGATATAAAATTTATAATGTTATTAATTAAAATTATATTTCACCGAAGTTTTTATTAATTTTTCAAAAATTCCTATATAAAATTTAATGATAAATGAAACAAAAATTTTAAGAAATAACAAAATAGAAATTTTGTTATTTTTCAATTTGAATTGGAATTTAAAATAATGAAAGAAATTTGCAGAAATAATCTTTACTATGCTTCAAAATATTTATATAATTAAATGCAGTCAACTAACTTTGAAAGAATTACATCTCCCAGATAATCTGAAAATGAATTCGCCAATCTTTATAAATCTAATGAACAATTTTTTTTTTAATTTTTTTGTTTTAAACTCCTGAAATAAATATAAGTACAAAAAAATCAATTCATTTTATATCCTTATAAAATTATATTTCTGATATTTTAAACAGTTTTTTCACTCTGGGACAATAAAAATGCTAATTTTTAAATCAATTTAGTATAGTTCTATATCTAACAAGAATAACCATCCGCACGATTGCAATCTGATGTTTTCAAGTTGTTCTCGTTTAAAATTGACTTATACTTACAAATTCTATAATATTTTGGATCGTTTTGTAGGAATTTAAGAAAACTATATTTTTAAGATAAATATTTAAGTAAAAAAATTGTCTGAAAATTGACATTCAAGTAAGTCTTTTTTCCATCTAACAATGTGCAAACAAAAACTGAAATGAATAAATGCAATTTACACATGAAGACTATCCAACAATTTAATTACAGACCATACAATTATTTACATAAAGATTTAAAAATATTAGAAACATTAAATTTTGTAATTAGTAGGCCAGAGTTATACATATAACTAATCAAATTCAAAAAAGGTCCAATTTGATAGCCCAGTTAATTAATCGTTAGCAAAATCTTGTTACTGACTTTATTATCTTCTATCGACTTTTAATAATTGAAGATAGTTTAGAAATAATAATAAAATTTGGTAATTCATTTTAAAGCCATACAGAAAACATAACTATATATTTATTTCTAGGTACTTTACTACTACTTTGCTCATAAAATCTACTACATTATCTAGAACACTTTCATAATTTAATAAATATATTTTTGTTTAACTCGGAAATATGTAAAAATTCTTGATAATTAAGCTTTAATATCTTTTTTCTGACAATTTTATTAGTTGTGGACATTAATTATGATAATAAACTGTACTATTTTGAGACTCCATTATGAAGTTACTAAAGTGAAAATATTTCATTGGAACATTTAACTTCTATCAAAACTTACAAACCTCATTTCCTAATGAACTTTCTATTTACTTATTCTATAGCAACATTCGGAACCTAGCCGAAATTTTCTATGTATCGTAAGACTTCATCTTCAAAACACATAAAATAAATCTTATCAACGATCATCATAAAATTATAATTTATATTTTCTGTATATTCTCCAATTTTCCTGAAACTTTCTACTATTTTTGAAAAAATTAAGTCTCAGAATTTTCATTATTATTCTTACTATGGAAACGTCTAATAAGAAAATACACAAAGTTTTATGGAAAGTCTAGTCTCTAGTGTTTATGTGATCAGTGAAAGGGAAAATATTGTTTGGTCATAAAAATCTTATTTGGTTCTATCTGCACAACCAACTATGGAAAATGTTGTGAAATAATTAAGGAAATAGTAATAAAAATATTTAATAAAGCTATAAAAACATCTCCATAGAAATAATAATCTAAATTCAGTTAAATTATGACAATTTTAAGGGTTAATCTTTTCTATATGTGGGATAATAACGACATCCTCTAAGAAATATGAAAACGGACTATATAAAATATGAAATTTTATCGAGTGCATTATAAATCAGAAATCGAGATTGTCTTACCCTATTTATTTGATTGTGATAATATCTTTTTATCCGGCAGATGTTATAGTAACAATATTTTTCTGAAGATATTTTATGAAAATTTATGATTGATATGTCAATAACTTTTGTGCGAAATAGAAAATAATTAATTAAAAGATTAGAATATCAACTTAAGTTTTTAAAAAGCTAATATAATAATTCCAAATTTTGTTTACGGAAGAAATAACTTATTTGCGGCTCCCAGAAGGGGCAGAATTAGTCTTATTCAAATTTTTTATTATATTCCAAGGCGATGTTGATCTAAAACATAAATATGGCTTCAATAATATTTTTCCAAAGTTTTTTAAATAATTCCAACCACAAATTAAAGCAAAATTAAGTTTCTTTTTACCCTCTATTTGTATCAATCAATTCTACTTTATGGTTTCGCCATATGTTCATTACTGCTTCTCATACAAGGCTAATTTCTTGTAATTAATTTGTGGTATAATCAAAACAAATTAAATTAATCGAGTAGGAATTTGTAATATGAAGTCAAAATATAGTTAATTATTCGGAAAACCTCAACTTTTATATTAGTTATTTTATTCTACTCAACTTTATATATTCACAAAATCTTCAAATCACAAAAAAAATATTAAATATTCAATTTTAGTAAAAATTTCAAATATTAAAATTTCAGTATAAATTTAATAAATTATTTTATATCCATCGATCTTCAGCAGAAATTCTACTTAAGTATATAAATTTTGATCAAATAAAGTTCATATAATAAAAATTATGGACTCCAATTTATTTATGGTGTACAAATGCAATTTATAATAAAAAATGTTTGGACCATAAAATTTCTACGCAGATTAAAATGTCATTGGTTCAAAGTTCTGAAAAGTCCAATGCAATAAATAATAAATTCAAAACATAATTTATGTTATTTAACTAAAGTTTCTAACTATAAATATCGGTTTAATAATTTATATCTGCAAAAAGACAAATTTTAAATGGTTCCAATTATTTGCATTAGTTAATTATAGTAAAACAAAATGTGAGAATTAATTATACTTAGAAACATAATTATTTGTTAAAATTTATGAAATTTAAATTGTTCTGTGTAATTAATTATTCACACTAGTAAAATAATGACCCAGCTTTCTACAGTCGAAAGTCTTCTCCGACGGTTATAGGCAACACAATTTCTCACTTGAAAGGTTATGGAAGTTGGTATAGCTTTTTTTAATAATTTGCCCACTTACGCTGCAGGAAAAATTTGAAAATATATGCCTATTGAGCATATTGAGATATGAAGCTACTGGCTCCCTGTATACTTTTTTCTTTAAAATAGAAAATCTTGAAATTTGACTTTAGAACTTTTACGTTAATGTTAAATGCATTTAAAAGCAAAGCATTTCAAGTTCTGCGGCTACATAAGTTTTCAGAACAACTGCAAATTTGAAAGAAAGGTGAAAAACTCGTGCTGAGTCTGTTAATACTCCCCGGTAAAAGGTCTGCGGTTAAACTATCTTATATATAAAAAAAAAAAACTTAAAATTAGGAGTTTAATTGCCGGTAAAAAAAACTAATAGGATCCAATTTATCAAAATCGAGAAAAATTCATGTTAATCGATCGGATACACATTCTGGCAGAATTATAAATGGTACCAGTAAACATTCTCAAATTCACTTGACCAATTTAAATTAAATGTATGCTCACTGTAAATATATTAGAAACATAAAATAGTTTTAATTATTTTGTATTTGGTTGATTTTATCTATCTCTACATTTAATGATCATTTTTAAACAATCATTTAAAAATAGAATTTGATCGGAACGTTTTCATAAAGTTTACTTTAATATTCCTTTTCTCTAAAACAAATTTATATGTTGAAGCAAAAATTTACAATCTGGAACTTAATAAATAGAACTATAAAAATGTCATGGAAATTTGTGATAATAAAGCAAATAGTATCACAATAACCAATCCGTAAATCTAAAAAAGAATTACCAGGTAAGAGTAGAATAAAATGAAAGTTTTTATACAAAAATTATTACAATATCATTTTCTGATGTTTTTAAAAAGTATACTGGAATTAGATTTATGTAAAAGTTTATAAATAACTATCTCCTATTTAGGTAAAATATTGATTTCTTTAGTGTATAAACCTAAATTTCCAATAGAAAGCTTATTATAAATATTTCCTTTCAAGGATTCTTAATGAAATGACATAAACTAACTATTTTCTTCTTTATATACTTTAACAGAAATCCAAGAATTTATATATCTCGTACACAATAAGTTACCCACATCCTATATTACCTAATATTAGATTTATTTCTAAAGAGGCCTCCTATTTCTTCTTCGGTTTTTCATTCAAAGAATTATTTTCTTCTACGTAAGAATAATATTATTTTGGTTAACATAAATAAACTAAATCGTTATAGCTATATGAAAAAAAAACAACTCGTACATAATTTATGTGTTCACAAGGACAAACAAGACACGAGGAAAAACTCCAGGCAAATGGCAACTTATGCAACATAAGAATAATATCCGAAACATTTGTGTTTAAGATGTTCCTACTTCAGTAAAGGATTTATAATATTAGATTTTATAATATATTACTTTAAATATTTTGATAGTTATATACATATATTTATTTCCGTTTTTAGGATTTTCTTATTTACTTAATTTATATTACCAAAGTAGCTATAGCTATATAGTAATATTTCCCACGAGATATTTATTTATTATATATAAATAATCTTTGATAAAATCTAAAATAACTAAAAGGATCTAATTTCATCAAATCCTTTTTATACACAGTTTATATTTACGATTAAATATTTATATATAATGCGAAATTGTTTTCTTATCTGGATAGAAAATTAATTTTATTTTGAAGCTTTAAGAATTGATTTAAGTGTGCCGGAAGAAATATAATTCTTTTGGATATATTTGGTGACCATTAGAGTTTTCTAATGAAATATTAAATTTCTTAAAGATATCTTCATAAATGATGAATTCATTGCAAAATTTGCAATTTAAGATTCTAACCAAAAACCATTATAAAACTATGGATAGAGAGCAGAGACGAATTAATAAAGAACATACAATAATCGCTGGGTAGTTGCATAGGTGTACGTTACGGAACATATTTCGTAAGCAAGCATCTCTCATACATAATAGAATGGTTTTCAGCTCTCACAGAAAATAGAAATTTTCTTTAAATAGTTTAGTAATTGTCTTGCAGTCTTTCTTGCTGACCTTGAAATTAGATTTGAATATTAAAACTGGGCTGCATAGTTTCTATCAGTTCAGTTTCGATTCGATTCGACTGGTTAAGTAGACTGAACAAATAGCTGTCGATGGAAATCTATTAAATCACATTTTTTTTTAAACTGTCAAATTTCATTCCTCGATTTGATTTATTCTGATACGACCTATGTATCCAGTAAATCGATTTCCCATACAAAATATATGAAGACGACAAATTTGAACGAATCGAAATCGAAACTGAACCGATGGAAACTATGTAGGCTAGACATTATTCAATTCTATTTCAATGTGATTTTATTTTTAGACTTTTTAGACTTTTTTATTTTAGACTTTTTTTGATATTTGTTTTTATATTCTATAATATATTAGAGTGGACACGAAATAATTGATCGATGGTATATCACGATATTTGTGGTAGTATTTGGGGTACAGTATTCCAAACGGAAAAAATGTATGGGCCCTATCGTATATGATAGTTTATTTGTAGAATTATGACTACATTTCTATAAAATACTATTTATTAGATGTGCTTAGTTTTGTAAAAGCTTCCCTTCGTGGTAAATTATTCAGTTCCTAAAGACCTGAATCTATTTTATTTAATATCTAAGTTCCTAGATCGTATACGTCAAATATTGCCGAATTTATAATAAAAATAAAAATTATTAAATTTCAAATAATTCACGTTCAATAATTTGAAATCATTGCAAATTGTTAAATCGTTTAAAATAAGTAACGTATGATAATAAACATATTTTTCTTCTTTTGTAATTCATTTATCGTTAACCAATGAAGGTTACTTCGTTATCGACAATGAAAAATAAAAATCTATCTCATACTTATATCAGGTACAGGTACTTTTTAACACATCCTTACTTCCAAAAAAATGTACATTTATATTTGCAGAAAAACAATTCAGAGAAAAAAATGTATTCGCTTGCGTTGCATTTGATTTATTGCAAAAAGGGAAAAATAATCCTCCAGAAAATAAATAAGTAGTGGCACATACACAATGTACATTACCTTGTCCACAGCCATAATATTCAAAATATTTCATTTATGGATGTATTGTCAGTACAATTAATGTACTCTGACAAGACTTTTATAATAATATGATTACAGCAAATGAATATAGATAGTTTGAAAAACATGGTAAACCTTTCATCATAATTTTTTTTCAACAAAATAAAAATAAATAAAACAATTTTTATTTTACATTAAAAATTCCATTCATTTTATTTAAACTAAAGAATCAATTCCCTTAAAAAAGAAATACTTTTGTAAAAATTTCCATCTTTAGCTACATCGACTTCAATAAAAATATTATAAAAAAACTTAGTGAACTCTTTACATAATTCGTGATTTATTTACATGTAAAGATTATTAGCTACAGCCTCCTACAGCAAAAGTAAAAGTCGAATTTTAAATACATTAAAGATTTAGATGACCACAACATTAATCTAGGCTGTGTTCGGTGCACTTATCTATTCTCCTGGCCAAAATAAAGCATACATTTCTTAGCTAGAGAGATGAAATATTTAGGATAACTTTTACGAAAAACTCATGTAAGATTTTACAAATTTATTTGTGAATGAATCCAAATTACGGCCCAGAATAAACAAATTTTTGATTTTATATCAAAGCAAAATCCAAAAGTTATAAATTAATATTTCTTCAATATATTCGTAAGTATTCAGGCTGTACAATGAATAAAATATCAATATTTATTTCATAGTAAAATCAATTGCAAAAATTTTATTAGGCTAAATCAAATATGGAAAAATCAATCAGAATTCAATCAAACAAAAAACTTAAATTTGTTGCTTATGATTTATTAAGGCTTTTTAAATAGACTAAAAAAAATCTTACGTTTAATTATTGTCCGTCTGTCCGTCTTACGTCTACTATATCGAACTTTTTAATGTTATGTTTTCAAAAATTATTTACGAAGACTTGGTATATCAATTTCATTATGATTCCGTCGAAGATTAAAAATCGTACACGTAATCGTATCGTAAACATAACGCAAAATTGGAAATTGACAAATTATAGACTGGCCCTGTGTCAAAAAAGTAGAGGTTTAAAATAATAAAGTAAATTATATTTTTAAAATAAAAAATGCATCGAAAAAAATGTAATTAATATTTGAAATTGCAATTTAATGTGAGAAATGGTCACCTATTCTGAAGTTAAGTAATGATCACATTTTAATTTGACTTGCAGATTTTAAATAGTATAGTAGAATTGTAAAATGAATGTTTGAAATGATGATTAAAAAAGCCTGTATCCGTGAAACTACTACCCAATTAATTCAAATCAATTTAATTTTACATTGCCAAAATTTCTATTAAATATAAATTTATTCAAATTCATAAAAATCATATGAAATTTATAGGTAAATTTTCTAAGAAAAATATAAAAATTTATAAAAGTTTTTAAATTTGCATCAATAACTTTTGATTTTGTATGTTAATTTTTGAATTTTAGGAATTTAAAAGATTTTCTAATAAATTTAGATTTAAAAGTTCAATTTCAAAAATGGAAATAATAAATTAAATTCATAATTTTGTTTATGAATATTTGGCAGTTAATGTACGTCAACTATCGTTTTTAGTGTAGTGTGGTAAACTAGTTTTATGCTTGTCACTTGTCAGTCATGTTTTTTATAAATTGAATATTATAAAGTGAATATTATTAAAATTCAGTGATCTTTAAGCTTTGTACATTTTATAATGTATAGAATTATTTAGTTTAAATTAAATTACGTGACTTTGACACCGCTAAAAATGATCTGATATTAAAATACAGAAAATTGTGTGACATGATTTTTTAAAATTATCTTCGACTTTATTATGCTGATTACGTATTAAATACACAGAAAAAGAGTTAAAATTATTAAAATCATTTTTTTGGCAAAAATACGAAAATCATGAGCCAACAAAATTTCGGGTTATTCATGAAATAGAACATTTTCATTGTAAAGTTTGGTTTCTAGTAATCAAAAATTTATTAATATTTTTGAAAATGGCTTTAAAACCAATATAAATGTTCTTATTTAGACTTTTTATTAAAATTTAATATTCAAGATTTAATACAATCAATTTTGCAACGTGTGCCTATGTCTACTTTTCGAGTTTCTTGCTCGCTTTCATTTAAATCTAACTACATTAAAGCGAACCTGAGACTTAATGCAATGCAGCGATCTTAACCAGTGTAAGGATTAGTTTCATTTGTAATAAATTAATCGGACTTTCAAAATAATTGATGCCAACGTCAAATATTAATAATTCTTAAATCATCAATTTTAAGTTATTATTTAATTTATTTGATTTTAACTAAATATAATAAAAATAATGACAATGATAAAAAGAAAGTTTCAAGCTTCAAATTTCTTACTTGCTTAGAATTTTGTTTCAACTCCAAATTCAAACCCAAATTTTCAATCTCGTTTGTGGTAACCATATAGTTAAACTTTAGCCTATTACATCCCCAAAACTAATCATTTTCATTTGCCAAGATTTTTTTTGTTGCTGATATATTTTAAATCCTTTTTTTTTGTTATGGTATTTTATGGTAAGATTGATTAACTTTATATTTACCTTACGTGATCCTTCGGCTTATATTATTATAATGAATATACAAGAAATAAAAATATTCATGCAAATCTGGTACCCTGTAATATTTCTGATATGCAGATTATTTGTGAAATTTTAAATACGTTATTATTTAGTGAATATTCAGGATTTAAATGTTAAAAGGATTTATTGAGTTTATGTTTCTGTGTTATTTTTAGATTAGATAGCATACTTATGACAAAAATTTAAATAAGACATTTTTTATACATATAATTAAAATTATGAATTATGAATTCATGTTTATTTAAGGCAAACATTTTTAATTTATTTAATTAATATTAGATTAACCTCTAGTCTTTTTTAAAGAAACTTTTTGTATATCTTACAAAAATGCTATAAACAAACAAATAGAAAATTAAATTTCATTTCACATCAATTGAACGAAAAGGATTTTTGTGAATGGGATAAAAAAAAAATTACAAAAATGAAATATTTTTCGCTGAAAAAATTTGCCAACAAAAAAAAACCTTTAAAGATAATTTTATTTTTCAAAAAAAGATACAAAATTAAATTAAATTTACAAAAATGTTTATTCAAAAATATTTTATCTTGATTATATTTTCAGTTCGAGTTTTATTAGATACCTTTAAAATTATGTGTGGTAACTACTAAAAAAACAGATTTTTTCTTCGTACTATTGGCTCTCATAGATCAGTGTTTAATTGACAAAAAAATGCGTAAACTGGATCAGGCAATGAATTGTGGGAGGAAAAACCTCTGAAACACATTCTTATTTAGTCCGGAACATACCAAGACAAAGGGTTGAACTCTATAGGAAGGATTTTCTCTTCAAATCTCTTGAAGAAACTCGAATTGTAGCTTAAAAGTACTTCACAGCCGGTAAACACTGTCGAATTTGGATAGGTAAATAAATATACCAGATTGAAGCTATTCACAATTAAAGCTTATTCCAGATTGACAGCAAATTTTATGAATTGTTTATATAGTTTTGAATCTAGATTTAAAAAATTAGTTATTTTGATCTCCTTATAAATTAAATTTAAATTTTCCTAATAATAAATATAAATTGAAACAGAAAATGTTAGTCTTTATAAAAATATATTTTTATTTAAATTCAATAATCACGTTAAGGTAAAGCTTAAAGATATTTTTTTTTTTGGGAACGGAAAAGATAAAAAAGTATTTAAAATTCCATCAATTTAAAGAGATTTTTTTTTTACAAAACAAGAAGAAATAAACGAACAAAATTCAAGGATTTTCTTTGATTGATTATATTAATAAGAATGATGAAAATGATGATGGAGGCATCATTATTGTCTATTTTAAATATAATTTATTCATGAATTAAGGGATTTTTTGAATGGAAACGAAAAATTAACATAATTCTTGTTTTCATTAGCGTTTTATTTTAAAATTTAATAATCATCATAGTAAATATTAAAAAATTAAATTTATATTAAATTTGAAGGTAATTTTTCATTATTATCAATATTATTTTAATCATTGTTTTTATGCTGGCGGAGGAAAATTGTAGATCTGTCAAAATATTGCGAGAACAATAATTTTAGGAGGGATATATTAGAAATTGTAAAAATTATCCAAATACTTTCGTCCATTAAAAAATAATTTCTATTAAATTTTTCCAAATTTAATAAATTTTCAAAATTACAACTTTCTTACTGAAAGTAAGATATTATTAATAGATAAAATAAAGTACGCTAATTTTAAAAAAAAAATCTGTAAATTTATTCATTTGAATAGCAATAAAACTTTCTTCCCTAAGGAATAAGAACTAGGCTAATTGAAGCATTTCAATAGCAGGCAAAATCTAATTGATTAAATTTAAGAAATTATCCTTTCTTTGTGTGTTTTCTCAAATGAAGATTTTCTTTTTGTAGTTCTCTGATTAGCAATTATAGATTTCGTTAGTTAAATTGAAAATTTTAGTCTTTTCTTAAGGGAATTTATATTCCCTTAAGAATTTAAGAATTTATTCGTTTTAACTATTAATATTAACATTACTATGCATAGAAAGAGTTCTTGGCTCATTTTATTTATCAATTATTTTTTTATAATGACTTTACTTTTGACACTGGAAATACAATTTCAGTTTTTATGTACTAAAGCAAAGCTTTTCTTCAATTTCGAATGCCTTTTATTATCAAGTGATGACATAGGGAAGTAATAGCGTTCTTTTCCGAATTGTTTTCACTGTACCAAACAAATTATCGGTTTCTTTTTCAGGTAGCTCTTTTTTGGCAACGAAAATATGGTGCTTGTGCCCAAGGATTGATAAGGATTAAATACTCAGTTCCTAATTACTGATAGTTATATTTTTTATAATAATATTTTTTCAATATAATTTTAGAAAGTTGAAAATACCATCTTGATTTGAAGAATGTTTCATTTGTATTACCCCTGGATTTCGGAACGTTCTTTGTTTTTAAATTTGACTGACAGTAATGGTTTATTTGCATTCATAATATGATAGTTAAATCAATAGAATATTAAATAAAATTATCCATTTTTAATATGATTCTTTTCAGTCATAACGTAATTTCACAGAAATAAAAATAAATTCTCTGTAATTTTTTTTTTTTGAATCATCATATTAATGTAATTCTACATTTTCTGTAAATATTTTTTTTTATGATTTATGTGAATATTTAATAAAGAGTAAAAAAATATATTTTGCATATGATTTAAATATAAAATTACAATTTATTTGAAGGTTGGAAACTTGAGGCAAATTTGAAATTGAAGAATATTTCATTTAAATGAATTTTTATAAGGATAATGTATTTCATTTTATTATTTATTGTACTACATTTATAATAGATTATAAAATTGTGTGACAAAAATTGTGTGACAAATTATTTAGATTCCTATTTTACAATTTTTTTTTTCTGATAATTCTGTAACTTTAAATTTTTATTAAGCAATTTCTGTAAAATCTTCTATATAGTCTTATACAAAACTGGTGTAAGACATTATCCAACTTTAGAAACTAGTATACGGACATTGTATTTTCGAGAAATTTGATATTTTATTTAATATTATAATCACACATTTGATCCTTTTTTGTTTAATATATCGATGAAATTTATAAAGGATTGTATTTATTACAGGATTTTGATAAAATTACTTGTCCTTTCGATTATAAATTATCTTGATATAATTAAAAATTTGTATCTTATCATATTACAAAATCAATATCATTATCATTTTATATGAAATAATCACATAATAACAAAATTGTACAGAGTTGACGAATCACTTTGTAAATTAAGCTATATTTATTCGAAATATCAAAATTGTAAGGGTATTTTGGAGAAACAGAAAATCGCTTATATCAACGCTTTATTATCCGTTCATTGTAAACTTTACAAGTGAATGATATTCAAATACATATGGCACTTAATTACATATTTTTATCCTTTTTTTATTTTCTTCTTATTTGTCATATTTTTGTGATTTTCTATCCCAGAATATGACCGGCAACATACCATTACAATATATTTCAGCTTTGCAGCTCATTTGAAGGATGTTTTCCATCCAAATTAAACATTATAAACGTTCAAAGCCTTCTGTAAAGAATAATTAATTAAATTATTAAAAATGACTACATATTGAATTAAATTAATATTAATCGTTTTCCATTTCTTATTTTGTTTAACATTATTATCATTTCCATTTTTATTTGCAAATCAATACTTCATTACAGCTTGTTGCACAATATTTTATATACTTTTTCATCAGTTTCTATTTTTTGTATTCTCCTAAATCGATTGATTTACATAAAAAATTCTGATCAATGTTTTTTCATTCAATAGATACAACCACATAATTTAAATGCATTTACTTGAATCCTTGTAAAAAAACAAAAAAAATATATTTTTTTACATTTCAAATTGTTAACTATTCAATGCTGATATGTCACATTATTTTCAGTAACATCTCTTTTATCTATAGAACACTTAATGAAATATTCATGATTTTCTTCCAGGATGAATAGGAATGTATTTTTTTTTCTATTTTGAAGAAATAAACTCTGTAATAAAATCGTAACGACTTTGTGAATGAATCTTTAGGTAAAGTGTAGTTACATATTTTATGTTTAAAAAGTTGCTCAAGAAGAATATCGAAAAGAAGAATACAATATTTTGAATAAGTATCTTAAATATAAAAAAAAACTTGCAGAATAAATGATGAAATTCAATGAAATCGTTTCAATGAATGAATTTATTTTCAAATCATTTATTTGTATTTTAAATAGTTAAATTGAATTTAAATAAATTTAATGATTTATTTTCAGTTGTTTTATAAATTTTATAATTTAAAAATAATAAGAAAATTAAAAAAAAAAAATCAATTTTTACAATAATTTGTCATTTTTATTGACTTTTATTTAAGATGTAAAATTAATAGAAGATTTTGCAGTTGCAAGGTTTATATAAGATGCAAATGGAGAAGATGTGAGATAATATTCTATTTCAAACAGTAACCGTCAACAATAAACTTATACAAACTTCCTTAGAGTAAGAAATAGTTTGAAGTAATTCGGAAAGTAAATTGGTGCAATAATTGAATAACTAGCTATAAATATTTAAGTTTACCGTCAATCAAAACTCTTAACAAAAATAATTCAAATTCTGATTGAATTAGTTATTATAATTAATTCAAGCGTAATAAAAATCACATCATTTTAAAATATTTAATTAAACTTAATATTTTAGTTCTGGTTAATGAACCATAAACAAAAAAACTATAGTCGTAATTAGAAATCCCCAAATTTTTTATATGCTTTCAAAATATTATTTAACAAAATATTTTTGATATCATTTCAATGTAACCCTTTAAGAAAAAAATATTTTAACGAGCCTAAATCGAACTGCTTCTTAACTGTCTGCCTTTTCATAAATACAATCACAAAAACATATATTATTTATCTTCTCAAAATCAGTTCGTAAGCGTATCGTTTTTTGTTCGTTTTTAGCTAACTCGTTCTTAATGTATAAGTAGAAGTAGGTGAACAAGGACTGCAGTTCTATTAGACGCTTTTCGCTTGTGTTATACGGAAATTATGTTAAAATATTGTAATTATATTATAATCTTCGATATATAAAATAAAATTAGTTCGTTTTCATAACGAAAATGGCGGTACATAAACACACCAGTCTTTGCGTTACGTTTTTATACCATTTTTAGCGAGCTCTATACGTAGTACCAAAACAAATTTCTTCGTTTATTTTTCTACTCTTCCTATTCTAACATTTACGTTTACAATTGGCTAATGACATAACGAAAAGAAGTCTTGTATGAAAGTAATGACTTCGCTAGCGTTTCGCAATCGAACCGGTTTTCTTAGAGGGTGAAAATGTAATTATGTCAACAGCTCTGGTGTCTGATGCTAATTCTACACATAAACAAAATCAAATAATGAATATTCTGTCATATCGTATATCCTTCTAGTTATCAAATTAAATTCGTATTTGATGTCAAAATATAATCAATCCCACACTTTAAATGAATGCTTTTAACAAATTTACAATATTGGGGAATTCCCTTTGGATTAATAAAATTCGGATCGGTTAGACTAAAAATTTGGTTTATGTCAAAAAAAAAAATATTATTTGTTCAAATAGAAAAAATTGTATCTACAAAAACGATATAAAATTCATATAATCTAAAACACACACAGAATTATTTGGTCTACAGCACATGATGAAGGCGTAGGCGACGATGACAGAGTTTAGTTCAAGGATAAAACAATAAATTTGGAATATTATGGGACATGTGGGAGTCTATAAAAGATATTATATATCATCAATGATTTTTTAAGATTATGAAATTTTATATTTAGGAAAAATAATATTTAGCGCATTTGAAATCAGTGGTGTGCAGAATAAATATAAATTCGGTAGGTATTTAGAGGAAAAAATGAAATGCAAAATGATATAGATAATAATTGAACCTTTAACTATTTAGTTAGTTTGTGTTTCCCTTTACAATTCCTAACATTGGACCACGCTTATGTTAAACAATCATCATAATTATGAAATTCCGATGGATAAAAAAGCATGAAAATTCTTTGAATTAGAGTTATGATACTCATATTGTATATTTCATTGTAATCTAAGTTATTATTATTTAATTAATAAACTGGAGACCATTAATTTAGTGGCCAAGTATTTATATATATTTTGACTGCAACTAGTAAAGTCCTATATAAAATTTAAAACTATTTATAAGTTGAAAAATGCTGATGAAAGCAAATTATAATTTTGAATATTTGAAAACATATTCACAGTATAACTATTTATAATCTAAAATACTTCCATCAACTTTTCATATTTATAATTATATTTAATAATCACTGAATCAAATTTGAATAACTAAAATTGATGAAAATATAAATGAACCCAAACATTAAAACATTATTTACATAACTTTTCAACATTAGTAAACAAAATTTAATTCATCAATTATTATTCAAAAACCAAAAAAAAAAAAAAATTATACGAAATTAATTCAAAATTATTTTGGCTATTTTTGGCTTGCTATCCAATCAAATCAATGCCAATTTTATTATATTAATTATGTTTTTGAATATTTCAAATGCATTAATGCCAAATAAACCCATAATAATTTATATCTATATTTATATAGCAGAAAGCATAATAATTCCATAAAATAAATGGAATCCATTTAAAGATTAAAAGATGTTCTTAAAAAAAAATTATATAATCTAAATATTTATTAGTAGCTATAATAAATTCATTTTGTTTAAATCCAGAAAATTGTGTACGATTATATAATGTTTAATTTTTCTGCTGATGAAATCAAATTACTACTAATTTTCTAAGTTTATTATTTTCTGTTAAAATGCCTAAATTTTCTACTTATTCCATTTTCTTTTTTTGAATATCCCCAGAACCGGATATAAAACCCTACGAGAATTGAAGGATTTTTATGATTTCTTTTACCAAAAAAAAAAAAAAAAAAATCTCAAATATAATATGAAAACTATAGGGTAATAATTTAAGAATACTAAGCAGTCTAATTTGATATAAAAGGATAAGATAATTTATAAAGCGTTTTAGTCGAAAAAAAAAATGTTTCTATCTCGATTTTAATGTAATCCATAATATTTTTTATTCAGTAGATTAAGGAATTTCATTTTAAACATTTTATGTTTTACTATCAGCGTTTGGTTTAGTCAAAAATTAGACTGGACCAAATTTTAGACTGGACAATATAAGAAAACATGTTTTAATATAATTTTCCCAAATCTAAAATCTTCTATGTTGAAATTACCTTATTAAAGATGTTTTGTAGGACCCCTGGATTTAATTTTTGTGTCAGTCTACGCGATTTATATTCGGTCCTGGTGTATTGATACAATTTTTGATTATTTCCATAATAATTTTGTATATTTGAAAGAATTATAACATTCCATTTGTATAATTCTTATCATACCCCCAGCTTTAACTTGTATAAATATCCAATCACTATTAGTGAATTAGATAAGTTATAAAATGATATAGTGTCCTTAAAATCATTTAAATTCCTTTTCTATTCATAAGATCTGATAAGGAAAAAAATCAGTCATTTATATTCATATTACTATACAAAGTTTTATTATAGTTGAATTTTAGGGAAAGAAAATCATTGATTTAATGCAAAACTCAGCATCTTATTTGTTGGCATAGTTTTACTTATTATACAGATAATAAGGAAAAAGCTTTACAAGGTCGAAAAAAAGGAAATATTGCTACTATAATAGTAAAATCCCAAATGTACAAAAAATATATAATTGTATTGGAATAATTTCGTAAAGTAGGTCTACAACATTTTTTTTCCACCAGAGAGTCTACTCTATAAAATATTTAATTTCCCTTTATTTATTTCATTGTAACATGTTAAACACTTTCAACATTTATATAAAGAAAAATCACGCGAATTCCATAGTCGACACTACATCAGCAAAAACATATCCTTTTGTCGTCCTTTTTAATACATTTGAGAATTAGAATCTATTAGATTGTATTAAAATTTCAGATAATTGACAACAATTGAAATAGATAATATAAATTTGTAATACGACTAGGTACCTAAGAATACATAATACATAATTTATGTATGCTGAAGGTTTTATCAGAGATGGCCTGATGAGTAATTCTGAATTGCTCGAAAAATTGTAGAAAACTCTAAAAAAACTTCAAAATTTATAGGAAAGTGTAGAAATAACTAAAAAGTCGGAATATAAATAAGATATTTATATGATCAACCACTGTCAAAAAGAATGTTGTCAATGAAATATAATGTCAAAAAGGATATGAGAAGGTAGTCAGAGAGTCCATAAAGTCGAAAAGTATAGTTTTTTAACGTTACTGATCTCTGGTTTTAACTGAAGTGGAATAATGTTTTTTGGGATTTCGAAAATAATATTTTCCTTTAGGTATTTTTTAAAGGGACCATTAGTCTAATTTTTAGTAAAAATATTTTTAGTAACTTTGTGTTATTTGAGTATAAAAAGATTTTTTTTTTTTGTTTGGAAAACAAAAAATCATGAAATAAAAATGTTTCCTTACAAAAGGAATTGACTAAAGAAAAGTTTTTTACGTGACAGAGCAAAACCTTATAAATATTTTTTTTCGGTATTCTAAGGATTTGTTCCTATTTTAACCTTGTTATAGAAAAAATTAGGTGAAGGTTTTATGTATTACTCAAGGTTTATTTTATATATGTACACTGTTTTTATATTTAAAAAAAAATATTTTTACTTTTGATTTATTTATTTTTAAGTAAAAAAAGTTTAAAGGTGAAAAAGTATAATAATATAATGTAAAAAGAAATTAACGAATTGGTACAATTTTCAAATTCGTACAATTTTCCAAATAATAATTTACCCGATAACACCCACAGTGTGTGAGTGTGCTATTTCCAACACGCACAGTGTGAAAAACGCTCTGTTTTCCAGTAATTCGGTGGACACTGATAGTTTAGCAACCGATTTTGGTCAGAATATTGAACCTACAATTTATTCGGCATAATGTCAGTCGATAATACATTTATATATTGTTGAATCAGTAGTATTGGTTTGACGTACGCGTAATTTGTACAAACTCAGTAAAATGCATTTTAATGTTAAAACAATCACAGGAATAATGGAATCTTCTAATTTTTGCTTCAAAAGTAAGCTGATTTATTACCTTTCTTAAATTGCCTAGTTTAGGTTTATTTACCACAGAATAGGGTTGTCGAAAATGAATGTTACTTATGAATTTTGCTTTAAGTACATAAAAAACAATTTATTTTGATTCACTCCACATTGTAATTTATTCTATTTGAGGGAATCACGTAAAATTATTGCAAAGTTTTAATAATTGAACTTATTTTAACTGGCTACGTACGAGAAATTAATATTGAAAATGTTATCGTTGAAAATATTAAAAACCCTAAAAACTTATAGATCTCCCATTAGGTTAAATTTGCCAATTTTGGCGTATACGACAAACCAATATTGAGCCGACGATATATATGCATATTTTTTATACACATATTTTTGTGTAATATTAATAAATTATAAAAAAGTTAAAAAATTATATTGTCCTATGCTGAATTTTATTTTTTATTAAATTATGATAATTAAATTATTTTATTAAGTAACAAATTAATATAAAAAAAATTGGATTTAATATTAAAATATTTCGGCAATAATATTATAAATGAATAAATACATAAACCTATTTTCATAAAGGACTTTAATGTAAAATAATTAATTATAATTGTCAACGCAATGATTTAATAAAAACAATAAAATTTTAATTATAACCTTAAATAACACCAATTAAATATTTTTGACAGTGTATCGATTTGATTATATTGTAAATGTTGGTTTTTAAATTAATTTTTTTCTTTTATTTGTTCTGTAATAATCTGATTAATATTATAATATTGTAAAAGGAAAATCATAAAATTTTCAATATTTCATTAAATTTATTATAATTGGTTCTTGTCAAAATTACATAATTTTAATAAACTTACACAAACCATAGATTTTTAATTAAATAAATTTAGATATTAAATATTTAAATTTTCATTTTTATAATATTTTATCTTATTCAATTATTTTATTAAAACATGCAAGGCAAAATGAATCTACACCATAATTTCAATTACTTATCTGCCATTATAATCTCTTAAAAATGTATGTCCTTGAGTTTAAATCTTACATTCAATTTTCATTTAATCCTTTTCGTGTCATCACATAAAATTTGTCATTTTCGTAAATATATTATGAAAATTTATATATTTTTCGCAAAAAGGATCTTCACCCAAAAAAAAAGAAAAAGATTTTTATATAAAACATATATTACTCGTTATTTAATATATTTTGTATATAAATAAAAGAAACTAGAGCAAAACGAATATTAATTGATATATAAAAAAAAAACTAAAAACATCCTTTACATTTCTTGAGAAACTCAAACTATTCAACTCCTTCAATGATTTTTAAGAATGTTATGTTTAAATGGCAACATCGCATTGTCGTTATAGAATTTATAATGTATTTCTTAGCGAATAGTTCCATATCCAAAAATAATATGTGTGCATACAACATACATAATTAATACTGCATAAAATTTCATCAAGACATAATACTGCCACAATGTCTGCAGTAGAATGCAGTCAACAAATTACTAAAAAAAACTATCAAGTTAAATTGAATTTAAATTCCTTGGCAGAATTTAGTGTATGCAAATCACTATAAAATTTGTACAGAATAATTAGAAAAAAATTATTTTAATCACTTTCATACTTTAAATATCTTATACTCAAGTCGTACTCAAGTAGATAAACTAACAGTTCTAGTTAAATCAAAAGTAAAAAAATCTTATGAATTAAATTTATCTAAATATTAATTAAATTTAAACTAAACTTAATAATAAATTCATACAGAAAATAAGAAATTCTGAAGAAATTTAAATTATATTTAATATTGTCAAAATAGCTACATAATCTCATTTCATGAAATTTCGAAATTATTCTGCATTATGTATTTATTTATTTACATTAACATATCATATAGCAAAATGGCATTAACAAACGATGACGACATAAATTATCGTTGCACAGCAAGCAGCAATAATTCAAAATGTTTTCAACAATAAAATTTTTATTCTGTGGCATCCAACTTGAGTAAACGATAAATATTTTCCATTTTTTAATTGAGCAAATTAAATAAATGAAAATCTTAAAATTATTTTGTTTTATATTTTGGATTTTATCCTATGGATAAATTCTAGCTCTAAACGAAATTATGGTTTCAGTTTGGTTTAAAATTTGCGTTATGTATTTGACGTACAATTTATAAATTTAATTCTTTGTACATAAAATACATAAATTAATCATTTAAATAGAAAATATTTATATAAATGATAAATAAAAGTTACCATATGTAAAATATTAGAAATGTTATGAAAATATAATTTGATAAAGGCTTTCAAATTCGTTTTGTTTCTTGACTTTATGTCAAGAATGCCTAAAACTTTATTACTAATAAATAATTAGTTTTTCCCAAATTTTGGAATGTATGCGATGCTATTGTGATAAGGCGGTCATCTAATTACAAAATATTAAGAAATCACAAATTTCTGAATATTTTAATCATAAACCAACTCATGGTATGGAAAATCCGATTTGTTCTGTTCGATAGTGAAGTATGTAGTTAAAATATTTAAATATTTAAAAAATTCGAGGTTGCAAATTTTATTTCTGTAGAGTGTAGAGACTATAGACAAGTCAGATTATTACACGATTTAATTTCAGTTTTTAACATATTTTTATTAGATTTTCCTATACTTGTAAACCTTCTAATTCACGGAGCTCATTATTAATGTAATTATTAAAAAAATAATTAATTACAGCTTCCGAAATTTGATGATCCCATTATATGTACTTCTGCAAACTAAACCCAACAAATTGAAATGCTTAAAAAAATAAAATAAGAAAATTTATTTAGAAAAATGAACTATTGAGTCATTATCCTTAAATAATAGAGTTTTTTTTACCTGTTATTTAAAAGTTTTTCATTTGAATTTCCTGCATTATACAATTTTTAATAGTTGACAAACAAACTTTGCAAATGAAATAATCCACAAAAACAAATTCTTGAAAGAAAAATTTCCAGCTCAAAACTATTTCTTCAATTAAACTTTCCGTCGTCCTCCATAAATTTTCTTTTATAAAATTTCAATAAAATATAAAACTATTATTATAAAAATTACAATTTTTTTTAAACCGCAGCTTTCAAATTCACAATAGGGTAAAAAAAGGGATTTACGCTCTGACTGACTTATACAAAACTACAATAAAACTAAAACTGCGAAAGCAAAACTTTTAAAAAAATTGTAAAGAATTATTTTTGTAAAAGTACATAAGAAAATAATTTTATTTTGTATTTATTTATTTTGCGTAAAATTGCATTTTTCTTTTGTCAAAGGATATTTTCCATACACAAAATAAACAAAGAAAATTTTGGTTTTTACTGGGACTTCAAGTAACAATTTTCTAAGCATTTTTTGATATCACTTCATACGTCGGAAACTAATTTTTTAAAGATTCTTATCTTTATAATTTAGTGATGTTTTTTTAAATAAAAATTGGAATTTATTATATCTATGACGTAGATAGTTACAAAACGTTCATAGGATGACAATGACAACTAAAAGATTCTTTAATATTCTTTATTATGTTAATAATAGCATAATATTTCTGTCTCCAACTAAAATTAATTTCCGTAAATTATATTAAAAATTGCTTTGACAGATAAGTTTTCCAAATAATTTACCATTAATATATTTAGATTTAAATTAGATTAGCAAAAGAAATGAAAGATTTATGAGAAGAATTACATAAAGTTTAAAATATTAATAAATTTTATTAGTTCATTAAGTAATTTTAAATTTCGACTGTACTATCGGGTGTTGTGTACCAATAAAAAGTACTTCATTTTAATTACAAGTAGTTAATTTTTACAATTTATGTTTCCAGTTAATTAAAGCTTATAGTGGCCTATTGTTGGGGATATAATCCCCCTTACTAACTAACTAATTAAAGCTTAATGTGAATTTTTTAACAAACATGTAAACATACCACCACAAAGATCATAAATTATTCTCATGGTCTCCTTAACAAGTCACTAATTGCTATGCTTTTGAAAATAGAATGTACTATGAATTTCAACAACACACAATTTGATCAACTAACCATAGAGCATCACAAATGCGGTTTAAACAAGCCGGTCGATTTAATATATTCGTTATATCAAGTAAAATGTCTATAAAAATCCAGAATATTCCATAAGTATTGTGTGAACAGCCTTGCTTATGTTACATCAACTGCGGCCATACGTTAATTATTGTAATTTTTCTTGTAACTAATAACTAGGAGAGCTCAACAGAAAAAATAAAATCGAAATATCCTTGTAAAATATTAGTTACGATTTGGGAGATTTCAATAAAATAATAACTAAAATGACAATTTATATTAGATATTATTATTAAAAGTAATAACGTTTTTACTTCATTTTCAAATGTTAGGCAATCTAAAGCATTAGACATTCTTATAATAAAAATAATATGTCATAACAATAATAAAATTGATAATAATTACAAATTTTTTGCAGAAGTTTATTGCAGAATATCATGTCAGTAGTGCTGAAGCATACAAATAAATTTAATACTTTATTACTTTTTCGACATCTCAAATGCATTTATATTACCAAAATTGATAGGACACATGACATGAATAATAGCAATTCCTTAAGGAATTAAACCGAAAAATACCAGATATTAATTTCAAATACAAATTTTGTTAATTAGACGAATTACCATTTGTAATTATTTCAAAAATCTCATGTAGAATGTTGATAAATATTCAAGTTTTATTTATTCTGTCAGCTGTCGTTTATGTTTGTAAATAAGATTTACAAAATATTTCACCAAATATAAAATAATAAGATCTCTTTACATTAAATAGCATAGAAGTAGACATATATTGTGTTTAGACAAATTTTGAATATATAATCTAATTATTAAGGTTTTACTTTCAACAAAATTTAAATTGCATAAACTTTTAAGTTTGTTCAAAATTTTTAGAATTCAATAGAAAACTAAAAATATTAGCCATCCAATAGCCATTTTAAATTTAAAGTAAAATAAATTTCCAAAATGATTAAATGCTGCACAAATTCATCAGATTATTCCAAGAAAAGCTAGAAAATAATTTTTTGAATTTCAATGTGTAAACACCTTGTCGACAAATGACAATTGGAAAATTTGTTTTTTAAAAAAGAAAATTGAAGCTAAATAAAATTTAAATTGAATTTCAAAGATATTAACCATTGGTCCATATTATTTTTAACACTATTTTTTTAAATACCTTATCTCCCCAACCTGGAAAACGAAAATTCGTATTTCAAAATGATTTTTTTCAACAAAAACTTATGAACTTCTGGCTGGAATTAAATAATTTCAAATTATCATAAAAACAATTTAATAAATTAGGTAAATATTTTAATTGAATTTTACTTAATTATGAAACTTACAATTTGTAATTAATATTTTGCTTCAAAAATTCAAACTTTCTTGCAGTTGTTATAATATTAGTTAACAAGATTTTGATGTCCTGTCATATCCTGCGTATATATTGATAATTTTAGTTTACAATTCATGCTTCTTTATAAATTATATCGATTACAAAATGTTAATAATCTAACTAAGATCTAAGACTTCATTTATATATAAATATATTACAAGGACTTCATAAATAAAAGGATTTCATTTATTTTAGATGATTTTCCTTATATTTTCCTTATTTATGTTTATTCTCGATGAATTATTGCTTTTTGTTGGATTACGATTTCAGGCAAAAAATCATTTCCAAGTTAATAATAATAAAAAACGAAATTCTTCATCTAAATATCCTTGGGATATAGACAGATTTTACAAGAGTGTGTGCTCGTTTATGTATAGTTTAAAGAAGAAAACTTTTGTGATTATAAACACTCAAGTTTTCCTTTAATTATATATTCTATTATACAAAATCTTTATCTATAGATTGAATTTATATAAAGAAAATTAGTTTCTAAAGGCATCTAAAAAGGTAAATCTTTATATAAATATAAACTAAATGTTCTTAATATAAATTAATATTAACATTTATATGTTTCAAAAGTAAAACGAGGTCAAGGATTTTCATTTAAATGCTTTATAGAGGTAATTTGTTGAAAAGAAAAAACAAATTAATTAGAAAATGTGTGCTTTTATTAGCTACATAACTTAAATAAATGATAATATTTGAATTCATTTTGATTTTATTTGCTGGAAATTGCTTTTAAATTTTATAAATATGGAATCATTAAAAATGATTTATTTAGTTTTATAGATTACGATATCAAATGTTTATGAAAAGATACGTAAGTATTCTCTATATCATAAATCAATTCGTCGATTCGCGTTGAAAATTATTAATTATATTAAAAACTTACGCACTACTCGCCCTATTTCTCGAAAATTAAATACTACATAAATTCATACACTGACAATTTATTTTACATACGAATGTGCTGATATTATGAGTGCAACAAGTGATAACGAATCCGTATTTCTATAAGGATGAATTATGAATAATAAACCTTTAATTTTACGTCAATTGCTTCTGTTACATTTAATATAAATCTAAAAAAAAAACAAGTAATTACAAGAATGAACTGAAATATAATTTAATAATTGCTTCGTTTTGCATGAGTAACGCAACTTCCTTAAATATTTTAGTTTATTGAATGAACCAAAATTCTATAACATTAGTTAAAATGTTATTTCGAAATTACGTAAAATAATGACATAATTTCAAGTGGCCTTTTAATATTTGTAAAACTTTAAACTGCCAACGACCATTTTTTATTTGTTTAATTTTTTTGATCTAGTCAAAAAATGCCGTATGCAAAGACTACGCTGGCTAGGTCATTTTGTGCGAATGGATGATACATCCCCAGCCAAAGCTAGCTTTGACTCCAAATCTGAGAAAAGGCGCAGAAAAGGGAGACCATATCTTCCTTGTAAGGACGGTGTTGAAGCAGACGTGACGATGCTCAACATTACCGGAAGCTGGAAGAATGCTGCGCAGGATGGAGTCCTATGGAAACATAGTCTTTCCTCAGCCCTAGCTCACTAGATGTGTAGCGCCGAGTTAGTAAGTAAATAATTTATTTAACGATGTGCTGAATATTGAATTTGCTGGATTCGCCATTTGAATTCTCTGTTCATTTTACAAATTTAAAACAATTTGGTTTTAATTAAAAGGACGAAAATCAACAAAATAACGATTTAATTTCCGGTTTACAATCGATTCATATTTAATTAAAATATTTATTATGTTTTTTTAAATATTGGTCATTACTTTATTATTAACTAAAATAATTTAATTTGAAATTATTATATTAAAAAAAGAATTTCTTTTTTAAATTTATTTCTATGGAAATATATAATAAATTTGTTATTTATATTGAAAAATATCAGATTTATGTTTCCTCTATTTTTTTTTTCCAAAAACTGTAATTGATTTTATACAAATTTCAGAACATAAAAAAATTGTAATTTCATTATAAATATTTCGTCGATCAATGGAAACACGTTCCACACGAATGGTAAAAAAACTAGAGTGTAAAATGAATTTCTTTTTTGTTCATGTTCAAGGCATTCACTAAAAAAATATATAATAAAATCCTTTTTATTATCAAATGCAATATAAAAAAAAATAAATTCAATCTAAAGTTCTACGTTATGCGTTCACTACAAGTCCATTTTAATTTCTGTTTTTCAATATTTTTTATACAATAAATATCAAATATAAAAGTAGACCAACAAAAAAATAATGCAAAATGTAAAAAAATGCGAATGTGAAATTCGAGTCCTGGTCAATTCCGGTTTTTCATGATATTATCCTTTATTTATTGAATTTATTGTGGGCACTTTTATTTTGATTATCGTGCCGGAATGTGAATTTATTATTACATTTTTGTTAGCTACGAGATTTACATAATTTAATAGAATTTTCGAATTGACCCAGTAAATTTTAAAAAGTTTTTACTTAGTTTTGGAATAATTTAAGTGAATGTGAAAATAAATATGAATATTGAAATGGATTTGTACTGTTGTAAAAAAAAACTTATGTTTATATTATCATAAAATATAGCAAAAAAAACTGAATTTTCATTGTTGAAAATTTAAATTTAATAAATAACTTTTTTAAACTTGGTCAATTAGAAAACTTTTAATGGTTAATGTGGTGCCAATTAAACTTATATAAAATAATATTCACATAAGTTGAAATGGATGTAAATAAAGAAGTAAATAGATTTTAATTGGTACTGAGATTGCAAGTTGAAAAAATGGGAATTACTCAACTGTTCCATGCGCAACAATATCTTAATAGAAATTATTAATCCATTTGAATTAGTTTTGGCGATTTAGTTTAGGGTATATCTGTAAAATTACAGGTACAGTGGGTAGCAATCAAAATTTTCCAATTAAATAAAGTATTTTTTACAAAGCAACATTTGAACAAAATCGTAAATTTTAAGATTTTAGAATTTTACTTGTTAATTCACATTTTTATTAACAAATTTTAGAATTATGTCTCAAGTTTTCGTGAACCAATTTCAACCAACATCTAATTAGCTATTCTCCTACATTATAAAGTTTGGTATTGAAATTATTATGAATTTTTGAAGTAAATGGTTATTTTAAGCTTAAAACATGTAAATCCATAAAAAACTTTAAAAAGAAACACAATCCAACTAAACAAAAGGATTAGAAAAATTACAAAAATTTAAGTATCAAATCAATCCTAAAAAAAAAACCTTAATTTTCTTTAGCCATTGTAAAAAATTATTATAGCATAAATTTCAACTTTGAATATAAATAAAATCTTCATGTCAAAATAATTTTTACGGTCACATTTACTTTAAATTAAAAAAAAATTACATAAAAATTCAAAATGTTGAAATTCTTTCAGTTATTTTACAAAAAAAAAAAATCCTCTTCAGACAAATCTTTTATAAGGACTAAAGGCTACCAAAAATAAAATTCACAAAATCCATTTATATTTAACTTTTTGTACAAAAATGAAACTTTTTTGGTTTTTACACTATTTTTACCTTTTCCAACCTTTCATAAATATTTTTTTTTTTTGCGTACATTCACAAATTTGAACATTTTGTGGTTTTGATATAGGAACAAAATTATATTGTGATAATCCCTTTCGAGAACCATCACGAAAAGTAAACCAATTGACATGGAAATAAAAAGGTTTACTGAAATAAAAGAAAAAATAACTTAAATTCTTGTGATGTCATTTAAAAAAAAAGGTTTTTCATTTATTTGATTAATTGAAATGTTTTAATTATTTTATTAAATATGTAATACTAGAATTTTTAATGTATTAAATATTGTAATTTGATATAATAAAGTTTTTTTAGTCCAATAAATTTTGTAATTTATAAGCAATCATTGAACATGGCACTCAATTTCATAATGTTTTTATATAGGATATTTTGGGTCAACAACGCACAATGGATGACGATATGATAATTTATGTGTAATGCTCAAGCAATGGCGTTTGCTGTTTTAATCAGCTGTTTTAAATTATTTAAAAAATTCTGAATAATATGTTAATTATTTATTATTAGAATGAACTTTAGGTGTCAAAAGGAGGCAATTTCAGGTGTTAAAATTGTTCGTTCTGAATTTTGCGTTCTATTTTTAAAATTTATGAATTATTGCATTGATTTTATGTACTACCATAAAGTGTGTTACAGCACGTCGCCGTTGCGTATGCTGAAAGTAACTAAGGAGTAAGACAAACATTTCCAATATTAATTAGTTCATTATTTTTACCACGACAACTCGACACCATAAAATAAGTTTAACCATTATTGGAAGATGACTGTGAATATTATAGAATACCAAATTATATTGCAAATAAAATAAATAATTCAATTCCCATTAAAAAGACTATTAAATTTTAATAATTCTCTTTGGCTACTTTAAATATTTACATTTTTTCGATAGAATTTTTATTACAGAAACATTTTTCTATATACAAGTTTAAATTGTCTGTAGCAGAGATTTTTAAAATAGCTAACTGAAAAGCAACAGTTCTGCTTAAATAAATTACATTTTATTTTCTTAGTTATCGTAGTTTTTATATTAAATTTTTTTAGAGTAAATTTTGCGTTTTATTTTGTTGTCAGCCACGAATTAATTGTACCAAAAAAAAATCAACTTTTTTAAACTTTAATTTCTTCTATACTGAAACAAACCACCGACTTTTTGGCACTTAAACATATTTGGAAATAATTTTCATTCATTCAAATTAACACTAAAAAATATATATTTAATAAATTATTAAAAAATTGTATAATTAAATATTTAATGTTAATTTTAACTAATCTATATTTATTTTTTTTTAATTTACGAATTTTCAATACATAATAATTATAAATTATTGAATTCTTTATATTTTTTGGAAATATTAATTTTCTAGACAGTTCTCTTTGTTGAGATGTGATTATGAAATTTTAAAATCATATAGAATAATTTAACCAATGGTCCTACGTCTTCAACGATAATGTTATAATATCAAATATTTCCCTATCTTTAATATATTGATTGAACTATCAATACTACCTACACCTATTGACCGTCAAACATATGGAAACACAAAATTTTGTGAAATATTACTCACAATCTAGGTCTAAGAGTAGGAGACCCTCGGTATCGTTAATGATTTATCATTATAACTTGAAATAATATTGTATCTAGCAGGGGTTCTCTTTCCAATATTATCCTAACCTACAAAGAAGTTTATTCTAGTATTTAAACCACCTCTTAAAACTCGTTTCAAAGAAAGCTTGTGTTAATAAACATTTATTTGTTGAGGTATACATCTTGGTTCAATGAAGTAACAGCTTTAAATATTGTAACATTTTCAAAAATATATAAAACTATTTTGTAATTGTGATATTGATGAATATTCTAATTTAGTATTAACAATTTTTTGATATTGATGTGTAATCTTTAAATCTTAAATTGAACTAAATGATTTCATTTAAAAATGAGATAAGTGAAGCCATCTTTTAAATAGGAGATAAAAAGCTAAGATAAACTGAACAAATGAATAGATTCAATCAAAATACTGCAATAGAAAATAATTTTCAAGAAAAATTCTAATATTCACAAAGAACTTAATGCAGTACGAAGCTTGAATTTAAATAAATCACTAATTATTGTATAGTTAATATAATTTTATTACGTGTAATTAATGTAATAAATAGAAGAATGGCAAGAATTGAAATAAAAATGTATTCAGACACTAAGCAATTTCAAGATTATGCGATATTCCTCGTTGCAAAATCCAATAAAGAGGAAATTAATGTAACCAAATTCGAAATTAATTATAAAATTATATTACAAAATTTATAAATATAAATTATGTCAGTGGTCCATATTTCATTTGGAAAAGCTTTTAAACCTCTTGTGTAAAATCTCAGCTGATTTCGAAAAAAGCAACAGTGTGTTATGCCGAATTTTAAGATTCGGAAATTTTAGATTTTCCATTTATTTGTCATACGCAGAATCAGTTTTTTTTCGGAAAAACTTTTTGTAGGATTCCAAAAAAAGAAAAGAAAATTGTATAAGTTTCTCGGTTATATGCAAAAATTGAAGTTGTTTTTTCTGATGTTATTATTTTTTTGATGCTGATAAAACTTTTGGTCTGGAAAATGTTGATAACGTGTCAACATGAACTATGTATTATGGTAGACTTGTCTTTAAATTGATTTAATTTTCTGCATGTTAGTGTAATAGGATTTTCACTATAATTGAAAATTTTCATTTGCAGATATTTATACTTCTTTTATTTGATAGCTTTAAAAAGGATTTGTTTCCTTGTTTGTTTACTGTCAGGTGTATTGGAAGATAAAAATATATAAATCCTTCAATAAAATATTTTCTTTATTGTTGTTTTCTGTATATGAAGTTGTATGCCCTTGACCAAATTGAAAATTTTCGTATTAAGAATATATAATTTTTGTAGATAATCAAAACTCGTGTTTTTATTTATTGATTGATGTTTTTGATTAATTGGATATTTGATGGACGTAAATGTACGAGTAAATCAAATAAGTGTAAGATTACAATTAAATTCGGATTTATATATTTTTTGATTTAATTCGTTTTAATTGCTTACAAGTCTACGATTTAATTAACAATTTTTTTACAGTAGACTTTTATATGTTAAATACATGTCTGTACAAGGAATATTTTTTGTAACTTGTTGAATATAATTTTATATGGAAAATTTGGAGAACATAAAGGATTAAAAGTCATTTATATGCATTTACATTAGACAGCAAAGATTAAATATTGATATACAATCAAATTCATTTTTAGAATTTAAATCGTTGACAGATAAATTGATGTATGATTATGAACTGTTCAGGGAATGTGGTGTGGGAAAAGGGAAATATAACTGACGATGTCGTATATAAATATTTTATCAGTATAAATGGAATGTCTTTCATTTAATATTAATGGAATCGTCATAAGGATTTTCTTATTCTAAAAATCAGCATGAACATAATTCAGTATTTAACTAAATTCGGTTTGGAAAAATTTAATTTAAACAAAAATTTTGAAATTTGTATGTAAAACTCTACCGGGATTTCAGAAACAATATTATAGTTAGATATCCGCAGTGAATTATTACTTATGTAGTATGAAATTTGAAATTTTATTATGTCTTCCATCAATTATTAGTCATTTGCTAGAGGAAATATTAAATCCTTTTTACTTTATGTGTCATTGCTGACTAAGAATATATAATTAAAGATATTTTCAAGAAGAACAAAAGTTCACGCTTTCATTAAGCGTTTGTTTATCTTTTTACTATTTTTCTCTGTTTCCATAAATCTTTGGAAACAATAATAATGGTTGTAGTAAATATGAGATATAGAGTTGCCGGATTGGGTAAAGTAAGTGACATTCCGCCCTTTAAACTTATAAAGCTACAATTAATTTAAAATAAAGTCATTAGTAAATATATTTTATATAAAAACAATATATTTTATTTCCACGTGTCAGTTAATTCCCAGAATTTATTGATTTTATTACGACATGTAGTTAATACTCTAAATACCATATTTTTTTAGTAACTTCTTCCAATAATATTCTGTAAAGTACATTATTACACAAAATTACGTCTAAGCTTTTCGAAAAAAAATAACATGATCCTATTAAAAATAAATCATTGATGTCACATAAATATTAAATACAACCAATTAAATATCTTAAACATTATGTAACAAGTTAATTACAAAGTTCAACAATTTTTCAAGTTAAATTAAATCCGAAATAATTTTTTTTTTTTTAAAATATATTTTCCATTTTCATTTTAATTAAAATAACGAAATCTTTAATTAATAAAAAATAAATAATAATGTTGTATACAGTGAAGAGCATTTTTTAAATAACCATCATAAAAATATGTTGCATTATAATTTCCTGTTCCTTTTAATTATTATTATATAATTTTTCCGTAATTTCAGAGAAATATTTTCTTTTGTCATCGGATTTTTAAAAGTATTATTTAAATTTCCTTTTTCATTTTAAATTTTCATATGATTATACCAAACAAAAAAATAAATAAACGGATTTTCTTTTAGGATTTATATAGAAATAATATTTGAATGAAAATTTATGTAGTTTCCTGTTAAAATAATTGGATTGCTAGTATCCGTTTATAACAAAAAGGACGGCGGAGTATATTCTGTCCAATAGTTTTATATAAAAAATGTTGTCTGGAGTGACCATAGACTGTTAATTTTACAGTCCATTATCTTTTTCATTCAGAGTATAAGATTAATTTTGTTGAATAACCACGAATTTCAGATAAATTAATAAAAATATATTAACTTTTGAATAGTCAAGACCGCGCATCATACCAAATTGTTGTAGCTTCAAAATATTATTGATTTAGATGGACATTTACTAGGTAATATAAAAATATAACCACTTGAAATGGATAGAACAGACAAGTTTCCCTAAAACTTTTAGATAGTTTCAAAAATTGCTACTTATAAGCACAATAATATAGAAAATTTGGTTGTTTAACAAGGAAGTTCTATGAAATGTTAGTTCATATTAAAAAAGATTTTTTTGTGCAAAAGGAAGTTTTCCAAAAATTCTCAACTTCCGGGTTCAAACTGAAAAAAAAATTATATAATCGGAATTGGTTGCAAATATTAATTTGGAATAGTTTTGTCCTGAATAAGTGATAATCAATCCAATAGTTTATATTTTAAATTCTTGTGGGTTGAATTAGTAATGATTGGTAGCTCCCAATTAATGTAAATACCTTAATTAAGTTATTGCGCCTGCAGTATACAAAAGATCCAGCCAGATAGACAGATATTTAAAATTTCTATTACCTAATCTTTAATAAGAAGTCTGTAAAATGTACCCAGCAAGATTTTTGCGAAAACTTAATATCTCCGTTATGTCTACAGCAACCGTAAATTCGATAAGCTAAAAAATAAACTTCCTGCGAAATACTGTTCGCAATAAGTAATCAAAGTAAACGCAATCCGGTTAGATTTCAATAAGATCATAAAAATATTGCGTTGCGTTGTCATTGTAATTTGTTTTAAAGAGATAGGACGAATAAATAATAAATTCGGTTCGTTCATGTTTACCCACTGTATAATAATAGACTTTTTTTTTTGTTAAATACGGTTACGGGTCTTACTATCTCGAACCCCCAGAGTATTATGACAGTTATCGTGTAACCAAAGTTTAAAGACACATTAGGTACGTTTTAGGTTAACTAAAGGATAATCTATAATATAAATAGAGTTATGTTTACTGAAGGTTATTTTAAGATAAAAGAACAGATAAACTCTTTAACTAATTGCCAGGTTATCTCATGACAACTTGAAGTATAACTCATTTTAATAAGTTAGTTTATGATATACGCGTCATGGCGAGTATTCGCGAAACGAATAGTCGGAGTATTTTCGCACGATATTCCACGCTCTTGCTGAGTATCCACAAAACTCTCAGTTTTCATCAAAAATATTCGTAATTGAAGAAATGACTTACGAATAACTTTATAGTGAACAGATATTTTTGTTAATTTCTAACAAACTGCTCTGTTGAAAACTAAAAAATATTTTTTAAATCATTTTTCTTATATTGTAATTCATGTTTTTCGAATTTTTCTCTCGATTTTATCTAATTACAATTTTTCCTAATTACAAACTCAGAAAAAATAAATTCTGTGGGTAATTAAAAACTTTTAACCGTCCAGTTTTTTCCTGTCTTACAAATTCTTTGGTTATAGCCAACCAATGATGGTTAAATTTAAACTACTAGTTATAAAGTTGCAATTAAAACATTTTGGTCATAATTCCATAAAAAAAAAAATTGTTAAAAAGAGAAACTTAATTTTCCGACTTGAAAATTATGAAAAGGCGTTAGATTTTATAATGAAAAATTGAGTTTTAATTAATGAAAAAGAAAAATCTCTTTTCATTGCCAGTGATATTAATTAAAAATGTACAGATACATTTCCCAGCAAATTTCGCGAAATAAAACATTAATTTTCAAACAAAAGAAATGAAAAGACAATTTAAATTTATGTCTCATTTCTCCTTATTAAACAGAGAGGACAAGAAAACATAAGAAATCAGGATAACAAAAAAAAATCCTCGAAGATAATCTTAAAATTCTGATCATTGATTTAATTAAATTTTGTAAGTTCTTGTGTTTTCTATTATTTCTGATTATTGCGATTTAATAATGAAATCCCAGTAAAATAGGTTAATCTATTCTAAGATATTACGATTTTTCTTTTTCATTTCCCACCCAGGCAACAATGATAAATTTAACTGAAAACTTAAGAAAAATTCAATTTAGACTTCAACAAATGAGAAGAAAAATAAAACTTTGGCTGGAAAACCAATTTGTATATTTGTAAGTATAACAAATAGAAACTTAATCTGAATACAAAATTTTAAAATTTATTAGCTATTTAAATATGTATTAAAAAAATCAGAATTATTGAATCACGAATAAACGGAATGAATTAAAATAAATTATTTATTCAAATCACATTTTCATTTTACTTTAATAGAAATTTGTATAATAATTAAAATATTATTGAATAAATTGAATTAAATAAATTTTAAACCTCAATTTTAAGTCATTATGGCAAGATAATAATTCAAATTTTGTTGTTAGTATGACTAATTATTAACCGGTCAAAATTATGGAGTGCTGTATCGATTCATGATATAAATTATTATGTCAGACCTGAGATGTGGTTTCAGGTGATTGGAGGCAATTGCACCCTAATTGCATATACGAGCCACAATGGTACTTTTAAGGCAACATTTATGATGAATAATTTCCAAATTATTCATAAGTTAATTATCGGCCGCGTTCACCAGATTTAACTACAACTGATTTATTTCTTTGAGCTTATTGTCAAAGATAGCATGTTTGTAAGTAAGCCTTATACAACAATCGAGTTCAAGGTCAATACTGAAGTAGAAATGACAAAGGGCAACCCTGAAGTATATAAATTTTAAACCCCTGGTGAGTTAAGGGCCTGATGAGTTTAATATGATAAAGAAACCCATCATTCTAAAACTTAAGAAATTAAGTTACATTTTTGGTCAAGTTTTCAACATCGACATTACCAGCTAATTTCTTGGCATATAATTGATTTTTCCCAACATAAAATCATAATTTTCCTTAAAGATTCTATAAAAATATTAATCAATTGCCTGGAAATCGATAAAAATTTGAAATTACTTTATATTCTCATCGCATCACTTGCTAATGATTTTAATGTATTTTTTTTTATATTGAATCATTCATTTCAAATATCACGCAAATATTTTAGTCCATTAAAAAGGACTTCCGCAAATGATAAAAAAGAAACGATATTATGAATGCAATTAAATTTTTTCCGCACTAAAAAAAGGTGTTTACAATCTTAAATCGCGGACCACACTAAATACGAACATTTAAGAGTTTGTGATTGGCATTTAATTTAGAAAGATTTTTATCAATTTAATTTTGATTTTGCTTAAAAAATTGTATTCATTCCATAGTGTCATTATTGCTATCACTTAAATTACTTAATTATAATATGAATAATTTTTAAGGTTGTTCTATCCTGATACAAAAAATGTTAAAAAATTTGGTATTCTTCACTTGGCTAGATTTTTCTTTGCCAATTAAAATTTTTATAAATGTTGAAAACTAAAAAAAAAAACGTTCGATATTTTCATTATATATTTTTAATGATTTTATGTTTTTTTGTTATTGTGCTAGAGTTTTCATTTGAACGATTTTTGTTTTTGTGAAAATTGATGAAAAAAAATGTTTCGTCTGCAATTAAATTGCCAACTTTTTTGTCATAATAAACTTTGTCTCCCATTCCGCCATTAAAATTAATAAGGGAAGAATATTCTATACTAAAAAAAAATTATACAAGTAAATAAATTCAAGTTTTAAGATAAATAATAATAAAGATAAAAATATTATAAAATAATTTTATTTTAAATTAAATTAATTACATATTTAATATTTTTTTTTTGGATTTTAAGAATTACGATGAAATTACGATAATAATTTGAAAATTCGGCTAAAGATTACTGAGAGTAATTAAATCTTCCTCATTTTTAAAAGTTTCCATAATAAATTTAATTTTAAAAATAAATTAATCATTAAACGAATTGAAACGTTTATCTCTAAATTGTAAATTTTTAACCGCGAATACGATGGACAACAGTGCAGACCAATAACCTGCAAAGTTAACCAGAAGCAATCCTTATCAGCGATTAAAATAGAACTAATTTACAATTTAATTGAACGATTTATAATCATACTGCTACAGTTTCCATTTATAATTACTATTTTGATCCTTTAACATTGATAACAGAAATTGGTAGCACAGAACTGCTATTAGTTTTTTACTATGTTAAAGTTCCTTTAATTATGATTACAAAATAAATTTATTGAAACTACGAAATTCAAATTTGATATTCTCGAAATATTTTAATAATTTTATTACTAATTGTTAACTAGATACGATCTCAGTGCTAGACGTTCAGAAAATTGTTAATTGTTAGCATTAGGTCAAGATCTTCTTAAACATTAAATATTACAAAGATATTACATTAAATATTAAATTAATAAAAAGTTTATATTAAATATTTTCTAAGTATACTTATTCAAAAGTGCGAGCACTTTAACTTAATGATGCAATTTAATTTAATTTCATTCGTTTCTCCTCTTCATCACATCATCTTATCTTCAACAACAACATAATTGTATCTTTAAATTACATAAATAAAACTGTTGTTTTTTTTACATTTGTGCCTTAAATATTTAAATCTTTAATTTTGCTTTTATTAAAATTCGAAAAATATTAAAATTACGAAGTTGTAATTTAGTGGATATAGAAGAAATTCGTATTTTTTTTTTATTTTACAAATATTTCCTTCGTTACTAATTTTTAGAATATAATTTAAAATTTACGTAAATTGAAAATTTCACAAATAAATAACGTATTTTAAAATTACAATAATTATTATTTGACAGATGGTTGACCACTCAAATTAACCACTAACTTGAAGCAATTCATACAAAAGAGTTTTCAATTTAGTTATTTGGTTCAGAAGTATAAGAACTTTACATTGTCAAAGTATTAAAATAAATTAAGTCAAACAAGTAAGGCAGCTTAGTAAATTCGACCAATTTAAAAAAAAAAATAGTATTTTTATTATTTCTGCAAATGGTAAAAAACATTTTCGTTACTTGAGTCATCAAATCTTTTTAAAAACAAATTCTTCAAAATTTATAGAATAATTATCGTTACAAAATAATCAAATTATATTTTCAAAGCTATTAAAACATTAACTGTCGTTTAAAAATCTTGAATTAATAAATGTCCTAAATCATAGCCCCAGAAAATACTGCATGATATTCATGTAATATTTACAATTTTACGGACACTGAAATAAATCCATTCATAATAGTTTAATTTAACATAAATCTATCTTCATTCCTGCCAGCATTTGTGACATATATATTTATATAGTATACGTAAAATCACATATGTGCAGAGCATTTAAAGTCATATGTAATATATTTTTAGATTGTTTTATTATTTATTTATTTTTACAATTAAAATATAAATTGTTCTTCTAAAAAATATAAAAAATTATATGTTACAAAATATATGGTACAGAAATCCTTGAATATCCTTGTTTTCATTTTATTCAGAAGGGATATAAATTAGTTTTCACAAAAAATAACTAGAACAGTTGTAAATATTTAAGTTTTAGCTCTCGTAGTTTTTAATATTACAAAAATTTGTTAGTTTTTTTTTAAAAATGATAGCATTCATTTACCTTGTTAAATTGAATATGAATTCCATCCGATGAATTACTAACGATAAGCCGCCACCCCAGAATGAAAATTATGTGCCTCTGTGATAATAATGTGATATTTAAATATTTCCGCTACAATTAAATTAATTGTGGGAAACCCAGAATAAGTTAAATGCTCAGTGGAGCTTAGTAAATGACCAGTGAGGACAGGCGGTTTATACAATGGGTTCCAGTTCATAGGAATATCCTAGATATTGAACTGAATATGATCAAACGAGATATTTACCTTCAATTCCGATCCTTAGCTGAAACTAGGTGGAAAGAATTTACCACGTGCAGAACAACGAAAAAACGTGGCCGCTGTATGCAAAAAACAAAACAGAAAACCTCTTAAAACTATCTTATAAGGACACGGATAGAGCTACAGCTGTACACACGGGACACTGGTCAATCCGCGATCCCTTTAAATCGTGCCGTAGCTGTATGGAACCGAACGAAAAAGAGACAATCGACCACTTCATCTACAAGCACCAAGCCCTGACTAGGGTCAGGTGTTGGTCTCTTATAACGTCCACTTCAACGAATTAATCGATCTAGTCAGCGAATGGCCTACGGAAAACTTACACTTTATTAACGCCAACAGTTGCTTTGAAAATAACTACATCCATGCTATGATTCACAAGAATGTGTGGTATCAAAACGGTATTAAAGGGTTTACTTGCACTTCACCACTGACCACTTGAACCAACCAATTTTCAAATTTTATTGACTTTTGGGCTATTTTATTTTTAATATTTATTTTTAAACTGGATGTAGATTTCGTATTACATACTAAGGGTTTTTTTTATATAAAAGTGTACCAGATGCTGAAATAGTTAAATATTTATAATTTAATTGATTTGAAAGAGAAATAAAGTAAAAATTTTGATATCTGGTTAAAATTTCCTATTCAATTTCTAATTTTATTGAAATGAAATAAACTCTAATTGCAATTGTTTTGATTGAATTGTATTTTTCTTGAATATACTTTTACTTCGAATAAATAATTAACACAACAATATTAAAATAATTATAAAGTCCTGCAAATAATCCCCAAATATTTTAAACAACATTTTTATGCTGACATTCAACATTTTTTATCAAGATTCTTTTAAAAATCTTGAAATTTTCCAAAAAAAAAAACTTTTTTAATTCTTGACCTGCACCTGCACTTTTTGAAGCTAAAGAAAATTGGAAAACTTTTAACAATAGTTTCGTTCCGTTCAATTTTATTTATTCAACTTAAAATTGTAAAAATCATATTGGAAAAATCTTGATGAAAAGACCTTACATTTTGTAAGTTGATTATTATTTTGTATTGTCGAGTGTTTACTGACAAAACTTTTTTGATTCAAAACTTTGAAAACTTATTACAGAAATTTTGAAATCTTAACATAAATTTAAATTAAGTTTTTATATAATCTGACAGAAATTATTGGTAACTCTTTAAAATAATAATTTCGAAAATTTGAATAAATTTAGTCGTATTATTTTTATTTTCGTAATAAATGTTTTGACTTAAGTAAATACACAGAGATGTCAAAAGTGCTGACCGTGACCTTCTAATGAAAATATTGAACGCAAAGCAAAGTTTTAGGCAAGTCAAAGTAAAGTGGAGCGGAAGTAGGCAAATTAAAAAGCGATACCAACTTCCATAACCTTTCATGTGAAAAATTATGTTGCCTGTAGAAGACTGGGTTATTATTTTACTAGTGTGAATAATTAATTACACACAACAATTTAAATTTCATAAACTATAACAAATAATTATGTTTCTAAGTATAATTAATTGTCACATTTTGTTTTACTATAATTAACTAATGCAAATAATTGGAAGCATTTAAAATTTATCTTTTTGCTGATATAAATTATTAAACCGATATTTATAGTTAGGAGTTAGGAAGGAATTTTAGTTAAATAACATAAATTATGTTTTGAATTTATTATTTATTGCATTGGACTTTTCAGAACTTTGAACCAATGACATTTTAATCTGAGTAGAAATTTTATGGTCCAAACATTTTTTATTATAAATTGTATTTGTACACTATAAATTAATTGGAGTCCATAATTTTTATTATATGAACTTTATTTGATCAAAATTTATATATACTTAAGTAGAATTTCTGCTGAAGATCGAAGGATATAAAATTATTTTAAATAATTTATTAAATTTATACTGAAATTTTAATATTTGAAACTTTTACTAAAATTGAATATTTATTATTTTTTGGTGATTTGAACATTTTGTGAATATATAAAGTTGAGTAGAATAAAATAACTAATCTAAAAGTTGAGGTTTTCCTATTAATTAATTATATTTTGACTTTATATTACAAATTCCTACTCGATTAATTTAATTTGTTTTGATTATACCACAAATTAATTACAAGAAATTAGCTTTGTATGAGAAGCAGTAATGAACATATGGCGAAACCATGAAGTAGAATTGATTGATACAAATAAAGGGTAAAAAGAAACTTAATTTTGCTTTAATTTGTGGTTGGAATTATTTAAAAAAAACTTTGGAAAAATATTATTGAAGCCCTTAGCAAATATTTATGTTTTAGATCAACATCGCCTTGGAATATAATCAAAAATTTGAATAAGACTAATTCTGCCCCTTCTGAGAGCCGCAAATAAGTTATTTCTTCCGTAAACAAAATTTGGAATTATTATATTAGCTTTTTAAAAACTTAAGTTGATATTCCAATCTTTTAATCAATTATTTTCTATTTCGCACAAAAGTTATTGACAAACCAATCATAAATTTCCATAAAATATCTTCAGAAAAATATTATTACCATAACATCTGCCGGATAAAAAGATATTATCACAATCAAATAAATAGGGTAAGACAATCTCGATTTCTGATTTATAATGCACTCGATAAAATTTCATATTTTATATAGTCCGTTTTCATATTTCTTAGAGGATGTCGTTATTATCCCACATATAGAAAAGATTAACCCTTAAAATTGTCATAATTTAACTGAATTTAGATTATTATTTCTATGGAGATGTTTTTATAGCTTTATTAAATATTTTTATTACTATTTCCTTAATTATTTCACAACATTTTCCATAGTTGGTTGTGCAGATAGAACCAAATAAGATTTTTATGACCAAACAATATTTTCCCTTTCACTGATCACATAAACACTAGAGACTAGACTTTCCATAAAACTTTGTGTATTTTCTTATTAGACGTTTCCACAGTAAAAATAATAATGAAAATTCTGAGACTTAATTTTTTCAAAAATAGTAGAAACTTTCAGGAAAATTGGAGAATATACTAGAAAATATTATACACAAAATATAAATTATAATTTTATGATGACCTTTGATAAGATTTATTTTATGTGTTTTGAAGATGAAGTCTTACGACACACAGTAAATTTCGGCTAGGTTCCGAATGTTGCTGTAGAATAAGTAAGGGAAAGTTCATTAGGAAAAAATGTTTGTAAGTTAAATGTTTCTGTGTAATGATTTCATTTTGGTAACTTCATACTGGAGTCTCAAAATAGTACAGTTTATTATCATAATTAATGTCCAAAACTAATAAAATTATCAGAAAAAAGATATTAAAGCTTAATTATAAAGAATTTTTACATATTTCCGAGTTAAACAAAAATATATTTATTAAATTATGAAAGTGTTCTAGATAATGTAGTAGATTTTATTTGCAAAGTAGTAGAGTATCAGGAAATAAAAATATAATTATTTTTTCTGCATGGCTAAAAAACGAATTTCGAAATTTTATTATTATTTCTTAACTAAATTCAATAATTAAAAGTCAATAGAAAATAATAAAGTATGTAACAAGATTTTGCTAACGATTAAATTAACTGGGATATCAAATTGGACCTTTTTTGAATTTGATTAGTTATATGTATAACTCTGGCCTACCAATTACAAAATTGAATGTTTCTAATATTTTTAAATCTTTATGAAAATAATTGTACGGTCTGTAATTAAATTGTTGGATAGTCTTCATGTGTAAATTGCATTTATGCATTTCAGTTTTTTGTTTGCACATTGTTAGATATTAAAAAGACTTATTTTTTGAATGTCAATTTTCAGACAATTTTTTTACTTAAATATTTATTTTAAAAATATAGTTTTATTAAATTAAATTCCTACAAAAGGATCTAAAATATTATAGAATTTGTAAGTAATTCAATTTTAAACGAGAACAACTTGCAGACATCAGAATGCAATCGTGCGGATGGAATTCCGTAACTGAACTGAAATGATTTAAAAATTAGTATTTTTATTATCCAAAGTGAAGAAACTGTTTAAAATATCAGAAATATAATTTTATATAAAAAATAAATTGAATTTTTATTCTTATTGTAATTTCAATAGTTTAAAACAAGGAATTTATAAAATCTGACAAATTATCTGACAAATTTAATTCTTTCAAAGTTAATTGACTGCATTTAATTATATAAATATTGAATGAAGGCTTAGTGAAGATTATTTCTGCTAATATCTATTATAGTCTTAACGATATCAAAAAGGATTTAGAATTATTTCAGAAACATATTTTATTATTATTTTAAATGAACACTGCCCAAAAAAAAATATTTTTTGATTATATAAATTAAGTCTTTGCATATTTAAAAATGATTTTTTTTTATTTTTCCATAAAATAATGATTTTTAGTTAACTAAAATTATATTATACAATGCATTTTGACATTATATAAAAAAAAATAAACAAAATGGATTAACTTTAATAAATTACTTAAAACTTAAGTTTCATTTATCATTAAATTTTATATAATAATTTTCTCGTAAATTGTTGCCAAGAATAAATTTTTGAAAAATTAATAAAAACTTCTTCGTATTATAATTTTAATTAATAATAGTATAAATTTTGTATCTACTACAATTAATTTCAAACTCATAGAACATTATAGCTCTGTTAATCACTGGACTATCAATCATATATAATTATTTAAAGAAATTATTTTAGTATTCCAGTTTCTTTGAATTTTCTTAAATCTTAGTTTACAAATAAAACTTTTACGATACAAAAAATGTTAAAATTACGATAAACTTTTCTTGTTAACTAGAATTTGTTATTTTGAACAACAATTTAAAGTATAAAAATGACTATTACTGGGAGAATGTAAACAAAATTGCACACTCGTAATCCTAGTAAATTTTTATCACAAGTAATTATTTTATAATACATATATGAATAGTTTCATATATTATAAAATTATCACTTGGACTAAATTGGAGTAATAAATCCAGTAAAAGTACTACCAGAAACTTAAGATAAGGGAATGTTCAGGTAATCAACTTACTATACCAATAAAATTATTATATATATTGTATACTTAAATATGAATGTTTACCACGCTATTAACTTTTACTATTCTATCTCTCTCCCTATATTTTCATTTTCGTAGTACTCTAGTAATTTACTAAAAGGACTTTGCAACAGTCAGAATTCGCCTTTTGCATTTCTACATATCGTAAAAAACTTCTTCTGAGTTGACTTTATATCATCTGATACTAAGTATTTATTGTATTATTTATTATAAAAGCTGCTACCAAATTTTATTTCCATATTTTTCAAATTATATTTAAATACATTCCACTATTATGGAAACAGTTTCGATAGTTTTCTATTATGAAGTCTAAAATCATGTTTTGTAGATGAAATTTGTTCATTTTTCGTTTTTAATTTAAATTTAATATTAAATTTATATATTTTCTTGGCTTTATGCCATCTTTAGTATGACCGAAAGTGATATTTTTATGTTTCAAATATGATGTCGCAATATGGTCTTCTTTTTTCAAAAGAATCTGTTATCTGTTTTCACGAATATAAGTAATTATTTAGTCGTCCATAAGTAAATTTAAGTTCAATAAGTCCATATTTACTTCATTTCGAAAATCAGTTAATAATAAGTGACTGTGTACTTTGATTGAAATTTATCAAATATTCTATAATTTCTTCTAAAACGATGACATGAACATATCATTTTCTAAAACTTTTAAATATTTTCGGTATAATTCTTTAAGTTAAATTCTTCTTTTATTATTTAAAAGCAAGAACCAAATAATTACAACATTTTAGCGTGTATAATTCATTAGTATATAAACCCATAAATTGTTTTCATTAACAAACATTGTAATACATGTAAAAAGTTATCCGGGGAAAAATTAAGTAAAAATGAATTAAGCCTAAGAGGATTTTGAAGGTTATCTTCATCTTTGGAATGGCAAAAAAAGTTTATATTTTAAATAACGAAGAACCGAAATTTTTTTTAACTTAATTAATATATAAAAAGACACCAAAAACAATAAGGATATGAAGAAAATCATACATAGAAAAGATTTTTGTTTATTATTGCCTAACAATTTCTGCGGGAGTCTAGGGTGAAGGGTTGAAAAATAAATTAAAATGTTTTTTTTTTTATATTTATTTATTCACTGGAATCTGGAATATAAGTAATGAATGGTGATTATAAATATATTTTTTTTTGTTGGTTTTTGGGTGCCATATGATTAGTATTGTTGATAAGAATGGGAATAATAAAATCATAAATTATACCCATGATTATATTAATTAAAATATACATAATAATTATAAATTTGGAATTAAACATGTATATAAGCGAGTAATAAAGGATTACATTTATCTAAAAATGTAATTATAAAAATAATTTATTATACAATAAAAAATTTTGGTATTAAAGTATAGACCCAGGGAATATCAATAGATAGACTAAATAGAAATATAGTTCCCTGATAAAAGTCAAGCTATATTATAAATTTTTATAAATTCAACTGAAACGCTTGAAATTTATATTATTTTTCTACAAAGTTCATTATTTTAAAGCGAAAATTCAGTAGTTCTTAGTGTGTATCTTCTTTTGTGATCATACCCAATTCATTACAGTTTTATAACATCGTTTGCTATACGTTTTACTACAAAAACTTCCATTAATATTATTTAAACAAAATAAGTTCTTATTAAGGCCATAAATATTTAATAAAACTGATTAAAATGCATGAAATTTTTACACTTTCCAAAGAATATTTGAAAAATTTCAAATAATTCTTTTAACTCTATAAATTTTTTAAAGAAAATTACAAAAGAAAACACGAATTTTCTTTATACTTCCATGTAATAATAGTAGAGTTAAATTTTTATCAAATAATAATCTTTTAATTAAATTCTCTTTTCTGACTCCATTTCTTTTTAGAAAAACTTTAAATAATTGTAAAGACCAATTAAAATTATAATAAGGAATTTATCATTAGGGAAAAATTAAAATTCTATTCTCATCCAAAAAATAAAAAACGAATAAATTTTATAATTTAAGAATTGAAAAGAATTTTAAATTACACCCCAAAGTAGAATTTGATATAATACGAGATATCTGCATTAGAAAGTGTATTGCTAGCCAACCTACATCTCTGCAAAAAAAAGCAGAAAAACCATCCTCAGGACGTTCATGTTCATAGTATTTGAAAATAATTATGATTTTCTTTTGTGTGTCCCTTAAAACAATGACTTCATTATAGCATAAGTGTAAACGATTTTTGAGCATATTAAAAATATGTGAATAGTAGAGAAAATAAAGAAATGAAATTAATTTAATAAAAGTCATTAAAAGATTTAATTAATTATGTGAACTCGGGTTTTATACATAATTATATACTTAAATGGTTGCTGGTAAAATGAAGGAATATGAAAACTATGCTGTTTTTATGGAGAAACTACTGAATTATATGCCCAGTTTTGAAACATGGAAATAAGTTTTAGGTTGGATAAATTTGAACTTAAATGAATAGATTTTTATGTATGTATAATAAAATTTAAAAATGTTTTACACATTAGAACATTTCGTGAGGTTACCATTATATTAAGAATACCAATAATATTCGGAATGGACTACTCTATATAAATAATTACAAATAATTTTAGTAAAATGCACTAAATTCAAAACGTGGCGATTTTATTAACGCATATAATATTCTTCATTATAAATTTTGTTTAGTAAAATCTGAAAATGTTTTTTTTTAAAACAGGATTTCTAAACAGCATTACAATATTAAATTCAACAAAATATTTATATACCCTAAGGATTGCTATTTTAAAGAAATGTAGTATAAAATATGAAAATTTTGTGGTTGCATTGCAAACATTTCTTAAGTTTTTTTTATCTACTTAAACAAATAACTTAAGAATATATTTAAATAAAGAAAATATTAAAAATATTTATGTTTAGTAATTTATTATATCGTAAGGACAGAGCAATTTTATGATAGTGTACATTTAATATTCCGGACGAATAGGCAATGCATACGAAATAAAAATAAATAAAATTAGCATGCCATTCTCTAAAAATCGATTTTCAATTTAAGATTGGTAGTGGAATCTAATAAAAGTAAGAAATTATATAACATTTGATAATTTAATACTAATTAAACAAGTTAATGTAATTTTAATAATAATTGCATTAACTTCATAATTATTTTAATATTTTTTTATATAACCACAAATATTAAAGTTAGTTTATGACTTCCTTTTTGTTCTACAAATACCAGTGACTAAACTTAAAGTACTCTCACTTATTTAGAAGTAATTTCACGAAGAAAATATAAATTTATTAAATTATCTGGAATTAATCTTTAAATTGTATATAAATTAATTATTTATTTACTTAATAGTTAATTTTATTACAATCTTATTGATTTCTTATAGCAATTTTTAAAATTTATGAAAGTTAATAGAAAAAATTATTTAAACTTAACTTACTATACTTTTATTTTGAATTAGAGGATATTTGATGATTATTAGGTGCCATTTCATAATGTCATATGTTATAACACCATTATGGCGATTTAACACGTTCGAGTGAGTTTAAAAGCTATATATTTACTATTTTTACCAATATGGCTTTAAAACTAATTTAAAGCAGTCATAAAGCCATATAGTTTTAAGACTCATTCTCGTGATTCGAGTGAGCCTTAGCATACTCATCATTTTGTACTAATATAGCTTTAAGACTCATTGGGGTGAGTTATCGGCCGCTCGATTCGGAAAATAGCGAACATGCCTTAAAACTCACTCAAATGGGTCATAAAGCCATTAAGGACATATGGTCTTATGACACGGCACCGATTATTGTAAAAATTGTATAAAAAATCAACTAAACACTAAACACCTGAATAAAATGATTAATAATACTATAATAATATATTTTTTAAAAAACAAAGGACATAAAAGGACTATCAAGACTATATTTGATGACATAATACACTTCTAGCGATTATGACTTCCTTTGTAAATACTTTGAATTAAATTTACCTTTGAGTACCATCCGCAGCCGAAAGCATTATCCACCTAGTTAGTAGTAGACAAAGAAGCTGCCAGGTATAGTGTAAACGAATAGTTTGACGTCCTTTTAGTTATCACCTTTTACATATTTCAAACATAACCATTTATATTTTATTCAAAAATGTCCTTTTTATTGTTTTGTATAAATTGGTTTAAAATAGCCTGGAGATATAACGTGGCACATTTGTTATGAAATGAATAAAGTGTTGACAGAAGGTTTGTCATAGTTTTCAGTTTTTTTTAATATTGTTGTAAAAAATAATCTGATGGAATTTTAATTACATTTTCCCATTATTGTGCAATTGAATTGTTTTTAAAGATCATGTTATTTTGATGATAAATTTGTCATAAAAATGTAATTATTATAAATGCCCTTCATAAAAATGGTTTTATTACGAAATACAAATTTAACATTGACTGATATTTTTTTAAAAAATTCAATTCTATTTTTATCATATATAAAATAAAATTTTCTTTTGTTTATATGCTGTTTTTCTGTTGTTGGGTTAAATTCTTATTTTCCTTTATCAAAAATTTTACGTGCTAGCTAGTTAGTCGGCCAGACGCAATAAATATTAACCCAATAAAAGATTTGAAAAATGTCTACAGAATTTAAATTAAAATATACTATGAACTACACACACACAGGATAGACACAGCATTCATTAAATTGAAAATCAAAATCCCACAGAAGAATTTTTGTATTCCCAGAAGGCATCTAAATCAATCCCATAGAGCAAAGTTTTAAAAATAATCATTCTTAAATCTTGTATCAAATTGGTTCTTTTCAAAAACAAAAAAATTATATTGACAGGGTGTACAATTTTAAAAAATTGTTTAAATTCTTAGCATTAGCTTAAGTTTATGCTCTTAATATTGGAGCTTATAGAATTGTCGTCTTGAATTTTAAATCCGAAATTAATTTATAAAAATTTAGAAAAAGCTGTAATTAAATCAGGGTAAATTGTTTCCGTCGTAGTTCAACTAAGGAAATTCAGAGAATTATTTGAAATAAATCACAGTATTGATTTATAATCAATCCATTTATAAATCCTTTAGTATTAAATATACAATCAATATCATTTTCCTGCAATGCTGAAGTTAATACAAAATAAGGCAAAGAAGAACAAACTCTTAAATATGTGTGCTTGATAACAAAATTGTATAGTGAATTGAAGCATACTAAATCGCCTTAAGATGAAAGAATCAAGGGTTCAAAAGATAAATAAAAAAAGAAATCAATAAAAATAATAGGAAGAAAAGAAATTTAAGGAAAATTGTATTTAGGAAATTGTTAGTAAAATTCAATAGAAATTGCTTGGAAAAGGATTTTTGGAAAAACCATAATTAAATTCCAGGAGTTAAAATAAAAGAAAAGTTAATTCGCTTACGGATATGTTAAAACAGAATATTTCCAAAATAAAATCAATTTGTATTTGGTCAATTCTAAACTAATGAAAACTTAAACTTTGTGAAAATTAGAAAATTTAGATTTCAAAGTTTCAAAGACAATTAAATCTTGGTGTGAATATTGAAATAAAAATATTGTCGGTTCTGGTATCAGAGTTACCTCAAAATACTGATACAAAATATTTTATATAAAAACGATAAATTTTATGGAGCATTAGAGTACTCGTAAATAAATGCTTACTGTGGACCAAATTTAATAATTTTTTACATTCAATTGTTGTCATTTTTAAAAATTATATGCATTTACGTCAAAGACCTGAGTCTTTATGTGGATGTATAATAGATTTTCTGACTCTGAACAATTTAAGAAAATAATTAAAACTAAGAAACTTAAAATTTACTTTGATATCTAATATCTCTTTACTTAATATCTTTTGAAAATCCTTCACTTTATTGTTAACCAGTAAATAGAATTTACGATAATTATCTATAAATAAATTTAATCTTAACTAAAAACATAAAATAATTTCATTCACTTGAACATTTTCAATTAAGTGCAATTTAATTAATTCAATTCTTCTACATAAAATCCTTATCGTTTCAATTAAAACAATTGAATTTCTTATTTTCGGTAATAATATATATGAAAGCATGTAATTTCCAGTTGCTTCTAGAGTTCTTTTTATGTGGTTAACTCTTCGTTTTCTATTATGTTTTGTTCTTGGAATTTCAATGAAAATACATGATTTAAAAGTCATCCGTTAATGTGGTTTACTTAAAATAAATGGTTTTTCTTATGTAGATAAATTTTGAAACTGAAGAAATTAAATTAAACTACAATTATAATAGTTATAATGGAATTAGAAATTTTCCTATTCTGAAATCAGTAGGAAATCGATTATTTCCAGTTACAAAGCAACTAATTGCTCGAATCCTGCCATTCATAGTATAAGTTACTTAAGTGATAGTAGATATTGGTTTCCATCCTCTTTACGTATGTAATAGCTGCGAGCGCACCGACTCGGTTCTTTCTTAATAATCGATTCCTTAACACCATTAGGTTAATTTTAGAAGGGTGTTAGGTTAATTTAAATAATCGCGACACAACACATGAGATCTCAATGTAAGTAGATCCATTGTGGTCAGTTTGGCGAGATTTGTACTCCTTAACAATTATTCTTTTTCAATGATCCTGCTTTCCTTAATAAAAACCCTAATACTAGTCCCGATAGATCCTATTAGAAAGATAGTTCCTCAAATGAATCATCATTCATTTTAATATTGGTTGGATGACGAACTACTAAATTACCTAGAATTGTTTCATATTTTAGCAGAGTTGGTCATTTTGATAATATATAGCATTTCTGCAAATAATTCGTTTTTGTGGTTCAATTTTAATGATATTTGTACTGTAGAAATAATATTTTGTTTCAAAGAAATCCAATGTTCAATAAAATGTCAATATGAAAATTCTCTTTCATTCTACAAATTTATCACGATTACTTGAGTTTTGTTCTACAAAATTTGTTAGAGTAGTTTTAAGTGAATTATTAGCACCTACATTGCAGAATGTGTATAGAAATTAATCTTGATACAGAAAGCACATTTGATAAATCTGTAAAGTCATAGAGGTTAGTAATATAAATCCTTTTCCTGTTTGTGAGATTTATATAGATTTATATAATACGACTGTACTTCAGTTCGAAGAATTTTCTTTTTCCTTTTAAATTTTTCTAATTTTCCAGAGTATTCAAGTTTTTTTCTGCATTTCAAAATTAAAAGCACACATAATTATTTATCCTGATTGATTTATACTTTTTGAAATAGTTTTTTTTTTATTTCTTTTCTTCTCGTATCCTTAAATAGCGAAACCGTCCTGTGAATACTAATTACTTAAGTTGATTTCATCCTCTTTACATTTTAGTAGATTAGATGGTAAAACTTTGATGAATAACAGCGTACTATAAAATAGTTTACAGCGTTATAATACATTATAAAAACTTGGCATTCAAATGTGTAGTGTAAAAATTGCATTGTAAATCTAATGAGATTTAAAGGTTAATTGTATGTCAAACTCTGTGATTTAAACAAAAATAATTTTGATGGTTTTTTTTAACTTGCATTTTAGTATGGTCAATGTTTATAGAAATTAATATTAAACCCCAGAGTTGGCAGTGTAATTAAGAATAAATGTAACTTTCTACTAGATAAAATTTGAAATTTGTTCTTTGAATTACTTTGAATTTGGAATATGTACTAAATATTTTCATGGTAGCTAATTATATACCAAATTGTTAAAATAATGAAGAGTAAAATAAAATAGTTCTAATAAATTTAAATTGTTAGGTTAAATGATAAAGCGAAATTGAAAACAACATTAAAGAAAGTTTTGTTCATTAATTAAGGTTGTAAATTATTTAAAAATTATTTCTAAAATAAATCATTAAATTTCAGAAGAATTTAGAAAGAATTATCGATAATCAAAAAATATTATTTTATAATACTACATATAGCACTGTTCTACTGATGGTCATCCTTTTTTACAATCTTCTTATGCATATTTCAGTTAAATTAATTATTGGATATTCAGATTAATTGGTTGTTTCCATATTATTAAAATTTGAAATTGTCACGAATTTATTGAATATCAGATTCTCTTTATTGTAGAAATTGTACTATAATTATTAGATACCTAAACATGAATACTTCTTAATAATGTAACTTCGATTAAATTTTATTCATTCCCGCAAAATATTTAATATAACAATAAAGTTAATATGTTATTGTAATTTATAATAGCTAATATGAACATATTTATCTAAATCTTTATACAAACTATATAGATAGAATTTACAATTTTTGGTCCTTCTATCCCCCAATCTATAATAAACCATTGAAAATAAAAATCTTAAACAAATTCTTACAAATAAACTTAACTATATCTAAAAATATGAAAAATTATGTATAAAAAATGTAAAGATTTTAATATAATATCTAAAAAAGTAATAAAACCAAAGAAAAATTATTTATAGTCACTGCAAGTATTGCGTAAAAAAAATCCTTTAACTAAAATAATTTAGTGTAGGTAGGTTAATTTGAAGAAGACATGGAAATTATTGAAAAACTTTGTAGGAAATCTTATTAAAAAATTACCACTTATACAATTATTTAAGTATTAAGAATGAAACAGATAATTGCAATACGTAAAATATATATACAAGAAAGAGACAAACATATTAAAAATAATCAAAATTATATAAGAGAGTAGCCCAATTGTTATATAAATATAAAGAATGACCCTGTAATGAATATTATGATAAATGAATATTATTTTAAATACAGACCATAAAAAACATTAATTTTTTATCAAATATTTTAGTTGCTATAATTCGTATACGTTTTAGTCGGTATATTCATTAGGAAAGTATCTGTTAAACATAGAAAATGAACCATAAATTTTGTCTTATTGAAATCATTTGGGTATAATTAAAGGTTTATATTTATAAAATAAGATTCTTTATTGTTTTTCTTATATAAACTATTAGATTTAGGACCAAATTCACATGCGGCCTGGCCTTTATCTATATATAAAATAGTGAAACTAATAATATTTCTAAACGAGTGAACTGAAAATATAATTTTAATCGCTTATTTCTTCTTTATTTATATTTAGCTGTTCCTAACTATTCTAATTTGTGAAAAACTTGTTCATGTGGAAAGCTAAAAGTATTATGAACTATTGAAAAACTTCAAAATGTAATAATTATTGATTGTATTCATGTTTATTGTGCGGTGGCATCTATAAAGAAATATTCAAGTTTTATAAATAAATTTAATTAAAGAATATTACAAAATTAAGTAAAACTATGAGAGAACTTTTAACATAAAAAAATATCAATATTTTGTACGAATTGAATTAGCCTTAATCAGAATTGACTTTATTTTACTGACATAACAGTTTATATGCTCAAAAGTATACTGTCAAATTTTACTATTAATGCTTTTATTATATTGGAAATATGGCAATTAAATTTTTAAATCAATTAAAACTTTCATCTCTGACATGTTATGACCATTAATTTTTATTTAAGTATGTCCACTATTTTCCATATTTATAAAAAGTAACTACTGGACTGAAGAAATTTTAAGCTTTAATTAATAATAAAAAGAATTTTCTTTATTTTTGATATTTTGATTATATTAGTAATGATTTTATCCTACAAATTAAACTTAAACTTTCTAGTTTCATTAAACCTTAAATATCAGTTCAAAATAATTAATGTTGACAATAATTATTTTAATCATTAATTATAATTTATTACACTTCTGAAAATTGGAACCTGACTGTTTTTTATATAATGTGCAGCGCAACAGTGAAGTTTTAGTTATTATATTTTTTGTAAATATATATTTTTTTTAATAAATCTGAATTAATATATTTATAAAAAGTAAAACCATTAAAAAGTCAACAAAAAATATTTTTTTACCTTTTTAAAATGCACCTGGATTAATGACGTTAAATTAATTTTAAATTATTTCGTATAGAATTGTTTTAAAAAATTATACATTTTAACTATCCCGATATTCTCATTTCACAATTTTAATGAAACCAATTAGTAGCCATAGCCAGGAATTATGCTATTTTTTGCAGACAACATTAAAAAAAACTTTAAAATGTTATAATACTTTTTCATAATGTAATTATACCTGGAATACGTGCCAGCTTAATAGTAACCTTAAGTGTGTGTGTGTGTTTTTTTTAAATTATAAAATTAAAATCAATTTTTATCTGTTGCATACATTATTTGACATATGTTATTTTGTGACAGTATCGTAATCTATTTGGCAATTAGCAACAACATTATAATAACGAGACAGTCCTTTTTGAGAAACAACATTTAATTATAATTATAATTATTTGTTCAGCTGTACTCCATAAATTCTTATGATCCTCAATTTTTTATGAAAATAAAAATCTGGTGTCTTTGTCCGGGTCTTTCTACATCCATTGAAAACTTTTAATAGTATTTAATTAGCACTTAATAAGAAATGTTCGGTTGAACTTGTATTATAATAGTTTGATTTAAAATATAGTCCTAGTAATTAAAATATAGTCCTATAGATGTGGAATATCCCCATAAATCAATTTTTGCTAAAATATGATTTTAAAAAAAAGGAAAAATCAAATTGTTTTTACACTTAGTGTTATATTCAATTTTACAATTATTGTGTTTCGAGCATTGAACATTGTTGCCATTTGAGCAATTCCATGAATATGAATCTACTACAATTCTAATTCAACTACGCGATCGTTTTCATTGTTCACATTAGTTCTAATGTGTCTATTTCTATAATTTTTCTAAATTAAGATATTTTATTACTTATTGATGTTACCGGTCCATACTATTCCAAGTTAAGTTAGAATAATTGGAATCTGTTTAAATGCTTCATACTAAGGCGCACATTTCGAAATGAATTTTGAAGCTCTCAGGTTGATACGAGAAAAAGTATAGCTTTTTGATTTCTATTCTCACTCATTGCTAAAAAACGCAATCTTTTCTCAATAATTTTCTATAGTTTACCATTCTATTACAAGTCAAGTTACAACGTTTTTTATGTTAAAGTATTCTAACTCAAATATATCATATTCAATCTTAATATTGATTTCAAAATTATTATCGTAAGTTGGCAAACATAAATGTGTCTACATTTTTAATGCATTTTTATGTTCAATCTTGATATCATTAAAAATATGCAATAAAAAAAAATCTGTAATTCAGAAAACTTTAGAAACATAACAAGGAATTGCAAGTAAACATTTATATTTATCCTTGGAAATGTAAGCATTTAAAAAAAAAATGAAATTTGTAGTCCTAAAAAGTTACATAAAAACCATTTTTTTATTTTATGTTCTTTTGTACAACATGAAGATATAAAAAATAATGTTAATGTCCTTTTTTTTGTGTTGGTCAGGAAGTAGTGTTTAAAAATTTAAAATGAACTTAAATATTTTACAGATTTCAATTTTTTTCTGTGCCAATTTCTTAAGTAAGATCAATTTTAAGCGTTATTCAATATTTTATAAGTAAAAGTATTTTTTCTGTTAATATTATGGAAATGTCATGAATCTTGACTTCTATTTCATATAATGGTTTCGACCATTTTATTGTGATTTGAGCTTATAAATTATTTATAGTTTCCGAAACTAGTGTAGAAATTTAATTACGAGAAGTTTTACATGGAAGCAACTTGATTACAATTTACATTTCAGTAGCTGTTAACGTTTTATTTTGTTGCTGTTATATTACAATTAAATCAAAGTTATTTCATTCATTTTCATTTGTAATTGTGACTAGAACGATATTTAACTTTTGTAGTGCAGAGTATATGATCTTACCACTAGTCTTAATAAGTATTTTAATTTTGTTGTCTTCTCAATAGTTAAAAAATCGTAATAGCCTCAACCGTAGCTCCAGTAATACCAATAATGTTAGATGTCATCTTTTAGTGGATTGAGTTAACTTGTTGGGTCAAGCAATTCTGAGTTCTTAGTTACACATTCCAAGAAATTTATTACGGAAAGGTCACATATTTGAATTGGTCTGTTTGTCTGTCTGTAAATACATTAAATAATATAAAAATATATTTTATTTATTAAAATATTTTGTTTGTTAAATCCTAAGACAAACATGTTTTTAAAATATTTTCCAGCAAAAACAATATTGAAACCATAAAATTATAGTGTAACTTTGTTTTGTTTCTGTGGAAAAACTCCATTAGTTTTCCATGTCTGAAAATTTGTTAGTGTTTTAAAAAAAAGTTTTTAAATTATCGCTAGACTCTTTGTATTAATTAGTATAAATGTAAAGATGTTTATCAGTATTTATAAATTTCTTTTTGCTTTTACTTAAATTAAAAGCTCTTAAAAGTTTATAACGAATTGTGGTAGTTGAGTTGATATTATTTCATATTTGTTTTACTCTTGGTAAAATTTAATTGACATATTTTTAAAGTAAATAGAAATTAATAATAAATGCTATGAGCAATTTTACTATATTTGAAAGTAGATTTTTTGGATTTGTTAGTTTCAATACCAAAAAACCAAAAATATGATACCAAAATATGAATTGAATAACTCACGTAATTGGTGCAGAGAATTGTGTACGGTCACAAACTAAAGGAAAAGACTTATGAAAACCGTAACCGGTATGTAATCGGTTTGGATAAATAAGAATTATGCAGTTGATCTAAATGGACCACTTCAGCTTAAACTGATTAACCCACTTGTGCAATCATTATGCGCTGTAATGACAGTTGAAATCGCTTTCATTTATCCGAGAGATGAGAATTGATTAATTAATAGCCTAGAGATCATTTTCGTATATATTTTTAAATTATTCTATCACAAATTTCATTTAAAGATAGAAAATAGAGAGCAGCAAATGATAAGAAAATAGAAAAATTTAAATAAATTTTTTCCAATTAAACTTTTTTTGAGAAAATTTTCTAAAAACAAATAAAACAATACCGAAAGTTCATAGAAAGTTGTATTCCTACAGTTGTTGTTGAAGAAAGCAATCAATTTTCCATAAAAATAAACGAATAAAAGAAAACAGAAGAAAATTTGTACATTAAAGTTTAAAAATAAAAAAAAATTATAAATTTTTTTTTATTTCTTTTCATAAAATCAAAATATTATATTGAATCAATAGATGCAAAATGATTTGCGTTTTTCGTTTCAGTAAAAGAAAAAAGTTTTTTTTTGATAAGGAAAAATAAATAATGATATTGGAAAATTCTTAAAAAGTACAAAACTAAACGTTTCTCTTGCTTTTAATTTTATTCGCTAAATTATGGTAAAGTTTATTATTTATATTTATTTAAAATTTTCGAAATCAACTCAATTATATTCAGAAAACTTTGTAATTAATTGTAGTTTACATTAAGTTTAATTTGTGAATTTGATAGTCATTTGATTTAATAGTTTTTTTGTGTAATCAATATAAAATTTGCATTTAAAAAAGTTTTATTTTCATAATATTGGCATGAATGCATCAATTTAGTTTGTTATTTAACTAAATCACTAATTTATAGATGTCCATTTCTGCGGAAATAAAATCTTTTTTATTGTAAATATACAGAAATAGTGACAAAATTTACTTCCAAATTTTTAGTTTTGGTTCAAAATAGTTTCTCTAAAAATAGACCCAATAGTTTCCTAGTAAAGTAGATTGCCAAATTGTGTGATATTTAATAAGAAAAGTCTAAATCAAATTTAATAATAAAATAATTCGGAAACAATTCATAGGAATTCTGTTCAATCCTGTAAATTCTTGTAAAACTTTTAAAATAATTATTTATTTAATTATTTGGATAATAAGTAATTGCATAAAAATGTGTGCTGTGTAGACTTTTCCCTAAATTTCAGCAAGGTTCAATTTTTGTACATTAACATTATAGAACCAATATTTATTTGGCCTTTTTACGAATTCATGATTTTGGTAAACGTTAGAAAACCTAAAATTCATTACGGATATGATGCAAATTATAAATTATATACATTATAACATAAATTCATCAATAAAATTAATTGGTTTTGGGGCAATACCGAATTATATTTTAATTAAATTAAATGCATACTAAATGAATAAGTGATTTTACATAAATCTTAAAATAAATGTTAATTTCAAGCTCAACAACAAAGCACGCGGTTAAAGGATGTTTCATTATGCTGGACAAATGACTAAAAAACTTGTAAAAAAACTAGTTAAATAGAACTGAACAAATTTTCTGTAGAAATATACATACACATATATATATATGTATAAATATATATAATGTTTTTATGCTCTTAGTGTTTTGTTTTTGAATATGTAGATTTAAACTATTTCATAAAATGAATTTTATAAAGTTTTACATAAATGCAAAGTGAATTAACAAAAAAAAAAATGACTAAACAAATTAGTTTCCTCTGAAAACTATTTAAAATAAATATTAATATTTGCTTAAATTTGATCTGTTTAAAGTGCAACATGCCAATCTATTGGAACAATATCAAATTTTTCAAAAAAAAAAATATTAAGATCACTTTAGGCTAATTTTTGGGTCAATAGTTTTAAATAAATTTAGTTTATAAACATTTTATTATGAGTTCTGACTTTATTATTGTTCCAATGAAATCTATAGATAAAAAAGGACTTGATAAATATGAAAAATTAAGGCTCACAAAAACTGTTGCCTGTAAATTACTTAAATCACATAATTTAAAAATGATACTTCTACCTGGACCTTTTAGTAACAAAAACAAGATTTTATCGTAACTCTGTAAGTAAAACTACTACAATAAACAACTATAATATTATTATCTAGCTAGTGTAAACTATGCAATTTTGTTTACCTAGGATTAACTTTATAAAAATATCATGTAAAGATAACAAAAATACTAAACTTTTTATTCTACTAGATTAAAACCATAGCATAAAAAACTTCGTTTCTATTTCCATACCAAAAACCTTACAAATTGTGAACTGGACGAGAATTAAATTTTATCTAAGTGAATATGAATATGCAAAATAATGAATAATAATTTAATTATGTTTTATTCATGAACGTAAATTTGAAAGTAAATTGAAAATTCTCAAGAAAAATTAAAATTTGACTAATAAAAATAGTAACTATTACTACATCAAATGAGAGCCACATCCTATAGAAATAGTTATAATCACTTATTGTAATACTAATGACCATGATAAGCATACGCCACTGTCTAAATAAAAATTGGTATATAAAACAGTAGACCTAGCCCGAAGGAGCGCCAGTAGCTTTCTAAACTTTTTTTTATAAATCAGCGCACTTAACAACTGAATATAGTCCGTATTTTCATCATATTGTTAATAAAATTTAAAGATCTAGTCTTATAAGAATACCGGGTGTAGTTACAGTTCCTTTCAAGGGTGCCATGTTTTGATATAGTGGTAATAATTATAATTATTAGAGCATATTTTACAGTTGAAACTTAAGCCTTTTCCAGATCTTAAAGTTGCGATTTAACTTATTTTCTGGTTTGTTTCTTTGTGTAAGCTTCTTAAAGATAAGCCTTTATTAAAGTGAGTTTAAGTTGCACGCTGAAGCTGGAAGATATAAAAACACTCAACAAAACCTCAGTAAAATGGGTCTGACTGAAATAGACATCTGTCGACTCTGCATATATGACAAATAAATGACGGAACACTTCCTCTGCGAGGCCCTCGTAAGGATCAGACTACATATCAAAGGCAAAGGTTTCCTTATCTCTGAAGAACTGGGAAATTTTGCCATCTTAAACATACGAGGTCCCTTTAAATCTATTAAAGAGGGATATAGTCTTTAAACGCACAATAAATTGTTAAACTCGCAGTGTTTTCTCGCATTCCCTTTTACAAAAAAAAATAGGTACACAATTGTTTTAGTTAAGCTTAAGTTTCCACTGTGAAATCCGCCCTTATAAATTAATATATTTGATTATTTTTAATTACTTTGGAACGTTTTCATTTACAAAATGATATTTTTACTTACACAAATTCAGTCAAGCTTTTTTACATAAACTAAAATCAGGCTCAGTATTTTAAACTAAAATGTAAAGTTAATAAATATATTAAAAAAAAACATTTTCTTAGATAATTTATTAAAAAATTGATATTTAGAATTTTCTTATGGTGGTTTGGAAAAATGTTTATATTGTGCACATTATGATTTATGTTTTATGTTTTTTTTCGCTCTGGCAATATGTTTATACTTTAATCAAGTAAAGTGCTTCTTTTACATGAAATCATTTTTTAATTTACTAGATACTACAGGAAATAAAAAATCGTTTTAATATTAACATAAATGGAACGCTATTTTATATAATTTACGGAATTGTGCAGAAAAAAAAGTTAAATTTTAATATAATACATTTGCAACATTTTAATGTCCCATAAATAGTCTAACTTTAGAGCACTCTAGCTTTTATCAACCAAATAGAATTTTAATGTCAAATTTTAAATTTAATACTTTTACATTGATATTTAAAGCTGATTAGATTTGTGATTAGTTCTAGAAAACTTAAAAGTTTACATCATAATCATAAAACTTGCAAAAAGGTTTTATGATTTATGATAATTTCTAAAATAGATTAAAATCAAATTGCAAAGTAAAATTTAAAACGCTATTTCGATTTTTGAGATTGTACATAAATTTCCATATATTTTTTGTATGAATTATATAAAAAAGTTGAAAAGAATGGAATCATTTTTACAGGTAAATATGCAAATTTTAGTTACTATTCTATACTTCCTTTAATATTTTTGAAAAAATAGTGGTTTGAATAAAATTTGTTTGAATTATTATTGAATGCTACCAGGTATAAAGATATATAGTTTACGTTAGTGATTATAGGTATAAAGGATGAATACATTTTTTGTTAAAGTTATTGAAACGAGTACGAGTAGTAAATTGATAACCAAACGATAAAATGAAAATAAAAGTAACCAATTTATATTATGATAGATATCAGAAAATTCTTATTGAATATAAATTCATTTATATTAAGTTTATATAAGGTAATTTACTGGGAAAATGTTGATGTTAAGGTATGGTTTTTCTTTGTATCTGAGTTAAATTTTTCAAATTGTTATATTTACTATATGGTTGCAAAACGTGAAGAATTAAGGATCAAATGAAATTGAAAAGTTATTCAAAATTAGTTAGTATTGTACGTTTATGCTTTTCATAGGTGGCAACATTGTTTAAAATTAAAATTGATTTGTTTTCGATAGACAATTCCATAAAAGTGTTCCGAATTATAGAGTACATTCAAAAGTCCAAAAAGTGTGCAATCAAATTTTTATATAGCACTCCGTACTTTTCATTACATGATACTTTATAAATAGTAAAATACAATCTTGTTAAGGACATGAATATATTTTGTGGACAGAAATGAAATTATATTGTTTTGTATCCTGTTTTGAATTTGTTTAGTTGCCGGAAGAAAAGTTTTATGGTATTTTCAGTTTACCGTGGTTTTTTTATTATTTTAAATTTTATTTATAGTTGAACTATATGTCTTGAGGCTAGCTGTTTTTATATGAATTTTATTTCAATTTCAATTGAAATTTGCTATTGTTAAGTTATGAATTTTATTATCTTATTTATTCGAAATATTCTATCGAGTTCAATATCACAATTATAAATTAAATTGAATTTCTTTTTGTAAGTTTTAAGATTTTTTAAATATATTTGATTTCATGAATTTTTTATGTTCCTTCTAAATGATTTAAAATAAAATTTACTATTATTTAAAATAAATTTGTTAAATATATTGTCCACAAATCTTCCTCATTAATACTATTTTCACTCTTAAATATTGAATTTACCATTTAAATTTAATACTAGACTTTATGCACGTCTCTATCTTATTTTTATTTTGCTGATACCTCAATATAAAATATCTCTGAAAGTCGAAATAATAATGGTGTGTCTCAGATTCCATATCAACTTATTAAACAAAATTACAATTTTTTATATATTCACCAACTTCTTCCATATAAATAATATTGAACAAATATATTAGGTTACGACACAGTATAAGTTTCAATCAAAATAAGAACTTTTAGTACACAAACATACTCGTAACTACGAGAACGAAATTGCTTATCGTTCCAGCCATTTTGTTAAGGATAATATCAACATTCATCAGGATTTCATATCATCAAAATGAAGCACATAAAAAAAAAACTACTTGAAAGTAAATCTTATCAAAACCAAAAATAATTGCCCATTTTCTGAACAAGATAAATTCTTATAGAATTCTTGATATTCGTTCACTTCAAATAAGGAAAACTTTCCATAAATACGAAAAAAAAATTAAGATTCTTGAAGAATAATAGAAAAAAAGGAAGAATATTTAATACCACCTCTGATTATTATCATTTTCACAATAAGAATTTATAGAATGATTGAATGTGTAAATTGCTGATGGTGGTGAAATAAAAAAGGATCTGTCACAATAATAACTCTTAAAATAAAAAATAAAATTTTATATCCGAAGAGAATATAACAACAGAAAAGGGACACAATTATCACTATTTTCTTTGTCTTTTAAAAAAATAGTGCTGGTGAAAAATAGTGACATTATTGTGATATTTGGTTGAAGGCAGCAGTGTCCAACATATTTATGATGCTTGTCAATGCAAGGTATTAAAAAAAAATATTTTTTTTTGAAAAATTCGTTAGTTATGAATTTTGGGATGAATTATTTGCTTAATGTATCGAACATTACTGAATGTAACTAAATTTTTAATTTGGTAGAGTCAAGAATGCAAAGTTATTCTTTGTGAGAAAAAAGTTTATATGGTGAATAAATTAAATTTTTTAATTGAAATAGCTCGCTGCAATAAAATTTGAAGAATAAATTGACATTAAATGGGATTACGGTCATAATTAAATATTATTATGTATGTAGAATAACGCAATGCCGAAAATTACTAATTTTATATTTTTTCTAATTACTAATTTTTGATGTGGTAGATGAAAGAAAATCTATTTTCAAATAAGAAATTTTCTAATATCTTAATTTATGTTTAGTAAAATATTTCAGATTGTTTATCGAAACATTAAAATATGACAGATATGATTACAATCGACAAAAGGTTTGCCAACGCTGTTCTAATTATCCAATTTAATTCCTTATCAATTAATTGGTAATAAGCAAAAATAATATAATATTAGAATGTATTTAGAATAAGTTTAATAGAAGATTATAAAATATTTAAAGTAAATTTCATATAATTCAAAAGCCATCTTTTAACAAGATATAATAACTAAACTGTTGTAGATATTTACAAGTGTACAGACAATTTAGATATAAATTATGTTAGTAAAAAATTTGTAAAAGTATAGACATAAAATTTGGCTAATCAAAAACTTTTTTTCAGAATCGTCCTATAAATATTTTACTCTAACAAAATATAAAAAATTTTACTTCGAGGTTTTTCTTCGTTTGCTGTTTCTGAAGCTAGTTAATTTGATTTTTCCCTCTCGGTAATACATGTATATTTAAAAACAGTATAAAAACATAAATTATGAATATTAAACATGATGATTAATAGCATATAACTCTTAATATTTGTGTATCTTTCTATAGACCTCCTAAAATAACATTAAGTGTTATGTGAAAACTTCATATGATATTTTTTTTGAAATATTTTTCTTGTGTACATCCGGTACGTAAAAGAAGTATAAGAAAAACGTAGTAATTTTGATACATGTTTGAGTTTAGACAATAAAAAATGAATCTAAATTAACTGAAAATTTATTATTTACCATACTTTTCTATTGGTAGATCAATATTTTTGTGCACATTCTGTAATTTTCAATTTGTGATCAAGCTGATGGTGTGTAGGCATTTAAACCTCATGTTCCGTTTACCTTATGAACTTTCAATTCTCATGGCCGTTTCAATTGACACTGATAAAAATTAGATAGAATTTTAGATAGAATTTTGTAGAGGGAAATGTTGTCTTATATAGACTAATATTAATTAACAAACAGCTATATATGGACAGTCATTACTGTCTTATTATATGGCCAGCAGGCGACCCAAACTAATGCGTTAACTAGATACAACTTACGGGACCACTTTGCTGGGGCTGGCTAATATATTGGGCCAGCAGCCAAAATCATATTAATTTCCATTTTATTGAAGATTTTTCATAAAATTTAATGAGCTATTTAACTCTCTCTATATTTTACTAAACTTACTTATTCTTCATAGGGATTGTAAAGAAAAAATTGTTACACATATTTCTCTTGTTAACGCTTAGATTAGATTATTAAATCCGTGAACAATATTTCTAAGCCGAAATTAGTTTACTTATATCAGGTTTCATAAATCTTAAGTTTTTTTCAGTTTTCCTAGAGAAGTCTATACTTTTCTATAAATTTCGATAAATAAATTGTATACAAGAAAAAGTAATAATATTTAGATAAGAAGTAAGAAAAACTGGGTTAAAACTTTTCATATCCTGGCAAAAAAATTATTTCGCTAATACAATTCTATTAATCCCTATCCTTTCTTATTTGAGAATCCTTACTTATGCTAAATATAATGTGTACGTTACATCACTTCAAATAAATAATTGTACTACCTCAATTTTTTAATATAGTTTTTATGTTGATTTCATTTCTATATTTTCTAGCACGAATTCTTTATTTTTTGGATTTAGTTGCCACGAAAGAATAATGTGCAACAGAATGAAAAATTAAAGGATATGGAATAATTTAATGTTTAATGCATCTATTAGTCGAGAAAATAGTATAATATTTTTTTAAAATAAGTCTTAAATTAACAATATTTTAGAACTTCTTATATTCTTTCATAAGATCAGTTCGAGCTATGTCCATTACTTTAAAACTATAATGAATTTCATGTCCATTCCTAGTAAGCGATTTCATTCAATAAACTGAAATTCAGAAGGATTCATACATAAGTTATATTTAAAAAAAGGGTGTTCTCAATTATTGAAGAATGTTGGCCGTTATTGCTATTATTCCAAAAAAAGTTGTATACATAAATTATTTATTTAATTTCAATTATTTATTTAGGATTAATTCAATAATAAAGAACTTTATTCTCTACATGTGCCAAAAAGAATTCGTACACCATGCCAAAGTTAATTTGTAAAAAATGTCCTTGTTTTCCACAATAAAGTAAACATTTTTTTAGCTCTAGCTTTAATTGCCTTTATGCACCATAAAAAATATTAACTTAAATAAGAATGAAATGAAAAAAAAACTCTTAGTAAACTCTTAGTTACATAAATTTGTAAGTTTTTTCTAGAATTTACATAAATAATGAACTAAAAAAAATAATTATTTTAAATAAAACAATTTATTTTTTTAGTTAGTTAATATAAAAACTTATGTTTCTACTTAATGAAACTCATTAGTTTGAAACTGTTTTAAAGTAGTAAAATATAATAAAAACCACTTAAGTAAAAAGCAAATTATTATAAGCGTAAGTAGTGTTTTTTCTTCTAGTAATTTAAGTAATTTACTTTAACTATTACAAATTATTTTGAAATATTTTAACAGAAATTTTCTCAATTTATTAAATGCAAATATTGAAGGTATTTTTATGATTATACTACAAACGTGAATAATTCCAGCTAAAATTATGGAAATTTTGAAATAACTTTAATGGATGAAAAGCTAGACATACTTTGTTCATTGTCCTCTGTTGTTGGCTGATGTATAATTGAACTATAAATGATATATAAATGTGAGTTTAATTGATAATCATATACTAACTTAGAGGTATACCAAAACCTTGTTAAAAATCAACGCTTTTTTAAAAAATGTTAATTTATTTATCATGCATTTACCGATTTTAAGTTTAGTATACAGTCAAATCTCTCTATCTCATAATATCTTTATCATGAAATTTTCTCTATGTCGAAATAAAACTATTTACCCGTCAAGTATACACTGAAATTCATTTCTCTATATTGAAATTCTATATTTCAAATTTTCCTCTATGTCAAAAAATAATTCAATCAAAAATCGATGTAAAATAAATTCTCTATTTCAAAATGCGGAAAAGAAGTTTAAATATTTTAACTGTTCGCGAAAAATTGAAAATTATTGGAGCAGTAGACAATGGAATAGGGTAAAATAGATGTAACAAAATACTCCAAACAAGATATTTGATTGCTTTTCTAAAATTGACTGTTTTATAAACCAAAAATAGTTTTTAATTAATTTTAACTACTAATTTTTAACTTTCAATTTTAACTACTAATTTTTATCTTTAATAAATTAAAAAAAAAAAAAATGGTGCAATAAAATTACTTCAAGATACTAATTAATATATTTTTAAATATTTTGTAATGGTTATAATTACTATTTACTTTCATTCACATTACAATTTTTAAACGATTCTCTATTTCGAAATGCTCTCTATATGGAAATTTTTTTGGGGTCCCTAGAGATTTTGAGATAGAGAGATTTGACTGTATTAAGATCGTAATCAAAATCTTTGATTTGCACCCACTGAAATTAGAAGCAAAAAATTCTTATATTTTGATCCACTCTCGGATAAACGTAAATAATTTAGGAATCAACAAAATTGAAATAAACCAAATTTTCCTATTGTAGTTTTTTGTTATTTCAGAAATTGTTTCAAATAGTTTCATTTTAAATCTTTAGGAAATGATTTAAATTGTGCAAACACAAAGTTTTGGAAGTGTTTAAATAATTATTCATTCCATTTCCTATTGGCTTCAGGTTTCACTAATTCTTTTGCAAAAACAAAAAATTTGTGGTACATTATCATTCCCAATCCAAACAGAATACATTAATAAGGCAATTTAAGAACAACACAAGAAATTCGAGTTAAATATGGAAAATTAATAGTTTTTTTAAGTTTAGAAATAGAATTATAAATTTAATTCCCTATGTTATTAATTTGCCTTTCGCAATACATAATTGACTAATAGTCCAATGCTAACCATCTACAAATGCAATATTTTTATTTCATATTCCATTCATTTACTCGTAGAATTATAATGGTATGCAGTTTCAGATTAAAATTGCAATTCCAAATTAGAATTTAATCAAGAATTATGAATCCATTAATAAAACATTTATATCAAAAGTTAAATTTGTCAAATCTATATTAAAATTTTGCTGTATTTATTAAAATATAAATTATTTTTACGTATTTTTGCAAAAGAATTAGTGAAAACTGAAGCCAATAGAAAATGGCATGAATAATTTGTTAAACACTTCCAAAACTTTCTGTTTGCACAATTTAAGTAATTTCCTAAAGATTTAATATGAAACTATTTGAAACAATTTCTGAAATAACAAAAAACTACAATAGGAAAATTTGAGTTATTTCAATTTTGTTCATCGCTAACGCTACTAAAATAAGTGTACGATCATTAAATTTGTATGATGAAAATGACAAGTAGAACGAAATAAATAAAACTAATAAGAATAGAATTGACTAAACAAATACAAGAAATAGAAGCATCGTACATGCCTTATATTAAATTTAATTTTAAATTACAAATTGCACTTTAATGAATTAGTAAAGTTTTGAAATAAATTTTATATATTTAAGATATTTCCACATCATTTTAAGGTAAATTTAATTTTAGAGTAGATAATATTAGTAGAATTTATCAATTAAATTCTGAATAACAATTTAAATTTAAATAATAATTTCCAATATTGTAATTAGAATAGCATCACAAATATAATTATTGGATTATTATGTAAAGTAATTTATTATTTAAAATCATGGTCTTAAGAATTGTAATTCAAATGCCAACGCTCCAATTAAAATGTTAACATATTAAAGATTATAAATAAGTACAAACATGAGAATTTGAAAGTTGGGTAATTAGGAAAATTCAAATTAGAGAGGATTACATTTCAGTATTTTGGTACATATTAAATTATTACATAGCTTTTTTTACAAATTGTCAAATTGGAGTCAAGAAATTATTATAATTAATTAAATCCATCCTTGAAAAATCGTTCATTCGTTTATTTTATTTAGATAAAAATTATTTACCTTTCTAAACAACATTATTTAAATAAAGTTAACTCAAAAAACTTACCAGAAAAAAAAAAGTTTATTTTATTTTGTCGTCGTCAGGTACTAACAAAATTTGTAATGAAAGCGAAAAATTAAAATTTATTATGAAAGTAAAAAAATCAACATATCATAGCTTAGTTATGCTTTGTATTAAGAAGTTTACCGGTGAAAATTCTTTACAAAATATTTTTTCGTTTTTTTTTTATGGTTAGAACGGAAATAAAATGAGGGAACACTGGGCTTTTCCAAAGTGTAAAATGGTTACTAACAATGAGAGAATGGTGAATGCTATTTGCAAACCATTACAAGATCTTTTAACAAAACTTAAATTATATAAAATTCCTCTAATAAATTGAGACGTGGGCTTTCACTTTATGAATAGTAGTTGGTTAAGATTAAGATAGAGGTACGAATATATACCTCCCTACACTGCGACCTTATGAGATCTATTGTGACAACTTACTAATATTTAATCAGTTGATACCTAGGCATGTCCAAAAGCCCAGTATTTTCCAGACGGCCGAACCCTTAATTTCATGAGTACGCAGAAATTCTAAACCATGTGTTTCACAGTAATATTTCTATAACTTTCCTAATAATATATTTTCTATATTATTACTTAATAAATCGTTTCAATAATACCCCAGTCTCCCCTATAATATAGAAAAATAATTTTTCACATCAATTCATTTTCTCCTATTCGCATTTTCTTTTTTATTTTCTTTAAATATGGCAAAAGAAAAAAAAAAACTTTTTATATTTGCAATTTTTTTTAAAAAAAAACATAATATAAAAAGAAATTCTGTTTTTCTTACAAAGTTTGTGAAAATTTTTGAAGAAATTTTCATATTCTTCTTTTTGAGTAAATAGAAAATTATTACAATTTTTTGACTTTTGTGTAAATAAGATTTTTCCAACAAAAAAATATGTTTTTTAAGGTAAATTTTATTAATGAAGCATTTTCGATTTGTAAGGCTGTGTGTGCAACAGGTAATTTGATTTACAGATAATGAAAACACATTTTCGAAAGGATCTCAAGGACTTGTTGGAATACGTTTTATTATGAATTTCTAATAAAGTCATGTTTACTTTAAATTATAAAAATGATAATTTTGGAAGTTGATTTAGTATTAATGAGAAGTTTCCTAATTATGCATTTAATATTTATTAATTTCCGGTGAATCAACAATTTTAAAAATAAATAAATACAAAAAATATGTAATTAATTATGTTTTTATTTATCAAATTTCGAAAGAAGTAAATTATTATTATCAGGAATTCCTTTTATTTTTTTATCCCCACTTAATGTTCGGAGATTATCTGAAACCTTATGAGCAATTTCAGAAGAATGGTTGGCTGCATACTATGCACGTATGTATAGCTGTGATTAATATAGCGTCTCAACAAAGGAATTAAAAATTAATCCAAACTTTGATTTTAAGATTATGTGTCCAACTCCGAAAGAATCACATTGAAAATGAATTAAATCACTCTAAGGGGAGCATTGATTTACTGTTTACTGGGAGCATTGGTTTACTGTGAAATATTTATTTATAATTTAAGTAATAATTATATAAAACTAATTTTTTGCGATCTATTAAAAATATTTTAAAATAAATTGGTAAACTTTTTTTAAAATTTTTATAATAATTGCCGAACTTGATAGAATGGTAAAATTTATATGAGTGGTACAATTACTGGGAGTTCTGAATATTCAGTGTAACAAAACTGAGAATTAAACTTTTTTCACGTTTCAGATAATTTTCATTTTTTCTAGTAATACAAAATTGATTGAAGAAAAAAAAAATATTTTGAAATTCATGCTTTCATTTTTGTTTTTATATTATACAAGAATTTTCGTCTATTCAAAAAAATTAATTTGCCCTTAGCTATTCATGTAAAATAAGACTTGAACTTAGGATGTACTTTAAGAACACCATAATTTTAAAAAGGAAATTTTTGACATTTATTATGATTCAGGATCATCATAAACGCCACTCGAGAGAATAGTTTATTTTTTAATATGGAGCAATCCAAATCCCCCTTTAGCTTTTTGAACAGGTACTTAATATTTTAAAAAAACTGTTTAAAATTGAAGAAGGCGGTTATCGTGGCAATATTGGCTTTTTATCATTATCTCGAAATCCTGATGAGTTACATTATTGGTGGTTTACCATGGAATACCTGCCCTTGACTGTAAGAACGTCTGCAAGTAACAAATTATTACAATTTTGCGCATTTATTGCTTATTTTCCTTTGTTGAACTATTTTTAATAGAATTTATGATCGTCCTGACAGTATTTACTAATCAAATATAAATAAATGGAAATATTTTTTTGGTTATAAATAACTTTATGTAAAATTTAATTACAATATTTTCCATTTTAATAAAATGGAATAAACTAATTTTTAATTACATTTGTAATTATCAAATTTTCAATATAAATACAGAAAACATAAATTAAATTTCCCAATTGACTTGTGGCTATGTGAATAAAACGAGTTTTCTAATATAAGAAATTAATTTGGTAATAAATCATTGATCTGACAGCTGACACTCGTAATTCGTACTGAAATATTTGAAATGAAATTGATATTAACTATTTTCTAAACAAAAATTCAAATAAATATGAAAATTTATATGTCAATATTTAATTTAAAATTAACTTTAGGACAAAATATTTATAATTAAATTTAGATTTAAAGTTAATATAAATATTATTCAAAAAATTTATTAGCTATTTGAAAATGGTTCATAAAATTTTGACTTCAGTTTAAATCAATTATTTTTTAATCACTTTAGGTAACCAAAAAAATGGTCTAATTTGTGCTACCACTTAAAAAATGTAATTTGTTATCACTTCCTTGTTGGTTGTTCTATTTGTGTAAAGATTAAATTTAGAAGTTCAGATGAAATAAATTGCCTTGAAGTTGATCTTGTTGTCCAATATAAATAAATTCCACAAAACAAAGATAAATCAAAAAATTCTCTGTTGCCGAAATCGATTTTCAAAAATGTTTTGCGGCATTTCGTTATTTATAGACACATTTTTCTGATATTGATTATAATGTTTAGAGGTTTATTTTGAATCCCTACAGATTAAACTTTTCAATCAAATGTAATCAATTTTGACAGACTTTTATTTAGTTTTATTTTGAATTTATTGCTGACAGGGTAATGTTTGAAAGATTGTAAAGAGTTTCCATTTAATATAAATTTTCTTCAATGGCCGTGTTTTATATATTTTAAGTTCGGGTATGAATGAAATATTTCAGATATCAACAAGTTATGTAGTGCAGAGATAGAGAATTTATACAGTGCAGTGTTGTTCCAGTGTCTTAATTTCCTGTAGCACTATTTATTTGGATATAAAACTATGACCACTATTTAGTTCCATGACAAAATATATAAAATTATGATTAGCGTGTTGGTCATTTTGGAGTAACGACAAACTCTAATTGAATAATTTCTACTTATCAATAAGATATTCAAAAATTAATGTTTTCTTTTTGTAATATTTTCACAAAAATTTTAAACAAAATTATTTTATTTTACAAAGCTTTGGCCTGAATAGAGTCAAGTAAATTTAATGTTACATTGACAAATTGATACTATTCCTCGTGACTCTGATCGATCGGTTGGTATTCGCTAACAAACCAGAATACTTTCAAAAATTGATTATTTTGGGTTTCTTTTTAAATGTAAAACGCTAGAATTGTCGTAATTATTCGAGTTCGATGCTTCAATTTCGAAATTATTAAACCAGGATTGTGAAAACAACGTTCTGTCTCGTTTGTAGGGAACGTCAATCTACAAGTATAAAACCATATTGAAGAATCATTAATAATGTCGTCCAAAATATAAATTAATATTGGATTCATCGACATTTTTAATTAATTTAAAATTTAATTATTTTTCATAAGCTTCAGGCCTTAAGAACTTTCCATTTTTAATTATTTTTACTAATTCAATCGATGACATCTGAAACTTATTTATAATAAAAATTAATTGTTAAAAATTGTTTGCTTTTAAAAGCAAATGGAAAATTAAAGTAATTTTAATGGTTACAATAAAATCATAAATTTTCTTATAGATATAAACAGAAAATGTTAAAAGTCTTTTTTTTTATTAATTATTAGAGTATTTAAAAAACATTTTTATAAATATATAAATTTTTCTTTTAGTCTTTAATAAATATTTATTTCGTACAAAATTATTTAAAAAACATCAAATGAAAAATCTCTAAATTTTATAAACCAAATTCAATTAAAAAAAAAAAATTGTTAATTTACAACATTTGCCCAGATAAAATGTGGCCTCCCTCAAGCCTTTAACGCTTTTAATATAATTCAAAAAATTAACGGTCTACTTTTGGTCTATTATCCCACTCCTTTCTATTTTTGTGTATCCTTTTATAAAAAAATCCTTTAATCTGAAATTCATGTTTCTTGGTTTGTTTATAGTTTAATTAAATTATCCAACCTTTTTTTTATATATATAACATTTTATTTTATTAACAGGATATGGCCTCCTCTATCTATCACACTATAAATGTAATGCCTTCCAAATTTAAATAAATTCATTTTTGTGCTCTCCAGGACATTTTTATATTTGTCGTCGTTCGTCGAAATTAATAAAAGGATTTTCTGTCTAAATTTACGGTCGAATTATGAAATGTTTTGGTTACTTTGTCAAAAATTAAATTTCTGCAGTAATATTATGACGGGTTGGGGTTGGAACAATTCCGTTATTTGTAACAACTGTAAAAATCAGTGGTGTCAATCTTATTATTAAATATTTATTGTGTTAAAATAAATTATGTTAAAATTGTATGTTAACATATATTCTAATTCTTACTTCAGTGTTGTAATGGTCCACAAATTGAATTTTAAATAGAGGGACTTACTGTACTTGTCTAAGGTCATTTTTGTATACTGTATTTAAAATAAAATAAAAAGTAAATTTATTTTTGTTAAAATTGTATCTGTAATTTTTCCGAAATTTTGCAGTTACAACAATTTATAAATATTTAAATTTTTCTTAATATGAATTTCGCTATTCTAATGAAAATAACCTTAGTCTATAGAGTATTTCAGAATTTTTAATAACGTCTTAAAATCTAAATTTTGGTTTAAAATACGAAGAGTTATAATTTTTATATAGAGAGTTCCAAAAGCAAATTCTTATTCATTTATACAGAATAAATAGAAAATTAGTGGTAAAATTTTTTATTCAAATTATTATATGAATTTATTAGAATAATTTATAAAAAACAAGTTAAAAAACGCTTTATAAAACTTCCAAGGTGCCCCTGTACTAGTACAGAAAAGTGCGTGTGGGTAACCATTAATTTTGCGTAGGTTATTTCTTTGATATTTTCGGAAATTATGAGAGCAATTTTTATTGATGAACATTTTTTTGATATTTTATTTTCGAAATTCTGCGCAACGTCGAATATTTCCACAAATAAGTGAATTTGAATCACGAATTGTTCATAATATAGAAAATTTAGAAAACTAATGTCTTATTTTAGTATTACAGCAAAATTAAAAGAGAATTATTGATGTATGTAGATTACTACTATACAATTCCAGCATGGATGAGTGTCCAAATTCTCTTTCAAAAACGAAAGCAGCTGATTTGCAATGATAAATAAAGTGATAAACAAATTTGATATTCTCTTTATATGGAGGAATGTCCTTCGTATTTAAAATTCGAAAATTTGAACTATTTGAGGATGCTGTAGAAAGGATATTTGTCATTTTCGCCATATATCCTTTTGATGATTACAATGTAAAGAGATTTTAAGTTACGTTTTCGTGTACCGCAAATTGGGAGAAATTTACACTCTACATTGTGCGTACACAAAATAATTGAGCTTTCCGAGACACACATATTTATCGTAATTGCTTTTTGAATAATGTTTTGTTTTTTGCTTTTTTTATTAAAGGAGAAAAGTTTCTCATTTTTCGTCCTAGAATCCTAAATATTTTTAAACTTTTATAAAGGATAACTTTTACATAGAGAAGAGATGCTGTTGATCAATGTTAGAGTAATGAAATTTCTGCCTTTATATATTATTCATAATATTTATGTGTGTTATTATGTCAATTCCATTTTTTCGGTGTCGTTGTTTAAATACCAACAACAAAAATAAGAGGAAATCCCGAAAAATTTAATTTTTACTCCAATTGTGCTTTTAGGATATTTACAATAACATCTGAATTTTTGTAAACTTATAACTTTCGATATTTTTGTCTGAAGGGCTGGCTCTAAACTTGATAAAATTTCTCATATTTATTTGTTAGTTTAACGCGAGTGTTTGTGAACGTTACGTTTCAATACCGGTAATAATTATTACGTGTAAGAAAATTTATTTTTCATTTTTAAATAGTTGTAAACAATAAAATAATATAAATATTAAATTATTAATATAACATCAAATTTTCATAGAAATAAATAATTGATTTGAACATTTTAATTTGTTAAATTACTGAATAATGAAAGCAAATTTAAAAGGATTTAGTGAGATTAATATAAAAAAAAAAATCTGAAATTATTGTTAATTTTAATTTTGAAAGAGTTTCCGAGAAAATTTATAGTTGAACTTTTGAAAAGGACTCTGTGTGTTTGATGTGTCCTTTAGAATAAACAAAATGTAGAAATCCAAATTTAAATAGAAAAATTTATTTAATGTGTCTGCAAATTTAACTTTTTAATAAAAGCTAATAAAAGTTGAAAAAAATTGTTAAACGAGTAATTTACTAAACACCACAATAAACTACAAATTTATGTTTTAAATCAATTAAATTTTATATAAACCTTTTTTGCTTCTAAAAGGATTAAGAAGGAATTTTCTGAGATCTAAAATTCAATTTGGATGTATCTAAAAATTTGGTAAATTAAGTTTTTTTTGTTAATTATAATAAATTTCTTTTCATGTACAAATAATGAAGTGATATTTTGATGATTTGCATATAGTACTTTTTTGTAATCTGGTATAAAATCACGTATTTGTTTATAAAGGATATAAATATCTTTAAAGAATTCATTAAAAAAATTATAATTTGTTCTATGATGAACAAACAGCAAGGATAATTAATGATTTTATAAATTGTATGTACATTTTTCTTATTACCATGTAAGCTAATAATTCTTAAGTGCTGTTCTTCGAATATACTTAAAATTTATTATTTCAAAAAGCATATAATTAGTGCTTACATCACGAAAACTGGCAAAGTTAATGCTAAATATTAAAATATCTAGAAACTCTAATTTAAAATAATAATTACGAAAACTTTTGGTCATAAAACTACAAAAGAAATCAACTATAAATAAAGCCACAATTGATGCCATTGCGTAGTTGTAGTGTCTATCCTGTACTGTATTAGGACCATTGTTCAACTCCAATTTAAATAAACAATGTTGCTCAGAGTTGACTCACCTCTGAATGAGTACCAATAATTAAAATTTACAATATCTAATTGTGATTTCAAGACTGTGAGAACCGCCAACGGTTGCCATTGGGGAACCGTCTTGAAATCACCATTTGCCATTTAGCTTGTTGCAATTAAAAAAATTAACAAGAAAAAATAAAATTCTTTAATTATTTGAATTTTTGGTAAGTAAAATTGAAAATTTACTTTTAATTTGTGACACTAATTTTCCAATATAACCAATATACATATTTCCTTTGGTGTTGCAATTAATTTACTCAATTATTCAAAATCAAATTGTTACATTACTAAAAAATGCTGAATAACAATCACAAAAAACTCATACTTTTCACAAAATTACTAACTTTGTGAAATATTTAAAAATACTTTGACTTTAACCAAAAAAGAAAATTCTACATTCTATTTTTGAAAATAAAAAACTCATAAAACATGAGAATTTCAGTTATTGATCGATTTAACAATTTCATGAATATACGTTTTTTACTTCTATTCTGGATTTGAATTATTACTACAAAATTTAATGCAGAAAAAATTTAAATATATCGAAAAACTAACAAAAAAACTCCTATTTAACCTGATTATATTTATCTATTGACCTATATTCAACTATGTGTTAAACCCGCACGTGTCCTTATACAGTGGATGTGTTTCTGCATGAAATACTTTTTACTAAAAGCACTGAGGTGTGAAAGTTAAGATCATAAATATTTTTCCTGCATTTTGATGCACAGGATATTATATATATAAAAAAAACGTATATCCTTGATATATTTACATGTGGAAATAGATATTCGCAAGAAATATGAAGTGAAACAATTTTATAAAAGGATGAAAAGTGAATGTTGTTACTCTTATTAAATCTCTGACAGCTGTAAATTCAATGTAATATTTTCATCCTGAATAATATTCATAGAATAAATTTACAATTTATTTTTCTTCTCTATACAATGTTGAAATATTTAATGTCCTTAACATAAATTTGAATAGAAAATACAAAGAACAGGAAAGTGATTATAAAGCTTTGTTGTTTCTAGCATAGGAATTGCTATTTATTCCAAACCAAGGACCCTGGAAATTTAAAATATATACAAATATTAATTAATAATAAAAGAAATTGTTAAAAAATAAAATCACTTTTTAAAAAAAAATCCTTGTAAGTATTTACAAAAAAATTATTTAGATCTGCTTCATCACATTAGGTAAAAATTTAAATGATTCTTATTTAAAAAAAGGTTCATTTCATGGTTCTAAACCTGATAAATTAAAACGTAATAATTAATAATCTAACGAAAGTAAAGCAATTCCAAATTAATTAAAATAATTCAATTCTTTTTACACCAATAATTTAAATTTTATAATAATTATTTATAATATAATATTCATAAATTAAGAATCAAAGAATTCCTAACTTCCACAGGATGTGAAAATAATTAATGTTTTGCTTACAGGATCCTGTGATTAATAAGAATATTAACTCTTTATGAATATTGAATCTATCAAAAATTAGTAATACAATTTCTTTAGATTTTTTAATTAAAAATTATTAAAATTATTTTAATAAATTAATTATTTTATTGTCCAATGAATTAGATTAAAAAAGTTTTTTTTTATAAATTTTCCATCGTGGCTTTTCCTATTTAAAATTATCAATATCCTTAGATTATGTAAAATTAATTATTTATTTATATTTCTGTCGAATTATTCTAATCAGTAAAAAATGAAATATTTGATAATTAGTATTCAATATTTTCCCTCCAGTAAAAATAAAATCGATTAATGATTCTATAATTATTTATGGATGGAAAATATATTTAACTTAATTATTATCATTCATTCTAATCAAATAATAATTAAATAATATTCGGACTATAAACTTATAAATTAATAACCTTTTATTATATTAATAGGAAAAAATCGACATAAATTTATATTAAAGAAATAATAATGATTTAATAGATCATTAACATAATTATGATTATATCAAAAATTTAAAAAGGTTTTCTGAAATTATTAATAATTTATTTATTAAATATAATATAATTATTTCATTTATTTAATTTGCCTTGGGAATTGAGAAACCATTATTAAAGTTTCCTGAAAATAAATATAATATAACAAAATTTGATTTTTAATTAAATTTGGATATTTTATAGTTAATATTAAATGTAAGATAATTTTAAGATAATTAAACCTTTTGAATATTAAACTTATTTAAAATATATAATTTTTCAAAATGTTTAAACAGTTGCAAAAGAAATTCGTCTTTATCCAAGCCAAACTGGTCTATTTCCAGTCAAATTGGTCTCCTTATTTAAATATATTATTTAAATTAAAATAATTTGATTAAAATAAAACTGATTGAACGTGACATACAATATTTGTTTGCACGTACGTAACATGACAATAATTAATAAGTTTTAATCATGCTTGTAGCCTGAGCAGAGCAGGAGCAGATTTTCTGGACAGAAGTAGATTTAAACAATTACAAATATTCATCATATAATTCATTATTATTGTAGGTATAAAATATGTGAATAAACTAAGGCTGCTGTTAAATAAAAATGATACTTGTGTTGCTGGTTTCGTTTTACTTATTCAACTTCTGTTGCCAGAAGAATCAAATCTTTTAGTTCATCCTTAAAAAACAACATTGCTACAACAGATTCGTCAGGTATATAATAAACCACAATTAATTTTTATTTAAAATGAATTTTACTTAGCAAAATATATTATTTTTCCATTTATGATTTCTCTTTTTCAAACCGCCAAATAATTATTTTACTCCTGAATAATTTATTTAATTTTCCGGGTTTTTATTTTCGTTATTTTTTGTATATTTTTGTTTTATTCACAAACAATAAAAATGTTTTTTTTTCTTCTCATTTTCCGCCAAAATAAAACAAAAAGTTAATTAGTGGAAAGTACTGAAGCAGAATTCGGTATAAATATCCAGGATTGAAGGAAAAGAGACTTTACATTTTATCTAGTTATTATTTCGCATATTTAATGTTTTGCTGAAGAAATAGATATGTAAATAGGTTAAATATTTATCATAAATCCAAGACAAGTAAAGATTGTACATATAATAATTTTATAATTGAAGTCTTCTTTTGCCAAGAATGGTTTAAATATATCATAAATTCCTTATTGAACAGACCCCTAAACCTTTCATACCTAATTGTAATTACTTTTAAAACAAGAGAACAAATTAAATGGAAATATTTAAATTACTTAATTTATCCTCATGAACTTACTATGCTTATGACAATCATTATTGTAACTGATCCTTTTTATATGGACTGCACGAAGAGTATGTAATAAAATTACCACACAAATAAATTAAATGTTTACGGAAAACCTTTTGGTATATCGTAAAATAATTGCTTTTAGTCGGAGTCATAAAAAACTGGCTAATTAAAAATGCAAACATTTAAAAACACGATACGAATATTAATTATTATAGTTAAATTTAAAACAATAAGTAAAAGAAGTAAATTGATGCTTTTTATGTTAATTTATAGAATTTTTTTTTTATGTGTAAAAAGGGTTACCAAACTGAAGCTTGAATAGTAGTTTTTTAATGGATAAAAATATTATATTTTATGAAAATACTACACGAAGGAATATTCTATGAATTTTTAATGTTTAAATATTATTTTGTAGACTCTTAAAGAAAATGAAATTTTAACAAATCTTTCTTTTAATTTGATCCCTAAAAGCTCTGAGGACGATTTGAAAAAAGTTTGATTCTGATAAAGATTTTCGTATTAAATTTTATGAAACTTTTAACGCCGACCATTTTACAAAACTGTTTAATAAAATTTTATCTATAATTTTTAGTACCATCAATTTATTAACCATCATTACTTGAAAAATAAATTTCTATCAAAAATATTTGTTCACAATTTGTTGTTTTCCAAAATAAAAGGTAAAATCACATTAAAAATGTTGTAACAACTGTTAATGCTTATCTGTATTACTTTCGCCATCAGGTAAAAATTTATATAAAAGTTTTAACATTTTCATTGAAATAATCTTTATTTTCTGAAATTTACATTTATTAGTATCAAAAAAGTTTTTTTTTGTTGGTCTTTTAATGTAAGTTATTATAATATCAAGAATTTTTTTATTCAAGAAAATTCTTAAATAAAAGATTTTCACATTTTCTTTTAAGATTAAATTTCATTCTTTAAAAATTATCTAAATAATAATCGCCCCTACAGAAATAATTAAATAAAATAAGAAAAATCCTGCCCAGTAATTTAATATTTCCTTTGAAATTCAATTGTTTAGTTGGATATTAATTGAAAACAGGAAACTCTGTCTTTTAATTAGGAGTAATTTAGTGCTGATGAACGTTATCTGTATGCAAATAGAAAGAACGTTTCGCTATAATTATGAAATTAGGCAAATTTATATAACAATTTTAATACTAATTATTATTATGATTACAAAATTAATAACAAACAAAAGTTAAAACTAAAATTTTATTTATATAATTTTTATGAAATTATTTTTTACATAATTTTATTATTTTTGTTAATTTTTATATTTTTTTGTACAGCTTGTAAATAATTGTTTAAAAAATAGAGCCAAGAAATATAAAATAAAACGTTTAGATAAAAATATAATAATTTTTTAGTTTAAATTCGCAAACTGTCATTCCTTTACTACTGTTCTGTTAGTGTTATGCAACACTGTTTCAGGTTTTTTACTTGAATATACAAGTTAATAAATGTAAAATTAATTTAAAGTAAAATATTAAATTGTTTAATATTAACTGGTAATATCGAGAAACTTCGACGAGATATCAAGAATAATAATTTGATTATTAATGAAAAGATCATTCGGCCGTCTGATAGACCATAGACCTGAGTAAGTGAGTCTTTCGTACCAATCCAACTCAATCTACCATAAAACCACAAATAATTTCTCAATTATGAAAACTCCACTTAGAAATATAAATAGTTCGTTAAAAGCCAAAAAGCTAAAAAGTATGAAAAATTTGATGTTATTATTGGCTATAAAAATTGTCGAAATCGCTTTTGAGGATACCGAGTGCAACGAAAACGAGACGTAAAAAAACAGTTGTCTAGTTTAAATTGAGAAATATGGTATAGTATAAAATTAAAAACTTGTATTTTAAAATTCTCCAATAATTTTTATATTCTTCTATTAATTTTAAAAGGAATTTATAATTTCATTAATGACAATTTGAATTCTTCATAAATAAATTGTTTTGTAAATATGAACGACTCGCTGCCAATTTGTGTAATTTCTTAAGCAAGTAAAACTAATGTTCACATTTACACAATTTAATTCATTATTTAATTTTTTAAAAAAAAAACACTTTTTTAACATTTTAATTAAATGGTTAATTAATATTTTAGAAGTTATACCTTGTTTTCATTTCAGTACATAGAATCATTAAATATTGAAGATTTGTGTAACTTTGTCAAAACATAGTCAAGAAGCCAAAATGTAATCAGTTGCAAGGGATAACCAAAAAAAAAAATTATTCTTGCATAAAATTATTTGTATGTTGTCAATATTTTTTTAAATTATGTGAAAAATCCCACATATTTGGATACAAAAAAAGGATGTAAAATGATTGATTGTTTTTTCCATACTATGGAATTATGTACTAATATTTCAAGTTAGTTGTCGAAATTTGAGATATAATGTTTTTCATATTCATATATGTTTTTTTATATGTAAAAATAAATAACATAAATTCTTCATTAAGTATTTTCTGAATCCTCTGTGTATTTGACATTTTAATATTCAGTGTATTCCAGTATTGATTGTGTAGCTCTATTCGTAATTAACAAATATTTTGCTTATCATGATATCAAATTTTGAACATTTTGTATTTATTTGATTAACGATATGTAAAGTGATCTTAAAATTATGCTTCTATGAAAATTATACTTTTACGACATTGAAATTTTGGATAATTTTTATATTTGTAACATTTTATAATTATTTATGATTTTAACTGTAAGTGACATTCGATATTTCGGTAAAAATTTGAACCCGTAACAGCTAAACCTAACGCATCACATCCAATCATATTATTAATGTTTTACGATGGCGTAAACTCTTTAGTACCTTTAGAATTATCCATCATTCATTCATTTTTAATTGATTTCTTCTTTTTGGATAGTAACTTATTTACAATTCAAAAAGAAGAAATCAATTAAAAATGAATGAATGATGGAATGAATGACAGAGATATTGTTCCCAAAATGGCAGAAATAGATTTAAATCGAATCCTGAGACATAGTGTATAAAATAAGGAACTGGATTTCGATTTGTTAGCATATTAATATTTTCTTAAGAAGTCGTGAATGCAGAAATAGTTAAATATTTATAAATTATATGAAGAGAATTAGAAAAACTGTCTTGGTGTTAATTGGAAGGATTTTAACGGTGACAAATTGATTAGTTGAAAATCTTCAACTAAAAAATAATATTTATTTACACAATTCAATTAAACGTATTAAAATTTTGACAAGAAAAAGTGAAAAGAATTATATAAATATTTTAAGACGATGACATTTCATTCAATTTCAATACAAAAATTATGAAAATTTATATTTGCTTGAATGACAAATTTCATAATTTTTCTTGGTAAGAAAAATGATATTTTCTCTCTTATTCAGTGGTGAAGGGAAAATTCAGAATTCTTATGAAAAATGTATACATTTTAATGTTTCTATTAAAACAAAATTACAAAGAGTTATAAAAATATTTTTTTGTATTAAAGATACTTTTCACATAAAAACGTCAAGGTGTTTTTTAAAGGATTTCAAAGATGATACTTTGTCAAAATAAACAAACTAAAGATAAATATTTGATAAAAAAGAAAAAAAGGATTTTAGTTAAAACAACAAAAATAAATTTTAATAAATAAGGTAAAATTTTGTGTTGCTCTCAATGAGGTGAAAATATTTTTCAGTAAAAAAATTGAATTAAAAAGTGTTTTTCATATAAATTTTATATTTGATAATTAAATTAATGTATTAATTTCATTTTTAATTATTTAATTGCTATGAACTAATAATTCGCACGCTTTATAGAAAACAGTAATGATGAACTTTATCATTTTTTAAAAATTCGGAATTCCGACTCTGACAATTTCCACCTCCAACTTTGGGTAGGTTGTGTTGTGTTTCTAAGTATTTTATTCTGCAAACGCGTCTTAGTAAATGCTCTATTTCTTTATCAATAATTTCCATATAGAAAAATCCACATAGCTTGTAGGAAACAAGGCACTCAATATGACGCATTTTCTTTGGCAATTCATATATCAATTTGATAGTCTTCAACATAGTTTAACAGTTCCCTTAATTTTTGACATGTTTACATAAAATCGTACGGTGACATCGTAAGTTATGTAGTTTGACTGTAGAAAATTATACTCAAAATTTCAAGTTAATTTATTGTTTATTATTTATCTCTGCCTCAATAAGTTTACATTGCCAAATTGTTTTATTTATAATTATCTATAAAGTAGATTTACAAATACTCTGTCAACATCGTTTTTTACACTTTACACTTTCTAATGTTCCTTCAATATAGTATTCAATTGTGTGTGACAATTTTATCTGACCCAATTTAGAGGTCCACCATACATAAAACATATTAACATCCACAACATTTTTCACTACTCACATATCAAATAAATTTTATTTGGGATTTAGATTCAATTACCATTTATTTATTCCATTGTGCAAAAATATCATGTATTTTATAAATAAGTAAGTTCACCAGAGTTTCAGTAATCTAATTTCCAAATATAAAAAAAAAATCCCATTATTTTATCACCCTATAAACAAATACGCCTATACAGAATCACAGAACACCATCCATCAAACTCTTATTATTCGTTTTTCTAAACAGTAAATATTATTCTGCTATGATGGTTCTTATGATAGGGAAAAAAGTCCGGAATATTTTAGGTTTTGAAGAAGATTTTTCATAAGGTTAGATGAAAAAACTGTATGAAAAACAAAAATATTTGATTTCTTTCTATAAATATTTTCTATCTTGTTAATACGTAATAGGACGAACCTACATCAAGGAGTTGGTTACAAAAATATGGAGGCTGGTAAGAAATGTAATTAATGTATAATACGAATGTGTTGATCATTTTTTTTGGTTTACTGTTTATTATGTGTAAAAGTATAGTAAAAGGAAGTGTGAAAAGAAGCATGAAATATAAATGTTATTACAGTATGGATTGCACTCAAGGGACCACTTGAAACTTCGATTTTTCTATTTTCTTAAATATTTTCTGTTTTTTTTTTTTTTTTTGATATTATATATTAAATTTATGGGTTTTTATTTCTCTATATTGCAGTCATGTTTACAATATTTTCTTTTTGCTGTTGTTTTTCAGTATTTTCATGAACATTTTCCTTTCAACTATATTGGGAAAAGTTTTGTTCTGATATGCGGAAATAATAAAAAATAAAAAATTCTATACTTATTTTTATAAGTTGATAAAATATGAGCAGCTACACAAAGTCCATCATAATAACTTAAATTTAATATATTTTGTAATAGAAGTTTTAACAAATTGTGGGAAATATTACTAAGATTGATAGAAATTTGTAATTCTAAAACAAGAAACATTTTTTTGGCAGTTAAAATGTAATTAACAATAAAGTCGAAAGAGAATTCATTAATCAGACGATATTTCTTACTCAAACTGACTCATCAGAAGATCATTGTCGAAAATATTTTAACAAAATGTTGAAAAGAAATTCTAAATATATTTTGCAAATAAAGTTCAAAGTGCTTAAATGTATTGGCTGGAGGTTGCTTAATGTGATAAAAAAGGATGAACCCACATAATTTTATTAAAATATCCGGTTTCGTTAGTTGTTAAACTGTATCCGATACCCGAGTATGCAATCATATTACTGACGAAAATTTTATCTAAAAATGAAAATATTAAATTATTTAATATAATTTTCATTTACTTGGGGCTAAAATAATTTTATATTATTTATATTTACAATGTTTTCCATTAAGAAACCAAAATTATAGTAACATTTATAAGTATTAAAATTTGTATTTTACCAAGTGCGATCTTAAAACATAAAATTATTTTGCTGTAATGGTGAAATGTAACGAAGATAAGAAAAAGTTTACAAGTAATTTAAAATTAAATAACATTTTTATTATTTTTTCTGATTTTCCTTTTACTTCATCAATAATTTTCATTTTTTAAATGATTTTATTTTTGAGTTTTCTCGTACTTAAATAAAATTTTATTAAAAGGTAAAAAACAGAATAAATATGAAAATATAAATTGTAAATTAAATGGAAAAGCAAATATTTTTTTTATTTTCTTAGTTTTTATTTTGATATTTTTGAAAACTTAAAAGGCATTTCGGTTTAGGATTATTGGTGCAATTAATTTTTATGATTATCAATCAAAATATTGAAGGTGAAGGAAACGGTGTTGTTAATAATAAATTTCAGATTAAAATAATTTACTTTTTGTACAATGCAAGAAATAAATCAAATCTTTACTTTTCATTATGACCCAACAATAAATTTCCTATCAATATTTAACTTATAAAACATAACAACATCCCAAAAAATTATAATTTAACAAATTTTATAATAAACATAATTTTATTTTTACCCTCATAAAAATATTATAAATCCAATTTTATGTAAATTCAAATTAAGTAAATATTTTCAAAATATAATCTGCAAATAAAACCTAGAAAAATTTACAACCTACTCCAAATTGGCAATAATTTTTTATATTGATTTGTAATTTCCATCTGCAAAAAGGGAAAATGGGTTACAATTTATCATTCAAAAGATTTAGATCTTTTTATTTAATGTCGTACAAAAAAAAAGAATAATCATAACTTAAATATTTAAGATAACCCAATAGAAAATATTTAATCTTGTATCCAAAAATGTAATATTTTTACAAAGAATAAAAGGATATATAAAAAATAAATATTAAATCCTTTTTAGTTCTACTGTATAGTCTAAATTTGTAATAAATTTGAAAAGTTTTATCCTTCACAGCCAAAGTATTTGACCTCTTTATTTATATTTATATTGAAATCCTTGGAATCAAATTTATGTATATATCCTTATAGTTAACAATTTGAGTTCGATATCCTTTACACAAATACATTCACTCAGATTTCTTGTTGCCTTTAATTTAATGCGAACGGCCTTCAAATTTATAAAGTAAAATAGTTCAATTTTTACTTGATATGAAAATTGCGCACAAAAAATCAAAACAAGGAAATGGCATCCAAAACCTCATTGTTAATATTTTCCTTTTATTATTGTTATTGGAGTTTTCTCTTTTATTGGTAAAATATTTTTTGATTTTTCTTATTTAATGTTTTATTGAAATTGTCATATTTTTCCTTATAAAATGTTCTTTTTCGGTTCCGAGTTTTTCGTTGGTTTACGGAAAATCAAGGAATAATTGTATCTGATTTGAAAATATTTTCTTGAATTCAATTCAATATTTTTAGACACAATTTTTATCAATTTAAATTTTACAAAGTTCTCAGTGAACTTGTTTAAATACTGATAAATCTTTTTCCAAAGTAAATTTTTGAATTAAACTTATTTTCAATTTGTAATTGGATATTTATAGTTAAAATTAAATTTCTTTAAGATCCTTAAATTTTCAATTTGACCTATTCTGATTTAATGAAATATTTCTACAAAAAATATATAAAAATGTTAAAATCTATTCAAAGAGAACTGATAAAGGTAAAAGTTAAATGACAGGAAAACGTTTACCTATTCAAAATCAAAGCATTTTTATACTGTCCAAACATGAGTGAATTAATATGATACCATAATTTTGATTGTATTATTTTGATAAAAATTTTATAGTTCGTGAACTTTTTTTAACAATACCATTCAATTTTAACAATTTTCCGAAAAGGATCCATGAATTTTTTAAAAATATATAAATGAGCTTATAAAATTAGAAAATTGATTATTTATTTCCCATCAAATATTACAGTCTACTTTTGATATTATTTAAGAATTTCTTAAATAATAATTTTTATATTAAGATCCTTGCATTTATCTCTTTGGGCATCCTGTATTTTCATACTATACAAAGGCAATTTTTAACATATTTCTAAACCATCTTTGATTTAATGGTGTTACCTTAACGTTATTTATATTACATTTCTATATAAAACTGAAAAGAAATCCTGCGTCGTAAATGTTACCAATTTAGATATTTCAAATGTAATTTTATCGTCAAAGAAACTTTCTAGGAAATTCACAATATGGAATTTTCACATTTCACATACAAATATAATCTTTGGATTAATTTAAAATGAATTTTTTTTAGATCTATTTCATTGATATTCCACACTGTTTTAGAAATCAAATTATTTTGTGTCTGCAAATTTTTTTTTTGTAAGCATATATTTTTCCAATTTACTACAAATCTGGTTTCTTTTATTTTTCAATATTTTTTTTTTGTTTATAGTATTCTGATACTTTTGGGTAGTCTACAAATCATGTAGAAATTTTTTGAAGGATCTGAAGAAAAAACAATTCCAAAAAAAATGTTATGCCATTGTAAATTGTAAAAATGTTGGAGTTTGTATTTAATATTAAAAGTGAAATAAAATCGTGATTTTCCACTTTGTGTATAATTTCCACGAAAATTGAAACTTTAGTCAGAGGACATAGAACCACATTTCTTACTTCAAATATATCTAAATTGATCGAATTTTTGAATATTTAAAACTTATTTAAATAATAAATTTAATAAAGCCTACCAGACAGTGAAATGTGTCTTGAGTAAAATATAAATTGGCTATGAAGCTGATTTACTACAAAGTTATTGCTAATAGTATAATATTCTTCAATATTTTCCCCAAATTTGTTGAATATTTAATGTATGAAATTGAAACATTCGGCCAAAAATTTAGGTCTCAGGTAATTTTATGAAAATAATTATATTTTATGATACAGAAATAATTACTTAAAATATTTAACTATTTATAATTATTTGTACATAAAACCAAAAAATTATGGTAATTTGTAAGAAAATGGAAATGTAAACCATTTAAATAATTTTCAATTACATTGATTTTCATTATGAAAAATTAGATTAAAATTAAACATATTTGATTAGTTTCTATACTAAAATATTTAAAATAACCATTGAACCATAAATACAAATTATTTTGTGGCCCGTATTTTTAATTATAAAATCAGCCTGTGTACATTGTACAGGTGAGAGATTTCTTTACATTAATATAACATTATACAACCAAATAAATTTATGGTTCAATAATTAAAGATTTATTTTGAAAGTTACTTTTGTAAGAAGATTGAAAAGATTGTGCAATTTTTATGTTAGTAACTAGTCGTTAAGGAAGGGAATTAAAAAAATCAAATAATTCAAACTATTTTACAGAGACACAATTCTAATGTTTTGCATAGTTTTACTAATAATTGTTGTACACACGTTGAGCTGCAACCATAAATTCATAGGCTACTGAACACAATGAAATTTAAGTATTTTAACCTCTAATATATACCGTATATAAATTATTCATAAACGTTTTATGTTAGTGAAATCGGCTTTCTCAAAACTCATAAAAAGTTAAGTAAGGTTAAGGCATACTTTTTTTACAATTGGGTGGGTTATAAATATAATGACTGACAGTATTTGTAGTGAGGTATTATAGCACCCTGTATACATATAGAAAACTTTAAAACTTTACTATAAAAAAAGTTATGAACAATTTTCATTAATAATTTATCTTTTCTTCATCCTAAAATTTAAAGTTTTTCAAGATTTCTTTCTTCAAGGTTTGGTTGATGAAGAGTTCACAAAATATTTTATTTAATTTAATTTTTTTTTATGTAATTTAATAATACTTTTATATGATTAAATTTCTTCAAATATTAAGATTATATTTATATATGAAGACTTGAATTATTAATATAATTAAAATAGTTTATGATTTGTAAAAATAAATTCAAACTTTTGAAAAAGAAGATAATCGGAAGATAATATATTAGGCATAGAAAAGATAAATATATAGCATTTTCAGCTCAAGTTAACGATTTTACAATTCAAATTAACACGCAATTATTAATAATAATTAGATACATATATAATTTATTAATAATGATTACTGTATTAACTTGAATTATAAAATCGGTTTTTACAATTGTAAAATCATTAATTTGAATTGTAAAATCGTTAACTTAAATAGTAAAATTGTTTTTTACAATTGTAAAATCGTTAATTTGACCTGTAAATGCTATATCAAAAATTGGTTCAAAAACGCCAATTTGTACAGTGTAGCAATTATATTTTCTGGGATGTAATAATATTATATTAATCTTTATTAATGTAATCACAATATTATGTATTGAGAGTCTATTTAATAACCCAATTAAAAATTATGATTAAAAATTATGAACTTATTCTCATTTAAATAATCCTATAATATCATATTAAATATAATTTATAGTGATAATAAACATACTTTTAAAATAATCTATTTTATTTACTGAAAAAGGATAATAATTACTATCCAGAGTATAAAGAGAATTCATTGACAGGACAACTGGACCAAATTGACATAGTTAAACTATATAAAAGTAATTTAAATTAATAAGTTTTATTGCAATTTCCAGTCATAATAAAATGTTCGTTAAAGGATCATTAAATGTACAAAAATATATTTATAGAATATTATGACGACATTAATTAGAAAAGTCCAAATAACTCCGAAATACTTGTAACAAATTATATTCATTTTGATTTGCCATAACTAATTTAAGTTTCATATCAAAAATTTATGCTGGTATTTCTTAAAATATTTTCAAAAGTTTTTAAAATCATTTTCATAAAAGTTTTCAACAATATTTCTTTTGACAGCATAGGAAAAATAATTAAAAGTTTGCTATAGGCCATATTTACAGGGAAAATGCTATACGTATATAGTACTGTAAAAAGTAAAGTATTGACCTACTTCTTATACAACTTTTACGACAAAATATTTAAACTTTTATGTAATTCTGTTTGCACTAAGTTGATTCAATTTTTAGTCTCAGTATAGATAAAATGGGTGGGCTACACCCTACAGAATTAGTTAAATGATGAGACTATGAGTAGTGGAAAAATTCTCTATAATTAATACAATAGTTATATGGGAATGCTCAGCTTGCTCTTTCATATACTTAATTCATTAAAAAAAATGTAAAAGCAAATGGATTTCGCCAATTTTATAGTGTTGATTTTTATTAAATGACAAATAATTCAATAAAAATCATCAGTCTATATAATAAATACTGTAATTCATGATGGTGTCAGTTAATTAGTAACTTACAGAATCTATAGAATTATCAACAATTAAATTGTTACTTATTTTTTACAGTAACCAATTTTCTTTATTTTTCCCTTGTACTTTAAACTAAATCAAGTCACATTTTAACTAAAAAATATATTTGCCAAATTGTTATAAAAATAAATAAAATATTATAATAAAAAATTCATCTTGAACTGGAAACGTAATATTTCATTCTAACTTCTCTGTTTAAATTTTAAATCTGTACAATTTTCCTTACGTTTCGGATTATTTCTCATTCTTTCAATATTTTTCTTTATGACAAATACTTAAATTATTCAAAAGCCGCTGTAAAAAAAATATACAAATAATAAATAAAAATATACTTTACAAAAATCACAATAAAAGATGAAAATAAGTGTTCCTTTATATCCTTCCTTAACACAGATAGAGACCATTTCACAAAATTTAATATTATATTTATGTTAAGAATAATAGCACCGAAAAAAAGGAGATTTATATAAACAAAAACCAATATTGTATTTATTATTATTATTATTTTTGGAAAATGAAATGTTTTATAAATTGTATATATAAAATATAAAAGGATCAACTATAAAATCCTATATCCTTTTTAATATTTCCTCTACTCATTTCATTATTATATTTTTTTTTTATAAAATACTTTGGAATAAATAATATTATTAAAAATATTATTTTTTTTAGATATAAATTTTCTGTATAATTTTCATATTTACTTGAATAAATTCTTTTCATTTTGTTAGAATTTGATTCTAACCACGACATTTTTGTTACTTGGGTATTTTAGATATGGCCTTCTTCGGTTTGGTTTTTATAATTAAATAAAAATAAGTTTTTGATGGAAAAAGTACAAACTAAATCTGCAAATATAAATTAAAATATCTTTAAAGTTTAAATCTTATGAAAATGAATAATTTGAACACATTTAAAAACTGTTTTATTTTGGCGGTTTTGTGGTGAAATTTAACAGCTTAAATAATTTTTTTTTAATTATTATTATTAATTTCAATTCAATTAAATCTAACCAGGAAGACCAAAACAAAATGGCTTAGAACAACACAAAATTAATTAAACAAATAAAATCTCAGGGATGTGATAGCACAAGACAAAGCGACGTGTAGCCTCAGAACTCTAAGAGCTGACCCCAATTAATTGCTACATAACGTTGGGAGAAAGCAAAAAGTTTTGAATTCTTATATTTATTTAAGAATATGTAATAACTTAAAAAGACCAGACTTTTTACTCTTTTAACTAATAACTTTTAATATAACAAAATATCCTGAAGAGTGATAACATTTATTTAAACATAGATGAATGTAAATAATGGAAGGACATATTAGAATCGATACAAATAAATTTTGATAATTCCCTAACGCGTTAGTGATCGTACTCATATCCGACATTTTGAAATTTTACTATATTGTTTTAAAGTTAACTTTGTTGTAGAAAACTCAAAATAATTTCCAATTTTCCTATATTAATTATTGTAGTATTATATCAAACTTAAAATCTTTGAAGTTTCATAATTGAATCTATAGAAAATTGTTAAGATATTTCCTTTACATAATTACAAATGATTATCAAAGAAAGAAAATTCGTGTCATGTAGAGAGTATTAAATTCCATTTAAACTTTTGTATATTTAAATTGTAAAATGTTCTATAACGAAAAATTGTAATTTTATATTCAGAATGTTAAGCTTTTAACAAAAAGTACCAAGAGAACATAAAAAAATTATGTTTTCTAGAAAAATCTAAAATTATTTATGGTGATGACTTTCGAGTTTTATTTCATTCGTATAATGAAGCCATTACAGGGTGATATTTACTACAATTCAAGTAAATATCAACAAATTCCATGTCCCTGTTTAAGTTAAGCCAAGTACAAATTGTTTAACGAATTTATAAACCAAATTTAAACTTAACAAGTTCGTAAATAAATGTAGATTGGGCAGAGCCAACTATTCAGTAGTTAATTTTGTCTATACTAACAACAAACAATAATGATTACAAAAACAGAATTATTCGGAAACTTAATCAAGTAATTACTTAAGTTTTCTGTGAGAGGTATTTAAAACTTCGGTCCTTAGATAACATTGAACCTTATATTCGGAATATAAATTTATCTAATTTTAGGGTCACCGAACTTTGAATTACTCAATCAAAATGTATACCCATTTATTTGTAGACAGCCCTGTATTAATAGTACGTGGTAAAAGTAAATATATATATAATGATAAAATATAAAGAAAGAAGAAAATTCCATTCAATAATTTCACCTATGACTGGAATAATAAAAGATGAGAAATCATTCTGTAGTTCATTTTTTTTCTGGTAGACTTGAATACGATTAGAAAATTGCTGTTGACCAATATAATCTACACTTTTTTCAAAATATTCAATGCAGTGAAACTTTCAATTATATTTTTTTTTTCCAAGAAAATATGGTGTTTTCCATAATAAAGAAAATGATTACAAAACATTTTTCTTCATTATTTCAGGTGTTACAAATTATACATTGGATAGTTAATGAATTGCTTTTCACAAAGAATTATTATTAACGTCGAAACATTATCAATTTACTTTTTTAATACAAATGTTTTCGAATAAAATCACAAATAAAATTCTGGGGGCACTTATATAGCCATATTACAAAACTTTTAATTTGTTCTATAGCTATATTCTGATGCTCTGATGCAATGTGATGTCGACGTCAGTTGGAAAAGAATTGATGTACTACACTATTTTGAAAGCACTGGTAATTTTGTTTATTGGTTTTAATTGGATATGGATTTAAGATGTAATGTTCATGAGTGCAGTAAATTGAATACGAATGTAATTTATGTAATTTTGTAAGATTTTGGACTTTTACGTCACGTACTTGAATACTAATTTACTAATTTATCATCATAGCTAAAGTCCTAATAATTTCATCTCATAGAATAAGAAGTGTAGGTCAAAATTAAAAAAAAATCTCAAGTAAAAAACTCTGCGCTAATTAACTACTGTCGCTACGTAAAAATTACAAAATTGTACGTATAATTTTGTAGTTGGATTACAATTGTACGTAATGAAACATTTAGGAACTATGCTTGAAAAAAATACAAATAATTTCCAGACAATTAATATAACTTTTTCTATTTTTCGTCCTGTTAAGGAATCATAATAAGGACAATACAGAAAGTTTATTTTAAGTTCATCGTTCGCAAAAAAATATTTAATTTTTTTTATATATGTATTGTCCTTTTTGACAATTAAAATGTCCTGACAAACTTACTAGAAATCTTTTAAAATTCAAAAGTAAAAAAGTCAACATAGTTTTATGACAAAATACTTTGTATTCTTATCAAGGATATTTAAGGATATTCACAGCTTAGATATAAATCTTGTTTCTTTTTTGCTTTTTTATTCCTGTGCAACAATATTGTCACTTAAGGACAATTTATTTCTGTAGTTGTTTCTGTTATTCTGAAAACTGTGTAAAAAAAGAAATTATTTTCGCTTTGTCTTTTTATATTTTGCTAATGTGTTGACAGGTGGGCTTTGTTAAAAAAAATATGTTTGAACATCAGGTGCCAAAAATAAAGTTTGACAACATTTTTAAATGATAATAAATTGAATAAGAAGCAAAAGTTTTAAAATTATTTGTGTTTTTTTTTTGTTAATTACAAAGAATGGCCGATAAAATAAAGTTTGGAGCAAAAAGAAACAATTTTTTTTAAAACATTTTGATAATTAAGAAGCTGAACCTTTTAATTTAAAATTTCTATTTGATCTTTAATTAAATAATAATAAAATTTGTGTTAATTAATCATAGTAAAAATGCTTTTGCAAGTAGTCTTAATCATAATTTTTATTGATTTATATTAAAAATATAAACAAAATTAAAATTTGTTGGTTCACAAAACTGAAAAATCAGTAATGTCCAATTCTGACTAATTAAATAACTGACAAGATTGGTATCAGAGAATAATGATCGATAAATATTTATAAAAAATGTAAATTTTTTTGAAAAGTGCTAATATAACAAATAAATGTTTTAACCTTTTTCATAACTTCAACACAAATTATCAAACCTTTTTTAACTTCAACACAAATTATCAAACCTTTTTTATCCTTAAAACTTTTTACACGTTTTTAATAAAATACTTTTCAAAAATTATTCAATACATCAATAAAATATCTTAATTATTAATACCTTTAGAACAAAATTGATCCTTTAAGTTAATCCTAAAATAATATTTTAGGTACTTAAATTTATAATAATAACTTCATCTGTAATTAAAGGAAATTTTATCGGAAAACGAAAAATTTGAAATTTGTAAAATAATCTTTAATTTTTTTATAAGAAATTATATCTTAAAGATATAATTTTTTATGTGTATTCAGGGTGTACTTATCTCCCAAGGATATTTTATTTTGTATAATCCTTTCATTGTCAATTTAAAAATTTCAACTTACTTCCGAACCGTGACTGAATTTTACTTGTTTTCATTAAATTTTTAATTATAAATATTTTATTTATTGGTATATTAACCGCTTGTATGTACAATTATGTAATTGACAGTAAATTTCCCTAGAAATTGTTTATTAAATAAATTAAAATATATTAAAAATTATTAACTACCGAAATCTGGTATTTAGTTTTGATCTGTTCATATTAAGGGTGAAAAATTGTTAAAATAAGAATATAATATTTCCATTGATAGATTATTGTATATTGGAAAATTAACAAAGCCTTCCAAGTGGTTTTAAAAACTTTAAAGTTATATTAGAAAAAATACATCAAACCTAGTACGTGGTGAACCATCAGCTGCAAGGAAGCTAATCTTTTTCGCGAAACAGGAAACAAACCAATTTATATTTTGGATCAAAACTTCTTTTTTTTTTTTTAATTTAAAATTCATAACAAAAACTCTAAAAAAATGTAAAAAATACTTATTTATAAAGCCAAAAATTAATTTCATTATTTTTTATCCTTTTTATATATTATTTTTAATAAAATCTAATGTCAATCAGCATAAATTTCATAAATATGAAAATTTTCATGGCAATGAATAAAAACAAAAAAAATTTTTTTTTTTTACTTTTTATATTTTTGAATTTTTGTCTTTATAAACATAGCATTAAAAAGTTGGTCTATGTTATTCATAAACTTAGCACACCAAAACTAGCCTAATCCCAAGAAACTATGATACCATCATCGTGAAGAAATTAAGTTTCTTTTTTATTGTACTCTTCTAAAAAGAATTGTTTAGCAAAAATAAGTCCCAAATAACAAAAACTAATCTCTAATCTTATCAGAAAAAAACTCACAAAAATAAGCTGACACTTCATAAAATTGTAAGAATTTTTATATAAGATTATAATGTAGTCTAGGAAATGTTTTATATATTTTACGAATTCATATTACATAATTTATTAAAAAAAATAGAAACAAATACAAATGTATAATAGACCCGAAAAAATGAGGTTACCAAATTAATTTCAGTTAATATAGATAGTTCTAGTTACAGCTTCAGTGTTGTAGATACAAATTGAAGTCTGATAATACCAGTAAGACAGTACACAGAGATATAAAATACCAAAATATCTTCTTTAAATCTATAATGTTTAATCCTCATCCACAGAAATATGAACCTCAAGGAATTACCTACAATTATACAAACAAATAATATTTAATTTACTAAAATGATAGATAAAATGAAAATGATAAAAATCTAAGTGAAGAAAGTTTCAATGGACAAAGAATATTCTCGCCGGGTGGATATTTAAAAAAACGAATGTAATATACAGTATTTTTACTGAAGCAGAGGAATTCCCATCCACAAATCATGGTTTTAGGTCATACGAATAATAAAAATATAAAATAAAGAAGTGAGAAAAAAATAAAAAAAAACTAAAGTCAAATTTTAGTTAATATTCTTACTAAATACATAAATTCCAAAGGACGAAAAAAATGTTATTCCAACAATTATTTAAGAAATTACGTTTCTTTTTATTTCTTTTGAAGACTTTACGGAAAATAATAATAAAAAATAATATTCAAAAAAGACTTAAAAATAATTACTATTTTCTTATATAAAAGGAGGACAAGAAATGAGTGCAGAAATCCGGAATACCAACCGGACAAAGTATTTGAAATAAAATCATAGATATATAAATAATTTTTTACTAGTCCCTTCAAGAATATACAGCAGCTAAAATGACAAAAAAAGGATATGAAGGATATGTGCGAATTACTTTTTATCAGTACAATTTACCCAAACAAATAAATTTATAAAGGAATCTTTTCAAGGATTTTATTTAAGTACAAAACAACAATAAAATTGTATATAACATAAAATGTATTAGTTAAAATTTTTGATAAAATAATCCTTAAATTATTTTAATCAATTAATTTTTTAATATTTTTTAATTAACACAAATTTTTAAGAATTACTAACTTTACTTATTACTAAATTCTATTTTTCTATTTTTACAGACAGAATACGATTTAATCAGTGGTTATAGTCATCTAAATTCATTACAATCAGATTTATGAATTATTTAATGAGGAATAGCATCAATAAATATTGATTTCCTACCCGAAATATTTGGCTTAAATCTGTTCATTTTTAATTCGGCTCCATAGCACCAATAAGTTAAACTCTAAAATCTGCTTATTAACATGTTACAAAGTCATCCTTGATGAAGAATGATCTGTATAACAGCAATCTTAATGGCATAATGCTACGATACATTATGATGACATTAAAGTGATATGGAATGTTGGAATTTGGTGGAACTAATCAGAATATTACAACAAATTCTATAATTATAGATATTCCAGAAAAAATCTATATTATTTGAATACAGTTGGAAATAAGTTATAATACGCTGAAATTGAGCTAAAGAAATGAGATTATGTAATAATATTGCATGAGGTTAACAACGTATCTGCAAATCAGCAGGAGGAGGAAAACGTGATATTAATTTACCAAATTTTATGGATAGGTGAATTAAAAATATCAATATTATATATTTTCGCTTTTTGGTTGATATTTTACTTGGACGTCGTAAAACTTCAAACAATTAACAAATGAACGAATAGATTGGATCTTCATAAAGTTTACCGATTTATTATTTATTTTACGAAATTTATAAAATATTTTTACGTAATAAAATATTAATTTTTAATTAAGGGAAATATATTTTATTTTTTATTTATTAAGGTACAAATTCTCAATCAAAATATTTTAAGGCAGTTTATAAGAGAAGTTTTTAGGGTGCATTTGAATGCATTTTATAGTAGGGAATCTCACTGAGCACTGCTTGATCGGCAATCGCTCAATTTGTTTTAGACTTATCGCAAGTGATCAATACTGAAACTGCAGCGATCCATGGCAATCTGGAACCCTATTTTCAACAACTAAATTTAAATACAAGTCCAAGTTTTTAATAATTTTCTAAAAGGCAAGAAAAATGCAGATTTTACTTATGGTTCTGACATTTTTATTTTATATTTCGAACTACCTACTTAAGATTTTATATGTTAAGAAAAATATTTTACATCAAATAAATTTTTTTGGCTAGCATACAAAAATAAAATTTTAAATTATATTCTACAAGCAATGGGAAATCTAATATTAATTTTATCAAACCCAAAAGAGTTCAACCAAATGACTTTGTACTCTTTGCATTATATTAATCATATTGAATAATCAGAAAAGCTAAAAAATCCGTTTCCACTCTAAACACAAATCGTCAGTGTCAGTAACATAATCAAAAGCAAGATTCAAACAGAATACAGATAAAAAAATTTATGATTGAAAATAAATTATTTTTTCTTCAAAATCCTTTATGTATTATTAATGATTAACCAAAGGAGTTCAAAATATGTTAATATTAAAAGGAGTTTAAAATCAAACTTCGAAAAATTCTTTACTTTAAAAAAAGACTATGAAATATTTTACGTATTTTATGTAACTGAGTTGAAATGAATGCATGCCACAAATGTTTAATGCTTGTTTGAATTAATTTTTCTCGTAAAGATATATTTTAAATGGTCTGAGTAACTAATATTACATAATTAACTGGGATGAGATAAAGTTTTAGGTAATTTGTATGGTAATTAAGTTATGTAATTAGAGGATATGAAAAATGTTGAAAACAAATATTATAGAAATTAGTTACGATTTACATATACATTCAATAGATTCTAAGATTACTTAGATTCCTCAATTATAATGTTGCATTAAATAAATGCAAAAAATGTTGCATTAAATAAATTGAACACAAAATTTAAATTTGTTGTTGGATTCTGGCAAAATCTGAAGATGGAAAAAGTAATAGTACAAAATTTATCAATATTGGTTCATATAATCAAACCACAACTTGCAAATTGTCAGCCTACCCAAAAATTTGCCTAGCTGATTGATTTTCGGCACTTCGTGTACGATAAGTTAATTATGGATTATGTTTTTTTGTTTGTTACTATACTGTAGTATAGTGTATAGTCTATAGCCTAGTTTTCAAGTTGATAACTAATTCCAAAGTGTCTTTGAGAATTAATTAACTTATTTTCAGATAAAAGATTATTTAGTTTTTATATAAATAGTTCCAGAATCAGTTTGTTTAATACAGTTTTAGTAAGTTTAGCAATTAATGGTAACACAAACTATTACAGAGCCCAAATGTCGAGACTTTATTCAAATTAAATAACGATTTAAATATTTTAGGTATTAACATAAATAATAAATTAAGCCAATAAAAAAATTATTTTAACTTATAACATTTCGACTAGCTATGTGTAATTTGTGTTTCAAAATTTACCATGATTAATTTCATGAAGGATAAAATATTGACAGAACTTGGTATTCAGTTTTGAAATAAAAAAAAGCAACTCAAAAAAGCTTTTCGTTAAAAGCAACTCAACTCATGTTTGATGAATATAATAAAATTATGTAATCAACATTATTTTTAAATAAATATTTTCTTTGCCTTTATGGAAAATTTTCTAAATTTAGAATAACTTCTTCTGAAATTTTTGTATTTCTTTCTTTTATCTTTAGTTAACCGAACACTTAAACTGAATATTATTTTCAATTCCCAAGACGATCTAATATCGAAATAAGGATTTTTTGTTTTTGTAAGAATATCCAGGAGCAGTTTTAAAAATTTAAGAGGAATTCAAAGAAATATTCACTTTATATATTATGCAAAATTACTTTTAGATATAAAATAATACAGCGAGCTATTCGGTAATTTAATTTTATCTGCTTAAAGAACATGCCATAATAGCAAAAAAAAATTGTAAATTTGGTAAGAACCTTTTTAACAGGTCAGCGTGATAAATATTAGTGTCTACTGTCTAGGGATTTCCAAGGATAATTTTCACTGTCAGTTTAATATTTAACTATGAAGTTCACTTTATTTGATGTTCTTTTAGAAAATTTATTAAATTTATTTTTATGTAGTCTATAATCCAAGCTTATTTAATAGAAATAAAATGTTTCCATACAATTTTATAGTGGATAGAATGAAATAATTTTATGTCACATGGTTAATAAAATATTTACATATAATTTATTATAACTGTGTAGGGATTAGAGTCCTTTTTCATTAATTTTATTGCTAGATCTATATAAGTAGGAGTTATGAATTTTCCTATTCAATAAAATTCTTTTATATAGCATTTTCCTATAAGCTAAATACAATTTTTCTTCTATAGGTCTATATGTATAACAGTATACAGAGCTGTACGATTCCATATGCTGCTATCAATTTTAATGGTGTATCTTTAAGCATACATTTTGATTATAATATCTTGTTTACATGTAAATTGAAGACAGTTTTTATTTAATTTTCGGATAATTAATGGTGATAAAGTTAAGATTAAGAGAACTATGATTTTTTGTGTATCCAATTTTGTTAACCTATAAGAACAAATTTTCAATAAAGAATTCCTGAATATTAAAAAAGAAGAATTCCCTTTACGAATATTAATATTTATATTAAAGAACAAAATTTAATAACTCGAAAATAAAATTAAATAAAATTTTGGTTTTCTAAAATATTTATTTATGCAAATTGTGAAAAGAAATTTTAATAAAAATATTGAATTTACCATTTTATTCATAATACAAAGCTCTTAAAGACGACTACGATAATGCAAAGAATCGAAATCCTTGTAAGATTTTATTTCAAACAATGCCAATATTTTTCTAAAATTTATTATTGCCAGGATGATGAATATCTTTAAACGTTTAAACATAATAAAATCTTCTCAATTTTCATTTTAAGATTATTTTATATAAAAAGAAATTATATTAAAAATATAGTTTTTTAGGTTAAGGATAATCCATTTTTATAACAAATTTAAATAACTGCAAAATAAATTTTATTAATATTGAAAAATGTATGATTTAAAAATATTTAATTTAATGATTTATCTTTGGTATGCAAATGTTATTAATATTAATTTATTAGTAAAAAATATAATAATAAAATATAATAATCGCTAGAAAATCAAAATAACCATCAGTTTAACACTTTTAAATTTTATTTCGTGATCTGCACCAGGGTTCGTGTAATCATTAATAGATAAAAACTTTAATGTTTTACACCTTTTTCAATTGTAATTCAGATTAGTCAATTGTAGTTCAGAAAGTATCAATTGTAATTCAGAACATTTCAACATTCGTCGAATTGCAGCATTTTCCACAACAAAAATTTTATGTACGGAACGTAGAAGATGTTAATTTACTTCATAGTTAGCGAATGTTAGCTAAAATCACTTGCAAAAAATGGGTAATCAATTGGTAAATTTTTAGAGATTGCGGCAGATAACACAACTTACCATTGAAATATGTAGTAATAAATGAGACGACAGTATGTGTGTTGCGGTTAGGAGGATATTTATTTCGTAATGAAAGATCCAATTGAAATGTTAAAATGTTCTGAATTGCAATTGATACTTTCTAAATTAAAATTGATACTTTCTGAATTACAATTGACTAATCTGAATTACAATTGATACTTTCTGAATTACAATTGGAAAAGGTGTAGTTGCAAATTATTATTTAATTATAATTTTTTTTTTCTTATTAAGATAATAAATCTGAATCGTCACATTTTGTTGGTACCTAGAATTTTCTGATAATGAACTGTTAGATATTAAACTTTGAAATAAAGTGCTAATATTACAGAATTTCTTTAATCAAAATTGGGTAATTTCAGTAATTAGAAATTAATTGAAAAATTATTATTTAAATTATGTATAATGTTAATTTAATCAATAATGCCACAAATTACTTATTTTATTTGTACACTTTTACGATATTCTGTATCTGCTTGTCCCCGAGTTTAGTACTTTATTGGTAAGCTAAATATTGGATTAGGACCACAAGGGTAAATTCAAATTTTTTATACAAAATTATAAAATTAATTTTATGGTCATATTAATAATTGTATAAGCCCAAGTATTGCGAACGTTTTTACTGTATTTTGTTTCCTCTGTAAACTTTATAAATGGCGCGTAGCACGATCTAATCCTAGGGTAGTGAAATGTAAAAATTTACAATATAATTACTGAGATTCTTATAAAATATATTTTTATTTCACTTTGACATACAAAATTATGCTGATTCCTTTATAATGATCCCAAAAATGATGATCAATACACACTTTAGGCTCAGATAATTATATTTTGCTAAACCTACTAAATGTAAAATATGAAAATAAATAAACTACATTATAATTAAAACCAATTATATTATTAAAAAAAAATTAAATTATAAGAAACAAGTAAAATTCCATTTAAATGAAATATTCTCGTCTTACAGATAATTTTTATCAACTTTTCGAAATCTTTTAAATATTTTTTTCACATTTTGTATACTTAAGTTAAATTTATTTTGCCTTCGAGTGTTCTGTTAATTAAATTTCGTTATTATGTAAAAAACCATAAATAAATTTACATTAAAAACTAAAATATACAACATAAAAAAATTATTATAACTTTATCAAATTAAAAAGATGGATAAAATATAAAATTTATTCAGTTTATTATTATAATTCAGTTTATTTGTAAGTTTTCTTGACAATAATTTTCCAAAAAAAATATTATTATTTATTGGACACAATGATATTAACGTTTAAATTAAATTAATTAACAGATTATAATTATATAAATTAACTACAGTATTTTTAGTTTTCAAATTTCAAAATTTTCTTTTAGGACATAAAGAAAATATATGAAAACAGGAGTCAATATAAAATAAATAAATACAAATTGTTTATATCCTGACCATAATAATTAATTGTTTCTCGGATTGTGAGTATATTATAAATATTAAAAAAATAGTTTTAAATATAATTAATTTTGTGAGTGCAATTTTATGTTTTTGTCAGTAAATTTTAGTTTTTTGGTCAGTATTTAAGTGATTAAGTGATAATATGTATATTGTAATATGTATATTTAGTCAGTAAAATGTTGTCAGTACAATGTTGTTGAAAACGCTACTATACTATAATTACTTAATATATAACAAAATGTAGTGCAAGTATTAAGTATCAAACCAGTAATAGCAGACTATACAAGTATTAAAATAGAGACAATTAAATAAAATAACAATATATTAAAAATAGATAGTCAAAAAATATATTTTTAAATCAATAACTCAAAATTGAGCTGTTTTCTATACAAAAATCACATTATACTTCCACATTGATTTTCTCAAAACTATAAATTTTAAGATGTGATAGTCTTCTACTAGCCATACCAAGGACTTCATATGTATAAATTTATATAAATTTACAAACAGAATTTAATAAATTTTTTAGTTTCTATTTCGATAATATGAAAAATTTCAATTTGTATTCTATTTTCATATATTATGCTTAGAGATATTACGAGCATAGGTCAAACATTATTACTATTTTAGTAAAAGAATATTAAAACATTAAAAGCTTAGTTATTTATTATTCTATTTCATATTTGTTCGAAAAATATGATTAGTTTTTAAGCTTTAGAGTACTACATACGAAATATGTTAATGCAAATAAAATTTTCAATAAATGCTGAAAGATTACCGAATTATGAAGTCATTTATATAATATCAAATATTCATGTAAAAAACTGAAATTATCTTTCTAAACATTTTTACAAAAATTTTAATAAATTTAATAAAACCAAAATGAATTTTAGCATTTTATTGCTACATTTCACAAATTGTCTACAAATAAATAGTAACTTTAATGCCAGCAGAAAATTTTATATTCCATTTAAGGAAGTTTGTATTTTACTGTGTAAATAATGTTTTATTTCAAATGTAGGTCATAATTCAATATATTTTGATTTTGATAAATTAAATTTTTCTGCAAATATGGCTCTCTGTAACACTGTAACATGAAATTTAATTATGTCAACATTACCATTATACAAACAAAATCTGGCAACATTATTTTATGCTTGAATAAGTTTTAGTTAACTTGCCAATAGTTGTGGTACTTCTTTATTTTGAATATTTTAATTAAAATTTAATTTATAATAATTTAATAATTGTTGGCACTACAAAACAATTCGATTAATATTAATAGTTACGTCCTTAAAAATTAGTTCACATTTTATTTACCATCAAGAATGTTAATTTAATCCCCAACAAATTAATTTATAATTTTTGTAACTGAATTTGAAATAAGATCGATGTAGTTTGATAAAAACGCCGGCTCTATTCTGACCTCTGAAGATTTGACACTTATCTGGAGTTTTTACAATAATTGAAAACTTATAGAGTACCTTAAATTTTGTTACATTCATAATTCTTTTAAACCATTTTTTCTGGCTTATATTACTCTTATATGGCTCCAACACTCTATAATCGGTTCAATAAGTATGTATACTTATATCAAACCAATTAATTTCAAAGTTATATTTTAGGAAGGACATATTTTCTCATACTTCTATTTATGATACTAACAAGCAACCAAATAATTTATAAAAATATAAAGTATTAATTAAACTAACCAACAACAAAAATGTTACAAATAATTTTAGATAACCGAAATAAATCAACAATATTAATTCATTTATGCAATAAAATTTAATAGTAAAAATCGAATTTTATAAATAAATAAATATTTGGAAATAATGTTATGATAATTTTAATGATAAATATTTGTCTAATATTTGAATATTCTGTATCCTATCCACCATAATTTTGTATAATTTGTTAATTTCAATTTGAATATGCAATCGAAATGAATAAATTATTATTTTGGTCAAATAAATTGTTTCATATTGCATTATTTTGGTTACCACGATTCTTCGTTATATTTAGATTTTATTATACTTATAATAATTATTAATGTTTTCAACAATTTAAAATTGTTCCTGTCCAATAAACAACATAAATTCAATTTGAATATTTTTTAGATACAAATGTTATCTACATAAAGGTGAAAGTTATTTATTTACATATTTTATATTATTTCTGATTATAAAAAATATATACAGAAATTAGAAGGAAAAATTGACATAAATTGAATAAAATTTAAATGATCAGTAAAAATATTTAAATGGACACAAATACCACGGTCAGATCATACTTATCCATTGGACTAAATGGTTGAAATTTTGAATTTTATAATAGATTTCGAACCATAAGTTTATCTATAGTGAAGACATTTTTAATTCTAACAAACTAATGGCTCTTACTAGTGAAATGTTTGTTGTGAGCAAGTGTTCTCAAACGTTACCATTTTTCCCAGTCTTAAAACTACAATTACTCATTTAAAAATGAGTCAACTTAGAGCAAAATCGTTGTTTTGGTCTAGAACTAAATCCGGGACTTAACGTATTGTAGTACTACGTGACCGCCGCTCAGTTTTATAATTTTTGCAATGTATTTAAGTTCGTTTATAAATTGAGAAACGTTTCAAATTATGTTCATCTACATTTTATATTGAAAATGGTGTCAAAATGAAATATAGTGTGGTGTAAATGGAATTTTATATCATTTCTTCATTCGTGTTAAACCAATTCTCGAGAATTTGACATAAAAGTAAAGGAAAAATTTGTATGTTTTCTGTAAAACACTTTGTCGTGAGTTTATGTTATATATAAGTTACATTATACTTCAATCGTGCTTCTGATTTTGATGAATCATACAATTCATATTGTCATATATCATCTAAATTTTACTACTATTGTGTATATTTCCACATAATTTTTTTTAGTATTGCATATACAATGAAATACTACAATTGCATAATTATTTTACAATTATATTAAATTGTCTCCTAAAAATTCAAATACAATTAAATTAATTATATAAATATAAAATCTAATTATGTTATTTTTAAAATGAATGTGAACTAAATACTATTATAATTGAGCCGAAACCACAGCAGAAAGCAGAAGTTTCAAATATAAAATACATAATTTCAATAGTTGATTTTAAAAGATAGTCATAGAAAAGACGTGTCGTTTTGTATATGATAATTATTTGGATAAAAAAACATAAACTTTTATTGTAAATTTGTATAATTTCAAGTTTTATAGTGAATACTTTTGTACGAACCCAACATTATTAGATATAAGCCATTCTAAAAGTTTCACTATTGTAAGAATTCAAATTAATACATTGCTACATTATATTAATTTTATAATAAAGATTCTATTTCGATTTAAAAATTGATTTATCAGTCCTATTAGACTTTCTATTTGATGCATTATAAGAATTGTGTTGAGTATAGTATCTATAAAAAATAATTATATCGTTGACAATATTGAGTTATCTTTAATTATCATACAATTACGAATTATACAATTTTTTATAACAACTAAGCATTTTCATAAATTTACTACAGAATCTTATTTAATATTTAAATCATGTAGATAGGCAAATTATGTTGCAAACAATTACATAAAACTGCAATTGAAGTGGTTTTCTAAAAATGTCATAGAATTCTGGATTAAATAATTTTGATGTGAAATTTTTGATTATCTTAAATTAAATACATAATCAAGAACATTTCAATTCAATTTATTACGTATAAATGACAAATTATGTAAAATATATTGACATCTTTAATTATAATTTAATGTATAGCCAAATTTAATCGAATTTAGTAATTTGAAATGAAAAACTAATTTTAGTAAATTACTATCTCATTAATTCCAAAGAAAAACAAAAATAATAAAATTTTATATCCGATAAACTACAAAAACCAAAATAAAATCCGTACATGAATTTAAAAGGTGATTACTTAAACCTTAAAAAGGATAATCAATATTTTCTTTTTTTTTTTTTTAAATGAATAAAATATATTTTATATGTTTCCATTTGAAACTTTTTGATTATATATTTTGAAGGTCTGCCATTTTAATATTATAATAAAAAAATAAGTTTTAAAAGTTTTAGTTAAAAAATATTGTTTTTCAGTAAAATTCATTGTTATTCGAATATCCTTAATATATCAATTCTACTAGTATAAAATCAAAACATTACAGACACGGAACTTCTACATAGTAATTTACAATCACACAATTTTATTGCTAGTAATTGAATAAAGTAGGGAAAATTGATTAAATAGATTGGAAGTTTATAAAATATAATGAACAGGAAGCTATCAATTAGACTACAGTATTTATTAACTTTGAAAATTGTGTATGTCCAACTAAAGCAGTAGGTTAGATACAAATAGCTCTACTATAATACAAAATAAATGCTTCCACTTTTATTAAATTGGTAAATAAATTATATGAAATTATATTACTCATGAATTGAAATTATCATTGTTATTTTAAATGTACAATTACGTTCTGAATTGGTAAATATTTTCCTGAATTAAATAATCAATTTTAATTAATTTAAATTAATTATATTTCAAACTCAAAATGGATGACAGGTGCCACAATGTTCACCACCTTAAATTTGAAAATATTTATATAACTATAATTAAAAAATATAAAGTTTATAGAATAAATTTGTAAAAAATGAATAAAATATAATTAAAAATTTAAAAGTTTTGTTTATAAATAACTCAAAAACTAATTTTGTTTAATATTATTTCACAAATAATGATTGAAAATATAATTTGGGAAAAGTAATTAAAATTTTTGGGATTTTGGGATCCTACTAAAAACGCCTTGATATTAAAATTAAAACTAGTTACAAGACTGACTAACCATTAATTTGTTTCTATTGTATTAAAGCTAAATGCTCAAATTAATATGTCAATCATTAGTGACTAATTGTTATATCTAAGTCCTATTTACTAATTAGTATAGCATTATTCATCAACCAGATCAGAAGTTATTGTAGTTCTCAATCTTCTTATTCGGTTATGATTATTAATCAGTTGAACTGGTTCAGGGTAAAACATGTTTTGTTAGTATAATTCCATTACTTAAACGTTAATTAGTAAAATTGTAGCTGATCTGGATACATACTATAAAAAATCATATTGAATTTATGTAAGTATGTATTGATATATTGGTATTAATATTTAAAGTATCGTTAGTAGTGGATTTCGAAGCCGTTTGATTTTGTTTATAATTATAAATCTCATCTTCCTTTTGATAGTGACAAATTAATTTATACTTCCAAATATTATATAATTTCATAATTATATTATAATTAGTATTAAAAAATTCATGTGACACCAGTAAAATTAATTTACACCTTAACTTGCCTTCAAAAATATATTTTATCTAAATTTTTCTAACCCAGGCTAACATCAAAATTCAAAATTCATTGAATATCATTTTCTTATGTCATAATAAATTTAGTGACATAATTTTTGAAATATTGAATAAATTGGGAATTATGGTTCGAAGAAAATCAACCATTCGAGCAAAAAATGATATCGACATTAAAGTTTAAAAATTATTTGTAAGATAATATTTTCTAAAGATTTTGATATATAGTCATAGAAATAATGAAATTTTCATAGACCCTAAATATAGATACTAATAAAATAATAAAATTTATAAGATAAAATCTTATGGCTTTTTTTTTTGTATAATTTAATTAAGGAAAAGGTCGACCATTTTGTCAGAAAACTTTGTAATGTTATTGAAAAGATCATTTAAAAAATAGTAAAAAAAATAATTTTAATCTTTGTTAATTAATTTTGAAAAAAAAATTATGTAGGTACTTTATGATCAAAAAGTATTAAATCAAACTTCGAAAATTAATTTATGTAATAATTTTTAATTCAACTGCTTATAATTTTAGGAGTTTATTTAAATATATCTCGACATTTATTCAAATTTAATGTTATTGTTAAATTTTGTAAAAACAACAAATTAATTATATTTTCAACAACAAAATTTTTTTCGGTAAAGCTACGGTTAAGGTAACTTATGTGCAGAAGTTTTATATTAATGGTTAGTTTTTAGTGGAAATAGTAGTAAATCATTTCCGTCTAAAAAAATTTAAAATTTTGCTTAATATTGTATAGTAGAACAAAGTTTTAAAATGTAGCACCGCCAAGTCGACTTTTCCAAAGTTGTAACTAATGTCAGTACAAATTAAATTTTAATTTACTATATTATATTAAAAAACTTCATTAAAAAACACATTCTGGATTATGACAAACAATTGAATAAAGCTGTTTGGCCTCTTAAAGTATATCTGTATACAAAGTGAATTTTACATTTATAATGCAACACCTAAACCGAAGTGAAGTACATTTAAAATGCTGGATCTATAAAAAGTTTAGGTGGGCCATGTTAAATAACGAATTGAAAAAGTTGACAACGATGGACGGATAGATATCGTTAGAGACAAAATGATTTTTTGTTTCTCAAAAATGGTATCCGGTTTAATGTAAGCTAGTACAACATGATATAAATTTCGGTTTTTAGCTCATTCGGTTTTAATAGCTTTTCATAATATTCGCTCCGATTTATTTAAACGTTTATTCTATGGTAACGAAAAATATTATAGCCTGTTCTCATTTTATGTAGCTCCACGAATTTATTTTATAATTTATAAAAAAAAAAAATATGATTTTTGAAACTTATGCAAGAAATTTGCTTTATTATTATTTATACTATAGCAACATCTTTTGAACATTTTTCCGTGCTAGCTAGGCTAAATTCAAAAAATATTTTGTTAATAAAATGTCTATGTCCTTTAAATATTGCTTACCAGAAAACACATTTGATTCAAAATGAAAACTATATTTATGTTGGTTAAAGTATTTTTTTTTTAAATACATAAATCCTAAGAATTTTTATAATGCTGTCGGTCAAAAATGATATAAAAGTTAGTGGAGTATTTGTAAACATAAAAATTATTATCACAAAAATTCCATTTAATGTTTTAGAGAAGAATGTTATATTTAAAAGTTATTCGTAAATGGAACAAATAATAATTTATGACTAATAATTTTTACAAGAATAAAAGTTATGTTCAACATTTTTTAAACTTTATATCTACATAGTTTTGGAGATTTATAGTTGGGATCAGTGTGTCATAAATTTAAATAATATTAAGTTTTATAATTTATGGAACCACAGATGACACATTCTGCATTATGGAATTAGAGCATTACATGCTTCACACCGAAATGGCAATATAAATGAGTTCTGATAAGAATAAAATAACCTTCCTGAAAAAAATAATAAATATAAATTAATTAGAATTATGACAGTCTCTGATTATCCCTCCCACTTCCACTTCACTATTTATAGGTTAAATTATATTATTGCTCAATTGTGTACCACAATTTATCAATAAAATACCGATGTTTTTTTAGAGGCATTAGTGATCCGTAGTTGACCTAAATGTAAAATAAAATTATTCTAAAATATTTTATGTAAATGTCGAAAAATGTATAAAATTTTAAAATTATATGGAAAATATTAATTAAGGCCAAATCGTAATGTGGGCGCAAATCTTTAGCGGTACCTGTAGAATTTTTTTCCCCGTCAAGATAAATCCAGTACAAACGGAATACTGGCGGTGGCTGAGAAAATTATAATTTATTATATTATTATATTTTTTGTGTGAAATCTTTATTATTTATTTAAAATGTCACTATGACAAATGTCAGTCAAATTTAAAATTCGCCTCCTTTATTAAAATTTTCTAGCACTGGCGATTAATATTGAACATTGTTCAATCTTTGTTGTAGCTTTTTTTCCTTAGCGGTGACCGCTAGCATTGTGTTTGCTTTCATTGATTTCCATATGTTGAACAATTTTCAAAATTTGCGCTAAAAGTTTGCGCCCACATTACGATTGGGCCTTTAAGATTACAAACATTCTAGATTTAAATATTTTCTAAGAATTTTCTTTTTTCATAGTATGAAAATGTTTGCCTTATATAAAATATTATGAAACTGGAACAGGATACCAGAGGTAGATATTTATGTAACTATAACAATTCTTTTAGATATAATTCTATCGAGTTTGTTTCCCTTTTTTAGGATAAATATTTGTATATATAGTAAAATAGATATAAATATTCCAGTACTATATACAAACAAGAATAGGTAAGGTATAAAATGTATTTTTTTCATTATTATTAAATATATTAAGAAGGATAATCAGTATTCTTCCAGGAATCGAAACCACATAAAATTGTATTAATTACTACAATTGAAATTTAATTATTTTCAAATAATATTAAACTTATAATACCAATATCATTTCATAATCATTGAATATTTTCATATTTCGATTTATTTCGGTCGAATTACTATAAGCTTTTTATCTGTAATAATGATAGTTATTCAAATAATTCAAACTCCCGAATGTTTAATAATGAATCCCTAATCTCATAACAATTAATTAATAACAATAATAACAGATTTCATAAAGTTTATATTAACATAATGAATTGTAGCTTTCTTCCGGTCCTTGATTCATATAAGGAGGATGCTTTCAACGAGTACGCTTTCAAATTGGAAATATTGGAAATATTAAAAAAGTAATTTAATTTGATTTGTTAATTTTATTTTTTAATATAAATGATTATATCAACGTCCACAGATTACTAAATTAAAAACTGCCTACACAATTTCGGTATTATAAAATTAGAATTATATTTAATGGAGACACAAATATGGTTACCCAAATAACTTAATATCAAGCCATGGGTAAGCAGTAGAATAATTATTATCAGTCAAGATTGAACAATGTGTAACAAGATTTTTGAAAATCCAACATTATAGTTAATACAGAATCTCAAAAATCAATTGTTGTTGAACTAGAATAGATCAGAAAGTTTTCTTGTTGCCATAAACAAGAGTTCTTTATTTGGAACTCTTATATGTAATTAATTTAATTAGATATTCAGGACATTTTGTTGGTAAACCGCTCTGCATAACATAAATTTTGATTATTATTGAAATTTTGGGTATTCAAGTCTTTATCATCTATATTTTTTTAAATCCTTTAGACTAAATATCAAAAAATATAAATACAGAATAATTTTACTGAAATATTTTTAGTAAATGTCGATTTCAAGAACAGAATTAATACAACGAGGATTATGACAAATGAAAAAATAATAATATTTTAAAATCACGTACAGCAAAACCTTAAATTAATTAATCCAAATAACAAATTTATTGATAAAGAAAACTTAGTCAATAAAGAAAATTTTAATGTTGTCCTTCAATTATTTTTTCTATTACTTCAAAAATAAATTGTCTAATGGAATACATGACATAATGACAGAATTTTTTTTTCTCGTTTCATATCAACTGGGATTTGCCTGCATCTGCAAGAATACTAGTAATAGGACTAGTTTTAAATCCACTTGTTGAAATTCTTGTTTCTGCATTTAAGACAGAATCAAGATATTTTAATAGTATTTGTGTTGCTGTGTTATATATACAGCTACCATTAGTCAAGGGCGGTTAGGATTTTCTAATGTATAATAATTCTTTTAGTTACAAAATTCCGAGTTTATGTCAGGACAATTCGGATATTAATATCCAAATATCTATACTATCCCAATTATTACCAGTGTTTCGGGATAAGTTAAAATGAAATTAATATATTTAAGATATATTTATTTAATTTTATTTTATCATTTGGAATTAATTTGATACTCTAATAAATAAATAATTTTGGTTATATTATTGTCAAAGTTATTTATCATCTTATAATATAATAATTCCGCAAGTCATACAATTCCATATTGCTTTTAACGAACCATTAAAGTGGGTCATATAATACCACCAAATGAAATATTGATGCACTTAACAGTGATTAAGATTTGTATGGTATTATTGCCGCAACACTTATTATAAATTTCCGGAATTATAATCAATTCATTTAGGTTGACAATATGAAGATTTTATTGTGTATTTATTCAATATGAAATCATGATTTCATGATTATAAAATGATTACACTGATTAAAAGGAATCATTTTGATTTTATTCAAATTTGGATTTCTCAAAATTTGAGTATATAATCATGAAAATCTTATTATTTATGTTTTTCTGTTATATTTAGATTAAAAGGTTTCATATTTAAGAGACTAAATACAAATTTGTGAATAAATATTATGGTTTTCATAAAAGTTAATGATATTCATTTTCGTTATTATTCATTTGGTAAAACGATTCCCTGGAATTTTGTAATGAAAAATTATATACAAGTTTGGATATAAATAAATATAATTTATTTATGCTAACCGCAATCGAAATAAAGTTCCCTAAATTGTATAACAAATAATGATCTTTTTTATTTATATTAACTAAAGGACTATTTACAAACATACTTTTAAATAACTCTACTCTGTTTCATACGCCATCTAAAAGAGAAATTTCATATATATTCAAAGTAGCACCTTTTTTTTTTTTCTAACTATAAAAAACAATATTTGACATCATACCATATGGTGCAACTTGATATAAATTTACCTGTACGTGCTCTATTTGAATTTCAGGTACAACGAGAAGTTAGCTATTAAAATATTTTGCAAATAAAGGTAAATTTACATCATAATATTTTTATAAATAAAAAGTTTGGTAATATAAACACTGATAAACATAAATTCATGACTTAAGCTAACTACATAAAACTATTCGTTTTATGTTCTCGGTATACATTTTATTTTATAACAACAAATTTTTTATATTAAACTGAAATTATGTCACCATGTAAATCTCACCTTAATTTTCTGTTCCGATGTAGCAAAACAAACTAACAAATTATCTTGTTTTTATATTGACTTAACTATACCAAAAAAATAATAATATTTAAAAAATTGTAAGGACATTTTTACACCTGTCACCAATAAAAAAAAATTGAAAAAAACATAAACGAAATTATAAATTTTATGAATTGCTTTTTTTCGAAACTTACATAAATAAATTTTATCAATAAAAATAATTCTGTGATTTTAAATTAATGTAGAATATTTAAATTTACATTTTCGCGAAAAATTTAAATATGTCACATACAAATCTGTAAACAGTCACAAAATATTTGTAATTATTTTATATTGAAAATATTTTGATTAACACATTGGGTGCCACGTCAGACACCATATGTCTGACAATACTTTTACATTGGAGACCGCTCTAAAAATTTCGCGAATATCGATTGGTACCATTTCAATATTTCATGTTTATGAGTAACCTAATATTAAAGTCGCTGTAAATCGACCAGTTTGCCTTAGAATACCACCATTTTTTTACAGAAACATACGTAGGTACCGCTGTCTGACAAAATGTATTGAAAAATGCTTAAGCTTTTATAAAATGTGTCTGACACAGCAATTTCTATAAACCCTTCTGTCAGACACATATATTTACATATGTTTTTATCAGTCGGTTATGCTTAAAAACAGGATATTTTTACCTTGGCACCCAATATGTTAAAAAAAAATAATAAGTTTTGTAATTAAAAAGAAGTTAATTAATATTTGAATTTCATTTTGATATGTTCTTTGATATTAAAGGGAAAATGGAAATATTTCATTATCACAGTTGAATATTAATTATAGCATATCGCATAAAAAATTACAAAAAATCGCAATCATCCAGAAAATCTGTATAGAAAATGCTTTGTAAAAATGTTACGTGTGGCGTAGCCTTGCATGATACGAAAGATCAAAATTATTATCTCAGTAAAAATAATCTCGTACGACAAAAAGCTATAATTGAAAGATAAATAAAGAATTTATTTCAACAATAATAATAAGTATTTATTTAAATTCCTCATTTTATAGGCTTTAAACTATAAAGGTTAAGAAAGAATTAGCATCCTTTTAATAAAGAAAATACTAATATAATTAAATTTTAAATTAAATTATTATCAATTTAATAGTCAACTCAAGTAAATTCCGGTGAATTGACAGCTAATTAATATAAGCTTAGGTGAATTGACCAATCAAAGAATATTCAAAAATATTAACACAGTTTACGACTTCAAAATTATCATGTTCACCGATTTCCGCTGCTTTTTTTCTCATTAGTTTAATTTGATTTCACTGAAAGAGCCAGAAAGACTCTAATTTCCCTGACACCAGGTTCAAAAATTAAAAGATCTATTTTTTTACTGTTACCCCCTATGAATCTATAATTTAAATAAAAAGTAACCAAAAAACTAAATAAAGAACACTAAACCATAGAATAATAAGAATCATAAATTATTTTACTGAAATAATTCTTTTGGTCCTTAAACACATATAATATAAATAAGGAAATATACATATAAACAGGACTTTTATTACTCACTATGCTTTTTATCATTTTTGGTGACCTCCTTTAAATAAAATGCCTTATTGTACACTGATATTGAGTACTTTATAGTCGTTGTTATCGTTAACAAAGTAACAGACATAAAACAAATACAGACACTCTTAATAAATTAAAAGTTTGTATATTATTCTGCTGAACTTGTTGGCAAACGTATTATTTATCTTCTCAGAATGAACATTTATTTAAATCATTGGTAAACGTTATTTTTATCCTTTTTAATAGATCCTTTAAATATACATATTAGCACCATCCAAATCCAAAAATATTTACTTTGAAATCGTTTTTGAAAAATTGAAATTTTATTGGTAAGAAAAGTAATTAAACAAATTTACATAAAGAAAATTTATGGCGTAAAGTTTTTCGGTAAAGTTTCAATTATTTTGTATCGTGCAAAATTGCAGCTGTACTTCTATGGTTATTCTTAGTATATAAAAGTAATATTTTAAGAAACTTACCTAAAATTGTGGCAATATAAAACATTACCATGTATGCAGCTCACACTAAATGATAATATAGATTATCAGAATTTCATTCATACCGTGTCCTTGTATATATCAATTTTTAGTAATGGTGTATTTCTTGAAACATAATTTAAATCAATATAACCGCCAATAAATGTTTTATACCAATATCAGTATTCATATTTATATAAGTTTTGCCATCTGGGTTTAAAGAACCGATAGATAAATTAGGTTTTACTATTCTTTTTAGTTTAATACTTTTTATTTTATTTTGCTTTAATTTAATTATTAGGATTACAGAATTATTTTTTTTTAAATAAACGCCTTATTTTGATAAATAATAATCCATTTTACTTTATAGTACTGCCAGCATAAATTTTGTGTTAAAAATAAATTGATAATAAAGTAGCTAAAAATAAGAATCAACAGTATTTAAATTAGTTAAACAATTTTTTGTATATCAGAAAATTTTCGAGTAGCTACATTTATTTATTTTCTGCGAGGACTTTAAATTTATTGAGACCACTAATAATTACAGTATGTTCTGCTTTATTATTTTCATAATATTATAGGCCCCATACACAATCAAACATGTTATCAAACTTGGTTGTGTCACGCAAAAAAAAAAAAAACTTTCATACACCGTCACACATGTTGTCATACATCAATTTATTATTAAACTTCGAAGCGAAAGGTCGGACATTTTTGTGTGTCATTTTTATCAAACCGCTTGACGAACTGTGTGTTACATCGACAAACATTCCCACATACGATCAAATGTGCATGACAACATTGTTGTCCAACTCATATGTGATAGTGTATGGGGCCTTTTAAACCTTTACATTAAAAAAAGTGGAAAGAAACATAATTTTGATCGTTTTTATTTCCAACATTTCTCATATTACAAAATACATTTGTCACTGCATTCCGAATCAGTAAAATTAAATTTTTTTACCAATTCTTTACTTTTGCAAGTAAATTGATAAAAGTATGTCTCTTTATGAAATGTATTTTTGCATTTTTTTAATTATCTGGTAGACAATAATATTATTAAATGAATGATATTTCATAAAGAGACATACTTTTATCAATTTACTTGCAAAAGTAAAGAATTGGTAAAAAAGTACTGGTAATTTCTATATCCCGAGAATTTAAAAAACATTTCACTAATTTTAAATTAAGAAGAATGATTTATTTATTTGTAATTATTTTAGGGTAAATGTAATGCTAACTTTGGAAGTTAATAATTAATCAATTTAGTATGTTAAGAAACTAAAATAATTGAACTGAAAGAAATCCTTTATATAATAAAAACTGATCAATAAGTCAGACAAGTTGAAAATTGTTTAAGTGAATTTTTCTTTCTATGAGGAAGTAAATAACATTAGTTTTAGCTATGAAAACTTAAAATTGTGATTATTCCAATATCAATTTAATTTATTTTTTCCCTTATCATTTCTGATTAATTCTTTGTAATTTTGATTTTATATAAATTCCTTTAATTGAAATTTTTTGTTTGGTTATACGTTACAGAACAGTTTTAATAGTGTTGTACTAAAAAATTAATATTCATGAATAAATTATATATTAAATTTTTTTATTATTGCTGTTCTGTGGTTTGTGAAAATGTCGATTACACACATCACTTTTGGTCAACAAAATTAACCCAAAAGGTTTAAAACTCGTTAATTATCATATGCAAATTGGGTAAAAATTGTAAATACAAAAGATTATAAAGAATTTTTATATAATGTACAGGATGTCATATAACTTTTATGTAGAACAGCTAAAAGTATTTATAATATGTCAAATTTATCATAAATGTTTAAATTATCTATACGCACATCCTCGTAGGACTATGCCAAACTAATTTAATTTAAATATACTCAAACTTTTGCTTAAACATCCTGTATATAATCACATTATGTGACTATATTATTCCTTTATGGAATATCCTGAAAATTATTTAAATCGGAAGTTACCATTTTTATCAGTTGTCTGTTAAACTGGCGGGCATTTATAATATCTTTAAATTAGTGAACCACAATAAATTCCCATTCATATAAATTTTCATAACTAAAGTGTCACTAAAGTGAATGTGATGATGTTACCATTGTATTTAATTATGGATACTCAAATTCAATCTACTAAATATCCTGACATGTAAAATGGTTTTTATCGATAAAAATGAAATTATATTAACGTGTGGTGTGTGGAATCATTTTAATACGATGCTTTATGGTCGTTGATTTTTAGTTATTGAATATTTGGATAATCATAGGAAGTCATAATTTCAAAACTATTAATTTCAAAAAACAAAATTAGTTTACAGCTCTCATAAAAATTCCTTTACAAAATGACGGGTGTTTAGTAAAATCAGAATTTATTTGAAATATTTTTGATACAGAAATGGATTTTTAATGGGATCCAGTGATTGCGATATTCTTTGTTAATAGAAATTCATTAGCTCATGCAATAACTACATATATTTATTCCCTAACGCCCAACCTAACTCGAAAAAATTTATTGTCCGCATCGTAATTGATAACTAACCGCCAATCACTTCTCTTTTGGCTTGACTAGGCTAATGAAATCAAGTTTGCTTTTCACCAAATACCAAGTTTACATTATATAAGACGCTTATTGTACAGTGTATAGTCGTGGAAAATATCGAATAAAATTTAAATTTCATTTTAACATTATAATTAATTGTATTAATGTTATCAATAAAAATATTTTCTATATTGATTTTCCTTTTTGGAAAATATTGCTTAAATAATAGTAAGAAAATTTAATTGGAAAACTTTTAACAAAAAATTTAAATAATATTACATAAAATGAACTAAACAAGAAAACTTTTAAAAATGTTAATTAATTATGTCTTTTTGAGACTTTGTTAAGTACAATTGCATAACCAATTTTCATAATGATAGTATTGATGATCATAATGCTTGCGATGATGAAAAAATTAATGATTAAATACAAATTTTATTTTCTCTCTATTACAAAATATTTTTCTTTTAATATTGATTTATAATTTTCTTAATTTATCTAAATTAATATAATTATGATGTGGCGGTGAGCAATGATAAGAGGTCAAATTAGATTAATTACTACATGTGAAGATCTTACTTACTGAATTTAGTATTTGAAATAAAATTTAGTTTAGATAAATATTGTCTTGTCATTCTTGATTTTGCTGATGATAGTTCTAAATATAAAATTGTAGAATTAGAACTGACAGTTTTAATATATACAAATTTAGTAAATTTGTATATATTAAAACAGTTTTTGAATAATTTAAATCAACAAAATTATGAACTAGCGGCGCTATTTATACTATATTAAATCCAGTAGTGATTTTTAGCTCTCTATTAATAAACATGAAAATTATGAATTTGATTTTAAAGTTATTAATTTATATAGAAGTTGTATAATTATTAATAATATAATAATAAATTTGTATTTACCTTTCATTAATTTGTTTAGATTTATCTACAGGTAATTCATTTTCCATAATAATATCATTAAAAATTAAAACTTGTTTTTTATATAAACTTATTGTTTATCTTTTAGAATTTATTATAAATTATACATTTTAACATATATTAATTTACACATGAATAATCAATATAATATTAAAATATTTCATTAAATTTAACCATTTTTAATAATTTAATTGTATCATAAAATTGTTCAAATTAATAAAATTTAAGAAATTGTTAATTGAACCTTTTATAATTTTAATGAGTTTCATTAAATTTCAATTTACTATATTAAAAAAGGATATTTCATAAATTTATTGTGTGTTTTAAATGCATTTAACACTTGACCAACCAGACCAGTCGATGAAAATAATAAAAATTAATATTTTATAAAATTGTTTATTATAGTTTAAAAACTGTCGAATTACGGACATTATCAATAATTGTGTCAAAATAAATGAATATAATTTTTTTATAAAATTATATTTAATAATTATTATACAAACAGAATGAAAACTTTAAACTATTTATTAATAGTTTATGACAAATGACGAATTAATTTGACAGATAAGTTACAATTTTTTATAGTACTGCAGTATGAAAAATCCAAAAATGAAAAATGAAGTGTATTAGCATCAATCTCACAATTTGGAGTAAGAATGGTACACTATATTTACCAGTAATAATATGATAATTATACCAAATTCTACACTATCGGCTAGAAAATTACATAAATATTTTATTGAAATTATAACAATGATTTAAAGAAACAAATGAAAGCCAGGTCTATATGAATTCGATCGAAATAAAGTCGGTTTTTCTATATACAATTTCCAGTTAACCTAAAGCTGGATTGAGAATTACTATAGATGATTTATTTACTATACACTAATTAAATTTTATCCGCTTTAGGTTTTGATTTTTAACTACAATTTTTCTTAAAAAAAGTCCACTGTGTTTCAACAATAATTGAGTTACAAAATAACAACTAAATAAATGTGTTAATAATAAAAATATTCTAAAAATCATTTTCCACCACCATATTAAAAATATTCATCAAATTTATATTTATTTAAGTACAAAACTCAACTTTTTTCCACTATAATTTTATGAATAAATTAAATATTTTTATTTTTTTATGAATTTTACATATAAATCAATTTTAATTCATTCAGTTAGAACAAATTACGTTATTTTATTTTTAAAAATTGTATTTTTAAACCATTAAAATAAAAATTTTGGAGAAAAAATTTTCAGTAAAACGATTCTATATACAAAGGTAAAACTAAGTTTGAACTAAATTTTTCAAAAACTTTTATACTCCAGCACAATTTCAATAAGTCATCAACAAAATCCAACATAAAATCTTATAAAATTTCGTTACGAAACTAGCTACTTATAATTTTTAGTAGTTTCCTGGAGGTTTGTTTTTCCGTATTAGTTTTAATAGACTTTATTATGGTACCTGGTGTCTGCCAGAAAAAGTGTAAATAATTCTTATTTTATGAAATTTTTAGTGGAATTTAAGGTAAATGCAAATAAATTTTATAATTGAAATACAAATTGACATTTTTCAGTATTTCAAATTAATTTTTTTTACTGTCCTAGGGCGACGTAAATGCTACATTACTTAAATAATATTTATAATGTCTACACAAAATTATCTTAGATTTCTAGGAAGACATCGTGTCTTGTTATAATGAAAATAGAAAATATAATAAACAATTTTGTTATGTAACTTTTTAATTACATACTTAATTGTTTAAAATTATTAGATAAAATTTTCAGAAATTTTCAGTTTTATCATTTAAGAGCACACATTTTAAATTAATTTGATTTAGTTCTGAAATTTTCATAATTATTTTTTACATTTTGAACAGATTTTACCCTGTTATATTGTTTTAGTTATTTGAATTTTTAACGATAAATTGCTTGCAAAAATTCAAAAATCTAATAAAATTTTGAATAATTATGCTAGGTTTACACTAACTAAAAACCTGTGTGCCGTGTGAGCCCAGAAACCACAGCCCCATAATATTTGTGATTATTAAAACTATTACAAATATAATTTTCTAACATTTTTTTTAAAATTACAGAATATCTGCTGTTAACGCGTCAATAGCATGAACGTCTAGATATAGAGTAATTCTAGAATAATTTTTCTCTGACGATAAAAATATTTTCACTGTTTTTATTTGTCTAATTATTTTAACTTTATACAAACTGTTTATATACTAAAGTTACTGATTATATAAATGTATAAGTAAATAAATAAAACTGACATTTTCATAGAAATAAATTAATGAAATTTCTGGTAAAGAACTTAATTTTCTTTTCTTAGTTATTTAATTTCTTTGGTTTATTTTTGAGAGGTGCCTAGTTTAGAAAAATCTTTTTAATGAAATTCGAGCAGAAATAAATTAAAAATAGGATATTATCCCAAACGAATTAAAACTTTAACAGCTGGAAAAATTAATAATATATAGCAAGCAATTAATCAATAACTATTTTTGGTAGTGTATTTTGACATATGTGAATATGAAGAGAATTTTGACAAAGTAATATCATTTCTAACTTGTTCTTTATTATACATTTTTAATTAAAAAAAAATTTATTTTTAAACTTTTCATGCATTTATCTTTACTAGACCTCTCCTTTTCTTGTAAAGTCCTTGTAAAGTTAAAAGTGGTACTACATAGCCAGTTAATAATTATTAATAATGCGTTAATTGTCACTTGATATGTTAATTGTTTGCATGAGAAACTAAACATATTTTTTTATAATAGTCCAATATTTTTTCAATAAAATCTCTCATATCCAATATATTTCTGTGTCATCATCAAGACGACTTAGAACTGCACTTTGTGTTAAAAATATTAAAAACTATTAAAAATAACAGAACGATAATAATTTTATTTTATTTTACAGAAATTATTATCAAACTTTTTCGCTTTTACTTCTAAGTATCAAATTCATCGTTAATGGTTTTTTATTTCTAAAATGAAAGGCAAGCAGATTACAGAAAACTTCCATTAAAAGCATACGTGTTGGATTTCACATTATTGAAGACCAATTTATTTAGACAATACTTTCACCAATGCTTAGTAACATAACGAAAATCTTATACCAATTTATATTGAAAATTATATTGACAACGTAAAATGATATTTGAAAAAGTTCTATAAAAATCTATAAATATCGTTTAATCTGAAAACGACTATGACATCATATGATTTGTTACAAACTAGAGTGCCTGGACGATTCTGGTTAATACATTATAACAAAATTGTGAAAATTAAAAGTGTCATTGCTCTGCAGTGCAAAATTGTAGAAATGTTATTTTCACTGAGACATTTAGAATGTTATTTTCTTAATAAACTGTTAGACGTGGGTGAAAAGAACCCTTCCAACCTGATGAAGTTCATTAAGGATGGGTTCATGTGCTGCTATAGAGTAAAATTTTTAGCCATCAACTAGGCTTTAGTGTGTGAGGTTTTCGGAACTTCCTCTTTACTAACCAATATGATTTCGATTTTTTTTAAATTTTATAGTACATGCACGTAAAAAATATTGAAGGTAAAATACAAAAACTAAATTATATTTAATTACAAATTGTATTTTACATAATGGAAATTTATTAGACACCTTGTATTGTAATGCAATATAAGAAATTTGCACATTGCAGCCATAACAAGCTTAGTTTCAATTAAAAATTTCCCAAAGGAAATAAGTTCAATCTGCGACTATCTGAGGCATTTTTTATAAAGTTTTTCTTTATGATTTTCATGGGAAAAGAAAAATTGCATTGTGCATTGAAAAATATTGGCTATTATTAATTTTGCTACTTTGTTATAATTGTAACCCTTAGCAGAAATTTAAAGAATTTTATAAATTTTATGTGAAAAATGACCTGGAACGTGATTACAATGAATTGAATTTTTCACATAATTCAATTCGACCATCAGTGAATTCAAGTTTTACGAAAATTGAACTTGTAATTAAATATTTTTTTACAAAATAAATTAAATTTATATTCTTTAAAATACCAATGTGTCATAACTAGAATTAATGTAACTAATGGTTAAAAAAAAAAATAGTTGTTACAAATTTTTAGATTGTACTAGAAATATGTAATACCAAAATAAAAAGAAATTATGGAAATATATTCGGTTAAGAACACAAATCTTTATAATTTTCCTGATTTTACTTATTTTTAGCTGATTCTGTACGATTTTCTTGTTCGGTTAAGCGCACAATGATATAGAAAATTGTAATAACAATAATTCTGAATATAATTTTAATATAAAAGTTCTTTACACTCTTACTACTAAAATCTCATATTCAAATTGTGAAGTAAAGTAAATAAAGTGATGAAAAGAAATGATTTTTTTAAAGTTATTTTTGAGTAAATTTTTCTAGTGGATTATGCTTTCTTATGTACATAGAAAACATATAAAAGCAGAACCATAAAATTGTAATTGAACCGTAAGAATAATCTTCGGTAAAATCATTTTTGCATGCATGGCAATAAATCATACTTTTTAATATCAACTTTTTTCTAATATCTTCGAATAGATTGTGGTAGGTAAATTTTTTTGGTAACATAAAATGAGGTTTAAAAAAATTTAATTTATATTTACTATGGTTTACATGAAAAGTGTACGGAGTTTGTTTCCATGAAAAGTGTACAGAGCTATATAGATTGTTGAGAAATAGATGATTTTAAGTTTATATGCGGAAATATATTTAGATCATTAACTTTGTATTATTTTTTGGTAATAAACATACTTATTTTAGATAAAACCTAAGAAGTTAACTCTTACAACAAATACTAACGATTGACATCATCTGGAGACAATAAATCTTTTACCATTAAAAATTATTAGCTTGTTGGAATAAAAGTGTATAAATCTAAATATTTTAGTGGGGCTAGTCAAATCCAAATGTTGAAAATTTAGTTATTATTATTTTTGAAGTTTCTGTAATAGTTAAGTTTGGTTTTTATCTAGCTCTATGGTTAGTTATAAATAATATACATATAATAATTTAATGGATTTGATTATTTTGAAGTATTCTATATTGATGATAACAATGACTAAATAAATGATTAATAGTTTTTTTACTTATCAATTACAATTAGAAATGATAGGGAAATAGTGAAACGAAGCAACCACAATATTATACAGCCTCATATGAGTTGAAATGTTATGGTTAATTAATATTGCTGTAAGGCAAGCCTTCTTGAAATCAGATATTGCAAAAGTTCAATTTATAACATTCTTTAGAAAACCCCAATATAATAATGGGTTAGAAATGACTCAAGGCATTAACGTCAAATTTGTTTTTCAAATAAATGGAATTGTTTATAATTCTTCGGACTTAAATTTCCAGAAATTTTATTTTAAAAACTAATTGTGTTAAAAACATTCAAACCAACCAAACCAAATGTGAATTTGAATTTTTAGTCCTGTGAATCCACATGCAATGAAAAATATTGTAAAAATAATTTAAAATGAATTATTTACTTGTAAGTAAGAAAATATAGTTGCAAATGTAAACTGAATACCTAACCAACTAAAATCCATTACAAATTTTTCCCTTATTTGCTTTATAATTAGAAAAAGTTAAAACTCTTCATTTGTTTGCTTTTCTGTTAGTTCTTTAGTTTTTTATTGAGGATTAAAAAGATTTTTTATTGAAATTTGTTTGCTTTATACGACGATGCTTCATGTATTTGGGATATTTTAAATATAAATGTTTCACTGGACGGAAATAAACTACCAGAAACAACTAAACATTCATTGTAGCGTAAGCCAAATTAGATTTGTGAATAAAAAACTGAAAATTAAAAATCATGTAGTGATGTAAAAAATTTTAGTGTTTAAACAATTTTGTAACAATTGTTAGGCAAGAAAATAATCGGAATATTTTTATTGATGAATGAATTAAAAATGTTTATTCCGCAGTAATTAATATTATTTGAAAATTTTTTATTGGTAAATTATTATTTCTGGTACAATAAAAAAATCAATTAATGCAAGAAATTATTGTTCAATATTGTGACAATTCTACTGCACGAAGCACAAAATTTGGAGGATTGTTTAATATATTTTTGTACTATTGAAAAAAGTATGAAGAATCAAGAATTTTTCGAATATATTTTCAATTAAAGATAATTTATTATTTGTAGTCAAAAACCTATAAAAAAAATGCAACATTTTTTACTGATTATTTTTCCAATTCAATTAGCAATAAATTCATTAGATGATATCAATTTAATGAGTAAATGTATTTAATCCATTTCCATGATTTCCACATTTGAATTTATTTGAAAATCATTTGGTAAAGATTTGATGATAATAAATATTTTGTCGTTTTACTTCCGATCGAAATTTGTATCAAATGAACTAAATTTATAAATTTGGTAAAGTTTTATCTGATATTATTATGTGTAAATTTAGGTACATATTTATGAAAATAACATATCGAAACATTAATTTGATTTTAAATATCCGGCTGTGAATGTTATTGAATGTTAATTACATTTTGTACAATTATTTAAATGATTTCATAAAATGTACAATAATTTCTTGTCAAATTAACACTTGTTTTTGAAACTATTAATTATTCTTTAATCAATTTTATTTATATGTAGAGTTAATTAAATAATGAGAAATAATTGATTTTAAAATGGTAATTTAAAATATAACGAAGAATAAATTTGCATTGAAATCTAAGTACATGATATAAATTCCAGGGTTATGGTATGTTAAGATGGTTTTAGTATGGTTTTTAAATTACATTAATCATAAAAAATTAATGGAATTTCTGTAAAATTATCCCGATTGATTTAAGTAAGTCACTGGAAATTTGGAGTTTACTTGAGAAGAAGTCATCTCATAAATACATAAATGAAATAAGTACTAAGAAATAAAATTTTAAAGTATTTTTACATGCATCCAAATAATCAAATAAAAATACTGGCGAACAAAAACTTTATAATTATAAGTCAAAGTTTGTTTTACATTTAATTGAGATATTAAATAAATTACATCCCAAAATCCTTTAAAATAAAATTCAATTTATTTATTTATTCAATTTATGTATTTAATTTATATTTTATTATAATATTTATAATAATTTTATTTATTATTATATACAGAATCCTTAAAGTAATAAATTATACTTCAATATTAATTTACATAAAAATGTTGTATCTAATGTTTAAGTAGGACAAACGACAATCATTTTAATTAAATATAAAGAATCCTTAGATGATAATATTTGTAGTTATATGCTTTTATGTTGAAGTTTTTAAATTGTATGATACATTATCAAAATATTGTTAAGAGTATAATTAAATTTTCTAAAATTATATTAGATGTAATTACATATAAATAATAATTTGGGGAAATATAATTAAAATAATTTTATCAAATTCTGAATATTTCTTAAGTAGGTATATAAAAAATATACAAAATAGAAATATGGTTTTTGTAAGAAGAAGAACATTTAAGTAAATGAATATGATATCCGACTAAATGACCGAAAACAATTCATCGAATTAATAATAGATCAATTTATTTCCATATAATTAGAGTTCAATACTCTAATCGGAATTAACAATTAATTCGTTCAAATATGTTCGGTCTACTGTGAAACAATTTTGTAAAATTAAATTAAATTAACTTAAAAATTTAATTAATATAAAATTTATTTAAAAATTTAATTTAATTATAATTTAATAAATTTAATATCTTTACATATTATTTTTAAGTAATCCCCTAAAAATATGCAATGAAGGAAAAATCTTTAAATATTAAATTACAAAGTTCCAAAAATATAATTTTTATAAATTTTATTAAAATATTTGATATTAACAGCTGTGATAGGAAAATTAATATCTTCAATATAAAAAGCATGAAAATGGGAAATTAATATTCTAATAAAGAAAACTTTATTTTTGTTCCAAATTATCTGCTTATTAATTTTATGCATTAATTATGAAATTTCATCTTCTTTTGTTTATAAATATATTTTGTATTTTGCAGATAGTTGCCATCATCATCACTTTTGTAATTAATTTCGAAGAAATTTGACGTCTATAAAAAGTTTTTGTAAAAATTAAATAAGTAAATGTAAAATTAAAATAAATTTTGTTTTGTTGGAAAATCTTTTTACAATTTATTTGGAAATTTAATGAAATATTTAACAGAAGCGAATAATTTTGTTACTCAGACAATTTTAAAGGAAGTTTTGTTTAGAAAGTTTTATAAAATTTTTGAAACTTTTTAAATTCGAATTGAATCAATTAAAATAAATAATCCAAAACAATTTTACTTACAATAAATTTACTAATCAAATTTATAGTAACAGTTTTTGGTTAAATTTTAATTACACGCCAGTGAAAATATAGTCACACGCAATGACAAAACAATATTAAAATAATAAATTATTTTTTTAGATTTCTTATTTATTGAAATTGTGCTTTAAATAGAAGAGTTTTGGGTAGACGATTTCCAAACAAAAACTGAATAATGTAAATAATTCTCAAAAATCATCATAAATCTATTAAATTTGTATTTCGAATGCCACAAAAACTTCTACAAGTTTTATGTGCAAACAAATTGTGAATTGTTAGTTAATCTTTTTTTGACATATTCACAGGAATTATAAATTAGTCAAAGTTCAAAATTTTCTGTCTTTTTGTGAATTTCATAATAAAGAAATAGTAAAATGTGCAATTTCGTGTTTGCAAATAGAGAAATAGAATGTTCAAAATAAATTTATAATATTTGTAGCTTAAATAATGTCATAATAATAATTAAAAATTTGTCAGTTAAAAAATATTTTCTTAGTTTAATGTAGAGTAAAATTTACTGCACTAAACATTTATTCAAAAATAATGAAAAAACTTATGAATTTTTGTGGAATATGAAGTGAATTTTAAAAATTGTTACTCGAATGATACATTTTCCAGCAGCATATTTAAAATGAAACGAATAGACGCTTTCTGCATTAACCTGAGTAAGCCAAATATCTAAAACAACTAGTTGAGCATTGGTATACAAATACCTTAGCATAACAAACTATGTTTCACAACATACTACTTATGATTCATGCGAGACAATATCCAAAAAAGCAGCAATATTTAGATCACTTCTTTACATCTTTTCATTTTATAAGTTTTGTTTATATTTTACCCAACTTAGCTCCGTAGTAATGATATAGTGAATCTTTAAAAAAAATAGTATTTAATTCGTTACTTATTAATAAGAAGAAGATTATTTGTATCACTACAACAATCAAATTTGAATCGTTATTATATTGTAATCGACATTGTATTATTATTGATTCCGATTCCTGTTTTCCACTTAGAATTATTGGATTTATATTATAACTTGATTAATTTGATATAAATTTCTTGTACTCATAATGAACTTTTACCAATATGGAATCAATAAATTTTGTTGTTTTCATTAAGTAAGTTTTTAAATTTATATCCTTATGTGAAAACGTAATCATGTTTGGCTGGAAATTATTATTTATTTGAAGACTTTACTTCCTTATTCTATAATATATTTTTAAATTGTATAATGAACGAAATTTTGTATATATTATTTCCCCAATAAGTAAATAAATTTTTAAAAAATTATTCAATATATGACAATTACATAATAATTCCATAATGATAGTAACATGTAACGAAAAATAATTAAAATTTTATTTTAAAATATAAAAACGTACTTGAACTTCGTATGAAATATTAAATTTATATTAGTTATCTGAAGTTTTTTTTTTATAATATTTAATAAAAATTGTATTGAAGAGCTGTTGAAGTTAAACTTACATTTTTATAAAATAAATCAGTTACTTGGCAATAAATAAACGTAAAATATAAACATTAAAGCAGACATAAAATTTAAAACTACTTACTGCTAATATAAAATGCCAGCAAGAGCAAGAAATATCTTAAAATAACCGAGGAAGAAAAGAAATGTTGTCACCCTTACAATTTTTGACGAATATCTTCTTCTATTAAGCTGTGTTTATTACAACACTAGACGAGATAAACAGATGATCTAAAATTTAGTATATGTTCAGAAATCTTTATTATGGCTAATATATGATAATTAATTGGGTTATGCAGTTAATTCTTCAAAATACAAGTTGACTTTTTCAAAAACTTAATTAATTAAAATTTAAAATTTAACGAACCCAAGGTTCAATTTTTGTAATTAACACTTTAATACAAAATGAAAATAATGTAAGCAAAGAAGTCTTGAAAATGATAAATTGTGACACTATCCAAAACAACCACAAATGACAAGAAAACAAGGACATTTTCTAACTAAATTAAATATTTTACTATCGTATAATATTTTGCACACAGTAGGAGGTCAATGAGTAACCAAAAATTGTAATAAATCATTTCTCATATTATTTTCTTCTTAATTTTAATTTTTTTGTTACAGGTGTTATATGAGAAACATTGAGGTGATAATAAGAAAAAACTAAACTGTCGTGTTCTTGCACTGTTTTTGAAATTTGAAACCATATGGAATTTTTTATCCCACAATAACAACGAAAATACCGAAAGTATTTTATAAAATTTTGTTTAACATAAAATTATATTGTTCAGTTCTTTATAATATTCCCTTCGGATCGTTCATAAATGGTTCACAAAAAAGTTTTGTGATGTTTATTTAAATAATAGTACGAGAATTGGACTAACAATAATGTTAAAAATATATTTAGAAAATACAAAAATGAATTGAACACAATAATAAATGTTCATGTTAAAATTTAGAGTAAATGCTCCTGTGAATTACTAAATATAAAATGGTTCCTTATCTATTTCTAGACAGAATATTTTAATGAAAAAGTAATACACTTTAGAATAATGATACGAAATTTATTCTACATTTATTTTGGAGCTAGTTAACTAGTTAAAAAAAAGAAGGTCAAAAATTACTTTATGTTGTGAGGGGTGGCTAGGAACCATTTTCTATGGAAGTAACAATCTTTTGAACTAATAATCTTAGTGTGAATCGGAATAACTTACTTTGATGCATAATTTTTGAAAAACAATTACTGCTGAGTTTTGTTACTGCCGTCTAAAGTACCAGTTTGTCAAAAATATTCAATACACAATGATTCTAAAATTTTACAGGCATATTTTTGTTATCTTCAATAGAGAATTTCTTCATTTTGTATTGAACTGTAGCTAATTTTTAGATTCTGTAAACTTGTATCCTTATGGTTTGTGTCCTTCTTTCTGAAGTATTATTACTACTGCTGACTAATTAAACTTTAAAGTAAATATCGAAATTTCAAAATTCAAACTAATAATTGTTCAAATTTTGAAAAGCTCAAAAGTAACTAATTATTTTAAGTATTATTTTTAATTATAGATAATATTTGGTCTTTTAATACAATCAGTTAAATTATTCATCAGGATGTTTAAATTAATTAGCTTTTAATTTGAAAGATATCATTTTAATTTGTTTATTGTGTTAATATCTAAATTTATTTTAATCTATAAAGAAACTTTTCCTATTTAAATTTGGTTTTGCTAATTAATTTAATAATAATATTTTGAAAGAATTTTGGACCAATGATAAAATACAGTAAGCTGATTTAGATTTTGTGAAAAAAAGTTTAAAATAAAATACAAAATAATGAAAAGAAGACAAACATTTTCAATAAAATTAATTTATAATTTTCGACAATCATTGATATTACTTGAACCACAATTGCCTATAGTTAAATTAAATTCAGCCAAACCAAAATTAAAAACCAAAATTCTTCTTAAAATTTATTAGGTGGATATAAAGAAAATCTTCATTTAGAAAATCGTCTTCGAATAGGCAAATGTATTGCTGCTGAGGTCGGGCCGAGTGCTTTTTAACCATTTGAAAGGAAATTTTAGTTCATTACAGTAACAATTTACATATACTATGTTTTTAATAGAATTATGAACATTTAAACGGTGACATAATTAGATTAGTAATTTAAAAAACTAAATAAATAATTGTTAATTAATGTTAGAAAGTGTTTTTTTTTTTCAAATATGTTTGTTACTGGTCTATAGACCATGAAAAAACCGTAGACATGTACATGGTTACCAATTACTGACCGTATTTAGAACCGGCCTTGTTTATGGTTAACATTTTAATGAAATTCGTTTAGTTTTATGTAAGTTTGGTTTTTACTTTTCAAAAAATAAAGTTTTTTGGTTAAATTTTCTATTTTCTTTTGCTTATCTTAAATGAGTTTTTTCACTGATTTTATAAATATTTTCGAAAATAAAATACAAATATTTGTAAATAAAAGTTTTGATTTGTATAAATATTTAAAATATTTAAAATGTATAAAATTAAATTCCACAATTTCTGGAAAACTTAAAACTTCATTGCAAAATTATATAACAAAATTTAATGAAATAAAAAACTGTAAGAAAATCACACTAACAAAAATTTATTTTGTTTGTCATAGAAAATTTTTGTATGTGACATGAAAATATAAGAGGAAAATTTATTTAAAATAAATTGTTTCCATCCAAATAAACTGAAAAGCATTTATTTTTTATTAAATAATTTTTATGTAAATTTATAGATCAATAAAACTATCAATACAAAAATTAAAATCTATAAAGTTGAATTTTTAAATAAATAAAATGGTAATAAAAAATTATGCAAAAATTTGTATGGGCTTTCAAGTCGATTCATAGAATTTTAAATTACGTTTTAAATTTTAAATCTTCACTTTTTCTATATGAAGTTAGTTATTAAATTTTTCTGAAAATATTGATTAAATATTCGTAATATTGAGCGATATAAATTTAAATCAAAACCCTACAAATAAAATGTAACCTTTCTAAATGAGTTTTGTGAAGGTATTTTTAACACAAATACAGAATTTGGAAAAAAATAAATTAGAATTGCAATAATGTTGACGAAAATATTAAAATTTAACTAAATTCTGAAGTATACAAAGACTTAATAAATAATAAAATTAAATATCGTTTCGTTTAAAAACTCCTCGTAATGAAAAAACTCATGCACTTTATATTTTATTATATTTAATTATTTAAAACGCTCTTCAAATGCTTTTTAAATTTATATTTGTTTTATTAAACTCAAGTACACAGTCAGCAAATATTATAAAAAAAATATTACGATAATATATAAACCGGCACAAAGTTTCCAATATGACAAAATGTGTAAGATCATGTCATCACTCATCACACACAGATTAGAATAAAAACATGAAGATTGATAGGTCGCACACTGAAGTATCTGTTGAATTAAGTAATTAACTTTTTCAATAGAACATCTATGGTTGCAGAAGATAGACTGACAGAAGAAAACATGGCGTTGTACGGTAGTGTGTAGAAAAAATTGTAAAACCATCGCCATAAATTAAAGTTATAAAAAATTAAAATTAAAGTTAGTCATAAAACTAACTTTATGAGTGCTAACACAAAAATATTTACAACCTTTCTAGTTATTTGTTGTGCAAACTAGATTGTATCCTCGGGAACAAAATGGAAACATGGATAATTTTTCGTCATGACATTATCTTAAATAAATTTTTTTTATTGTTAAAAAGAATAATTTTTTTATATCTAAAAATCTGAAAATATTACATGCGCGTATACGCGTTTCACTCAACATTTATCTAATTTTCTGCAATAGGGACGTTATATGCATACCTTCAATAGGGATGAATTTTTTATATATTATTTTTGTCCATAAAATATTAAATCGATAAATTTAAACTGCAAATATAAAGTACAAAACCACGACAATAATTTTTCAATAGAGCAATAAAAATAAATTTATTATTGCTTGGTAAATCGATAATTTATGTTGAACAAATGGAATTTCAATAATAGAAAATGTAGACGTAAATGAACTTTATTCTAGGATGATAATATTTACATTAGAAAAACATTATAGTAATTTTTAAATTTTTAAATTATTTCAGTTTCATTTTAGCCAATTTTAGCTTCCTCATAGATTAAACACATTAAATAAGTTTATATCTTACCACCATCTATTATTTAGAAAACTACTTCAGCGTAACACTACAATTTATGTTTAAGTAACATTTTACTATATGGAATAAATATAATCAGAATTTAACTCTAAATTGTGACTATAAAGCAAACAGTTCCACGCTAACCGATTGAAAATCTAAAAAAGTATTGCAAATAAAAGTAGAATTTGATTTTCTGAAATTTTTCAAGGTATAATTAGAATTTTTTCCATCTCTATGCAGGTAAAATATTGATCTCTAGTGTATAAATGTTGCTTCCCAATAGAAAAATTATTACATTTCCTTTTGAGCATCCTTAAATAACATAAATAAACCATTTTCTTTTCTATACTAATACTTTAACCAGACAACAGCAATTCATATCTCGTACACAATAAAGAAGCTACATACTTATTACCTAATATAAAATTTATTTTGAAATAGGCCTATTTCTTTATTCTATTTTGTTCTTCATTTTTCATTCAAAGAATTATGTTGTTCCACGTAAGAAATATATTATTATTGGCTAAATAAATAAACTAAATCAAATATAAAAAAATATTGTACATAATTTATGTTCACAAGGACAAACAAGACAACAGGACAAAATCGAGGCAATGGCAACTATGCAACACAAGAATAACATCCGAAACATTTGTGTTTAAGATGTTTCTACGTCAGTAAAGGATTTATTATATTGGATTTCAAAATGTTCTACACAGGATATACTTTTAAATATATTGAAAGTTATATAAATAAATATTTCCGGTTTTAGAATTTTGTTTATTTAATTTCCATTACCAAGTACAGAAATATTTCCGAAGAGATATTTCTTTATGATATAAATAATCTTTGATAAAATCTAAAATCTAATTTCATGATCTAATTTTATCAAATCCTTTTTAGTTATATTTACGATTAAATCTTTATTTATATGAAATCTTTTGCTTATCTAAGATAGTAGATAATTTTATTGATTTTAATGTGCCGGAAGAAATATTATCCTTCTGGGAATATTATGGTCACCATAGAGTTTTCTAATGAAATATTAAATTTCTGAAAGGTACAAAAAAAAAAATATTGTAAGTTTTATAATTTAAGATTCTAAGTAGCTCAATATAAATTAAACGTTATACGTTCATAAATAATTTGAAGACAAAAATGTATTCGCTTGGGTTATATTTTGTCTATTACAAAATAGAAGACATAGTCTCGAAGAAGAACAAGCAAGGTTAAATAAGTAGTAGCACACAACGTGTACACATTACCGAATAACTTCGTTGTTCATAGAAATAATATTAAAATTTCATTTGTCGATGTCTCGTTTGTACAATTAATGTTTTCTGACAAGACTTTTATATTATATCATTTAAAAACATGGTAAACCTTTCATCATAAATCCTTTTTTTTTTTAGCAAAATCAACATAAATAAATCAGTTTTATCAGTTAAATAACTTTAATATTTCCATTAATTTTATTCAAAATAAAGAATCAATTTTCTTAAAACAGAAATAATTTTGAAAATAAAAATATAAAAAAGATAGTGACGCCGGAGGATACAAATATGCATTAAAAATTTATTTTATTGTGGCATTTATTACCCCTAAAAAAATGTACTTAAGGATTATACATTATAAGGACCACCCAATACGTTTCCTTTTATGTGTATAGTTAGAATTCTGCTCGAAATCTGTAGCTCCTTCCTCTTTATCTACTTTATATAAACTGTGATTTGTTTTATGAATAACAAAATCAAGCCATTATTTTTTTTTAATATTTTTAACTTTAAAAATTACTAACTGCAGAAGAAGGCGAATTTCAAATACACAAAAGGTTTAGAGGGATCATTTTGATAGGCTGTGCTCGGTGCAATGAATAAAGTTTACATTTTTTAACTAGCGACAGCAAATCTTATGGATAACTTTTTGATGTTAATCTTTAATACTCGTATAAATTTAGGAATTTCGACGAAAATTAAAAATCGTACGCAAAAAAACAAAATTGAAAATTAACAAAGTGAAATGATCCATTAAAATTTGATAGGAATTAGAAGTTTCCAATAATAGAATAAAAAGAACTATTATGTATTTATGTAATTCATCTATATTTAATTTCACATTCACAAAATTACCATTCCATAAATTTATTCAAATTAAAAAAAAAAAACAATATAAGAAAAATATGAGAATTAATAAAAGTTTTTAGGTTTGCATCAAGAATTTTTCATTTTGATACAAATAAAGTTATATTAATTTAACGATTAGAATTTTAGGATATTTTAGGACTAACCTTGACACCGCTAAATGATCTGGTATTATAATAAAACCATCACATTAAAATATATAAAAAATTATGCGGCATTATTTTTTAACATTATCTTTGAAATTATTATGATGATTACGTGTTCAAAGCACCGAAAAAGAGTTAAAATTATTAAAATAATTTGGTTTTGGCAAGCGCTGGCATAAAACATTTTGATAGAACATTTTCACTTTTAATTTTTTTATAGTGTTATAGTAATCGCAAAATGCCTACTGTCTAGGTCTAGGTCTTCGCTTCTGGCTCGTCATCATTTAAATCTAACAACAATGAATTGAATCATGGAGTTAATGTACCGCCGCCCTCTTCAATAACAACACAATGAATAATACTATTCAGATCGCAAATAGAACTGTCAAAATCAGGTATTCCAAATATTTAAATAATCATCGATTTTCAAGTTAATAATTAGGACATCATAAATTCTTATATACAACAACTTTATTTGATTTTAATTAAATATTTCAAAATTTTATAATGACAGTGATAAATAATGACAGAAAGTATCAAACTTTAGATTTCTTCAACGCTTAAGAATATTGTTGTTTTGAATCCAAATCCAAATTTAAAAACTTATTTGGAATAACTTTAGCTTATTATATTCCACAAGCTCATCATTTTCATTTGTCATAATTTTGTTGTCGCTGTTATCCTTTCAATCCTTTTATTATTATGGTATTTTATTGTAACGTTGATTAACTTTATACTTACGTGTTCCTCCAGCTTATATTATTATAATGAAAATACAAGAAATAAAAATGTTCATGCAAATTTGGTACAGTCTAATATTCCTGATATCTAGATTATTATTGCAAAATTTTAAGTACGTTATTATTTAGTGAATATTCAGGATTTAAATGTTAAAAGGATTTATTGAGTTTATGTTTGTGTGTTATTTTTAGATTAGATAGCATATGACAAACATTTTAATAATTTATTTTTAATACATAATCAAATTTATGAATTATGTGTTCATGTTTATTTGTATTCAACGAAGTGAGTAGAATTAGGAGTATTAGATTTACCTCTAGGTTTTTTATTTTTTTATTTCTTTTGCACTTCTTAAATGCTATAAGCAAATAAATAAGAAAATTTAATTACAAAAAAGGAATGAAAATGATTTTTGTAATAAAAATATTAGAAATATATAAAAAAGAAATAAAAATTCGCGCTGCAAAAAATCCGCCAACGAAAAAACCTTTAATGGTATGTACTTTAAAAAAAAAATTGTTTTAAATCAATTTACGACATTAAATAAAATGTACAAAACTCATTATTCAAAAATATGGAATCTTAACTGATCTGTTAGGTTTGGCAGACAATAAACTGTGGTTCGTAAATCTGTGAAGCCTGTGGGCCTTACTAGAAAAAAGGTATGTACTCTAGAGAGCACTTTCTTTATAAGTACTTGATAGTCTGTAAATACTTAACTTTGACTGGTTAATTGGTGAATTAATTTGACTATGTTACAGAAAATCTTACAGAATCTCTATAATAAAAATAAAACGGAAAAATCTAGAAAATTGCTTACGTTTTGGTGGTAATTTCAACATTGAACATTATGAAGAAATTCTGAAAAATATTATTCGACAAAGTTTCGTACAATGAATCCTCATAAAACTATCATACTAACATAGAATATTAGAAGTGTTTCTATCATATAAGGTCCCACATAATTTGCATTATTCTACATGTCGAAAACTTGATCCAGCATCCAGCATAACCTAGATTAAGCTAAAGCTAAAGCCTTATTAGTTTATTGTTAAAGTTGAGGTAACTCTGAAGAAACTCAATAACATAGACAAGAATTAAAACCGTGACAAGAATTAGTTTATTAATTCTTTTTACTTTTGAATCTAAATTTACAATAAATTATTTTCATCTTATAATAAATTAAATTTAAGTTTCTTTAACAAAATTTAAAATTGAAACAAAAATGTTAGCCTTTATAAAAATATATTTTAATTTAAATTCAATAATCAAATTAGAGTAAAACGTAAAGATTATTTTTTTGGGAACGGAAAAGATAAGAGTACATTAAAATTTATCAATTTTAAAGACATTTTTCCTACGAAACAAGTAGAAAGAAAATGAACAAAATTCAAGGATTTTCTTTGATTGATTATATTAATAAGAATGATGATAATGATGAAGGGGGAATTAAAATTGTATATTTAAATTTAATTTATTTCATGAATCAAGGGATTTTATGAATGGAAAAAAAATTAACATAATTCCTCTTTTCATTAGCGAAATTTTAAAAATTATTATTTTTTATAGTAAATATTTAAAAATAAATTAAATCTATATTTAATCTGAAGGTAATTCTTCACTATGACCAAAATAATTTTAAAAAGAGAAATATCCGAACACAAAATGGCTAATCAGGTGAGACAATATCTTAATAACCGCCTGGAATTGATCATCAATAATTTCAATAAAAAAAATAATTAAACTTCTCTAAATATCCTTAATGAGAAAACATTTAGCAATAAATTTTTCCATATTTAATAATTTGTCTAAACTACCATTTTCGTACTGCAACTAAGATATTATTAATAGAGATAATACGAAATTCGAAAATTTAAAAAAAAAAATTGGTACTTATATTCATTAGAATATAAGCTATCAAACTTTCTTCCCAATGGAGTAGGTATTAGGACAATTTAGACATTTTAGTTGCAAGCCAAATCTAATTGAAATTATCATTTCTTTGTAAACTTTAATTGTTAAATGAAAATTATCTTTTTGTACTTCTTAGATTAGCAATTATAGATTTTGCTAATTGTTTAATTCAAAATTGTATACTTTTTTAATGGAATTAGATTGTTAAATTATTTTTTGGAAATATCTAATAGTCAAAATTATTAACCCTCCATTAAGAATTTAAGAATTTATTCATTTTAACTGATCTAGAACATATGAAATAATTTTTTTAAAAAAAACTACAAATATTTGTAAATAAAAGTTTTGATTTGTATAAATATTTTAAATATTTAACATTTTTATATAAAATAAAACTTTATAATTTTTGTGGAATACTTTAAAATTCATTTCAAAATGATTATAACAAAATTTAATGAAATAAAAAACTGTAAGAAAATCACAATAACAAAAATTTATTTTGTTTGCAATTGAAAATTTTTATATGTGCCATGAAAATATAAGAGGAAAATTTATTTAAAATAAATTGTTTCCATTCAAATAAACTGAAAAGCATTTATTTTTTATTAAATATTTTTTATATGAATTCAATAAATATTTAAAACTATATTTATGTAACTCTTTACCCAAAGAGTGAGTTATTAAATATTTTCTACCATTTTCTTATTCTGTTTAGTTCAACGAGGTCCTATAATGGATTCTATAATAAATAGCTTGATGAACTGAAGTACTGTCCATTCAAGAAAAAAGGTTGCACTGGAAAAAAATTTCGCATAGTCAGAGAAAATTAATTCAAACCTAGTTTTATAACATATAATCGGCTCAGGTGCACCTGGGAAAATTGGTTTGAAAATACTTTTCATTATTGTCGATCGGGTTTGATTAGATAAATAAGTATCCGTCTAAATGAAAGTATTTGATTTAAATATCAAACACAATAATTGAATATGAATTTGAACTAATTTTTGTTAATTAAAAATTGTATCAGTTTTGCGTTTTATACAAGCTGCTTTTCTTTTTTTTTGCAATTAAATTAAATATACACTTTTATATACGGAATAGGAATAATATTATTAAGTTTAAACAAAAAAGGATGAAGAATTCATTAAAAATTCGTAGTAGGGAGCGGTTTTGTCATATCCTATTTGAATAGTTTTATTCAGTGCCTAAAAATATATTTTAACTATTCGTTGAATCTAGTTCTGGTATTCATTTAACATTGAACAGTCCCTAAAAATATATTTTAACTATTGGTTGAATCTAGTTTTGGTATATAAATAAAAAAAAATGATTTTTCAACACGAAAATTTCATTCCCGAAGGAATTATTATTATTATGAATTATTATCCTAAACCTCTCCCTAAAGTACCAGTTTTACGCTACCTTATTGCACAATTTATAGCTCCTCAACAACATTTTAGTTAGTATGGCTTTAGGCTGGTATTAAAACTTCTATGATTTTAGTTTAAGATTGACTATTGATTAATCTGATTCACACTCTGTAATCAATATAAATTATATGAGGGCATCATATTATATGCTATTAAGTAAATTCCAGTTTTTTTTCTAATAATTATTATAAAAGTTAGAAGAAAATAGTAACAAAAAAAATATTTGTTAAAAAAAAAACATGACGAATTTATTCTATCCACTAAATTTTATCTTCGTAATTGTAATATCTGCGAATTCTTAGTGTTAATATATTTTTAAGACTTGATATAAAAAAATATAAGAAAAAATGTAATATTATTTTTTTCATAGACCAAGGATCCTTCCAAGGATAACAAAAAAAGTTGATATTTTGTTTTTTGTTAAATTTAAATAAATGTTTTAACTCGGAGGATATTTATCCTAACAATTTTTTCGAATTTTAATAAAGGCAAAACAAAAAAATATTATTATTTTAGGCGCGAATGCAAAAAACAAGAATTTTCTTTATGTAATTTAAAGATACATTTATGTTGTTGTTGATAAGATGAAGTGGTGAAGAGTACGAGCTGAAGAAATTAAATTAAATTACTTCATTAAGTTAAATTGCTCCTACTTTTGCATAAGTATACTTAGAAAAAAATTAATATAAACTTATTTGTATATATAAAAACATTTTTTTATTAAGAAAATGTTTACCATGTTTTTATGTTATAAAGTTTTTTTTAATATTTAATGTTATAGCAATTTTTTTAAAAATAAATTATGAGAAGCTCTAGAGTCTAGTCTAGACCCTAAAAGTTGATAAATAGGATATACAAAATTTTCTGAAATAAAAATAATAATTTTTATTTTTTTATTAGTTTTGTAGATATTTTAACTTTAGAAATTCTTTGAGCTATCAAAATAATTCCGATTTTTCTAAGTTTATGTATTGATACATAGAACTATATTCGTAATTTAACATAATTCGTTATTCAATAATTAATTATGTCGTAATTCAACATATTCTGAATTAAACATAAATTAGATTTCAATTATACATTTCCGCATTACCCGTTCAATAAACTCTAGCTCTTAGTTAGATGTTCTACAGTTAACAATGTAATGAATAATTATGATTCAAATATTCAGTCTAAAATTGAATGTATTAGTCACTTTTAATAAATTCATATTCTAATTAAAACATTTAGTACTTACAGTAAAAAAATTAATTGCAACTCCGCGTCTTTCAAATTATAGCTGCCGTAACATTTATTAGAGTATCATGAAATAGTAATTCTGGATCTACAATATGTAGCATCGTTTTATTAAATGCCCATGCGCTGCTACAGATTAACTTGTAAGTTAAGGTCGTTTCGTCATAGGCCATGAAAAATAAACAAAATTGTACATTAAAATTAAATTTATTATGGAGAGCTTTGTAAAAGAGACCGAAGAACGAACCACTTCAAACACTTCAACATTTTTATCTTTCTCTTATCCTAAGGCGATATAAATTTTATATGGTTATTTTCCCTGGTGGCTTCAACACCAGTTTCTTAAAACCAATAAAAATTATTGAATTTTGAATTAATTTAAATGATAAATTTTATTTATTAAAACTTTATTACAAAATATTTTTAACTTTGTTATTTTTATGTATCTTAAAACTTGTATTTATATTTACTTATTACAACTTCTTTTTTGTACAATATTCTGCCCTTATTTGATTTTATATTAAAAAAATTAAAGGGGGAATGCAGACAACGCTTGTCATGACAAAAAAGTTAGCAATTAATTACAGAGGAAATATTTATTTTCCATTTCCACAAAAAGAAAACTGTTCAAATGACAATTCTAACCCAATAACAAAAAACATAAAAATCATTAAAATTAAAATTAAAATATCGAACTTTTTTTTTTGGTTTTCTAGATTTATAGAAATGTTAATGGACTAAGAAAAATCTAGCCAAGTGAAGAATACCAAATTTTATAATATTATTTGTATCAGGATTGAACAACCTTCTTAAAAATTGTACATATTTAATTAATTATAGTGATGAAACTCATACCAATAAGGAAACTATGAAGTGCATACCATTTTTTTTAGCAAAATCTAAATTAAATTTATAAAAATGTTGCTAAATAAAATCACAATCACAAAATGTTAAACGTTCGTATTGAGTGTGGTCCGCGATTTTAGATTGCAAATACTTTTTTTTAGTGTAGAATAAATTTTTATTACTTTTATAATAGAGTTTTTTTTAGCTTATGCGGAAGTCCTTTTAATGGACTAAAATATTTGCGTGATAATAGAAATTATGAATCACAAAAAAATTATATAAAATTATTAGTAAGTGATGCGGTGAGAATTTAAAATAATTTCATTTACTTATCCAATTCGGAAATATTGATTAATATTCTTACAGAATCTTTAAGAAACGTCCTTTTTTTATAAACCAACTAGCAATCCAATTATTTTAATGGGAAACTATATTAATTTTCATGGAAATATTATTTTTATATAACAAAAAGAAGATTCCGATTTTTCCTTTTTTTTGGTTTAATCACATGAAAATTTAAAAGAAAAATGAAATTTAAATAATACTTTTAAAAAGCCGATACTTTTAAAAAATATAATGGAATATGTAATAATTGAAAGGAACAGGAAATTTTATCCAACGTATTTTTATAATGGTTATTTAATAAATGCTCTTGGACACTGTACAACATTATCTCATTTCGAATTAATTAAAGATTTCATTATTTTAATTAAAATGAAACTGAAAAATATATTTTTAAAATAACAAAAATACAAAAAAATTATGTCAGATTTAATTTAACTTGAAAAATTGTTGAACTTTGTAATTAACTTGTTACAGAATGTTTACAACATTTAATGGCCTGTATGTAATATTTATGTGACATCAATTATTTCTTTTTAATAGGATCATGTTATTTATTTTAAAAAGCTTGAACGTAATTTTGTGTAATAATGTTCTTTAGAGAATATTATTAGAAGAATTTATCAAAAAAATGGTATTTATAGAATGAAACTATTACATATCGTAAAAAAATCATTAAATTCAGGGAAAAAACTTTCACGTGGAAAAATATGAAATTGTATATATTCATTATCGAATCTGGGAACTTTTAGACTACTAACAAATATTTTTAATCATAAAATTTTCCTTAGTAATGAAAAATAAAGTAAAAGTAATTCGGGGTCTGCAGACTATGAAGAATCAATACTTCGAAGACGAAAATCAACTAAAGATTTTTAAATTTCCCTGGCGTTAGTTTGAAATTTCTACAGACCATGGTAGATCCCGGATAGTATTCAATAAAATACGCACAAAGTGAATTTCAAATTTCAGAATTTTGTCTTAAGAATTTTGTTCCAAACCGAATTTAGTTAATGCCGAATTGTTACATTGTTGGTTTTTAGAATAAGAAAAAGCATATGACGATTCCATAGATATTAAATAAAATGATCTGAACAGTTCATATTCATACATCAATTATTTATATCTCAATGATTTAAATTCGTATGCTTTCTAATATTAATGTATATAAATGATTTTTTATCATTTTTGTTCTCTAAATTTTCCATATAAAATAATATTCAACAAGTTACAAAAATTATTCTGTTATTCAAACATGTATTAAACATATAAAAGTCGACTGTAAAACATTTGTTAATTAAATCATAGACTTGTAAGCAATTAAAACTAATTAAATCAAAAAATATATAAATCCGAATTTAATTGTAATCTTACACTTATTTGATTTCACCATACATTTATGTCCATTAAATATCCAATTAATCAAACATCAATCAATAAGTAAAAACAGAACTTTTGATTAACATTATGTAAATATTATTATCCTCACTATGGAATCTTTCAACTGGGTCAAGGACACAAATTGACTTTGAAAAGAGAAAAAACAACAAAAAAAATATTTTATTGAAGGATTTCTTTATTTTATCTTCAATACACCTGACAATAAACAAATAAGGAAACAAATCCTTTTTAAAGCTATCAAGTAAAAGAAGAATAAATATCGGAAAATGATAAACTTCAATTATAGTGAAAATCCTGTTATACTACCATATATAGAAAAGTAAATCAATTTAAAGACAAGTCTTCCATATTACATAGTTCATGTTGACACGTTATCAACATTTTCCAGACCAAAAGTTTTATCAGAATCAAAAAAATAATAACTTCAGAAAAATAGAACCTCAATTTATACAATTTGCTTGTTTTAAGAATCTTACGAAAAGGGTTTCCGAAGAAAAAACTGATTCTGCGTATAAATGTAAAATCTATAAATGTAAAATCTATCAAATAAATGTAAAATCTATCATTTCTGAATCTTAGATTCGGCAAAACGGCAAAACTGGCAAAACATTCTGTTGCTTTTACGAAATCAGCTGAGTTATTAGCTAAGAGATTTAAAAGCTTTTTATAAAATGATTATTTTAAAGACGAAATCACGTTGTCCCATTTTAATTAATAATTTTTGTTAAAATGACAATTTTTCGAATATGGGTTCATTATTTTACTCTTTACTTTCTTTTTCAACAAGAAATATCACATAATCTTGCCATTCTTACTATATACATAGTTAGTAATTAGTGATTTATCTAAATTTCAGTTTCGTTCTAAAACATGCGTTTCAAAAAATTCCTTCAACATTATGTGAATAGTGAATATTAGAATTTTTTTTTGAAATTACTTTTTCCTACAGCATTTTGCTACATATTTGTTTGTCCTGTTCATCATTTTTAAATGAAAACGTTAGTTCAATTTCAGATTAAAACACTACACATAAAAAATTAGATTATCGCAAAATTGTTAATAGTAAATTAAAATATTTATGGCACATTACATGATATAATTTTAGAAAATGCTATGATTAGAAGCTGCACTGAATTGAATAAAATCAAGATGTATACCTCAATAAATAAATGTTTATTAACACAATTGGAAATACAACGAATAAAATTATGTGTATTTTACTAGCTTTCTTTTAAGACAGCTTTAATATGTAGTTTAAATAGAATAATTTTGTTTTGCGGTCGCGAAACTCTGCTTATGTAAAATATTATTTCAAAACATTATGATAATCATCATCGATCTGAAGGGTCCCCTAGACCTAGATTTTGAGTAATTTTTCACAATATTTTGTGTTTCCAAATATTCAGACTTTTGTAGTATTTTGGTTCCTATATTGATTAGGTCTGTTATCATGTCCACAATCATCTTTCAATAATGGTTAAACTTTTTTCATGTAAGTAAAGATAAAGTATGAAAATCTGTAAAAAGTTGCATAAAATTTTACCAGCTAAAATTAATTTTTTACTATATTTACTTATTTATATAATAGTTAATTAGTTTTTATTACTTATTATTAAATAGAGTATCATATCCAGTCAGTGCTTCATACATTACAAAATAAATTGGACTAAAAAATTATGTCAATGTACTTGCAATAACTAATACAAATAATTAATAGTTCTAGTAATACATATTTCAGTTATTTAATAAAATAATTAAAACATTTCAATTAATCAAATAAATAAGAACCTTTTTTTAAATGACATCACAAGAATTTCAGTTATTTTTTTTTTTTCTATTTCAGTAAACCTTTTTATTTCCATGTCAATTGGTTTACTTTTCGTGATGGTTCTCGAAAGGGATTATCACAATATAACTTTGTTCCTATATCAAACCCAAAAATTGTACAAAAATTTGTGAATGTATACAAAAAAAAATATTTATGAAAGGTTGGAAAAGGTAAGAATAGTGTAAAAATCAAAAAAGTTCTTCGTTTTTATTAAAATTGTATAAAAAGTGAAATATAAATGGATTTTGTGAATTTTATTTTGAAAACCCTTTTAGTCCTTATAAAAGGGTCTGAACAGTCTTTTTTAAAAGAATTTAAATAATTTAAACATTTTGAATTTTTATAGTAATTTTTTGTATTTAAAGTAAATCTGACCGTAAAAATTATTTTGACATGAAGATTTATGCTATAGTAACTTTTTACAATAGTTAAAGTAATGGAATTTTTTTAGGACTGACTTTCTATAAGGCTTAAATTTGTAATTTTGGTAATCCTAATGATTAGTTGGATTGTAATTACTTTACCATATACGTAAATTGATATTTTCATAGTTTACATGTTTTTGAGGACTTTTAAGGTGAAAATTACTAATTTCAAAAAGTGTTTGTATTTTTTGTGGGCTCTATTTTAAAATTTCACTTAAATTATTCCAAAACTAAGTAGAAACATTAAAATCTACAATGTTAATTCGAAAATTCTATTAAATTATGTAAATTTCGTTGGTTACAAAGATTAATTTGTATATATAAAATTACCTACGATGAATTCAATAAATAAAGGATAATAACCGGAATTAATCAGGACTCACGTTTCCTTTTACCTGTAAAGGTCTGCTTTTATTTGGTATTATTTTGTAAAAAAAAAATGAAAACCTAAAATTAAAATGGACTTGTAGGGTACGCATAACGTATAACTTTAGATTAAATTTATTTTTTGTATTGTTGTCGATAATAAAAAGGATTTTACTATATTTTTTTAGTGAATGCCTTGAATATGAACAAAAAAGAAATTCATTTTACAGTTCAATTTTTTTACATTTCGTGTATTTCATTTTTTACAATGAAAAATCATATATTTTTTTGTTCTGAAATTTGTATAAAATCAATTTTAGTTTTTGGAAAAAAAACAGTGTAAAAATAAATCAAGCAATATTTCAAAATCGTATCCATAAAAATAAATTATATATAAAAAAAAATTATTCCAATATTTCAAAAACAAAATATATATAATAAGTGAGTCCATTGTGAATCGGAAATTAAATATACATTTTGTTGATTTTCGTCCTTTTAACCAAATTTAATAAAAATTGTAACAGAAAATGCATTATAACTTTAATACCAAATATTTGAAATTTATAAAAAGAACAGAGAATTCAAATGTCGAAACCAGTAAATCTAATATTCAGCACGTCGTTTGTATAAATTATTTGATCAGTCAATAAAAATAAGATATTTGGCATTTAAAAATTTTACAATTATTAAGAGGCCACATGACAAAAAGCATAATTTCATGTAAGTGATTTCGAAATCCAACCAATATCATGAAATTTCGGTATAAGTAATGCAAACTTACTATAAAAAAAATGAAATATATTTTAAGAATTTAATTTATCATTTGTAATTACTCAGTTTTTAAGAGTTTTCTATATCAAGTGTAACAGAAGCAAATGACGTAGAGTAATAGGTAATAGGAAAGAGTTTTGAACTGTTATAATTAATCGATATAGAAATACGGATTCGTATAACTTATTTCCTCATAATAATGGACACATTTGTTTGTGATTTTTTTAAATGATTCCATATATATAAAATTTAAAAGTAATTTCTAATAAACAATATCAAAAGTAATTCAAATATTATCATAATTAAATTTAGCTATAAGTTAAGCTATAAAAACATAGATTTTCTAAATTATTGGTTTTTATTTTTAAATAATTTTTTCTCTAAAGCATTTAAATGAAAATCCTTGAGCTAGTTTTACTCTTAAAATATATCAATGTTAATTTAATTGAAATATATATTAAGAATACTTACCTTTTGAGATTCCTTTAGAAACTAATTTTCTTTATATAAATTAAATTCATGAAAATTATTATGCAGCTAAAGATTTTGTATAATAGATTACAAAAAAAGTTTTCTTCTACAAACTACATAAACGAGTATGGAATCTTGTAAAACTGTCTATCTCCCAAGAATATTATGTAAATATCTTAGAAAAAGAATTTCTTTTCTTTTTTATTATCTTGGAATTGATTTTTTGCTTGAAATCGTAATCCAACAAAAAGCAATAATTCATCCAGAATAAACATAAATAAAGAAAATTATAAGGAAATCTAAAATCAATGAAATCATTTTATTTTTATGGTGTCCTTGTAATATTATTTATAAATGTAGTCTTAGCTCTTATTAGGCTATTAAGTTTTCGAAATGGATACAATTTATAAAAATTCTTGTATAATGAACTAAGTTATCAATAAACGCATAAAATATCACGACAGGACGAAATTAAATTAAATTCAATTTAAATGTTTAATTAATTTTGTAGAATTTAGAATATTTTGTTTTGTTATTATGATAATTTGAAAATTGTTTAATGCATCGCTAGAATTTGCAGAGTTTCTTCAATTATTTTTAAATACGAATTGATTTACATCAAATTACCAAGACGATGCGGTTTAAAAATAATATGGACCAGTAATTATTTAAAATTGATATGTAATTTAAATTTTATTTATTTTCAATTTCCCTTTTAGACAATTTTAATAGATTTTTAATTACAGCATTTACAAAATGAACTACTCAAGCAGTTCAGAAAATCTTGTTTAAAAATTATGATTAAAAATATTTTCTAACATTTTTTGGATTGTTTTCAGCATTTAATAATTTTGTAAATTTATTTTAGATTATAAATTTAGTATTTTATAAATGTATACAGATTAGTTCAAGATTTTACAAGAATATAATATAAATTTGTAGATAGTAAAACCTAATTAGATTAAATTTTCAAAATTTGTCTTAACAAAATTGTCTACTTCTGTACAAAATGTGAAGTGATACTTTCATATGGTTAAATATATTGTAAATCTTGTTTGAAAATAGACAAGCTATCAGAATAAATTAATCTTGCAAATTTATCAACATTCTGCATGGGATTATCGAAATAATTGCCAAAGGAAATTAATGTAGGTAGATTTAATTGCTTAGGAATTGTTATCATACATTTTATGTGTCCTATCAATTTGCTAAAATAAATGTATTTGAGATGTCGAAAAAGTATTGAACATTAAATTTATTTATAAGCTTCAGGCATTACTGACATGATATTAAATAAATTTTACAATCTTAAAACTATTGGAAAAATTTGTAATTATTAACAAGTTTATTTTTGTTGTAACTTATATTTTACCATATTAGTTTTAACTAATATTTTTCAATGTATGTGTCTTTCCATGGTTGTGTGTATTGAAGTAATAAAACAATCTTTCATTTCTTTTGAACTATAAACTTAATAATTAAATATAAACTTTTATAAGTTATTGTTATTAAATTTAAATTATTTGGAAAATTTCTGTCAAAGCAATTTTTAATATTCTTTACTATTCAAACGAAATTAATTTTAGTTGGAGACAAAAATATTATGCTATTATTAACATAATAATGAATATTAAAGAATCTTTTAGTTGTCATTGTCATCCTATGAACGTTTTGTAACTATCTATATGTCATAGATATAATAAATTCCAATTTTTATATAAAAAGCATCACTAAATTATATAGATAAAGAATCTTTAAATATTAGTTTCCGACGTATAAAGTGATAGCAAACATCCATTTAAGAAATTGTTACAGGGACACCATCTAAAATATAATTTTCTTTGATTATGTTATATGGAAAATATCCTTTGACAAAAGAAAAATGCAATTTTACACAAAATAAATAAATACAAAATAAAATAATTTTCTTATGTACTTTTACAAAAATCTTTACAATTTTTATAAAAGTTTTGCGTTCGCAGTTTTAGTTTTATTGTAGTTTTGTATAAATCAGTCAGAGCGTAAATCCCTTTTTACCCTATTGTGAATTTGAAAGCTGCGGTTTAAAAAAAATTTAAATTTTTATAATAATAGTTTTAAATTTATTCAAATTTTATATAAGAAAATTTATGGAGGACAACGAAAAGTTTAATTGAAGAAAGAGTTTTGACCTGTAAATTTTCTTTGTTTTTGTGGATTATTTCTTTGAAAAGTTCGTTTATCAACTATTACAAATTGTATATAATAATATTATACAGGAAATTTAAATTTAAACTTTGATTAAATGAAATTTTTAAATAATAGTACAGGTAAAATAGAACTCTGTTATTTAAAGATAATGACTCAATAGTTCATTTTTCTAAATAATTTTTTTTTTATTTAATATTTTTAGTATTTAAATTTGTTGATTAATTAATTATTTTAATAATTACATTACTACTGAGATCCGTGAATTAGAAGGATAATTACGAGTATTGAAAAATCTAGTAAAAATATGTTAAACTGAAATATTTTTTTAATTACAAATATTTTCCCCCATAATTTGTATTAATAAATTAAATATGATAAGATTAATAATAATTAATCTTATCATATTAATAAGTAATAAGCGGCACTATTAATATTTTTCTCAAAAAATTGTAAAAATAAAGGAGTACCATTTAGAACTGAATCATATTTCGGTATAAAATCAAATCTGTAGCAATAGCATCACACACTACCACTACTGACGATTTTCCTATTTCTAAAACTTGGCAACAACTAATTATTTATTAGTTCTAAACTATTAGATGTTTTGACACATAAAGTCAGGAAATAAAAACAAAATGAATTAGAAGCTTTTATCAAAATATATTTCCATAATATTTCTAATACTATTTTTGTATAAAAAGGTACTAGAAACCAAAATTCAACATAATCGTTAGACCTAGACTTACTCATACGATAAATGCTATTAAATGATGATGAAAATAAAAAAAAATGTTTATTCAAGTAGGATGCCATCCTTCAAAATATTACATTTGACGTTGATTGGAGCAGTATAAATTTGATAGTATATATCAATAAATTAAGTTGTAAAACCCCATCAAATGCGGCGCCCTGGTTGACTGCTCGATCTTCACTTATGGAAGCACTTATGGATGCTTAATGTTGCACGACAATTGACGTAGTCATGGTTTGTTAATTCCTATTTGCTATTACATTAATGCACATTATTGTTAAAATGAAATAATTATTTTGCAGTATAATTTCCTAATGAAAAGGGTTTGACTGAGCAGCTCCAAAAATTCGGAATATAATAACTATAAAAAAGATGTCTCAAAATTTATTTTCTTAATGAATATCATTTAATTTTAGTTCAAATTTAATTAGTTTTTAGATATATATTTAATTTATAAGATTTTTATTTCCGATTTACTTAGAACTGTTAGTTTATCAACTTGAGTACGACTTTACCCACAACTAAATGTTCGTATATTGAAATTATGGAATTTCTGATTAAAATATTTTTATTCTAATTTAATAGTGACTTGCATACACTAAATTTTCCCAAGGAATTTAAATTCAATTTAACTTGATATTTTTTTTTTCCAATTCGTTGACTGCATTTTACTGCAGACATTGTGGCATATTATTATGTCTTGATGAAATTTTATGCTATTCGTGAAGAAATACATTATGAAATCTATATCGACTATACAATGCTGCCATGAGAATTCTTAAGAATCGTTGAAAAAGTAGAACAGTTTGAGTTTATCAGAAAATGTTAGCAATAATTTCTTTTGCTCTAGTTCTAGTAGATTTTAGTTATATACAAAATATATAAGATACTAAATGTTTATTGTGAAAATCCTTTTTTTGGGTGAATATATTATTTATCATAATGTCGTATACATAAGATAAGATTTATGTGATGACAAGCTATAGGTTAAATGAAAATATAATGTAAGATTTAATTCAAGAACATAAAATTTTAAGAAATTATAATGGCAGTTAAGTAATTAAAATAACGTCTTGTATTAATTTTCTCTAGCATGGGTTCATAAAGTATTTTAAAAAAATTTAAATATAAATTATTGATTAAGATAAATATTTAATAACTAAAATTATAAATATAATTAGAAATTTTTATAAGTTTATGAAAAGTTAATAAAATGTTGAAAATTTTATGATATATTACTTTCACAATTTTTTATGTATATCAGGAAAATTACAGCAAAAATCTCAAAAAAGTATAAATTTAAAACCGAAAAATAATTACAATTATAGTCAAATCGATGGACTGTTAAAAACCTTTAATTGGTTTTAATTAGTGTGTTGTTTAAGGTTATAATTAAATTTCATTTTTTTAATTAAATCATTGAATTGACAATAATAATTAATTATTTAACATTAAAATTAAAGTCCTTTTACTAAAATAATTTTATATGCATTATGTCAAAATTGATTTTATTAAACGATTTTTTTTTTAAATTAATATTTTATTAATAAAATAATTTAATTATTATAATTTATAGGAATTAATTTTGGTGTTTTTTATTTTTTTTAAAATAATATTTAAAATACATAACAATATTTTTTTTAATTTTTATTACAATTTATTAATATTAAATGAATATCTCATTCATTACCGAATCAGATTATGCAGAATAAATTGTAGAATAGCAGATGCTAATTAGTCGGAAAACAGAGAGCAATTCCAACTTGTGCGATGGAAATTGCAAAAAAAAGAAGAATTATGTATTAAAATTTTTGAAATATGTTGAAAAATGACAATATTAAAAACTTCTTTTAACATTAAATAAAACAAAAGTCGAAATATTTTTTTTAAATAGAAAATCACTTTATGTATTACCTTTATTAATACATAAAACCTTCAGCTTAATTTTCCTATAACAAGGTTAAAATGATAACAATATCTTTAGTATCCTAAAAAAAGTCTATAGGGTTTTGCTGTATTTCGTATAAAATATTTTCAGTCAATTCCTTTTTGTAAGGAAGCATTTTTATTTCAATATTTTTCTTTCCAAAAGTTTAATCTTTTTATACTCAAATAACACAGAGTTACTCCAAATAATTTCTGTAAAAATACTACTATGTCAATATTGCAAATACAAAAATAAATAAAAATGTTTTTGAAAGACTAATGGACCGTCCCTATAAAATAGCTAGAAGAAAATATAATAGTATTTTGCAAATGCAAAAACCATCACTTTTCATACTCTTCAACCAAAGCAGAATAGCGTCGAAAACTTTACCATTTATGACGCAAGTTTCTGACAACTTTTTCATAACCTTTTCGGCATAAATATTATTTTCTACATTTTCGACAACACTTTTTGACAGTAGTTTGAATTTGAATTCTGATTTTTAATCATAAATGTTTATACTAAATTGTAGACTTTTCTACAATTTTCGAGCCTTTTTATATTTACCCATCTGGCATCTCTGGTAAAACCCTAAGCGTACATGACTAATGTATTACAAAAACTTTATATATCTATTTCTATTGTTGTCAATTATCTGAAATTTTAGTATAATCTCATAGATTCTAATTCTCAAATGTATTAAAAAGGACGACAAAAGAATATGTTTCTTCTTATGTAGTGTTGACTATGCAATGCACGCCATATCCTTGTTTGTTGAGTTGATCAAATTTGCTTTCCCAGATGTAGCAGTCGTGGAATATTGTGGAAATAGTAAATGTATAGAAACATAGTATTTAATATCTTACAATGAAATAAATAAATGGAAATTACAGTAGACTCTCTGGTAGAAAAATATTATTGTAGATCTACTTTAGTAAATTATTCCCAAACATTAAATATTTTTTTGTACGTTTGGGATTTTACGATTATAATAATAAAACTATGCCAAAAAATAAGATGCTGAGTTTTGTATTAAATCAATGAATCTCTAAATTCAACTAAGAAAACTTTGTATAGTAATATGAATATAAATGACTGACTTTTTTATTATTCGGTTCTTATGAATAGAAAAGGAATTTAAATGATTTTAAGGACACTACATCATTTTATAACTTATCTAATTTACTAATAGTGATTGGATATTTATACTATTTAATGCTGGGGGTATGATAAATGTTATATTGATCCCATATTTACAAAATTGTTATGGCAATTGTAATCGAAATTTATATGAATACAACACTACCGCATAGCAATCCGGTGGCATCGGCCATAAATTAAATTCAGGGCTCCTATGAAGCATCTCTTATAAAGCAATTGCAACATAGAAGATTGCTGGTATACTTGGACTGTGAAAAATTATATCAAAAGTTGATTTGATATCTTTTCCAGTCTAAAATTTTAAATTTACTACAAAATCTAAAAAGTTATTAGAGACTAGACTAGATAGTGAAATACAAAATGTTTAAATAATTTCTATAATCTACTGAATAAAAAATATAAAATATAAAAATATTTTTTTCAACTAAAACGCTTCATAAATTATCTTAGCCTTTTAAATCAAATTAAACTGCTTAGTATTCTTAAATTATTCCTTTTTTTATGCTACTATAGTTTTTTTGGTAAAAGGAACCTTAAAAATCTTTCAACTCTTGATTTGGGAAATTCAAAAAAGATGAGAAATGGAAGAAGTAGAAAATTTAGGCATTTTAACAGAAAATAATAAACTTAGAAACATAAAATAATCGAACACAATTTTCTGGATTATACAAATTAAAGAAAATTAATTTATTTAATTTATACCAGAAAATATTAAAATGGATTTTTTTTTAAGAACATTGTGCTGACATTTTTATTTATCCCAATTAGAAAATTATTTTTTTATTTGTTCCAAGTCTATTTTTCAAAAAGACTAGAATTAAATCTAATATTAATTAAATAAATTCTAATTTTTTCCTTAAATCTAAATAAACATGAACTCATAATTCATAAATTTAATTATGTATTAAAAATAAATTATTAAAATGTTTGTCAGATGCCATCTAATCTAAAAATAACACACAAACATAAACTCAATAAATCCGTTTAACATTTAAATCCTAAATATTCACTAAATAATAACGTATTTAAAATTTTACAAAAATAATCTAGATATCAGAAATATTAGACGGTACCGAATTTGCATGAACATTTTGATTTCTTGTATTTTCATTATAATAATATAAGCCGGAGGAACACGTACATATAAAGTTAATCAACGTTACAATAAAATACCATAATAATAAAAGGATTGAAAGGATAACAGCGACAACAAAAATATGACAAATAAAAATCATGAGCTTGTGGAGTATAATAAACAAAAGTTACCATAAATAAGATTTTTAATTTCGGTTTGGATTTGGAATCAGAACAATTCTTAAGGGTTGAAAAAATTTTAAGCTTGATACTTTCTGTCATTATTTATCATTGTCATTCGAAAAATTAAGTTTTCGGCAAGAAATACTTTCAAATTAAGATATTACTTTTCTGACTTAAATCATTTTAAAAAACAAGAAATTATTTAAATATTTTATTACTAGAAAACAAAATTTAAAATTGAAAATGCTCTTATCACAAATAACCTTAATTTTCTTTGCACCGGCTTTTCGTATTTTTGCCAAAGCAAAATTGTTTTAATAATTTTAACTCCTTTTCGGTGGTTTGAACACGTAATTATCATAAAATAATATATAATTTCGATGACAGTGTTACAAAATCATGTCATACAATTTTCTATATAATATCAGATAATTTTAGTGGTGTCAATATCACGTAAGTTTAATATAACAATAATTTTATACCTTATAAAGTATACAAAGCTTAAATATCAGTGAATTATAATATAATATACTTCCCAGCACAGTTTATAATTTTTTTAATCCTTATCTTAACAAGCAAGTAAAAACATCCCCGATGTACTTAAAAACATGAAAATATTTCACAATACTATACCAAAAACGATACTTGACTGATATTGACAAATATTGAAAAAAATTATGATTTTTATATATTTCAATTTGATTTTCAATCTTTAAAACATAATTAAACTGTTTTCATTTTTGAAATTGAAGTAAACCTGAAATTTATTAGAAAATTTTTGAAATTCGTGCAATGATAATCATCATAACTTTATGTATTATCATAACTTGATGTATGTAAATTAAAAAAATTATTGATATAATCTCTCATATTTTTCATATAAAATTTACATATAAATATTATGTTATGTTATGGCGTTGACGATTTTGAATTTTCTTCGGAATCTCTTGAAATTAATTTGATACAAAGCATCACAGATACTTTTTTAAATCAGAGGAACAAATCATTTCTTAAACAAATTTAAGATTTTTTCTATTCTGATTGATATTTTCATATTTGATTTAATGTGGTATTAAGTATTCAGTGTAATACAACTTTGCAGATGATTTCAATTTACTATGAAATAAAAATTGATATTTTATTCATTCTATAGCCCGAGTACTTCGTTCATAATATAAATTGATAACTTGTGGTTTGAATTTTGATATAAAATCAAAAATTTGTTTATTCTAGGCTGTAATTTAGATTGATTCGCTAATAATTTGTAAAATAATAAATGATTTTTTCTTCTAAAATGTAAGTTATGCATATAGAAGAGAAAATTATGGAAAAATGTTTGTTTTGATTTGAAATCTGGTACATTTCTTTCATACAATAATCTCTCTAGCTCAAAAATTAAGCTATACCAGTTCGCCGAACACAATTCAACAAAAAGGTTTAAAAGGACGCAAACCTTACTACAGAAAAACTTGCCTTTATTTCTGTAGTTAGTAAACTTAAAAGTTAATTAGAACAGTGTTTTTTGAAAATTATGGCTTCATTTTGTCATTTGTAAATAAATCACAACATTAAATAGCCACCTAGCTTACGTAACGAGTTACGGATGTAGTGCAGATATACAACTATATATAAATGTAAGCGTGATGCTTTTAATCCAAGTACAATTTTTGTTTTGGCAAATAAATGACATAATAAAATAAATTGTTATTGCATAACCTCCGGCGTTACTTAATATTTTTTATAATAATTTACTTTGTTTACGTAGTTGACATAGTTGGAGATGGAAAAACATTTATGTATTTCCAGAATTATTTATTTTTTAAGAAAATTGGTTATTTAGTTTGAATATCTAAAATAAAAACTGATTGATTTCTGTTGATTTTGCTAAAAAAAAAAGGTTTTATGATGAAAGGTTTACCATGTTATTAAATTATCTATATTTCTTTCCTGTAATGTATTATATAAAAGTCTTGTCGGAGTACATTAATTTCACAGACGAAGCATGAAATTTTATAATTATGAACCACGAACTCACATGGAAATATATATTAGTAGTGCTACTACTTAGTTAACCTTGTGTGATCTTCTTTGGGACTATCTCTTCTATTTTGTAATACACTGTATAAATTATATAGAGTTACTTATAATCTTAATTTGTAACTTTTACAATATTATTATTTTTTATATATACTATTTAAGAAATTTAATATTTCATTAGAAAACTCTATGGTGACCAATAAATCTTCTCATAAGAATAATATTTCTTCCGCCATATTAAAAGCGTATATAGAAATTTAATCGTAAATATAACGAAAGAGGATTTGATACAAATTAGATCTAAAGATTATTTATAAAATAAATAAATATTTCTTCGGAAATATTTCTATATACTTATGGTAATATAAATTAAGTAAATAACAAAATTCTTAAAATGGAAATATATTATGTTTATATAACTATCAAAATACTTAAAATTGTATCCTGTGTAATAAATACATTATGAAATCTAATATATATAAATCCTTTTTTGAAGTAGGAACATTTTAGTTACCTGGATTTTTTCCTTGTGTCTTGTTTAGCCTTGTGAACATAAATTATGTACCTATGATTTTTTTTTTTATAAAATTTAGTTTATTTAGCTTAACCAAATTATATATTTCTTACGTGGATTCTTTGATAAGAAAGAGTAATGAAATAGGATTATTTCAAAATAAATCCAATATTAGGTAATAAGTAATGTGGCTACTTTATAGCGTACGAGATATGAATTATTGTGGTCCTATATTAGTATTGAAAAGAAAATGGGTTGTTTGTGTTATTTAAGGATGCTCAAAAGGAAATGTAATAATTTTTCTATTGGGAAGCAACATTTATACACTAGAGATCAATATTTTATCTGCACAGAGATGGAAAGTAATTATATTTATACCTTGAAAAATTTCCGAAAATCAAATTCTACTTTTATTTGCAGTACTTTTTTAGATTTTCGATCGGTTAGATGAAACTGTTTGATTTATAGTCACAATTTAAAGTTACATTCTGATTATATTTATTCCATATAGTAAAATGTTACTTACACATAAATTGTAGTGTTACGCTGAAGTAGTTTTCTAAATAATAGATGGTGGTAAGATATAAACTTATTTAATGTGTTTAATTTAATCTATGAAGCAGCTAAAATTGGCTAAAATTAAACTGAAATAATTTAAAAAATTAAAAATTACTATAATGTTTTTCATCCAAGAACACAGTTCATTTGCAACTCGCTTTTCTGTTATTGAAATGCCATTTGTTCAACATAAATAATCGATTTTACAAGAAATAATAAATTTATTTTTATTGCTCTATTGAAAAATTATTGTCGTGGTTTTGTACTTTATATTTGCAGTTTAAATTTATCGATTTAATATTTTATGGACAAAAATAATATATAAAAAATTCATCCCTATTGAAGGTATACATATAACGTCCTTATTGAAGAAAATTAGATAAACGTTAGGTAAAACATTAATGATACAGAATGAAACCCATCAACTTTTGATGTAAAATTTATAGAAGTCTTGTAGTAATTATTTCAAATCTAAATATCGGTAATTCCAATACATACAGGCTTATATCGCATGCAATCACACTTTGGAAAATATGAATATTTTAAACCATACTAATGACATTTTTGGTCTGAAAATATGGTATTTATGTACTGGCATTCGATAAGATTGTAGAATATTTGACCAAAAATTAACCATCCAAAAATGTGCGTTTAATTATATGCAATATTTCTTGCAATATTTACAATATTTGCGATGCAATATTTCATGCAATATTTACAAATTATTGCTGACATATACAAATAAATATATTCATGATAGTTTTATTTTACATAAATATATCTTCATTGCTGCTATATTCGCCATATTAAACATGGCGCGATTTGTGACACATTTATGTAGCTTAGAATATAATGTCATATATTTCAGAACATTTACACGTGTATGTAACAAATTTTTAGATATTAAGGATATTGTTAATTTTTTAGTTTTTGATTGAATATATTTTGTTTTTTTCAATATACTTTAGATCACTGGAACTAGCTTGGTGCAATTTTTCGGTAGTATCCTCTATTCTGAGCTATAAGTTTAATTTTTTTTTGCGATATATTGTAGATTATTCCCCACATCACCGTACATCGCTATTTATTCTTAGGGCAGTCTATCTTGTGGAGCCATGAGGGTTCTATTTAAAAAGTCACTTAGCTATAGAATATTCACCAAGATGCTTCAGTGTACGACCTATCAACCTTCATATTTTGTATGATGATGTCTAATGTTACATTTTTTATGATTGGAAACTTTGCGTCGGTTCACATATTTTTGTAAAAAAAATTTTATAATTTTTGCCGACTGTGTACTTGCGTTTAATAAAACAAATATAAATTTAAAAAGCATTTGAAGAGCGTTTTAAATAATTGAAAAATATAAAGTGCATGAGTTTTTTCATTACGAGGAGTTTTTAAATGAAAGGATATTTGTGTTAAAAATACCTTCACGAAATCCATTTAGAAAGGCGACATTCTGTAGGGTTTAGATTTTATTTTATATATGATTCAAATAATTTAATTATATTTATAGTTTTTCCCAGTTTTACTTTTGATTTGCTTTCGCGAATGAAATTTTCGCGTTGAAAAATCAGTTTTTTTATTTCAATTTGTATACAAGATTCAACGAATAGTTAAAAAATATTTTTAGGCACTATTCTATGATAAATTGATAAAACTATTCAAATTGGATATAACAAACTCCACGAATTTTTAATGAATTTGTCATCGATTTTTTAATAATTATTATTCCTATTCCCTATAAAAAAGTGTATATTTAATTAAATTGAAAAAAAGAAAAGCAGCTTTTATAAAACGCAAAACTGATACAATTTTTAATTAACAAAAATAAGTTCATGTTCACATTCAATTATTGTTTTTGATACTTAAATCAAATACTTTCATTTAGACGGAAACTTATTTATCTAATCATACCCGATCGACAATAAAGAAAAGTATTTTAAATCCACTTTTCCCAGGTGCACCAGATCCGATTATATGTTTATAAAACTAGGTGTGAATGAATTTTCTATAAGTATGTGAGACTTTTTTCCAGTGCAATCTTTTTTATTGAATAGGCAGCATTCAGTTCATCAAGCTATAAATTATATAGATGAATCCATAGGACCTCGTTGAACTAAACAGAATCAGAAAAAAAAATATATTCTATATAATGGTAGAAAATATTTAATAGCTCACTCTTTGGGTAAAGAGTTAAATAAACAGTTTTAAATATTTTTTGAATTCATATAAAAAATATTTAATAAAAATAAAAGATTTTCAGTTTATTTGAATGGAAACAATTTATTTTAAATAAATTTTCCTCTTATATTTTCATGTCACATATAAAAAATTTCTATAAATAATTTTTTGGTATAATTTTCTTTTTTTTCGGTTTTTTTATTCATTTTTTTTTTTTGTTATATAATATGACCTTTTAAATTTGCCAGAAATTGTGGAATTTAATTTTAAACATGTTAAATATTTATAAAAATCAAAACTTTAATTTACAAATATTTGTATTTTATTTTCGAAAATATTTATAAAATCAGTGAAAAAACTCATTTAAGATAAGCAATTTCAAAAAGAAAACTTAACCAAAAAACTTTATTTTTTAACTTTTTTGAAAACTAAAAACCAAACTTACATAAAACTAAACAAATTTCATTAAAATGTTAACCACAAACATGGCCGGTTCTAAATACGGTCCGTAATTGGTAACCATGTACATGTCTACGGTTTTTTCATGGTCTATAGACCAGTAACAAACATATTTGAAAAAAAAAAAAAAAACACTTTCTAACATTAATTAACAATTATTTATTTAGTTTTTTAAATTACTAATATAATTGTGTCACCGTTAAAATGTTCATAATTCTATTAAAAACATAGTACATATATATGTAAATTGTTACTGTAACGAACTGAAATTTCCTTCAAATGGTTAAAAAGCACTCGACCCGACCTCAGCAGCAATACATTTTTATGCCTATTCGAAGATGATTTTCTAAATGAAGATTTGCTTAAATGAAAACCACCATTTCCACCTAATAATTTTAAGAAGAATTTTGGTTTTTAATTTTGGTTTGGCAGAATTTAATTTAACTATAGGCAATTGTGGTTCAAGTAATTTCAAAATTATAAATTAATTTTATAGAAAATGTTTCGCTTCTCTTCATTATTTTGTATTTTACTTTAAAATCCTTTCACAAAATCTAAATCAGCTTACTTTATTTTATAATTCGTCCAAAATTCTTTGAAAATATTATTATTAAACCAATTAGCAAAACCAAATTTAAATTGGAAAAGTTTCTTTTATAGATTAACCAAGTTTAGACACAATAAACATTTTAAAATGATATCTTTCAAATTAAAAGCCAATTAATTTAAATCTGATGAATAATTTAACTGATTGTATTAAAGGACCAAATATTATCATTAAAAATAATATTTGGTAAAATTATTTACTTTCGAGCTTCTGAAAATTTGAATTTTGAAATTTCGATATTTATTTTAAAGTTAAATTAGTCAGCAGCAGTAATAATACTTCAGAAAGAAGGACACAAACCATAAGGATACAGGTTTACAGAATCTAAAAATTAGCTATAGTTCAATATAAAATGAAGAAATTCTCTATTGAAGATAACAAAAATATGCCTGTAAAATTTTAGAATCATTGTGTATTGAATAATTTTGTCAAACTGGTACTTTAGACGCCAGTAACAATACTCAGCAGTGATTGTTTTTCAAAAATGATGCATGAAAGTAAGTTAATCTGATTCACACTAAGATTATTAGTTTATTAGATTGTTACTTCCATAGAAAATTGTTGCTAGCCACCCTCGCAACATAAAGTAATTTTTGACCTTCTTGTATTTAAACTAGTTAACCAGCTCCAAAATGAATGAAAAATTTTATATAAATTTCGTATCATTATTCTAAAGTGTGTTAGTTTTTCATTAAAATATTCTGTCTAGAAATAGATAAGGAACCATTTTATATTTAGTAATTCTCAGGAGCATTTACTCTAAATTCTAACATGAACATTTATTATTGTGTTCAATTCATTTTTGTATTTTCAAAATATATTTTGAAAATTTTTTTTAGTCCAATTCTCGTACTATTATCACAACATCACAAAACTTTTTTGTGAACCATTTATGAACGATCCGAAGGGAATATTATAAAGAAGTGAACAATATAATTTTATGTTAAACAAAATTATATAAAATACTTTGGGTATTTTAGTTGTTATTGTAGGATACTAAAAATTCCATATGGTTTCAAATTTCACATACAGTGCAAGAACACGAAAGTTAAGTTTCTTCTTATTATCACCTGTAACAAAAAATTTAAAATTAAGAAGAAAATAATATGAGAAATGATTTATTACAATTTTTGGTTACTCATTGACCTCCTACTGTGTGTAAAATATTATACGATAGTAAAATATTTAATTTGGTTAGAAAATGTCCTTGTTTTCTTGTCATTTGTAATTGTTTTGGTATTAGAAGGTAATAGAAATAGTGTCGCAATATAGCATTTTTTAATATCTCTCTGATTACATAATTTTCATTTTATATTAAAATTTTAATTACAGAAATTGTAAAATTATTTATTAATTTTTCTACGTAGGATATTTGTAAAAGTGAACTTGTTTTTATTTAATTTCAGAATCCAAGTAATTATTATATTTATAATGTTTAGGTGGAAATATCTAACACTAAAGTCTAGCACTAATAAAGATTTCTGAAGATGTACTCAATATGAATTCACCTGCTTATCATGAATTGCGTTGTTATAAACTCACCTAAAATAAATTTAATATAATACCAAGTTATAATACGTCCTTATATTTATGTTAATATTAGTATAAGTATGTATATAAATTAAATATATTGTAAAACTTGGAACAAAACTGCTTCTTTTCATCCAAAGTATGGAGTTAATTATTCGAGGTGAAAGTGAGGTATTCAAAGAAAGTTAGTCATGTGTTCTATATGATATCTCTAAACAATCAGTAATTATAATTTTATGAATGTATCTGGCTAATTCATACGTAACGAAGCAATTTTCTATAACGTCATTTACGAAATTGTATCATTTATATTTAATTTAGACTGTTTACGGCTGTCATTTTTAATATTAATTAAACTATTTTAATTAATTAAGAATTTTAATTTCACACAAAATTTTACAATTTATTTAATTTTGCATTCTCCATTTTACACATTATTACAATAAAAAAATATGTAATTTCTTCACATACAAATTGAAATAAAAATCTTTTATTAATTTTTAATAAATTATCATTTCTATATTGAAAATATTGAAAATTAATGTTAAAAATTTTTTGATCCATTAATTTTTCTTCCTGTAAATAAAATAAAATTTAATTAATTTTTATAAAAAATATAATTAATTGAAAATAAATTACAATTTCATTTAATATTCCATCAAAATTATCCAATTGAATATTTAATTTTTCTTCTGCAAATTCCATAGAATTCACCAAACAAAATATTTGCAGAAAATCTCTAATGAAATTTAAAATTGTATTATGAAATATTTCATTTTTAATTTCAATTTTACTATAATACGATACAATTAAATACGATAAACTTTGTGTTAATATAAATATCATATTGACGAAATATTTAATTAAAATAATTATTAATGGAAATTTAATTAATTTTTGTAATTTTCTATAAATTTGAATTAATTCGTTATATAATTTTATAAATTTTTCATATTTCACACAATTTGATTCACAATTTTTCAATGAATTTAAATAATTCTCGAGATTTTTCATAAATTCAGCAATTATAATAAAACTACAAGATATTAAAGTAACTAAAGATGAACCAATAAAATCAAAAACATTTCCAGCAATTTCATATTTAAAATTTATATCAATTATTGTAAAACTATCAAAATATAAAAGAATTAAAAAAATATAAGAAAATATTTCTAATAAAATTGTTATTAATAATAATTTAAATGAAAATATTATTTTGAATTGAGGAATTGCTTTTAAATTTGAATAAAATTCAATAAAATTATTCAAAATTTTGATGATTTCATTTATTTTTAAAGTACGATAAAATAATAATAAATATGCCATGAAAATTGGTATCAATTGTGATATCCATGAAAATATAAAGTTAGTTTGGTCAAATGGTAATGAATCAGTTGGAATGAAAATATCAAGTTTATAATAAGAAATTAAATTTATTGTTAGAATTGTATAAAATGAAAATGATATACAAAATTGGAAAAATATTTTCTTAGAAATACAATATTGAAATTTTTTATTACTTAAATTTAAGAAGAATATTTGACAGAGAATTAACTCATAATAGTAAAGAAATTTAAGAATCTGATTAAAAAATGACATTGAAATATGGCACAAAAAAAATATTTAGTAATAAAGTCTTTCTAATATTACTACGAGTTTAAATATTTGACTGGAACTATCGAATAGAACCTGCTAACTAAAATCTTCTATTAATTTCCATTAAGTAAAGTTAATTTATTTGATAGACTAAATCTAATAAATTAAAAGTGACAACATTTTCTATATCAATACTTTCATATTGATTAAGGAAAATTTATAATTCTATTATTAATTGACAGCTAATCATGATTGACTTTTCATATAAGGACATAAATTAATAAACTGAATCAACAAAATTTATGGATTGTTACAAGAATTACATTAGACAAGAATTACATTAAATGCAACAACTCAATATTACAGGCAAAAAAGGGATCGGAAACATTGCGGGGATATTCCTAATTCAACTGCCCATAAAAGGATATATTATTGAAGGATATATTATTTGAAATATTAATTTGCTTCTGTAAAATAAAGAGTTCTTAAGAATATACACACAGAACAGAAGATTAAATAATTGCTACTGCAGATTCAAGTAAAAATAGAGCAATTTGACCAATAATAATCTGACAGTTGAGTAAAATAATGAAAGGATATATAGTATTACCTAAAAGAGTTAATAGTAAATGTTAATTCGTTAATTGTACTGCCAATGTTCGATTAGCTGCTAATATCGAATAACATTCTTAATAGTATAAACCGATAATAAAACTGTAAATTAGATATCGTTATAATATCGTTTGAAATGTACATTATTCCGTTTAACTTTACGAAGGTGCTGAGTTTTAGAATATATAAACAAAAATTACATGCGAAGATATGTAAATATTGCTGCTTTGTCGGAACGATATGTTGATATGCTATTTCTGGTATGTTAAAATCGGTTGAACCCATGTTATGCTGATCCTACCGACTGCGCTAATGTTACGCTCTGTCTGAAGTTAAAATATATTAAAACCAACTGTGCCAATGTTGTGGCAATTCTACAGCTTGCGCCAATGTTATCATATTACTTAGCAATAACATACAATTACTTACTTCCGATATAATTTAAGTAAATTCTTTTAATCCAGTAAAACAAAATAGTTCTAATTTATTATTATTAATTAACTTTTTTTTAATTTATTAAATTAATTTTAATTTAACGTCGTACTTCTAACCATATCGCAAGTCAACTCCTCAGTATTAATTATTGTTATATTTAAATTCTAAAATTGCAGTCAATCATTTACTGAAATCAGTCTTATTTATGTCCTTCAACTACTTATTGCTATTATTAATATAATATTTTACTTTGCTTAATAGCTAAAGTGTTAATTAAAAGTATTAATTTTCATTCTACAGAACTACATAAACCGATCAGAATTATATTCTAAAAAAATAACAAAATTCATTGTTTTTTCATTATTTTTGAATAAATGTTTAGTACATAAAATTCTAATTTACATTAAATTTAAAAGTTCTTTTCTAAATTGACATAATTTTAATTATTATTATGACATTATTTAAGCTACAAATATTATAAATTTATTTTGAATATTCTATTTCTCTATTTGCAAGCACGAAATTCCACATTTTACTATTATTTTATTATGAACTTCTCAAAAAGACAGAAAATTTTGAACTTTGACTAATTTATAATTCCTGAATATGTCAAAAAAAGATTACTAACAATTCACAAAATATTTGCAAATAAAACTGGTAAAAGTTTTTATGGCATTCGAATAAGAAATTTAATAGATTTATGATGATTTTTGAGAATTATTTATATTATTCAGTTTTTGTTTGGAAATCGTCTACCCCAAAATCTTCTACTTTAAGCAATAATCTCAATTTTAATAAATAACTAATCTAAAAAATTAATTTATTATTTTAATATTGTTTTGTCATTACGTCTGACTATATTTTCACTGGAATATGATTAAAATTTAACCAAAAACTGTTACTATAAATTTGATTAGTAAATTTATTGTAAGTAAAATTGTTTTGGATTAATTGATTAAATTCTAATTTAAAAAGTTTCAAAAATTTCATAAAACTTTCTAAACAAAAATTCCATTAAAATTGTCTGAGTAACAAAATTATTCGCTTCTGTTAAATATTTCATTAAATTTCCAAATAAAATGTAAAAAGATTTTCCAACAAAACAAAATTTATTTTAATTTAACATTTACTTATTTAATTTTTACAAAAACTTTTATAGACGTCAAATTTCTTCGAAATTAATTACAAAAGTGATGATGATGGCAACTATCTGCAAAATACAAAATATATTTATAAACAAAAGAAGATGAAATTTCATAATTAATGCAAAAAATTAATAAGCAGATAATTTGGAACAAAAATAAAGTTTTCTTTATTAGAATATTAATTTCCCATTTTCATGGCTTTCATAATAGAAGATATTAATTTCCCTATCACAGCTGTTAATATCAAATATTTTAATAAAATTTATAAAAATTATATTTTTGGAACTTTGTAATTTAATATAAATAGATTTTTAGGTGTTCATTTCAATCAATTTATGTAAATTTATTTATCAAAGTTAATAAATTATAATTCAATTTGTAAATAAATCTCGATTACAATTTAATTATAACTTTATGTAAAAAAAATTATATTAATTATTTATGTTGGTTGGTTGGTTGGTTTGAGAAGGGGGAATGGAAGTGGCCAAACTACGTACCTAGACCGTACGGTCCGTTGTACCCCCTTACGATACGTTGACCATTTTTCACCACGAATCGTGCCATCCCACTTCCTTTATAAAGTTTGACAACTTAGCAGGTTTTTCACTGCTTAATTCTTTTAAATTTCCTACAAAATAAGAACCGAAAAATTTTAATCTTTTATTGCACAGATAAGGACAGTGACATAAAAGATGCTCAATTGTCTCATCATCTTCGAAACAGCCTCTACAAGCGGTTTCAGTTGTCAATCTGAATCGCCCGGCATGTTTACGTAATTGTAAATGCCCCGTGACAGTTCCTGTATACAATCTGAGCATGGGTTTGGTCATATTCAGAATACTTCTCGATTGTTTAGCGTTGGGGTCACTCCAGAACAGTTTTGTGTGCCGACAATTGTTCAGCGCAACCCATTCTGAAGTGTTTTGTTCTACTAGCAATAGTTTAAACAGTCTTTTGATGTTAATTAATTCGGAATACAGAATTGAATTTTAAATTTATGGGAACAAATTTATCTATTGTGAATTTGGTGATTTCTGAATATTTGTTTCTGCCAATTAGCCGGATTTCATAACAAATTACTTAATTAAATTTTCTCCTTAAAAATATATTAACAAAATTTTTTATTGATATTTAATAAAATATTCCAAATTTCTTAAATTATTTTAATCATATTACATGAAATAATTTTAGAAAATTGAATTATACTCTTAACCTTATTATGATAATGTGTAATAACATTTTATAAATTTAACACAAATTGATATAATACAAATATATTTTTAAAATGATTGTCGTATCGTATGTGTCCTTGTTAAACATTATAAAATCAACAATTTCGACTAATATTGAAGTCTCATTAATTAGTTTAAGGATTCTGTATATAATAATATATAAAATAATTATAATTTCTTACATAATTTTACGGAAATATTATAATAAAATTTAAATTTATTAAACAAAAAATTTCTTTTACAATATTAATAAGTGATAAATAAATTGAATTAATTATTAATTTTAAACAATTTTAGGATGAAATTCATTTAATATATCAATTAAATGTAAAAAAAAAACAGAACTTTTACTTCAGAATATTTTGTTGATTATTTGGATACATCTATTAAATTTTTAAATTCATACAATTATTTCTTAGTACATATTTCATTTATGTATTCTTGAAATTATTTCTTCTAATTTTAAATACCAAACTTTCTGTAACTTATTTAATTTAAGCGGTATAAATTTATTGAAATTCCATTCAATTTTATGATTCTTCTGATTTAAACCATAGTAAAACCATATTAACATAGCACAACTGCGAATTTATATCATGTACATAGCTTTCAATCCAAATCTATTCTTCGTTACATTTTAAATTGCCATTTTAAAATCAATTATTTCTCATTATTTAATTAACTCTACATATAAATAAAATTGATTAAAGAATAATTAATAGTTTCAAAAACAAGTGTTAATTCGACAAGAAATTATTGTATATTTTATAAAATCATTTAAATAATTGTACAAAATGTAATTAACATTCAATAACATTCACAGCAGGATATTTAAAATCAAATTAATGTTTCGATATGTTATTTTCATAAATATGTACCTACATTTCCACATAATAATATCAGATAAAACTTTACCAAATTTATAAATTTAGTTCATTTGACACAAATTTCGATCGGAAGTAAAACGACAAAATATTTATTATCATCAAATCTTTACCAAATAATTTTCAAATAAATTCAAATTTGGAAATCATGGAAATGGATTAAATACATTTACTCATTAAATTGATATCATCTAATGAATTTATTGCTAATTGAATAGGAAAAATATTAGGTAAAATATGTTGTAATTTATTATGTTTATTAAATAATAATTTCCAAATATTTTATTACTACTGAATAAACATTTTCAATAAATTCATCAAAAAAAAATTCGTGCTAATCTGAAAAATGTTTTGCTGAAAATAGCTAGAAAACGTGCTAAGTATTCATAGTTTTTTTTTTTGTTATATTACTTTAAGTTTTCGGTTCTTTATTCACTAATAGGATTTGAATACGCTACAATGAATGTTTAGTTGTTTTTGGTAGTATATTTCCGTCCAGTGAATCATTTATATTTAAAATATCCCAAATATATGAAGCATCGTCGTATAAAGCAAATAAATTTCAATGGAAATTCTTTTTAATCCTCAATAAAAAACTAAAGAACTAAAAGAAAAGCAAACAAAATGAAGAGTTTTAACTTTTTCTAATTACAAAGCAAATAAAGGAAAAATTACAAATGGATTTTAGTTGGTTAGGTATTCAGTTTGCATTTGCAACTATATTTTCTTACTACAAATACTAGATTTATTTTTCAAAATTATTTTTACAATATTTTTCATTGCTTTTGTATTAAATTCAAATTCACAATTAGTTTTTGAAATAAAATTTCTGGGAATTTAAGTACAAAGAATCCTAAATAAAGAAATAACTTTAATCATCTCTGCCTTATATTATTTCCAAATCATTTTTATGTTGGAATTTTCTATAGAATGTAAACTTAAACTTTTGCTTTATCTGATTTCTGAAAGGTTTTCCCACCTTACAGCAATATTAATTAACCATAACAATTCAACTTATATGATGCTGTATAATATTGTGATTGCTTTATTTCAATATTTCCATATCATTTCTAATTATATGGATAAAAAAAATATCCTTGCCACAATTTATTCGAATTGCTAACCACAATTTATTCGAAGATATTAGAAAAAAAGTTGATATTAAAAAGTATAAATTATTGCCATGCATGCAAAAACGATTTTACCGAAGATTATTTTTACGGTTCAATTACAATCTTATGGTTCTACTTTTATATGTTTTATATGTACATAAGAAAGCATAATCCACTAGACAAATTTACTCAAAAATAAAAAAAAATCATCACTTTATTTACTTTACTTCACAATTTGAATATGAGATTTTAGTAGTAAGAGTGTAAGAACTTTTATATTAAAATTATATTCAGAATTATTGTTATTACAATTTTCTATATCATTGTGCGCTTAACCGAACTAGAAAATCGTACAGAATCAGCTAAAAATAAGTAAAATCAGGAAAATTATAAAGATTTGTGTTCTTAACCGAATATATTTCCATAATTTATTTTTATTTTGGTATTACATATTTCTAGTACAATCTAAAAACTGGTAACAACTTATTTTTTTAACTATTAGTAACATTCTAATTATGACATTTTGGTATTCTAAAAAATATAGATTTAATTTATTTTGTTAAAATTTATTTACTTACAAGTTCAATTTTCGTAAAACTTGAATTCACTGATGGTCGAATTGAATTATGTGAAAAATTTAATTCATTGTAATCACGTTCCAGGTCATTTTTTACATAAAATAAATAAAATTCTTTAAATTTCTGCTAAGGGTTAAAATTATAACAAAATATCAAAATTAATAATAGCTAATATTTTTCTATGCACAATGCAATTTTTCTTTTCCCATGAAAATCATAAAGAAAAACTTTATAAAAAATGTATGATAAGTGCAGATTGAACTTATTTTCTTTGGGAAATTTGTAATTGAAACAAAGCTTGTTATGGCTGCAATGTGCAAATGCCTTTAGCTTAATGTAATGCAAGGTGTCTAATAAATTACTTTTATGAAAAATTTAATATACAATGAAAAGTTATTATTACGAAATCGTGCATGGTAAAATATAAAAAAATTCCAAATTCAGTTTTATATTTCATGAAAATATTTAAAATCTTCGTTATATTATTTCCAGATTTTCAACGCATTCTACAAATTTTTGTTATTTGGTTGGTTCGTAAAGAGGATGATTCGAAAACCTCACGCACTACTAACGCCTAGTGATGACATCAACCCATCCTACAATGAACTTGATCAGATTATGGAAGCCTTCTTTTCACCCGCCTCTAAAATGTTCCCAGTGAAAATAACATTTCTACAATTTTGCACTGAAGAGCAATGACACTTTTAATTTTCACAATTTTGTTGGAATGCATTGACCAGAATTGTCCATGCAATGCACTCTACTTTCTAACTAATCATATGATGTCATAGTCGTTTTCAGATTAAATGATTTTATAGATTTTTATAGAACTTTTTCAAATATCATTTTACGTTATCAATATAATTTTCAATATAAATTGGTATAAGATTTTCGTTATGTTACAAAGCATTGGTGAAAATATTGTCTAAATAAATTGGTCTTCAATAATGTGAAATCCAACACGTATGCTTTTAATGGAAGTTTTCTGTAATCTGCTTGCCTTTCATTCTAGTAAGAAAAAACCATTAACGATGAATTTGATACTTAGAAGTAAAAGCGAAAAAGTTTGATAATAATTTCTGTAAAATAAAATAAAATTATTATCGTTCTGTTATTTTTAATAGTTTTTAATATTAAATTGCAGCTCTACATCGTCTTAATGATGACACAGAAATATATTGCACATGAGAGATGATATTGAAAAAATGTTGTACCATTATAAAAAATATGTTTAGTTTCTCATGCAAACAATTTAAATAGCAAGTGAAAATTAATTTTTGTGGAAGCATTATTAATTATTAACTAACTATTTAATACAACTTTTAACTTTACAAGGACTTCAAACAGAGAAGCCTAGTAAAGGCTCAAGCATGAAAGGTTTAAAAATACCATTTCTTTAATTAAAAACTTATTATAAAGAACAAGTTTAGAAATGATATACTATGAAATCTGTCAAAATTAACCTTAAGAGCTTTAAGGACACCAGGCTGAGTAGTTAGTATAACCCTGATATAACTATTTAAATTATTATTACATTTTCGAATCTTTGTAAAGCAATTAATTCTCAAAATTAATTCAAATAATAAAAACTATATAATTGCCATAAATTGCAAGTAATTATGAAAATTTCAGAACTAAATCAAATTAATTTAAAATGTGTGCTCTTAAATGATAAAACTGGAAATTTCTGAAAATTTTATCTAATAATTTTAAACAATTAAGTATATAATTAAAAAGTTACATAACAAAATTGTTTATTATATTTTCTATTTTCATTATAACAAGACGAACGATGTCTTCCTAGAAATCTAAGATAATTTTGTGTCGCCCTAGGACAGTAAATAGAATTAATTTGAAATAATGAAAATTGTCAATTTGTGTTTGAATTATAAAATTTATTTGCATATACCTTAAATTCCACTTAAAATTTCATAAAATAAGAATTATTTTCACTTGTCCTATTCAATTTATTATTAGGACAGTCAAGAGGAAAATTCAGCATTTCTATACATAAATAAAAATTATTTATAAAAATGTACAAATGTAAATTAATTAATAAAAATGTACCACAACGGATACAAATTACCATAGCAGCATCATCACAAAACTAATGAAATAAAGAATATTTTCTAAAAATATAAAACTTCATTATAAAATGTCATTACTTAAATTGTAAAATATTAAATGGCAGACACCAGGTACCATAATAAAACTTACTCAAATAAGTGATTCACTGTGAAAATGTGTTAAGCAAAATTTCAAAGTGCAGCTACAAATATTTTTCTACATTTAGTTTTGCACTAAAGGTTTGCACTTTTTATATAACTAATTTTATAACATCTTTTTAATCTCGAATTATTTCTAAGTGTTGCATTGCGCTATTTATTCGAAGCTAATAAGTTCTTTCTTGAAGAAAAGTCCATCTTAGTATAAATAATTATATCATAGAGAAATTCTTAAAACAAGTTGACATTATCCAATTCTTGGAACTGAAAGAACAGCTCATTAAATTAACTTTAAGGCTTAATTAACTATAAAGTTCTAGAGCTGGATATTGTCAAGACTTAGTAATTTTTAATCAAATCTAGAGAAGATATGATTTTCCTCTTGAGGTACAAGGAAATATTGGCTTTGTTCAAAGCTTAATAATTTGCAAATATTGGTATAACTAAATAATTTGGAATTTGTTATAAGTTCCAGCAAATAGAACTGGTTGAAGGCGGATTAAGTTCATTAAGTCCTTATGGGATTGCACAGAGCTAAAAGAACTAAATATAAGAGTAGAAAGTTTCATGCTTTCAATGTCAGAGATCAGATAATATCAGTGTACTAATCAAAACTTTCACAATAAATAAACTTCAACAAATCTAATTATACAAAAATTATTCTTCATTTAATGATCTTAATTACGCTGGAGTATAAAAGTTTTTGAAAATATTAATTTAGTTAATAGATTTACAGAAAATTTTGTCTCCAGAATTTTTATTTAAATTTTATTAAACGTAATAAAAAAAATTATTCAGGTTGTATTGAAACTGAAAGAATTAAAATTGATTTATTTATAAAGTTTATAAAAGATAAAAATAATTAATTCATTTATAAAATTGTAGTGAAAGAAAAAATTGAGTTTAGTAATTAAATCAATATAAATTTGATGAATATTTTTAATCTGGTGGTGGAAAATGATTTATGGAATATTTTTATTAGTAACACATTTATTTAGTTGTTATTTTGTAACTCAATTATTGCTGAAATAGACTGAACATTTTTTTACAAAAATTGTAGTTAAAAGTCAAAACTTAAGTGACCCAAGTTTAATTGACCCAAGTCTCATGGAAGATTTCGATTTACTGAAAAAACTCGGTAATTGTTTGATATTGTGTTTGGGTGTAAAAAAACTGAGTTTATTTCGATCGAATTCATAGATACCTGGTTTTTGTTTGTTTCATTACATCATTGTAATAATTTCAATAAAATATTTATGTAATTTTTACTATTACCATGCCAGTAGTGTACAATTTGGTATATTATCATATCTCAGGTAAATATAGTGTACCAATTATGCACTATTGAGATACCTCCACTTTGATATAGAGAAATTTATTATTTTTCATGTATAAATTAATAAACAGTAGATATTATTTAAAATCTTACTCCAAATTGTGTGATTGAAGCTAATACATTTTATGGCTCTATGCAATAGCTCCTAACGTATTAACTCCTAACAAAAAAATGTGAAATTAAACCTAACATTCCCATACAAATTTAGGTGTTATTACAAATGAAGAAACACCTAAATGTTAGGTTTATTTTCATCAAAGTTAGGACTTGCTGCATTGTTTATTGTTAGGAGTTATTTCATAATGAAATAACTCCTAAAACCATGCAAATGAAATAAATACTAATTAATTAGAAAATATTTCACTAAAAATTATGTTAGGAGTTATTTCATTAATGTTAGGACTTATTTTATTTAGCTTAAAATCGCATTTTATATTGAATATTTCGAAAAGGTAAAATTTATGTAGTTATTGAAATGGATGAATAAATTATAGTGGGCGTCACGTCGCCATTCGGGCGATAATTCCCATTATACGAATAATGTTCGAGCTTCATAAGTGAGAAATAAAGCCCGTTGCTATTGGCCTTTTCCGGAAAAGGGATGATCTTCTTTTAACAAATGAAAAGCTTCCGTTATTTCATTGGGTTTCAGTAATATATTGTTAAATCACAAATTTCAAAAAAATTCTCTTTATGATATTATGATTTTTACCATTACCCATTTCTTCTGATAAATCTATTAAATACAATTTGGGCGATAATTCCCACTTGGGTGAGCTTTATCGCCCGAAATCCATTCGGGCGATAATGCTAACCTTTTTGAGGGCGATTATAATTGATTGCTTTGTATACGTACCTTGACATAAAATTATTTTCCCACATTAGAAGTTTTTCATCTTTTTTTGTTTGGAATTAATTCATTTTAAATTAACTCCTAACGTTAGGTTTTATTTCATTTTCGGATTAGGACATATTACATCCTCGGTTAGGACTTATTTCATTTATATGTGTTAGATATTATTGCATCCATTGTTAGGAATTCCTTCATTAGGACTTATTTCATTAGGAGTTAATACGTTAGGAGCTATTGCATAGAGCCACATTTTATTTGGTTCTTACAAAACCTAAAATTTTGGATTTCCGTATTAATAAATATAGTTTAAAGTTGAGTAATAATTATTAAATATAATTTTATAAAAAAATTGTATTTATTCATTTTAACACAATTATTATTGATAATGTCAGTAATTCGACAGTTTTTAAACTCTAATAAACAATTTTATAACATATTAATTTTTATTATTTTCATCGACTGGTCTGGTTGGTCAAGTGTTAAGTGCATTTAAAACACACAATAAATTTATGAAATATCATTTTTTAATGTACTAAAATGAAATTTAATGAAACTCATTAAAATTATAAAAGGTTCAATTAACAATTTCTTAAATTTTATTAATTTGAACAATTTTATGATACAATTTAATTATTAAAAATGGTTAAATTTAATGAAATATTTTAATATTTATTGATTATTCATGTGTGTAAATTAATAATATATTATTATGTAATATAGAAATTTAAAAAAAATATAAAATTTATAATAAATTGTAAAGGATAAACAATAATTTTATATGTATTGAAAAGGAGTTGTAACTTTTAATGATATTATTATGGAAAATGATTTATCTGAAAATGAATCTAATCAAATTTACGAAAGGTAAATATAAAAATTTAATTATATTAATAATAATTATATACAATTTTTGCATAATTTACAATAAAATTAATAAATTTTAATTGCATATTTTATTAGTAGACGGTTAAATATCAATATTGGGTATAATAATATAAATAACGCCGACAAACAAGTTCATATCTTTCTTGATGTAAAATATTGAAAGCTTGGGTAATAATATCCAGAATCTGAATATTAATATGTTCACTACAGAAGTCCTGCAATAAATAATTTTACATTAGGATTGTCAGTACCAAAATAAAAAATGTCAAAACAAAATTTATGTTTGGAATTTGGTTATTTTTAGATTAATATAAATTTTCTTAATTGAATTTATTCCAAATATTAAATTCAGTAAATGAGATCTTAAAATTTAGTAAAAAAAAAGTAGTGCCACATTTATTAAATTGTCATATGGCATATGGCACACCTCGTTTTGTCATAATATTAGTAGGGTTACAAAATTGCTCTATCAAGATTATCGACAATAGTGAAATTGAGATGTTAATGTTGTACGCATAAAAAAAATCTTCAAACTTCAAATATTACTAATATTTGGAAATAAAGTTACTAAATTTATATTAAATATACACAATATTACACAAATGAATTAACATGCACCCCATTTGAAAGTTATTGTCTTACTCTTGATATGCTATTATAACATCTACCACTTACCACCTTGAAAAGCTTGTATAATTGCAGCTAGACTTGATATAATTTTATTAAATATTTGAAAATTATACGATATTATATTGATGAAATTATTATTTAAAAGTTCTAATAATTTTTCCGCCTTAATATAATCAAAAAAATAATAAAATCATCGTTTAAACACTAATTATTAATTCAATTTAAATGAATTATTGATTTTTTATTTTATTTAATTTGATTTATTTAAGCATAATTAACACAAGTAGTGAAGTTTTCCATAGAAAATCCGGAACATTGTCTGAGTTTTATTATATTTTCTATAATTACAAAAACGTGCCCACTTTAACGAATATAATTTTTAAAGGAACATCTATCAAAAAATTGTTTTTAGAAGGTAGATATACAAAATTTCTAAACATCAAAATATTAATTCAAAATAAAATTATAATTAGGTTTATAATTGAAAATTTTAAATTTTATATTTTTAAATGACATATAAATATAATATAACTTAAAAGTAAAATTGAATAAATCGCTTCCAATTGATTTAATATCATTATTAATATTATTAGGATCTGCTTGGACGCCTAAAATTGATCAGTATTATAAATATTAGGCTAGGTTGTTGACTGAAAATCCAATCATAATTTTTCTAAATACTATTTAATATTTTTAAATCAATCGGTTGATAAAATTTATTAATGTCTTAGTCAATTTATATAAACTTACAAATCAATTAATATTAACATAGCATTCTTAGCTCTACTGCCACTGATCAGCCTCGGTTCCCTCTCGTTTCTTACACATTATTAATTCTGTGACAATAACTGATAATTCCCACGAATTAAATTTAAATAGTAAAATAGAAACCATTTTTTTTTTCGTTTTTTATATAAATACTTTAATTTTAATCTTTGCCAAAGAATACTTTTAAAATTAAGTTTGAAGTAAAATTTCTTTAAGCTGTTTGCATTATACCAAAATCCATTTCTATAAATATTATGAAGAAAATTTAAATAATTTATCATTTTATTCTAGAGATGATGATTTTATAATAAACTTAATCAGATTTATTTACACTGTTTTCATTGTCAGTTGACGCCACTTTAACAAAGTCTAGGAAAATTATAAATTTATAAAAAAAATATTTACTTATCGTTTTAAAATATTTATTTTATCTGTACATTAAAAAAAAATTATTAAAAGAAACTGAAATTGATCCTAGGTCTGGTATTTATAATAATTATTAGATTATCTGATATTCTATTGCAAATTGTACTTACTAATTTTAAATGGATTCCGAATTCCGAACCTTAGGTTATTTATTAAATAAACTTTAGTCACAACTCGCGAGACCTTTGTTATCAATCATATACTTCTAATATGTCTGAAATCAACGCGTGACCTAATTCATTCCAACTTTAAGTTCATCACTTAACCAACTCGGCATTACCATATATTAAATTAGATATATTGAAAAAAAATTTAAATCAATATTAAAATAGAAATGTTTTGTAATAGAGAGAAAAGTAAATTGGTATTTAACAATTTATTGTTCTATCATCATCATCAGTATCAATGCAATCATTATGAGTATTCGTCACGGAATATTTAATTACGAAAGTTTCAAAAAGACATTATTAAAATTAACATTTTTATATGTTTTTTTATATAATATTATTTCAATTTTTTGGAAAAAGTTTTCTAATTAAATTTCTTACATCTGAAAAGGAGGAGAATTTAATTTTCCTGGGGAATTATGAAAATTATTGGCAGACTGGGATATTGACGATAAATTATTGAATGAAATTTTCAATAATTCGATTTTTTTAAAAACGACTAATTCGTTGACCTTAAAACATAAAAAAATTGTTAAGAAATTGTTGAAATTCCTAGCGATAAGAATTTCGGATAGTATATACTAATAACACTAGTTAGTAAAAAAAATTACACTTTGCATTTATCTTCTAAATTAAATATAATTCCAACAAGAAAATATTAATAGTACGACGCTTAGCTTCTTACTAAATTCGATCCGCACCATTGAAAATTTTATTATATTATTTTTAAATATGGTAATTTATTTATAATTCTAGTGATCAATCATATTTTTTATAAGTTTATTTAAAGGTTAATATTTACATTTAAATTATTTTTTGGTAACCCCTGAATTATACAATATTATTTTTTGTGATTATTAAAAATATAATTTCAATTAATTTATCACATTTTTAATTAATTTTTATCAATAAAAAAAAATTAATATTAAATTTAAACAATAAAAATGTAAATTTTTAAAGAAGATTATCTGTGAACTGAAAATATGCTTATAGATTAAATACATAAATATAAATCATAAAAAGGTCAATTTCGATTATTATTGATGACTTAATATCGAATAAAAAAATATTATTTTAATCGTGAATAAATTTTGTATCTGAATATGCTATCAAATTATATTTTTTTCCAATAATTTCACTCGCTAATGGATCATAAATATTAAAGTATAGTTTTTCCAGGACGATCAAATAAAGTTTATTTATATATTTTTATATTAGTATTGATTATATTCTGCACTTTTAGTTTTCCAAATGTATAACAAACAGTGTCGAATTTACCAAGTGACTTTCAAGGCTTAATTCGGAGGATCCAGGATTGAATGAGCGTACTAAATAAATTTGACATACTCTTACAGCATTTGACATACTCTTTTATTTATCAGTATTACCATTTCTAATAATTTAATGGGTTTTAAGTCTATTTCCGCTCTAGCTTTATATGTAATTTTAAAGGCTATAGATTAAATCTCAAGTTAAATCTCTTAAATAAATTTGATTGCCAGCAAATTTTATTTTCGATATATTCCATTTTACTTTTGAATGGTGCTCCAAAAATGTATCCTTCAAAAACTTAATAAAAAGGACGGCTCTGATAATAAAGATAATGAAAACCACAGATTAATTACTATCCATTACCGGTTACCCATCAATTATGTATATTACGATGCGGTCAACAATTTTTTTCGAGTTAGGGTAGGGTTTTAAATGTATGGAGTTATCAGTTGAGTTAGGAATTTAGTTTTATATAAAAATTTCAAATACATATATTAGTTTTTCGATAAATTTAATTTCTTACTAATACTAAAGTTGATAGTTCACTGTTCACTATATGAACAATATAAAATTTAAATATCTGAACCGTACAACCCAGTATTAAATGATCACACTCTTCATATCTAAATAACGCCACCGTAATATTTTTAGCATTCATTGACCAAAACAATTTTTTGAAATACAAAAATATTTTAATGTACATTTCTCATGTCAGGATATTCAGTAGATTACATTTTAGTATCCATAATTCTATATAATGGTAACATCATCACATTTACTTGAACTTGAGTGACATTTTAGTTATGGAAATTTATTGTGATTCCCCCCATTATATTTTATATATGCCCTCCAGTTTAATAGTCAACTGACAATAATGATAACTTCCAATTAACATAATTCTCAGGACAGTCACATAATGAGATTATATACAGGGTGTGTATATTTCAATTAGTTTGTTAGTAAGGATATTTTAGAATATTTATACCGTGACGTGTGTATAGATAATATATAAAATATTTGACATATATTATAGCTTCTTCTAGCTTTAAAATCTTCTGTATTTATCTTTTCATCGCATCATCGCAATTTGCATATGATAATTAATGAATTTTAAATCTTTTTGGGTTAATTTTGTTGACCAAAAGTGTTGTGTAATCGACATTTTCACAAACCACACGACAACAATAATAAAAAAATTTATATAATTTTTTAATGAATTTTGGTACAATAATAATTAAAAATGTAACGTGTAACCAAACAAAAAATTTCAATTAAAAGATTTTATATAAACTCAAAATGACAACGAATTAATCATAAATGATAAGGGAAAAATTTAAATAAAATTGTAATTGGAATAATCACAATTTTAAATTTTTCATAGCTAAAGCTAATGCATGTTACGTACTTCGTTATAGAAAGATAAATTCAGTTAAACAATTTCAACTTCTCTAACTTATTGGTCAGTTTTTTTATATAAAGGATTTCTTTCAGCTCAATTATTTTAGTTTCTTAACATACTAAATTGGTTGATTATTTATTTCCAAAGTTAGCATTACATTTACCCTAAAATAATTACAAATAAATAAATCAATTTTTCTTAATTTAAAGTTAGTGAAATCTGAAATGTTTTTTAGATTCTTGGGGTTGTTTTAGTATAAAAAGTATTAATTGTGGACTATTTTTACTTAGCAAAATTGATAAAAAGTTTGAAAAACTCTGATCTCAATTTCTTAATTTAAAAACATACGTCAATATTCAAAGTTTGAAGTGATTTCATTATTTAATTATATAAAATTGTTTTTACAGATTTATATATCAAGTAAACTATTTATTTCAATTCAATAAGTTTCCTGGTAGGCCTGACGTGAAATTTTTTCATTGATTGGTTTAGTGCACAGTTTTACAGATATACTTATTATAATATTCGTATTGCAGATCCTAATGACATAAAAATCTGACAAAAAATGAAGAAATTGTGCATTATTACAAATATTTTCCTATGAAATTTAGAAATTTTTATAAAACAAATTGTTTATATTATTTTTATAAAAATTAATTGTAAAATAAAAATAATTAAATTAAAAATAATTATTATTTTCTCTATGTGACTATTATTTTTTTGAAATTGTTAAATTGGATAAAAGTTGGTTCATAAAGTTTTAGTAAATATAGCTGGGAACAAGCTTTAATCAATTCCCATGATCTTATGAAATACAATTAGTAATTGTAAAATCACATAATTTGTAAAATCACAATTGAAAATATAATACTGGAAGAATTTCCAAAAAAAGTGTAATTAAATATTCAATATTAACAAAATTTACTAACAACTCTGGACTGTCCAAGCCATCTGCAAGCAACAATAAGGTAACATCTAAAGAAACATATAAAAAAAATGATCCTATGAAATACAGAAAAACAAATCGGAATTGAATCTAATGGATAACCATCGTGAATATTTAATAATCACTTCAAGGAATATCGCTGTGGAACTATAGGGATCTATGTTGCGATCTAGTCGCTATTATAACTTAAACTTATAAATCGTATCAATAAGAAAGATTATATTAAAATATTATCTCGAATTAAATCTAAGTATTTGCTGCCGCCGAAAAAGTTATCTTGTAGTACTCATTAAATAAGTACATAGTGATAAATATTTGAAAACAGATTACAGAATATTATAAATTTCATATTCAAATGATATAAAAAAAGTAATTAACATAAATTTCCAATTATAAATTTATATTAATTATTGACTAATAAATATTAAACCATCAAAATAAATTACTATTTTAACTAAATTTTAATTAATAGTGGCATAACTTATAAATACAAAATAATTTATTAACATTTGAAAAATATATTACCAAGCCATTTAATAATCGTACAAAATTATATATTAAAATAAAATCTTAGACATTTATAATTATTAAAGTACTTAAAAATTACACGCTTCTAGTTTATTGCAGTTAAATATAATTAAATCCATTTCCAGTTCTAAGTCTAATATAATTCCTAGTTAATTATGAAAAAAATAATTACAATTTTATTAGTTTTAAAAAAGTGCTTAACAAAAAACTGGAAATTTAGCATTGCCCACCCTGTACATTTAAATATTTTTTAACATTTTCTCAATTTTATTTATTTGACATTTACCTTAATTCTATAAAGCCAAAATAAATCAGTAATCAAATTTTTAAATTTAAAATAACAATCTCAATCCTCTCTAAATAAAAAAAAAATAGAATTTAAAATTCTACTAGTCAACCTGTTAACTACCTGTTAAAAATCTGTATTTGTTTAAAATTATTATAATCACCACCAACAAACGCTATATAAGCAACTGACATTTGAGTTAAAATTTCAGTATAGAAAATAATAGAACAAAAATATATAAAAATTTATTAAAAGAGTTTAAATCAAAAGCGATTTTCGAAAAACTGGAAAAATGAAGTGCGCGCGCGCTTTTAACTTTAATTGTCTTTAAATTTAGTTGTTATTTGAGTGCAGTTTAATAAAGTGATTTTAAAGTGGAAGAAACAAAATCTTTTTGACATCAGAGTGGATTTCCGTTAATAATATTTTTATTATTATTATTTTAATTTTTATAATTTTGAATATAATAAAAAAAAAATTGTGAACTTTTCAAAATTACTGAAAAAAATATTTTCTTAATACAAGAATTTTGATTTGAATTTATAATTAATTAATTTGAATGAGGAAATTTTCGGAAATGAATTTCATAAGGAAAAAATTCAAAAGGTGCGATTTATTGTGTACATGAAATTTAGTGAAATTTGATTGCGGCCTGTCTTTTTTTGGCGAAAATTTTTAATGAAAATAATTTAAATTTAAAAATACTAATAATAATTTAATGTATCTTGTCATGTGACAGTGTTTTATGTAATAGTTTTTTTGGGATAGTGAATTAAATTAATTTTAAATAAAATTATTTTAAGAGTTGATAATTTTCTGTTTTTTTTTTTTTTTTTGGTATAATTTTGGAAAATATAAATTTTAAAGGTAAATTATGAGATAATAATAATTATTATAATTTTAATGATAATTTTCTTTTAAAAAAAAAGTCTGTTAAATATTAGTCATTAAAAATTATTTACGAAAAGTGTTTAAATTAATAACCAAAAATTAATTTACTAACTAGAATCATTCATTATTAATTAACAACCAAATGTTTTGTTTAACGTTTAACCAGAATTATAATTTGTTTATCTTACTTTAACCCTGCAACCTGCAACTATGGATGATTTAATTTGGTACTACATTATTTATATATAAAATATTTTAATGTATGACTTGACCTAGACCAAATCGTATATTATTTACATACGTAAGAAGACGACGTATAATTTGTTCATGAAATGAAACATGATTTGACTTGCAAAACATAATTTTCCAATAAATGCTTCAATTCCATTTAAAAATTAAATGCTATAAATCAAACGTGAAATGGTTTAATAAATGTGACTTGATTGTATTTTTGATAATCTTTTAAGTTAACATGTTTAACAATTATTTAAATTTTATTATTTATTTCCAGAATAGAATTATGTCAGTAGAATAGCATAAGTTTCTCTGAACTAAATTAAATGTAATCAGCTTTTATTTTCACTACAGAACTACGAATTAAAAATGGAATTCGGTATTAATTTTCTTAGAGTACATATACAAAATTCATTGACGAACTTTTCGGTAATCTTGAAATTATCAGACATTATCAAAATCTAAAATTTGTTACAATACTACGGAATGATAAAAAGGAAAAGCTTTCATTTAAAATTTTGATTAATACAAAAAAATGGCACGCGATTTCTCTACTTTACCTGCGGTTACTTGTAAGTAAAACAATTTAAGTTTTGACTAAAATTTTCAATTTCCAACCAATAATTGACTTATTTTTAAAATCAAACTAATTATTTTAATTAATATAATTATTTGTGAAATATAAACTGTAATAAATTTAATTGGATTTGTTTATTGGTTTAATTAATTCTTAATTTAGATTAAATTGTGCTGTTTTTTAGGCTTATAAAAATTCATATTAAATTAGAAGCAATTATTATAAAAATATACTAATAATTTTTACAAATAGAAAATATTTCAAATTAAAATTATGACAAGTAATCAGATTATTAAAAAATTAAACTAAATTTAATTTTTTTGGTATTAAAATTGGCAAATTTATACAAATTTATAATCACAAAACTTTAATTCAATTACTTACAAAATAGAAATTTATTTATAAATTAATATTAGTGGAGGATAGAAAGCAGAAAATGCTTTATTATTATAGAGTTTAAAACGTTCTAGCATTGACTTTGATAAAATTTTAACCATTAATTTTGATATTCTCCAATGAATTAATAATCACGGAAATATAATAAATATATCAAAATTTGAAGACGAAAATATTTTAACAGAAACATTTCTACAGTAGAATTCTCTAGAGTTTAGATTTTTTTGTCTTACAGAAAATGATTTATTTTTATTTGATAATTGACATCTTTATAAATAATTTTAAAAATCTAGCTAATCTTTAAAACCGTAATGTTTCCACCTTATTTCAGCTATCATCTATTGATTTTGACAGAGTGGGGATTAAATGAAAGAAACAAATTTAGCCGGAATGTTGGAAGTTTCTTATGACGCTTCCATAGGTTCTGGTAAAAAATAAATATTGTAAACGAGTAATAAAATAAAATTTACAATAAAATGTAATGCACTGAAACTGGATGAGAACAATACCAATTTTATTTTGACTTTGGAATATAAAATACACAGCTGACACCATTTTATGAATCTAATAATTTAACAAAAAAATGCTTTCTACTTTTTAGATTTTTAAAGTGGAAATCATAAAAAAAAAATATATTTACTTTTGAAAAGTTCGTCAAATCAACAATTATCTTTATGTCATGAATTAATCATTAATCATTTAAAGTTATTGAATAAAACTATTCTTAATAATTCTTCGGCGGCTATCATTTGCATTGCTCTAATAAAATTCCCTTTTAAAATAACCTAATTTACTTACAATACTCTAAACCTAACTAATGTGTAATATATTAGCCTCATTTTCTTGAAAGTAAAATTTAATAAACCGCATCTGTGCCCCCATAATTATACACCACCAATTATCCTGATTTTTCATGATTGTATTTTTATTTTCATCGTAATTGATGATTGACACATTAGACATTCTATAATCAATTTTTTATTTACTTATATGAAGAGCACGGGACTACAGTCTTCGTAATGTCTTCTTCTTTAGAAAATATAAAATAGCATTTTCCTTTTCATATTCCATGTAAATGTTTGTACAAATTTGTGAACGTAGAATATAAATTTTCTCGTTGATTTAATACTAAAATACTAGAAAAATGTGTCTGGCGAATGATAAGCCAATCTAGCGTGGAAAATTTATTTGTAGAAATATACACAAAAATCAAAAAACTATAAATTTTGTTAAGCCTCTATTGTAATGGAATTAATTTTAAAAAATTGGTATAAAACCGTCAAAAACTTAATCAAATAAATTCGTTACAAAATGCAATTCTGTCAGCAGAATTTATTAGACAGAAAAATAATAATCATTTGCAATCCCTTCAACTGAATTTTGTAAATATGAATACATTTTCAAAGCTAAATTGATGTGAAAAAGAGGAGCTAATAGAACTCTTCCCCAGACCTTTTAAAAAAAAGAATTGAAAATTGTATTTTATATGCAATTATAAATCAAATCTTTAATTATAAATCAAATTTTGTATTTCTGTAAAATCCACTGATTTTATTATTAGATAATTTAATTTAAAGATTTCAAATTTGATTAGTTTTTTATTTCGTAATTGTAGAAATTTAATTAGATTTAACTGATAGTAGAATATTACATGGTTCCCAAACCTTTCATTATAATTATATGACAATCTAATCCATAATTATTAAATCTCTTTATAAACATTAATAGAATATTTAATTATTTTTTATTAAATTCCTTTTTTTCGGATAAATTTTCTTATTTTTGTAATTAATAAATTAATGAAAATTATTTGACATTTCAAATTAACAGCCTGCATAATTTTGAAATAAATACATATAATTTTATTTTCAATTTACGTGAATGCTGGGTGTTCAATCAATGTTAGTTTTAAATTAGTGTTAAAATATTTAAATTCCAGTTAATTATTTGTTTTTATTTTGTTTTTTTCTTATTTACATAACATTTCAATTTACACTTCATTTTTTTAACATACTACATAATATTAAATGTAATTGAAACTTGGAGTTTAATTTGTGTTAAGTGATTTTGTGTAAGCCTCCAATTGATTAGTTTCTGGTAAACAAAATCAAATACAAAATTTATATTTAGCATTTAGCATATTAAAGCAAATCTAATACGCTCACTACTAGGTGAAAATTGTAGGAAATGCTGTAGTATAATTTTTGGTATTAGATGTGATTTATACTAATTTCATTATTCACTAAACTAAACTTCCTCTTTACCAGTAGGTGATTTCATGATACGATAGAGTTTAAACTTTGCTTTCGTTGTTATGATGTATGCAAGTAGTTCTAACAAACATTGGATATCCAGTCTCGTATGTTTCTGTAAGCTAATGAAACTGAAGTTTCAAGTCACCGATAAAAATTGGATTCCAAATTTTATTATTTTAATTCTCATACTCATAGAGAGATTACCAATTCATTTTCATTCATTGTTACAATCCCTGTCACATTTCATTGTAAAATAATAAAAAAAAAATAACTAGCCAGAACACATTTAATTATAGGAAAATGTGCTAATTTTCCGCCAAAATTTCCAATAAAATAAATATGAATAAAAATTATATTACTAAAATTCTGGTATTATTATTTTGTTGTCCAGAAATTACTAAAGTTTTTTATGAAAAATTTGATAACATAAAATATGCAACTATAAAATAAAGTTTATAAATTGCAGTCGTATAATAAATTATGATTACAGAATGAAGAGCATAAAATTTTAAATGAATATCAAAAAATGTAAAATTAGCTTTTCGCTTACATATTTTTGTCACGCTTTATTGAAAATATTTTGTCACATTTTAAAATTTAAGTGTAAATTACATAACAGCAAAAAGTTTGTTGGTTTGGATATTAGTAAATATAATTAACACTTTGTTTTTTGGTGTATGTAATTTGATTATGGCTGATTAAGTTTTTTGTTTATAGATTGTTTTGTCTGGAAATTATATTTATGACATTAGAGAAAGTTTTATGCTTTATGTTTTTATCAGTTTGGGAAATATAAAATTAGTTAGTACAATCAGGTATTTAACATTAAGGTAAATTAGTGCCCAAATTAATTAATTTATAAAAGACATTTTCAAAATTGAGGGAATTCTTAGTTTATATAAACTTGTGGGCCAAACTGCTTTTGTTTAGACCCATACATTTAACGCTTTTCACAACATTTTTTAAAACATAACAAATTGCGGGAATTTAAATTAATTTATACTTTTATGATTTTGAACCTGACCATAAGTAAAATAATTTTAAATTCATATTGAAGGACAATAATAAATATTATCACCTAAAAAAATGAATTTTACAGTCAGTCTGATTCAAATGAACAAACTATTTCAAATGAATCGGTTATACCGTCGTCAACTGATACTTCAAATCTAAACACAAGTACAGGAGTAGTACCACCTCTGGATACAACTACATCACATTTAAGTTTACCTATTCCCAGCCACAATGTATCGACATCATCAACATCAATGATTAATACAGAACCAAACAGACGAGTTAGTACAGCAACAGATCCTATTGCTGAAAATAATCAATATGCAAACGAAAATTTGGAAAATGAACCAAATCAACGAAGGAAAGTAGCACATGGTAAATATAGAAAATATGAAAATATAATTTTAAACAGAATTAGAGCTGCAAAGACGAGTAACAACTTAAAAATAAATTAATTTCAGGTCGGCGACGTCACTACAGCTAAAATTTGAAGAGACCATCAACCTCCGATGGTTAAATAACTTAATACAATTTACATTAATAAATTTTTAATAAATGATAATTGAAATATTTTTGGTATAAATAAATTTGTTACTGCCAACTAAACCATCAAAAAACTGTTGGCTAGATTGTAATGCTATGACAAAAATATTTCAAACAGATATGTTTTCAATTGTCTACTTTAAATATCATTACATTTTGCACTGTAATGGCCTTGATTAGATGTCAAAGTATATTAGTTAATTTAGATTTTAAGTTCTTGGCGTCAGCAAAAACATTAAAGTGAAAATTGTATATTCATTTTATATATAGCTACAATTTGAATCAGGGCGTACAATTTGAATCTGAAATTTCCCTCAACCTAAAATTACAATTATTTGAACTTCATATTGTAATTATTTAACGCAATTGAAGTTATTACTAAATTAAATCACTTTCATTACAAAATTTAATTCAATTACTAAAAATTTGTTGTGTATGTTGACGAATTTCATACGAGTAATTTAATAGAGTCAATTATTTACACAATGTTAAGTCTTCATTTTCATTAAACAAACCACTTAACATTAAATCCATGATTAACACAAATTATAATAACAATTTAATATCTTAAAAGTTATAAAAATCAACCATAAAATTGGAAATAAACTTGAAACATAAATAATCATATAAGCAAAAACTGATTTTAGTTCATCAGCATTGCACTTATTAATCAATATTTGTTATTGCTATGAATAACTTAAACTATACTTAAATATTTTATAGGATAGTAAAATTTACAATACGATCATTAAAATAACAATTTTGCTGAAATATGTTAGTAAAGTTTATGGAATTTTTACAGGGTATAACAACCTAAAATACAAGTGTACATTACAGAAATAGTGTTGTTAAAAGTAAAAAAGATTATTATAAGCAATAAACAAACTCAACCTAGCTTACATATGTATTTTTCTTTAGAGCAATTCTTGTATTACAGACATTTACTCAAAATTTCAGTATTACTGATTTTTTATTCAAATTCTTCAAATACAAAATAGATAAAGTTTGAATTAAATTTTGTTAATTGGTATTTAAAGCTTCTAAGAATTAAAAAACTGGTAGAACTTTGACAATAAATATTATATCAATATTTCCTACTGTCCTTCGCAAACCATACATTTGGATATATGAAGCTAAAGTTAAAATGTTATTAGATCCAGAGTTTGTTTGATGAATAACATGACATCAGCATTTATTGTAATGCAATTAATTTTAATGCTTTACTTTGTAATATTGCATACAAATTTATATGATGTACGTATAAATCCCATTTATGACACCCTACTCTACAATAATTATATTGTGCATCAGTTTCCTGGAGATAATAATTTATAAAATATGTAAAAAAGGGAATTAATTATGTTCGCAAAAAGTTATCTGAGCAAAATAATCAAATATTTGGACGAATGGTAAGGTGTATAAATTGAACTATATAGAAAATCACGATTTTAGAGAATTTAGTAAAAAGTGTTTTACAGAAAATTGTTTTGCAAAATTTAATTTTAATATTTTGCGGTTTTGCAGTTTCTTTAGTTATTCACAAATTATATTATTTTTATGTGAATTCTGGTTAGTCAGTTTTAAATTTATTTATATTTTGTAATATGTGAAAATAAAATTCTGAATAATTTGCAATACAATTTGTGAATCATATTTCATTGGTGTAATATTTCCCTATAAAAATATATTCATCTTTGTAAGTGTAAATCATATTTTATATAACGTAAGAAAGATTGATGGCAAATTAAATTATTTGCTATTTACAGCACTCACCACATCTGCAACAATAACGCAAACTATCATCAATTGTTTGTTAAGTAATCATTTTATTCATAATATTGATTAGAATTGTTTTTATCATAAATATCAAATTTATATGCTTTTCTCTAAATAAATATTTTTCTAGATTTTCTTTTCGAAATTTTCAGGGAAATCAATTTCATTTGCACAACGACAACAAGAAAATGTCATTATTTTCAAAGATTGATATTTGAGTGAATTATAATATCGTAAAAAATGATTGATTTATTTATTCCAAATCTTTATTTTTTTTTTAAATTATGTTTTAATATTTATCTTATATTTTTCTAAAACTTAAGTACAATTTATTGTTAAAGTTTCAGTAATACAAAATTTTGAATTGTCCACGAAAATTATTTGAAATATTATTAAACTTTTACACATAAATATAAAGTCTTATTATCATAAAATTGATAATCATTAAAAATAATTGAAAAAAAGTAATGAAAATTTTATTGTTTCAGTTTTTTCTTTTATAAATTGTAGTGAGTATGAGTGGAGCATTTCATGTGGTTTCAATTTTCTCACTCAAACCAGACGTTGTTAAACTAAAAAATGTTATAATGTCAAAAACTTTTCAAGTTTTAAACCAACATAATGAGAACTTCTTTAGGAATTAACGCGTTATCTCGACTTTCTATGAACAACTGCATGGGCTATGAATAAATTGAACGAATGGATGGCCACAATATATGATCAATAATAAAAATTCTGACAAATAGTAAACTAAACAGCTTATGTAGAATATGACTGGATGGTGTAGAAACATCCGAACACTACTAGTGTGATTGTTAGTGGCCTGTTCATTCTTCAATTTTGGACATTGAAGAGATTTTGAAGCTAGTGTAGAACTTTTAGTGTTCTTCTTTGAAAATAATGAAAATTTCAATTCAAATAATCACAATTACTAGATTGATAGCATTGAATTATTTATCAATTAAGTCTAAATTATTTCAACTATATAATATCTTTTTCATATTTTATTCTTTCTAATAAGCACAATCTCAGCCGAATCGATTTTTTTAGCAGGTAAATAAAACCAATAAAAATGTTGTTATATAATTTTCCGCAATAATAATAATTTATTTTACATAAATGTAAATCAATAATGTTCTACATAATTTAATGATGATATAACATAACAAAGTAAAAACATGTAATAAAGAACAAATAATAATTTCGTAACTGTTTTAATCATTACATATTTTACACACCTGTACACAAAAATAGCTTTTTTAATTTAGATAAGCATTCATCTAAGAAAATAAAGATACCTTAAAAAATAAAATCTTTTCATCTTGACGCGTTTACTCAAACAATTTCTTTTTGTATATACATAAAAATGAAAAATGTTATCTTTAACTCAGCACCCAACATCAAAACTGTTTAATATGTTTTTCGTTATCCAAACATTCCAAAGATATAAATTTAAAAAATTTAAAATAATCACACCATAAAATAAAATTTCTCTTAAAAATTGTTGAACTTTTCAAATATTTACATAATTTTTCAATGGCTTAAAAAAAATGCTTCTGGATTTATGTTGCCACGATGTATCATTAGAAATAATATCAAAATTAAAATTGAACATATTCAAAATATTACGTCAGCTACCATAAAATTAGTGTGTATTTTTCTTCACTGTAATATTTTAAAAAAAATGTGAATTTGTATAAGTTTTAAGTTAAAATCAATGATGGTATCTTCTGAAGTTAATATAATAATTATGGTGCATTTAAAATAAAATAATGACATTTAATATAATCATAGAGAAATTATAGTGACAGTTGTTCAGTGGCCGTCAGAAATGATAGGTGCTTAGAAATATATGTTTTCTTATGTCGTTTTTTTCGACTAGAACCATTAATATATTTCCCTCAGCTCAAAACATTTGCACCCGTCAGAATACTCAAAATTTGTTAGGTAAGAATTTTATTTAATGATTTTTATTTTTATATGGTATTAAAATTTATCGTTTTTATTAATAATTTCGAAAATTATCCTTATTATTTCATAATAAAAATTAATTAAAATAAATGTATCATTTAACGAAAGGTTTAAAAGCAGTGCAACTTCAAGTAAAGCAATTTCTTACTACCATTACAAAATTTAAAATAAACAATGAAAATAAGGAACAGATCCAGTTCCTAAGAATATATTGGTGAATTCAAGGATCTATGAATTTTCTCTCTCCATTGTAAATTTCAAAAGTACAAATTTATTCTGATGGCGGAATAATTTCGAATTTAATTTGAATTTAATGTAATATTTTATTTTATTTCTTTTCGTTGTTTTTTTAACCATTACTGGTAGAAGTAAATTAAAATTTTTGTATCGTCGCGTTAGTTATGTAAATGACGCTGACTTTGCTGATATTTTAATTTAATTATACCTCAATTTTGCTATGTAATTTTATGGAAGGAGATATTTAATGATAATCGAAATTATGCTTTATTTATATTAAATTATTATATATATACCTAAAAATTAATGTTTTGTAATTGTAATTATATAAAATTGTGTCTAATTAAAATTATATAATCAGCTAACGAAGGACATATCAATTTTTAGTTAACATAAATAATATCAATTAAATTTTGACAGTGTTGTTGAAGAACGTTTCACGTTTTTGTGTAAGGAAAATAATTAAAATTCATGAAGATTTATGTTTTTTGTAAACAAGGACATAAGTATAAAATTAGGTTTTTTGATTTAATTGAACATTTGAATTTGATAAAATAAAATTATTATTTATTTTTCGTTACTAAAAAATGATTTAAAATGATTAATTGCTAAAGTGCATTTGCTATGTGATTGCACTACTTAAAAATAAACAAATTTATTTAATTGAATTAAAATAATTAATCACAAATATGAATTAATAATAATTATTATTAACAAAACTAAATCTATCACTTAAGGGATTAATTACCTACTAAAATTACTTTTTGTTTGTCCAAATTTTTACTAAAAAAAAATATGACAACAAAATTTAAAATTTTTATTAAATAAAATTAATAATTATTAAATTAATTTAATTTTAATAATTTAACTATCAAAGGAAAATTAAATATTTTTTTTTAAAAAAAGTATTTTTTTTATCATATTATATTAACATTTAAATAAAACAAAATTTATTTAATAAATTTAATGAATATTTAAGAATCAAATACTTGGCTATGAATAAAGTATCAAATACTTGGCTATGTTGTTGGCTATGAATTAGTTTAAAAATTTTGTTTGTCATTTTTCAGAAATTTAACGAATTCTGTACAACTGCAACTGATTTGGATGCCTTATACATTTAAATGAAGTGAAACATCAACAAAACTCTATAAAAAAAAGTTGAAAAATTTAACCGATGTAGAGTGTGTAGAAGGTACTGGATTGTCTGAACCATCCGTAACATACATTTTAGTATTCGGCAAAAAGTACGCCTAGTTTTATGCAAAGATTTTAACGTTTTTACAAAAAAGGTGATCTAACAACTACTGCAACTAACAGTAGTAACATTTTGCAGTATACTTTTGAAATTATCAAAAATATATTATAACAAATTTTGACGTTTAATTGTAATTTTATTTTAGATGTTGGAGAAAATATAATTCGTTCATTTTTGCATAAGTAAACTTCAGAATATGATGAATATTAATGATAATTTGTTCTGGATTTAAAAATGCGCCAATTCGTTTCAGTTTTAACGGTTTGTATTTTCTATGCTGCAGTTATAAAAGAAAATTTATAATTAAATTGGTTCTTAAAACTTGAATAAAATTATTTTTTGGATATAAATATTTTTTTCTAAAATACATTTTTTGAAAATGGAAACCTTAGTGTCCATTATGAATTAAAAATAAATTAATTAAATTTAACAAATTGTACGTATCATTATTTTCCAGTCTTCGCAGCTTCAGTAGCATAGTAAATTCTGTTCTACTTAATGAATGCCATTTAAAATTAAGTGAAAATACATTTTCCTTAAACAAAATAACAAAATTGTATATACAACTATAATGTATATTTATAGAATGCTACGATATTTACAACATCGCCGTGAATTAATAAAATAAGGTTTAAAATAACAAGAATTTTTTCCTTCCTTTTAATTTCGTAAATGAAACTGTCTAGACAACTCATTAATTTAAAAAAAAAATATTTATTGAGTACCTAATAACATTATAATTTATGTTCATATTGATAACTGAAAATGGTAAGTAGCTGTACTGTAGTGAGAGGTTAGAATAGTTCGAATTACTTATAGTAAGTAGCTGTGAAAAACACAAAGTTGATATTTTATCGTACCAGATAAAATCAATTTTATATCGACAGTATTTAAAATATAAATTGAAGTATGATGATTGGTTAAGAAAAGTTTTCTCAAAGGCAAAGTTATGTATTGCATGAAAGTGTAATATCTCAAGTTCCAAACTTAATAATAAGTTGCAAAGAGCAGTTAAATAATTAATTTTTATTCTTCTTGATTCAATAACAACTGAAATGAGGTAATTTAAGGTAGGTAGATGTCAAAAATTAATTTATTTCAATAAGTATATAAGCTAAATTTATATCGGAAAAATTATACTGGAAAATACTAAAGTAATCAATGCAAATATAATATAAAATCATTAAACAAGGATACAAAATTCGCACAATTTTATGAATAGTGTAATAATTTTTTATATTCTTCGTATTTATGAAAATATTTATAGTTTCCAGGAATAATTTTCAAATTTTGTGGTAAATAAGTTTATTATATTAATATTTTTCTTAAAGGATATCATAGAGATTGAAAGGAGTAAAATAATACTTTGTTGTTCAATTCAAATATTGAAACACTACTTACTATTTTTTCATACTAGATATTCAATCTCATCATTATTATATAATATTTTCTCTATTTCCGTAATATATATTATTACATTTGCACAATTCCCAATGCTCTGTATACCTTCGTGTCAGCAATACATATGTTTGTAAAATATAGGATTCGAGATATAGTTGTCATGTAACAAGAATTACATCCAGTTGCGAGTCAGTAGTGCAAAACTATTTCGGTTATATTATAATTATCAATGACTAGACTCTTAAGTTATTCGGCCCACAAAAACGATTTCCTTTAGTTCTAGTTATTCTGTTTGAACCCACTAAGGTTAGGGTACAAGCATTTGCCATATATTGTGATACAAAAAATAATAATAATTATTTTCATGTTTATTTATTCAGCTTATATAATAATACCAATTTGATATTTTGCGGAAACTATTAAAACTTTTTATTACTATTCCCAACGGGCATAATAATTAATAATAAATTAACCATTTTAAATTAACAACTCTAAAATTTGTTTGCGAAAGTTTTTCCTACTGTTGCAATTTACTATTATAATAAATACTTTTGGAAATTTTATAAAGTAAACTTTAGAGGCAGCAGTTTTGTATAAGGTTTTTTTTTTGTTTGAAAAATAAGTTTGTTGAAATTTTATGCTTTGCTAGTTATTCATTTTATATTTTTTCGGTAGACACTAGGGATAAATTTCAGTAACAAATGAATATTAATAAAGATAAAATTCAATAATACCACAGTTAATTTCAACACCACAAATGTAAATTTTTATATGAGTGTATCTTCATGATTCATTGGAAAATCACTGGTTTCAATAGTGATATATAACAAGAAAATATTCAAATTAATTCCTGAAATATAAAAAATGTAACAGTCTTTAACCAACAATTTTTACTATTATATAAATATGATAAGTTTAAATATAAATATGCTCAGTAACTGAAACTTCAAATTGTACAAAAGAAAATTTTAATAGTTTTACACAAAATTTTTACAAAATTCACAAAATTTCATCCTCAAGTATATAATATTTAATTTTCAATGTCCTTACCAAGGACAAACTGAAAGTATATTATATCAAAATCAGGAGAAAAAAAGTTCTTACAAAATTGTGTGTGGGTTTTTAAATTAAACTTTTAGGTTTAATCAACATTTTATTGAATTGACAACAACAGAATTTTAGGCTATGGACTGATTTTAAACAAACAAAAAAATGTTAACGTCATGGACATTGGTTCGATACAAAAACAAATTAATACTTTTATGCTAATGAAGCAACTTTACATATTTTTTATTTCATGTCTTTCATACTCACAAAAAAATATTTGATCCTTTAATAGTATTTACTTTGCAGTTCAGTTATTTCTAGTGAAAAATTTTAAAAGTTTGTATTGCATATTTTGCAAATTATATTGATAGGCTTTTTAATGTAATTTTATTTTTTGTTAACATTATTTTGATTGACATAAAATAGTCAATCTTAAATTGCAAAAATAAGTTATGAAGCATTTAAGCAAAAATTAAAGTGCACTATCACAAATATTAAATTACTGATGTAAACAATTTTTATAGAGTGAATATTGTTCGCTAGTTCTGTAGTTACTAGACAAATTCGTAATACCGAAGTAGGTTCAATATTTATGATATAGACTTACATTGATTTCCATCCGATATAACTCCGCATTTTTAGTTCAAATAAATGGTGGTTTAAGGCATCTTCACACAATTTCTGAATCATATATTTATTTAATTTGCAAAAATTAGCTACATTGTAAATGATGTCACAATATGGCCTTTGATATTACGACTTTGAAATAAAATAAAATAAATTATATAGTTATAGAAACACTTTGACAAACGATATTTATTTAAAGTGGTTCCAATTCTAAAAACTTTGTACAGCCGGCTGTACAAAAACTCAGACTAGCCAAAGGTTCGTTAACAATATTATTGTCATTCATAAAACATCATTTACATGAAATCAATCCGCAAAATGGCACGACTCAATAAAGAAAATTTTAATTTAAAATTTTGTTAGATTTATATTTCATTTTCCGAAATTCAAAATAGAAAAGTAATTTGTAATTTATTTCCTTTACATGCAAATGGCGATATAGAAAAATGAAAAACCATATGTACACAAGTTAACAAATTTGTCATAAATTTTGATAATTGAAATGGAATAAATTCTTAAATTGATGGTATTGTAATAGTTTTTCACAAACGTTTCTATTTTCCGGAAAATTTCTTTTTACTGTAACCGGAAATTTTTTTTTCTTTTTTTCTTTTTGACTATAGAGGAAAATTTATTTACATTATTTTTTGGTTAAAGGTTTTAAGTTTTTGGTCTTTTCTTTTTGTACGATTTTTAAATAAACTGAATTGGTGGGTTCTGCTTGTGAATAGTTTAATAATAAATAATTTAATTTGTAATATTGATAAATAAATTTAATTTTATATTTATGTTCACTGAAATATCTTTGTATATTTCCTTCCTTTTCATTGTTATTATATTACAGCGTGAGTAAATAACCTCGTTATCTTAAAAGATTTTAAATCTTAAATTTTAGTTAGGTTAGATTTTATTAGCGCTTGAATATTATTGAATTTTAGAGTAGAAAAAGATGAAATTTATTTTATATTTGGTGGTTTATTACGAAAATTAAGGATGCAAATGTATCGGCATGAATATTAATGTTTTTTTAGATAGTCAATATCTTCTTTTTCATTCCAGTAATGCTTTTTGAAATCGTGATTATATAAATTCTGAAATGTAGGTTAATTTAATATTAATAATTTGAAGGAAATGTTTAAGCCAATTTTTATACTTATTATTATTTTCTAGATGTTGTGTTCTTTTGGAATTGGAAACCTCTCAAATAACAGGGAATTTATTTCATATTAGTTCACTTATTTAAAAACTATGGAAATTTTATTAAATAATATTTAAAAGTATTTCAGTTCAGAACTATGAGTTATTTCGGAATTTATAATTGAATTAAATATTTTAAATTCGTATTGAAATTTTTGATATTTTCCGAAAAAGAAAAACATTTTTTCTTTTATTACAAATAACGTGACAATGAAATTATTATAAAATTCAAGGACAAAAACAAAACATCGTAAAAATTAACGATTTTCTCAGGACTAAACACAATAATAACAAAATGTATAGCGAATACTAATTTTTAGGTAACAATAATGTGGAAATTCGTAATCATTATCGCTGTCATAAAAGTGCTTCAGTTTTATACCACAATTACATTCACCTGGAGATTTGAGTGAATTACCTATGCGCCTTCATCATATCCCAGAAAATAATTGTCAGCATTAGATTAAAAGTTTATTCTAAATACATATATATTTAAATGTTTAAAGTTGAATAAGTTCATTGTTATTTTTAGGTATTTTTTGAGAAACAAAAATGACATTAATATTAGCATTTTGTCCGTTTGTCGGTACGTCCGTTATAATACTCTATCAAGTATGGTGTATATGGCTACAAAAGCACGACACTCTTAAGGTAGAATAATTTGGAATAAAACGTTTTCAACACCGAATTATCATTCTATAAGACTGTATTCATCCGTTGACTCATCCGGTGTTCATCCGTTAGTAAACTTGTTTTTAATTACAAAAATTAGTGCAGTATTAATATAATTAAAAATATTTTGTAACATAAAATTGAATTGTAAGATCCTTGAATGGTAGTCTCCAACCATTTTATTATTATTGATTAAATTTATTTATGAAAATTTTCGAAAAAAAATAATATTTATTCAATTGTAATTTCGTTTATGTTTTTTAAATATATTTTAACTGCTAACACAGATGTAAAAATGTCCTTAAACTTTTTTTATATGATATTTTTTTGGTATAGTTAAGTCCATAAAAAAACAACATAATTTGTTAGTTTATTTTGTTATTTAGGAACAGATTTTTACATGGTGACGTAATTTTAGTTTAATAAAAAAAATTGTGGTTATAAAATAAAATGTATACCGACAACATAAATGGATAGTTTTATATAGTTAGTCCAAACCATGAATTTATGTTTATGTTACGATGTAAATTTACCTTTATTTCCGATATATTTGAATAGCAAACTTCTCGTTGTACTTGAAATTCAAAGAGAGCACGTACAGGTAATTTTATATAAAATTCACCATATGGTCGGATGTCAAATATTGTTTTTTATAGTTTAAAAATAAAGTTGCTACTTTGAATATAGAAAATTTCTATTTTAGATGGTGAATGAAACAAAGTAAAGTTATTTATATAAATAAAAATTCCATGGAATCAATTTATGGAGTTAATAATAACGAAAATGAATATCCTTAAACTAAAACGATATTATTTATTTAAAAATTTCGTATTTAATCTCTTAAATATTGAACTCTTGTATAATTTTTAATCCCTTTTAATCTTAAATCAAATGACTTTCATGATTATATACTTAAATTTTAGAAACCCCAATTTGAATAAAATTCAAATAATTGCTTTTAATCAATGAAGTCATTTTATATATATTTTAAAGGTGCAATATTATTGATCAAATAGAAATAAATAAATATATCTTAATTATATTACATTAAAGTAAATTTTGCTCGATTTAATTTGATTGATATAATTTAGTATTTTCTATAGTTCTTCTGCCGAAACCGAATACTATAGAAACCGAATTGCATATGCTCGGAATTTTGTAACCAAACTGTGTTCCAATATAAAGTAAGAATTTATTGAATTATTAATTGATTTATATTTTACATGATAGATACTATCCACACTTTTGGGAATAGCACTTATTATTGATTAAATAAAATTCTATTAATTGCATAATTGGTAAACGTAATAAATTAATTTATTTTTAATAATAACATTATGGAATAAAGTAATTATAACTTTTTATTATGTAATTACATATTTATATTCATTACCTTTAATGACACACATGTAAATGTAATTAAAATATTAATTTTATTATTTCATGAATAATTAATTTATTAATTTAATTCAAAAATAATATCATTGATTTACTATATATCAATCTATTATAAATTAATTTTTCACAACTTCAAACATTAGTGATTGTAGTTTGTTAGTTCAGGGTTTGGCTTCTATATTTTTATTAGATTTAAAATTATTATAATAAGTTGCCCAAATTGACTCTTTTTTATAAGTTATTCTGGTCCTTACATTATCACCTCCACAATTATAATGTATTTGTGCTTAAGTATCACTATTCAAGAAAATGTAAATAAGAAAAGATCGTATAAAAATGTTCGATATATTGAATATCAATACATAAAATTATACACAATTTCAATAAGCGTTTTTAGTACTACGACCAGATCTGGTATAATTTTACTCATTAACGTTTAAGTACTATAATTATACCTTCAAAACAATTTTTACGTTCAAGCTGTTATCTGATAAATAATCATAACCGAATTAGAAGATTGAGAACTACAATAACTTCTGATCTGGTTGATGAATAATATTATACAAATTAGTAAATATGACTTATTAGATATAACAATAATTGATCAATAATGGGTAACCAATTGATTTAAAATATTTAGCTTTAATACAACAGAAAGTAATTACTTATTAGTCTAGACTAGTTTTAATTTTAATACGAAGGTGTTTTTTTGTGGGTGAGTACCCCAGACTATTAAAAATTTCTTCGGGTATTCTTAGTGCTTTTCAAAATTCATATATGTATACCCTGCAATGAAAAAGACGTGATAGTTTGTTCTTAAAGTAGATTCTACGGATTTTTTTTATTTATTTTGTAAATTAAAGCACTTACCAAGTCCAATTTTGTTTACGTAAAAATAGTATTTTTGTATAGTAAATTTAATTTTTTCTTGGAATTCATTATGTTTTACCTATACAAATCAAGCTGAATAATAATCAACTTTATAAAACACTTCCGAAAACAGAAATTTTTAATTGTTTTTGCTAAATTAAATTTTAAATCATTTTTTGTGAAATAAAATTAGTTTTTCGAGTTTGTTAACAAAACTTGTAAATTTTATTTTACTTTTTTTTTATTTTAATCTATTTATTTTTCGTAATTAAAAACTTTTTATTTTTGGAATTATATTTTGTTTATATATTTTACAAATGTCTCCTATAAACTTAAAATATTTTAAACATGAATTGGTTATATAAATATTTTGAAATACCATTGTGGTAGTTTTCATCCATTTTGAGTTTCAACTATAATTAATTTAAATTTAATAAATTAAATTTTCTAATCCAAAAAATATTTACCAATTCGGACTCTCTCAAACTAAAGTAATTGTACATTTAAAACAACAATGATAATTTCAATCCATGAGAAATATTATGTAATTTCATTCAAATTAATTACCAATTTGATAAAACTACAAGTATTAATTTTCTATTATAACAGAGCTATTTGTATCTAAACTACTGTATCGTTGGACAACACAACAATTTTCAAACTCTAATTGAAATTTTCTAATTTTCCAATTTATTTAAGCAATTTTCTAGGCTCCAATCACCAATTACCAATAAATTTATTTAATTTCAGTATTTTACTATGTTGAAGTTCGTATCTGTAATGTTTCGTTGATAACAAAATTTATTTTGTACTATTTTGTAAGGATATTCGAATTTGATTAGTTATTTGATAGCAATTTATTATACTTTGATTGATATTTTTTTAAATATTAAATGACATTTTGGGAAGCCTTTTTTAATATATAACGATTTAAAAAAAAAATGAAATTGATTAATATCACAAACTAAATAATAATTAAATTTTAAATTTAGTCTTGAATGAAAACATTTGCTATTGTGCAAAATGTTTTCTATATAATTTTGATATATTTGGATAAGCTTTAGCTTTAAACTGTTGTGCCTAATTCCATATTGCCAGCTTAACCTCAAGCTTAACTTAAATAACTCAGCCATTTCAGATAAATTAGTTGCTAAATTAATTTTCAGATAAATTAGTTCTATCGCTTATGCTAAAACAGATTTTATTTTAATGAAACTTTATCGTTAAGCATGTACTAAGTTAAACCGATGTTTAAACTCTTGCTAAGGAAAAACTTTCATAAAAATATCCTTTTATTTTTAAAATTTTTATATCTAGTGAAAAGTTTTAAGGATTGGATGACTTAACTTTAATTTTTTACTGATAGTAATATTCTTTAAGTAAAACTTTTAAAACTTATTTTGTTATTATATTATTAAAATTGCAGTTCTTAAAAATGGAATCACAAAGTGGAAACATATAAAATTTATATAAATATATTTAATCTTTTTTTCTATTAAGAAAAATTGAATTCATTTTAAATTACAATACATAAATTTATAACTTATAGTTATGTAAAAACTATTTGAATTTCCTGTTTTTATGTTGTAACTTTAATGGTTTAAGTAAGTTTCTTTTAAATTCAAGGAATTTCATTTTGATATTTTAGATAATCAGATATAATTTTTTTTTTATTGAAATTAATGAGCTAGTAATTTAATAAAATTCGTTTTTCATTTCAAATTCTATAGATTTGAATGTTGAAAATTTAAAAACAATTCTAATTAAATTTGGCTAAACACTTAATTACAATTTAAAAACTTTGATATGTTTTACATAATTTGTTATTTGATTATGTATTTAAGGATAATAAAAATTTCTTTTTAAAATAAGTTAATGCAAAGTTTCAGAAAACACTTTAATTACAGTTTACATTATTTACACACAGTATCATTTTCGGACTACGTGATTTGAATATTAAAGATTGAGTTCTGATTTATGAAAATGGTGAGTTTTTATACAAATTGTATACATATTTCCTAATTGTAAGATAATCAGAAGAAAAGGTATTCCACATTATTGTCAACGATATAAATATTTAAAGATAGTTGCTCAATACAAATCTTACAAAGAAGATAATCTTAGTCACGTTTATCAAGAAATTGTATTAGGGAGGGTAAACTATAAATTTTTATTTATAATCTTTATCCAAATATTTATCAAATACAAGGCGACAAAACTTTTAGCAATTATTTAATTAAACAAATAAATTCAATATTCATAAAATTAATTTATGATCACAAAATTTCATTTTTCTATAAATATCTTTTAAAACTAAATATTGAGAAAATTTATTAATTAGTAATCGATTATCTAATCGTAATCAGTCTTAGACACAAGCTCCATTTTCCTATTGCCAAGAAAATGGGGCGTAAGAAGGAAACTGATAATTTGTTAAATAAATTTGTAGTAACTTATTGCTTACACTACAGTTTGTAATTAAAAATAATTTATGTAAGATCTACAAACAAATATCTACAAGCTACAATTTCTAAAGTTTATTTCCGAATTAATTTTTAAGGACATAACTATTAATATTAATCGAATTATTTTTTAGTGCCAACAATTATTAAATTATTATAAATTAAATTTTAATTAAAATATTCAAAATTAAGAAGGACCACAATTATTGGCAAGCTGTTATTCCAGCATAAAATAATGTTGCCAGATTTTGTTTATTTATGGTAATGTTGACATAGTTAATTTTGGAGTTCTTGTAGCAATATTTGTTAAGAAAAAACATTTGTCAGAATCAAAATATTGTAATATTATTTCCTATTTAAATTATTAACAAAATTGAAAATATTTACATGACCTACATTAAAAATAAGATTTTATTTACGCAGTAAAATACAAATTTAAATTAAATTATAATATTTTTTGCTGGCATTCAATTTACTTTTTATTTGTAGGCAATTTATAAAATGTAGTGTTATTAGGCTTACCTCCCGTTCAGTTTTCGCCCGAACAGTTCGGTAATCAAATTAATTGTTCGTTGTTCATTTGGCACCCAGACCGAACGTTAAAATATTCGTTTATTAAGTATCAAATAATTAAATTCTATTACAAAAAATAAATTGGCTTAAAAATATTGTTTTACTTTAACATAAGATTCTAGCTGACATTATCGGTAAGAAGGACTGTTCAATTGAAAAATGGAAAATTATACTTACAAAAACAGATAGTAAAATGTTGCTCAAACTAATGCAATTTGTGTATTCTATTCCCATCAGCAACGGCTACGCTGAAAAAGTGTTCTCAATAATGAGAAATATTTTGACTGATGAGCGGAATAGACTAGATTTAGAAGTTGTTAAAGCAGAACTGCAAGTGACATTAAATTTCGAAATGTCTTGCTCAGAATTCTATATGACTACATAAAAACTAAACCAAAGTTTCTTGAGGGCGCAAGTAATAAAAAATAAATGTAGAAGAAGAAGTGATGATTCTTGAATATTGAATGAAATATTTAATTAAGATATTTTGAAATAAAATATGATCTTTTTAATTACTTTTTTTTTCGTTTTATCAATTTTATATTTAATACTATTTCATTAAATATTATAGATACTTATTATAAAATTGATTTTTTATTTAATTTTTTTTTAATTGTTTTGAGTGTTCGGTTATCGGTCGAGAAGTATTATAATGCCAAAATACATGTTTTGATATTATGTATTTAATTTATAAAAATACATAATTTTTTTGTTATAATTTTTAAAAAGATAATTTCAGTTTTTACATTAATATTTTATATACGAGTTGAAAATTCAGTAATCTTTCAACATATTAAAAATTTTATTGCAAAATTTTGTTTGTACTATTTTATAACTTAAAAACTAATCATATTTTTCGAACAAATATGAAGCAGAATAATAAATAACTAAACATTTGGTGTTTTAATTCTCTTTTACTGAAATAGTAATTTAGTTTGACCTATCCTCATAATAACTCGATGCACGTAAGTATGGAATTAAATTAATTTTTCATATTCTCGAATAAAAACTCAAAAAAATATTAAATTCTGTATGTAAAGTTCTGAACTGTAATTTTCTTTAGGTTCTAAGGTAAAATTTTGAAATTTGAAGACGAAGGACACAGTAATTAATTTATATAATTATGTTTTAATGCAAAAGTTGACATTAGAAAAATATTGTCAAGAAAAGCAGGAATGAAAATAAGAAATTAAAAAAAAAAATTATAAGAAAGTTTATTTTTTCAGCATCTTTTTAATTTTAATAAAGTTATAATCATTTTTATTTAGGTTTTTAACTTTTATATCACAGGAAAACATAATTAACAGAACACTCGAAGCCAAAATAAATTTAACTTGAGTATACAAAAAATGAAGTCAAATATTTAAAAGATTCCGAAAAGTTGATAAAAAGTATCTGTAAGACGAGAATATTTCATTTAAATTGAATTTTACTTATTTCTTATAATTTAATTTTTAAATATTGTATTTAGTTTTAATTATACAGTTTATTTATTTTCAAATTTTATGTATTACCATACTGAATGTTTAGCAAAACATAAATACATACCTGAAGCTGTGATAAATTTGTTTCTATCATCATTTTTGGGTTCACTATAAAAGGAATCTTTGTCAGTATCAAAGACAAAAAAAAAAGTGAATCTTTAATAAGGTCTTATTAATTGTAGGTAATGTACTTTGTCAGTAATTACATTTTAAAATTTTAACTTTTATTTATTTATATTTTTGGAAATTTTATAACATAAAGAATCGAATAAAATTTGTAAAAGAAATTTAACATTTTATAATTTTTAACAAATTATAAGTTTTGTTTAAGAAATATAATATATTCACAAAATTTAAGGAAAACTGATGAATTTTTTTATAGTTACTCATTGAAAAATATAAAATCATATAAATATTTTTTTTTTAGTTTTTCTTCTATATTTAATGACAAAAATCTAGTACCATAAAATCAATTTTCTTATTCTGTATAAGAAATTTGAATTTTATATCCAACATTTTTTGTGTATCCAAAAAGTATCAAACTCAGAATCAAACAGATACGTAATATCGTAAAAATCTACTACAAAATTTTCTAGATTTCATATCTATAAATAAATTTTAAATAAATGCTATAAATAAATTTTATAAATCTTACGTACTAACAAAAAAAAAATATTTTTTTTTACAAAATTAAAACCTAGTACAAAATTAAACAGCAGATGATTAATGGTAAATTATAATTTTGATGTTATAATGGTAGTAATGCTAATTATTGAATTAATTAATATATTAAACTGATAATATTACTTAGCTTCTTCAATAATCAATTAAAAATTTATAGAAGTTTATTATTTTACCGTCCATCAATTGATTAAATAAATTATTCAATAATAAAAATTAATTTATTTCAAAGCTCAATATCTGATACCAACAAAAGATTTAGTTTAAAGATACCAACAAAAATTAAATATGCCAAGAATTTCACTGTACAAATGCAAAATTTAAGTAATAGGAAAAATATTTTGCATGAAAAAATATGTAATGCTTCAGATTATCTTAATGAGAAAGTAAAACAATTACAATTACCTGAAGATTACTGTAGACCCTTGTGCAGTAGACGGAATAAAGTCTAAATGTGCTTAACTGATTGATATAATGAGTGTAACGAGTTAAATAAAAATTTAAATTAATTTAGAGGGAGACCATATATTCGGTGAAACGATGGTGGTGAAGCGGACGTGAGGATGGTCAACATTACCGAAAACATGAAAAATGCTGTGCAGTACAGACTTCTATGGAAACATCATATTTCCTCGGCCCTGGCTCACTAGATCTGTAGTTCCGATTAAGTAAGTAAAAAAGTAACTAATAAATTAATTTTAAAAAATATTTCCAGTCCAAAGATAAATCATTAAATTAAATATTTTTAAATCATAAAATATTTTTTTATACAATTTATGATAATAAAAATTGATTTTTCAGTTATTTAAATTTGATATGCAAATGGATTATCCTTAACCTAAAAAACTATATTTTTAATATAAAATTCCTTTTTATGTATATAAAATATCTTAAAATGAAAATTGAGAAGATTTTATTATGTTTAAACATTTAAAGATATTCATCATCCTTGCAATAATAAATTTTAGAAAAATATTGGCATTGGATAAAATAAAATCTTGCAAGGATTTCGATTCTTTGCATTATCGTAGTCGTCTTTAAGAGCTTTGTATATTGAATAAAATGGTACATTTAATATTTTTATTAAAAAATTTTTGCAAAATGTTTTAAATAAATATTTTAGAAAACCAAACAAAATTGGATTTTATATTAAAACGTCGAATAAAGAAGAATACATAAAAATGATGTAAAGATTTGTATGTAAAGAACATGAAGTAAAGTAAACTAGTCAAACTGACAAACAATGAAAATTACCCTGGGAAATCCCTAGACAGTAGACACTAATTTATCACACTCACCTGTAATTTAATTTTCTTCAAGCTAAAATTAAATTTGTGAGTAAATATTGGGGGGCAAATGTATCATGGCTTTAAGTTTCGAAATATTTTTATTTAGATATAATTTTGCATAATATATAAAGTCAATATTTCTTTCAATTCCACTTCAATTGTTAAAATTGCTGCAGGATATCTTACTTTGATACTACATTGTCTTGGGAATTGGAAATAATATTCAGTTTAAGCGTTCGGTTAACTAAAGATAAAAGAAAGAAATACAAAAATTGCAGAAGAAATTATTCTAAATTTAGAAAATTTTCCATAAAGTCAAAGAAAATATTTATTTAAAAATAATGTTTATTACATAATTTTATTATATTCATCAAATGTAAAATGTTACTTTATATTTTCTCTCTTCAAAATCACACCATTCGGTAATACAGATAACATGATCTGTCAAAATTTTGTCCTTTATAAAATTAATCATCTCAATTTTTTCAAAAACAAATTACACATAAGTCGAAATGTTATAGGTTTAAATACATTTTTTTATTGGCTTATATGATTAATCGAAATTTATGATTTATGTTGAAAACATAACTAAAATATTTAATTCGTTATTTCATTTACATAAAGTCTCGACATTTTGGCTGTGATGCATCTGTAATAGTTTGTGCTATGTTTAACAATTATAAAAATTTCAGGATCCAAAGCTACAATTCTTAATCTCTACATCATTAAATCATGTTCATTTCTTGAAAGAGTCCAAAGATCTTTTTTTTTAAATATTCATTTTTGTAATTGAATTTAACAATTAAACACCTAGCAAAGAAAATATCACGTTCATTTCAATTTGGCGTATTTTAACCATTAACAAATAATGCCTCACGATAAATGATTGTCCCATTAAAATAATAATCAATTTTGTAATTTCTATTTCTTGTTGAATAAGCTTTATATCAAACAGAATCTGGAACTCGTTATTATTGTTGCAGTGAGATAAGTCCGTCACCATAAATTTCTGTTGTATCATACTTTTAAGGTAACTTTTTGCAACTTTGGATTTTGCGGCAATTAAATTACATTTAAAAGATTTTTATATTGCAATTATTGGTATTTATGTTAGTACTTTGTTTAGTTTATGAGAGATTATAATTGAGGAATCTAATATATATTTAGTAAAGCTAGAATGTATTGAATGTATGCAAATTATGATTAACTTCGTTTAAATATTTGATATTAAACATTAATGTTTCTTTTCTTTTATTTACTTACCATACCACACAATTATAATATAAACATTACCTATTCGTACCACCCAAAATATACCTTTTATATATCCCTACCCAAAATCAAGGAATCATTAAAAGTTATTTTTGGTAAGATTTTTTTGATTACAACTCTGTTTTATTAATCTTTTTTTCAATAATTAAAATATTTCAATATCTTCTTTTAAGGTGAAGCATTCCTCCAAGGTGCAGCATTTTAATTGATTAACTATTTTAATTTTCATATTTCAAACTAGAAAGTTGTTCGTTAATCATTAATAAATCTTAAAGTTTTCCTTGTAAAATCTATTTAAAGCCACATTTTTTTGGAATTATGAATTTCATCTGTATTTTGATTATGTATGATTTTAATTATGGGACTAAGGCTGATGTTTTGTTTGAAATGGAAATAGTATATTTAAATCTCATACTTCAATCAAGAATAAAAATTATTTTTAAACTCTTTTGGGTTTGATAAAATTAAAATTAAATTTGCATTTTGTTATAGAAAATTTTAAAGAATATAATTTAAAAAAAATATTTTTGGATGCTTGCCAAAAATATTTATTTGATGTAAAATATTTTTCTTAAATTATAAAATCTTAAGTAGTTCGAAATATTTAATAAATGTTAAAAGCATAAGTAAAAATTCAGGCACTTTTCTGATATTGTGGTTTAAAATTCGAATTCGTAACAAAAATTATTAAAAAAAAACCAAAAAACCACATATCGTCCATAAAAAATAGACAGCGTAAATTATTTTTCTGAATAATATTAGAATTTTAAAACACTAAAAATATTGTATTTGAAAATAGTTGAATTTAATTTTAAATCGATTAAATTTTCACCGAGAAATATTCAAAACTTACATTGAAATATGTTTTTTGAATATAGGATTTCAACTTACCATGCATCTCTACATTTTCTGCGATAAATATAATACGAGTACTTGCAATGCCAAATGAGAATATCTAAAATAAAATGCATTTCCATCACATATTATGATTGAGACTTTATTCCTTAATAAATAAATACTATATTTAATTAAAATTAATTAAAAATTAATATTTTATTATGATAAATAATTTTATAAATATACTAAAATAATAAATTAATAATAAACATTATGAAGATACAATTAAATCTAAGAAACTAATTAAGTTTTAAGACATCAAAAAGTGTCAAAAAGCGATGTTCTGCTCATGCAATATAATTATTCATTTATTACATTCTACAAAAATTCATTTCTATAGCTCAATTTCGGTGTATCATAACTGAATTCCAATTATTAACTTCATTATTTAAATAATTTAAATTTTTTGGTTTTCATATATTCATCACATTGTCTCGAGACATCAGTAAGCATAGAATTTGATGCAGAATTCCTTTCTGATATTTCAAATTTAACTAATATATTCTAATTAGTTCCACCAAATTTTAACATTACCTTTAATATCATTATAATGTATCGTAGCAGTAAGTCATTTTTAAATATAAATTCTTTTACTGATCATTCTTCGCCAAGGATTATTTCGGCTTCGTAACATGACCATAATCATATAGCTCATTGGTGCTATGGAGACGATTAAATTTAAACAGATTATTGCCAAACATTTTGTTATCAACATGTAACTGCAGTGCGATTATTTAACTGCCGTCATCATAAATATTATAAGCATTCCTTTCCATTGATGTCAGTTCAATGGAGGTGTTTCTATTGAATCCTGTTCTAAAATTGGATAACGTTAACTACTAACATAGAGATGAAAAGTTTTCAAAAATTACTACGTAACAGTATATCAATGATTGTCTCTGTTCCACTCCGACGATAGAAGAAATTTCAAGTATACCATAAACTATTTTTCTTCCCCTTGGCATAATTCCTGGCTGAGTGAAACTTCATTAATTTCATACGAAATCCTTAACTAAAGAAGAAGTATTGGTAATCATAATCAATAGCTATTCGATAAAAAAAAACTTGTGACGAGCTCTTCCATCTTAAATAATTGATACATCTGGTTGAATGTTGATTGTAATTAATTTAATTTAGATGATTAACCAATGATTAAATTGTATTTTCTCTGTAAAAATAAAATAATAGAATTTAGCAATTAGCAAAGTTAGTAATTTTTAGTATTTTTGTTAATTAAATTTATTGATGACATTTGATAATTTTTCAAGAAGTGACCAAATTTGGATTATAACCGTATGAGCGAAATGATGTGCTTTTTGATTAAGTCGTTAAATCTTCTATTACACGTTTCCTAAGTCTTCAGTGATACTTGTTTCTCTGTGTTGTATATAAAACAAGTCTAATCCGGATTAATTTAATCTAACCATTTCGGAACCTAGCTCTTATCAATTTTCGGATTTTGGAAGCTCTTTTAAAAAATAGTTATTTCGGTATATGTTGAGAGTACTACAGAGGCTATAACTTTTCGCGAAACAAGAATCAAACAGATTTCCTACTGCAATTGTATCAACACCAGCCGTATTCAAAAGCCTACTTAAACTTATCACGCCATTATTTATATCATCACTGAAAAAGCTGTATAGACCCCCATTAGACAGTACTAGTATACACAGTTATCTTAAAATTACATTTGCAAATTATTGGAATATTTTATGGCCTTAAGATAAAAATTTCTTTCAATGAGCCATTTTCTTTTATGAAAGAGAAACTAAACTATGAGGCATTATGCAAGAAGCACAGAGGGAGATGACTTCGACATAAATTAATTCTGTTAAAATTTATACAGCTAAATTGTAATTGTATTCCTGGAAGTTATACTGTTAATAATATCAATAACTTTAACTAATTAACTTTAACTTTAACATTTACCTACAATTTTATTGTTTGTATATAAGGAAAACTTAAAAAGATTCCTTTACAAATTTATTTATTTCGGTAAATTGTCCTGATAAAAAGTAATTCACACAATTTCATATCCTTTTTTTTTGTTATTGTGTTTAATAAAAAAAAATAGTTATATATTTTCCGTAAAGACGTCCTTTAAGGGACCAGTAAAAATTTATTTATATATCTTTCAAATCCTTTGTCCGATATTTCGGGTTTCTGTGCTTATGTCCTTTTATGTAAGAAATAGTAATTCTTTTTGTCTTTTTTGAATATTATTTTTTATTATAATTTTCGGTAAAGTCTCCAGAAGAAATAAGAAAAAAAATTAATTTCTTAAATATTTGAAGACTACAATGTTTTCGTCCTTAAATATTATGGATTTTTGTTATATATTAATATTAACTGAAAATTTATATTGTGTTTTTTGTATTTCTCACTTCATTTTCTTAGATTTTCATTATTCGTATGACATATAACTATGATTTATGATGGATCAGTCTCAGTAGAAATGATAAAACTATATTCATTTTTTTTTAAATATCCGGACAAGGATATTCTTTGTCCATTGAAACTTTCTTTTCTTAGAATTTTATTACTTCAATTAACTTTAATATAATAAATATTATTTGTTTAATTGGCCAACCAACCAACCAAACATTAAAGGTGTTGGGAAGTACTCAAATACTCGTATTGGTATTATCACCCTTAAATTTGTATCCGGAAAACTGGAGTAGCAGCTATAACAAACATGAACGCTTTTTATCATTGAAATATTCATTATAATTTCTTCATATATTAGCGAAATTTCCAAATTTGAATTGTTTAATTTTTGAATAATTTATTTAACTCTTTCTATCTTTAATAATTTTTATGAGTTATGAGTTGTCTCATTTTTTCGGGTCTATTAATTATTTTTGTATAAATTAATGCGAATTTGAAAAACATATAAATCATTTCCTTGGCTACATAAATCTTTTATATAAATTCTTACAATTTTATGAAGTGTCATCTTTTTTCTATGGTATTTTTTTTTCAGATAAGATTAGAGATTAGTTTTTGTTGTTTAAGACTTATTTTTGCTACACAATTCTTTTTAGAAGATTACAATAAAAAACCAACTTCATTTTTTCACAATGATGATATAATAGTTTTTTGGGATTAGGCTGGTTTTGGTGTGCTAAGTTTATGAATAACACAGCAAGATAGACCAACTTTTTAATACTCTGTTTATAAAATACAAAAAATCAAAAACACAATTTTTTCATTTTATTTTTATTCACTGCCATGAATTAATTTTGTTTTCAAGTTCCGGAATATTTTCATATTTATGAAATTTATGCTGACATTGTTGAAAATATTTTTTATCAAAATTGACAAAATGAATTCAATTAATTTTAGTTTTTAGTAAAGCATTAAAGTTTGTGTTTCCTTCCCCCTAAATGGTACCAGCCATACTAGCTTTAATATAACTTTTCTGATTTTAAGGTTTTCAGAACCACTTAGAAGGACAAGTTAATTTTCCAATATAAATTATTATAAAAGCGAGTATGAAAATTGTAATTTTTTAAATTTTTGTTTAACTAATATTATTTCTCAGGATCAAAGGATTAAAAGAAAAATTTGATGACCTGAATGTATCAATAATAATAATTAAGATATTTTATTGATGTATTGAATAATTTTTGAAAAGTTATTTATTATTATAGTGGAGTTAAACGCAACGGACAGACGACTGATTGAAATGACAAAAAAAAATTAAAATATATGAAAGTAATTAAACTACTCGACGGAAAAACAACGCAACGACGGAACCGACGTATTAAAGTTGATTTAATTTTAATATTTTTATTTTACAACGGACTAAAATGTCATAAGCAGCTGAGATGTGATAAATCATTTTGTTTAATAAGTAATTTTTGTGCGTATTTGTGAAATAAAATTATGTAACACGTAACCAGGGTACAATAAATTAGCTTTAATGTTTCCAACTCCATAATCAGATACAAAAACTTCGATTTTTTTTTTTTTTTTTAAACTTCGAAAAAGTTAGGTTAGCAAACAGTTCAAAATAAATAGCACGACGGAAGAACGTATTCAATTTGCCACCCTCATTTTGGGATTCTACGTTTTTGACATTTCAATCAGTCGTCCGTCGAGTTTAACCGTTGCGTCCGTCCAGTTTAACTCCACTATTCAGTATGAAAAAAGTATTGATAATTTTTGTGTTGAAGTTATAAAAAAGGATAATACATTTATGTGTTATATTAGCAAATATTACTTTAGTATAGTATTACAGGATGTAATTTCACTGTATTCAAAAAATATAATTAAAGTTTGTAACAACCTTGATCTTCTATACTTACAAAAATAACATTTACTATACATCTTTAATTATAGAACCATAAAACTATTCATGGCATCATAATATTTTACATTATGGTTAGTAGTTAATTTAAAGAAAAGCTCTCACCAGTACAATGTACACACATGTTAATGTAAATAGTATTAAGATTTTGAAACCCCAAGTGATTGATAGGCCACAAATTAATTTTAATGTCTTAAAGTGTAGGTTATTTTAAATATTTTGTACAAACCAAATCGAAAACAATTCAAACTAATTTGAAAATAAGTGAAATGGTTGACTTTTCCATATCCTTACAAAAAACACAATTTATGTGAATAAAATCACTTTTTGAAATATATTATCCAATTTTTAAATTCGTAATTGAAATTGAAATTGAAATTTTAAATATTTTATGGTAATCATTTAAAGTTATGTTAATACTTTATCTCTCCATAGCATTAACTTTACAATTATTAGTAGAAACAGTGTACTATAAAGTAATTCAACAATTAAGTTAGGATAAGAAACAGAAATTTATTTCAATTTTTTCTGTTATTTCGTTTCAAATAATCGAAAATTCTATCAATTTAGATATACATTTTTTAAGTAAAAAATAAGTGGTTCTCTGTCATCCGATTACATTTTCAATTTTCATGGAATTTACACAAAAAGGAAAATCATTAGCATAAAAAATGGAATATGTAAATCAATTTTCAATTTACCTTTACCAATCATTTTCACATAATTTTACCTAAAAATATATTTTATTTATCTTTTCACACAGTTTTACTTTAATGGCTAATGATTTGGATTTGACCAACTAGTAAACTTTCTTTTACTAACCCGGATATTATTGGAAACACAAAATATTTCCTCCTATGCTTATCTGCGGTTGTGGCTATCCTTTACTTAAGTTTACTTAAGATTTACACATAATATTATTTGTATTAGTTCACAGGATTTAATTTCATTATCAATATTTAATTTTATTTTACGACAAGATAACAAAAATAATAATAATAAATCTATGACTTGTTATCAAACTGCCACATATTTACAATTAACAATGACATATACCACTTTTTTGGAATTGTTGCTTTCGAATTTTTCCACTTGATTTGTATTATAAAATCAGGACTAACTAATACTATCAATAAAAAATAATAATTACGATTTTTTTTGTATTGAAAAATAAAAGTAACCAGATTCATAGAAAATCTGTAAAACATATCCTTACAAAAAAATCATTGGAGCCTCAAATTAATATGATTTATAACAGGATGTCGAATATCAATAAAATGGATCTAAAAATATTTATATTTTCTTAAATTTATCCAAGGACATATTTGTATGTGGAAATTCTATATTGTGAATAGCCTAGTAAGATTCTTGGAAAACAAAATTACATTTTAAGTGTAAATGTGAAATTTGTAAATTCCATATGAAATTTGCTTTTCAGTTTTTCTTAGAAATAAATTATATATAACGTTAAGGTAACACTCTTAAATCAAAAATGATTTTAAAAGATTTGTTATATTTATTGTATTGTAAGATAAGTCAAGATTCCCTTTTCGATATTTAGAAAATACAAAGAATAAATAGGAAAATGAAAATCAAAATTGTTAAAATTAAAAACATTTGTTAAAGAAATTCCACGAACTATAAAATTAAAACTGGTTTTTATCAAAATAACACAATCAAAATTTTATGGTATCAGATTTATTCACTCATGTTTGGATAGTATAAAAATGCTTTGATTTTGAATTGGTGAACGTATTCCTGTCCACTTAAGTTTTACCTTTATCAAATGGACCTTAATTTGACAATAAAAAAATTTCATTTTACGAATTAATATGAAATTATATATTGAAATTAAAATTTGTCTAATTCAAAAATTTACTAATTATACTAATTTCACAAAGAATTTTTGTAAAATTTTAATTTGATAGCAATTATACCTAAATATAAATTGAATTAGAGAAAATATTTTCACTTCAGATGCAATTATTCCTTGATTTCCATCAAACCAACAAAAAACTTGGAACAGTAAAACAACATTTCAAAAGGAAAAATGTGACATTTTCAATAAATCAATAAATTAGGAAAAGAAAAAACATTTTAACAATTAGCCAGAAAATTCCAATAACAATAATAAAAGGAAAATATTAACGACGTGACTTTCAGTTTCATTTCCTTGTTTGGTTTTTTGTGTTCACTTCAAAAGAAAAGTAAGGCAACCAAGAAATTTTAGTGAATGTATGTGTGAAAAGGATATGGAACAATATATAAATATAAATAAAGAGGTCAAATACTTTGGCTCTAAGGATAAAAGTTTCCAAATTTATTACAAATATAAACTCTACAGTAGAACTAAAAAGGATTTAGTATTTATTTTTTATATATCGTTATATACTTAAGTAAAATTTTTGGATACAAAATTAAATATTTTCTATTGGGTTATCCTTAAATATTTTAGATATGATTATTCTTTTATATGCGACATTAAATAAAAAGATCTAAATCCTTTGCATGATAAATTGTAACCCATTTTCCCTTTTTTGCAGAAGGAAATTACAAATCAATATAAAAATTATTGCCAATTTGGAGTAGGTTGTAAATTTTTCTAGGTTTTTTATTTTGCAGATTATATTTTGAAAATATTTACTTAATTTGAATTTACATAAAATTGGATTTATAATATTTTTATGAGGGTAGAAATAAAATTATATTTATTATAAAATTTGTTAAATTTTATTTCGGTATTTTTAAAATAATTTTCTGAAGTTTGTTTTGTTTTATTACTTTCAAAGTTAAAGTTTGATTTATTCCTTGTATAGTACAAGAAGTTTAAAACAAATTATTTTAATCTAAAATTTTTAATTAACAATACCATTTCCACCAACTTCAATATTTCGATTGATATCATCAAAATTAATTGTATCAATAAACCTAAACCGAAATTCCTTTTAACTTTTCAAAAATATCAAAATAAAAACAAATTTTGCCTTTCCATTTAATTTACAATTTATATTTTCATATTTATTCTGTTTTTTATAACCTTTTAATAAAATTTTATTTAAATACAAGAAAACTCAAAAATAAAATCATCTAAAAAATGAAAATTATTGATGAATAAACCAATTAAGTAAAAGGAAAATCAGAAAAATATAATCAAAATGTTATTTAATTTTGAAAGACTTAAAAACTTTCTCTTATCTTCGTTACATTTAACCGTTAAAGGAAAATAATTTTATGTTTTAAGGGCGCACTTGCTAAAGTACAAATTTTTATACTTAAATGTTATAATTTTTCTTTCTTAATGGAAAACTCTGCAAATTTGTAAATGTTATAAAATTATTTTAGCCTCAAGTAAATGAAAATTATATTAAATATTTTAATATTTTCGTTTGAAGATAAAATTTTAGTCGGTAACATGATTACATAGTCGGGTATCGGACAGAGTTTATCAACTAACAAGAACCGGATATTTTAACAAAATTATGGGGGTGTTAGTCCTTTTTTTAGCACATTATCAACTTATTAGTTAGTGTTTTGCCCAGCCAATACATTTAAGCACTTTGAACTTTATTTCCAAACAATTTTTGAATTGGTGTTCAACAATTTATTCGGTTTCCTAAATATTATTGAGAATCCTTGTTAGTAAGTTTGAGTTAAAAATGGCCTGTTTAATATATTATAGTTCAGTTTTATTACAAAACTTAACTTCAATAACATTTTTTGTCAAAAAATTGTTTCCTTTTACAAACTTTTTATTAATTTATTGGAATTATAATTTTTTTTAACAATCTTAGTAATATTATACACCAATTTCTTAAAAACTCCCTGAGAAAATATATACAATTTCAGTTATACTTCTGTACTTCATGTACTCATATAGATATGAAATAATTACTAAAAGAAAAATAATTAATAATTTCCCCATTTCAAAAAAAAACTATTCTCAATATAATTGAAAGGAAAATACTGAAAAACAACAGCAAAAAGAAAATATTGTTAACTACAGTAGAAAAAGAAAACCCTTAAATTTAATATAATAAAATATCAAAAATGTAGAACAGAAAATATTTAAGAAAATCGAAAAATCGAAGTTTGAAGTGGTCCCTTGAGTGTAACCCATACAGATAACATTTATATTTCATGCTTCTGTTCACACTTTACTATAAAAAGTAAACCAAAAAAAAAATTATTAACACAATAATTTTATTTCTTATCAGCATCAATTTTCTTGTATCCGGCTCCCTATTCTAGGTGCGTCCGATACGTAAGACATGAACAACAAAAATAGAAAATATGATTCCCGTCGAGTTCATCGAAAACAAGTTCATCGAAAACGAGTTCTTCGAATGATCAATGAATGCATCGTATTACAAATTCATCATTACAAGTATAGGAATACAATTTCAAGAATTTTTATCATTCGACAGATGATTTCAATTATAGCATTATTAAAATCGTGGATCTAGTAAAAGTATGAGAATTGTTCTAGAAACCGAATTCCTAATATTCATGCAATTGATATCTATCTCAGCATACTTTTTTTTTTTTTTTAAAAAAAACCATCTTTACGTAAGTTATAGGAAAATTAATATTTTTTCGATGAACTCGTCGGTTACCAGAAAATATGTAATAGAAACAAATCATATTTTTTTTTTTTTCTCATCGTTTTTCATAGTAAATCATCCCATCCACCGTGAAAAACACTCTTAATATTATTTTTATCTACCCTTATGAAAAATCTTCTCCATAACTAAAAAATATTCCGGACTTTTCTCCTTATCATCCATCATAGCAGAATAATATTTACAGTTTAGAAAAACGTATTGTAAAAGTTTTATTGAGCATGGAGACTGATGGTTCTCGTTCTATATAAGCGTATTTGTTTATAGGGTGATAAAAAAGGAATGAGATGTTTTTTTATATTTTGAAAATTAGGTTACTAAAACTCTAATGAACGTACTTATTTATAAATTACATGATATTTTTAGAGAACGGAATAAATGGTAATTGAATCTAAATTCCAAATTATATTCAATTGATTTGCGAGTGGTGAAAAATGTTGTGAATATAAATATGTTTTACGTATGGTGGACCTTTAAATTGGGTCAAATAAAATTGTCACACACATTTGCATACTATATTGAAGGAACATTAGCTACTGTAAATAAAAAAAAACATTGATAGAGCATTACAAATTTATTACGTTATAAATAAATATTATGGAAGTCTAAACTCAATCGATGCAGAGATAAATAAAAAACAATAAATTAACTTTACTTTTTGTAATACCTATATAATTTTTGCTGTCAAGCAATACATAACTTACGACGTAATCGTACCGTAATGGATACAAACAACGCAATTAGGAGAACATTTTCAAAACAAGAATTTTTTTAAATCATCATATAAAGTACGTGAAAGTATAAGTATAAACATTTCATATTTAAGTCAAAATGTTAATTATATGTGTATCAAAAACTGTTAGAAATTTGATGTAAAGTAATTATCATGTCAAAATTTAAAGAAAACTGTCAAATTGTGTTGAAAACTATGAAATTGATATAAAAATTGTCAAAGGAAATGCGGTTCCATAAACAAATTATTTTATTATTAAATTTTGAATATTTTTAGAAAATGTGTTTGTATTTATTTCAGTCATGCTACTCTCGTAAAATATAGCAATGACCTAAATTCATCAAATAATTTCTTGAAAATCATCTTATTCTTTCTACAATGAACAGCGAATTTGTTAAACATTCCAGAAAAACACAAATATTTTTATACATCATCCCAAAAAAATACCAAGAGGATATTGCTGAAAAGAAAAAGTAACACAAAAAGGATAGTTTTTAGTAAAAAACAAATACAATATTTGTAAAAGTCCTTGGGAGAAATATTTGGCCATAAATTTTTCTTTTCATCACAACGAAAAATTTAAATTTTTATAAAAAATTAGATAATTTATTCACGAAATAAAAAACAAAAATTTTTATGAAATATTAAAAGTTTTTTTTTTGGTTGTAGCTCCTGTTTAGCGAAGGATATTAATGTGAATTTATGAATTATGATGAAAGTATAGTAAAGTTTCTTTATAAAATATAATTAAAGGTGTTCACTGAGAGAGCAGCATTGCAAAATAACGAAATCTTGTTGTGTCATATTATTTAAATTAGGAGAACAGAAATCCAAAGCATGATTCTTAAGTAAAGTTTATTACATAAAATTTAGAAACTGGGCAAATTATTATATTGGAAAGTAACTTAAAAGATATAAGATACTATAAGAATTACTAAAAGAAAATATGCAAATTAAATTTTCATACTGTTTTTGTCGTCTGGACATTGGGATAGTTAAAAATTTGCTTTTAGAAATGACATTCTTACACACACTAACCAAAATTGGAGGTGGAAATTATCAGATTACCAAACAGTGAATTTTTTTCATTACTGTGTTATATGCAATATTCGAATTATCAGTTCATTGTAATTAAATAATTAAAAATAACGTCAAAAAAAATTGAATTAATTACCGCATATAAAATTTATGTGAAAAATTGCTTTTAATTCAATTTTTTCTGTTAAATATTGTCACCCCAGTGAATTTACCATAAAAAACACAAAATTTCATCTTAATTATTGAAATTTATTTGTCTTCTTTCTCAAATATTTATCTTTAGTTTGTTTATTTTTTCAAAAAGTATGATCTTTAAAATTCTTTAAAAAACACCTTGACATTTGTATGTGAAAAGTATCTTAAATAAAGGAGTGAAAATAAAAATTTTCTTTCCAAGATAATTTATGAAATTTATCAGTCAAAATTTTTGTATTGAAATTGAATGAAATGTCATCTTAAAATATCGTATTTTATAATTCTATTCTCTTCTTGTCGATATTTAATTCGTTAAATGGAATATATCGCCGCATTTCTATTTCGCTTCAAAAAATGAATTTTCAAGAGGATTGAATTAATGAATCCATCAAATAATGACCGATTTGTTCATTTAGCTCTTTTTAGGAAGCAGATAATGTCAGTAAACCAAAATATTCAAATCCTTACCACATTTTATATAAATGTATGACATATTTAGGAGGAGTATATTTTAAATTTATTTATGTTATTTTGGGATGGACATAAATGTATGAATATAAATGAGATACTGTCTAGCATCCAAAAAGAAGCAAAAACGTCAATTTAAAATTATAGAAACAAATAATTATATTTAAAATTAATGAAATCGCATGCCTTGTGAAAGATAAACGACGCCGAAGAAGTATTATTGGAGTGCTATGATGTGATATGCGTTAAGAAGCAGGTTCAAATCTTAACCGAATCGAAAATCGTTCTAACTTACAACCAGTAGCATTCATATATAAATCTATGGTTCCGAATCCAAATACTTTGTATGATATTTTTACGCTCACGGTGTAGTAATAAAATCAAGCTTTTATAGTTTTAGTTAAATAACTAAATTTGTCATTGGTAATTAATCATTTAATAATCAATTTACTTGAATTATTTTCAAACACAAAAATATTAAAATTATCCAAAATTTCAGTGTCATAAAAGTTTTACAAAAAGTTTAATTTTCATTAATTTTAGGATCACTTTACAGATCGTTAAGCAAATTACAAAATTTTCAAAATTTGACGTCATGATAAGCAAAATATTTGTTAATTACGTACAGAGTTACATAATCAATTCTGAACAAACTGAGTATTAAAATGTCAAATACACAGAGGTTTCAAAAATACTTAATGAAGAATTTATGTTATTTATTTTTACATTTAAAAACATATAAATATGAAAAACATTATTACTCAAATTTCGACAACTAACCTAAAATATTTGCATATACAAAATTCCCTGGTATGGAAAAAGCAATCAATAATTTTACATGGGATTTTTGACATAATTCAAAATAATATTGACATAGAAAATAATTTTATACATGAATGATTATTTTTTATGGCTTATATCTGATTACATTTTGGCTACTTGACTATGTTTTTAAAGAGTTTCACAAGTCAGAAAAGTTTAATGATTTTATTGTTAAATCAAATTATATTTTTAATTAATTATTTTGAATGTAATTTATAAATATAAATAATTTAATTTTAAAAATCAGAGATGGCAATACTAACCATTTATTAAGATGATAATTTACATTTATAATGTTTTAAAGAAATTTAACATTAACCTGTTAAAAGACTGGCAAAATTTAAATTAAATAATTAATGGAATTGTAAAAATAAAAATTTTGTTTAACAATTTTTTTTATTATTAATTTATTAATATATTTGTATATATTTTAAAGTTTCAGGGTCCTTTATGTTGGTTTGTTCTCATCCTATGCAACAAATAAAAATTTATGCTAAGGACATTTAATATTTCAATATTTCGTAGAGAAGAAAAATAAATTGTAAATTACTTCTATAAATATTATTCATGATGAAAATATTACATTAAATTTATCAACTGTCAGTGATTTAACAAGAATGACATTCATGTTTCTTCCTTTTATTAAATTGTTTCTCTTCATATTTCTTGCGTATATATGTATTTCCTCCTGTAAATATATCAAGGAGATACGTACTCTTCATAACATAATATCCTGTGGAAAAAATGCAGGAAAAATTGTACTATAAAAATATTTATAATTTTAACTTTCACACCTCAATGCTTTTAGTAAAAAGTATTTCATGCAGGAACACATCCACTGCATCAGGACACGTGCGGGTTTATTTCGTTCAACATAGGTCAATAAAAAATATAATTAGGTTAAATAGGAGTTTTTTCGTTATATTTGTTCAGAATAAATACCATATCAAGGATAAATTATTTTTATCCACCATAAAATTTAAAATTGGTATAAAATAGTGAAAAACGTGTTTTTATGAGCAAGTTTAAAAGATTTAAATTTAAAATTAATCAATAACTGAAATTCTCATATTTTATGAGTTGTTTTTAAATATTACCAAGAAAATGTTTATCCTTTACAAATGGAATTCTTATTAATTTTACATTTAAAATATTAAAAGAAACGTTTTATATTTAATGCGGAAACACTCTACGTAATTGTTTTTTTTTTTAAATGTTTAATAAGTTTTAAAAGTTTCCCGGTTAAGTAAAGTGAAATTATTTTCTCTTACAGGAAGAAAATTGTATAAAATGCAAATAATAAATTTAAATTCTCATAAAATAATTTTTCTTCAATGGCTTAAACTTATATTAAATATATGAAGAAAAGATATTATGATATTAAATTATATTAACGCTTGATAGCTCATTTCACTATAAATTATAATAGTCTGGAAGTTATAACTATAATTTTCGTAAATAGCATAAATTTACTTCAGTTCTTGATTATTTTTCTTGAAATTAAAATGGAATTAATAAAAATTGGAAAACTTATAAACATTTTTTTAGGGTTTTGATATATTAGTACAAAGAAATAATGAATTAAACTAATTTAAAAAAGAATCTGGAAAAATTATTCTTGTATCATTGCCAAATTATATATAGTTAATTACATTTCACAAATTAAAATATCTTTATTTAAAAAAAATTTAAAAAAAATCTCCACGAAACAAATAAAAATGAAAATTTTCTGTAAAAAGTTAAATTTTATATCCCAAAGGACAAAGAAAAAGTCCATGAAAAACTTTTCCGAAAAATTTGTTATGTTTTTTAAGTAAAAATTCTGTGAACGTTGGGGTAGTTTCATGAAAATCACAGTTTGTAGATATTTTAATATTAAGCATTTACTTTATTATATATTTAATACCAAATTAACATAGTTTTTGGATGTAGACTAATTATTTGCTTTTTGTTATAGTTAAAAAAATATGTTTTAATTATTTTTTATTAAATTAATGAATATAACTTGTTTTTCGAATAAATAACTTTTTATATATATATTTTCCGTCAATATTATTTATGCATTTTATCAAGAAAATTACCAATTTTATGAACTAATTTGAACTTCAGAAGTTGTCATAAAATATCAAGATTACCCAAATTATATGATAAATGCTAATTACCAGAATGGAATTGGAATCACAAAATGTACTTTATTTAATCCTATTCATCACAATTTTTCTCTTATCAATCATTTTACATGTTTCATCATAATTTGTTACTATTTGCCATTAAATATGATTTTATAATTAAAATTTTTCTTTCTTTGTATGTTCACGGTAATGCTTAGTAGATTAAAAGATTTCCATTTATAAATTGTTAAATAAAAACGTTAGAGCTGAACTTATAAGCAGTTTGAACTTTAATTTATTATTTGAAAACTTTTCAGAAATGGTTTTTGTCTAGAATTGGCTACGTGCTAAAACCTTCCTAATTAGTTATTTAGCATATTAACCTTTTAATGTTGCTGTTTTTATTTTACTTTTGAGGTTTGGATAAAAGTCTACATCTAATATTTATATTAAATGAAAATTGTGGCTTAATTAAACATTTTATTGGAGTTTATAGTGTTTATAGTGTTCTGAGTTCTTAGACATGCTTCATAGTATGAAAAAAATAACAAATCTCGATTCAAATTGTATTTAAGTTAAAATTTTACTTTCAATTTATATATATTATTTTCGAGTGGTGAGATCCACTAATTATCCACTAAAATTTTTGATTCCTTAATTCTAATTTTTCAAATTAATTTCAAAATCCAATAAATTTGATTTTTTATATAGAAATTTGTCATACTATTTCCCAGTCATTCATACCAACATAAACCCCACAAGATTTATGAATAAAATTAAATTTTATTTATATATTTTTGAAATGATAAATGATTTTAATTTATCAATAAAAAAAATGTGTTAAAAAAACAAAAACTTTGCACATTTTCAATTAAAATTATATTAGTTTTTGTATCTCATAAATCACATTCGACCTAAATGAATACTTCAATATCAATTGGAAAATCTAGGAGCAAAAAATATTCTAAAACTAAAAAGGAAACACGTTATATGAAGCGCGGCGCATACAAACGAATCTAGATACAATCAAACGAACAACCACACACAATTTTTTTTAAATTGAGCACTTAAGGATATTTTAATATTAATTTTTATTCTAAACATTTTAAAAATTGTAATTTTTTTGTGACAAATATTACAAATACAATGCTTTAGTATAAGTTTTCTTTTTGATAAATATAAGTAGGGAAGAAAAACAAGGATTAAAAACACGTCACGTACATGGCACACGAATACAATTCACATATACAAATAAAATAAAATACGGTATTATGAATTCTCTACTACAGGATCATAACAAAACTTGTTGTTAAGGGTTTACGTATATACAAAGAAAAGAACTTAAGAATTATTAGCTTACGTAGAAATAATAAAATTGTCATACTTAGAAAAAGAATTTTATCCTTTTGGTTTCTTCATCATTTTCACATCAAATTAATGTAAATAACTGTAGGTTATTTAATGTATTCTCCAAAAAAATTTATATCCTTTATATGCAAATACGAGATTTTATACCAGAGTCCAAACAAATTTTTACTTTAGAGTAGGATTCTAAATGATGCAATCAAAATATCATTTAACTATTCGTAAATGAAAAAAAAAATCTTATATATAAAAAAAAAATTAATTTACCTCATTTTTAGATTATCAACATTGTAAAAGACACATCCAAAGTGAATTTTTAATCTCAGAAAATTTCTTCTAAATCCTTTTACAAGCTAAAATCTTTTATATAAAAATTATGAATTGTAGTTTTCTCTGGTGTTTGGTAATTACTCGTTTTATGATGATTTTAATTACATAAATTTTTCTATTAAAATTTGGTTTTTCACCACCTAATATACAGTAAAGGACACATCAAATACGTAATTAAAAGTTTAACTAAATTTTCTCGAATACTCTTTAAAAATAAATTTTTTCAATAATTTCAGATTGTTTTTTAAGTAATCTTACTAAATTCTTTATGATTTACTTTGATTAATCAGTAACACAAAATACAAAACCAATTAAAATGTTCAAATAAATTATTTATTTCTATGGAAATTTGGTATTTTGATTTTATTAACAATATTTTATTAATTTTATTTTTATTAATTATTTAATATTTATTTTATTTTATTGTTTACAATTAAAAGTTTATTTAAATACATAGTAAAAATTATATTCATTTTCATAATTTTGATTAAATAAATTTCCTGACACGTAATAATTATTACCGGTATTGAAACGTAACGTTTACAAACACTCGCGTTAAACTAACAAATAAATCTGAGAAATCTTATCAAGTTTAGAGCCAGCCCTTCAGACAAAAATATTAAAAATTATAAATTTACAAAAAATTCAGATGTTTTTGTTTTTGTTATTGTAAACATCCTAAAAAGCACAATTGGAGTAACAATTAAATTTTTCGGAATTCCCTCTTATTTTTGTTTTAGTTGTTTGTATTAAAGGAGGATACCGTCCGATACCGATAATGGAATTGACATAAACACATATAAATATTATGAATAATATTTTGATCAACAGCATCTCTTCTCTATGTCAAAGTTATCCTTTATAATAATTTTAAAAAAAATAATAATAATTTAAAATAGGACGAAAAATGAGAAAAATTTCTCTATTAATCAAAAATTTAAACTAAAGAAATTTCCCTCTAAATGATTCAAAAAGCTTAGACAAAAATTATGTAGTTCTTTTAAAGCTTGCTTGCGTAGGCTATTTATATGATACTCGCATCTTCAAAATAAATAATAATAGAAAATTTTAGTCCGAATTTGCGCTACACAAACCTAACTTAAATCTCTTTACATAAAGTTCTACTATTTAGATTATTTGACGCCATGTAGAAATATCCCTTTACCGCATCCTACTCATATATTTCGAATTTTCGAATTTAAAATACGAAGGATAATGGTACAAATTCAGAGAATATTAATTTTGTATATCTCTAAATTCATTATTGAAAATCAGCTCCTTTCGTTTATAAAACAGAATCGCAGTTTATAAACATCTCTTATCCATGCTGGAGTTGTGTAATGCCAATAGTGGTACTTGTTACATGCGTGATTCTCTTTAAACTCTTTTAGCCGTAATACTTCAACAAAACATCACAGTTTTCTACATTTTCTTTATTCAGGATCCAATTTCTCTTATGGTCTATAAATATTCGACATTGCGCAGTAAATTCTAAAAAAAAAATTGAAATAAATACCACAAAATGCTCATCAATAACAATAGAATTTCTCTTATAATTGCCGAATATCAAAGAACTACCCTACTCAAAATTAATGGTTACCCTACAAAAATTAATTTAGAAAATTGTGAAAAATATTATTTATTCCTATTTGTGGAGCATTACAACACTTAAGTAAGAATTAGAAAAAAATATTAGAATAAGTTAGAATACGATGCAATTGTACCAATCCGTCATAATATTAAAGCAGAAGTTTAATTTTTTATAAATATTTCACAAATCGACAGAGAATCCTTTTTATTTATTTCGACAGGTATATAAAATGTCGTGGAATGGCATGGTGAACATTTGTAGTCTGATAGAAAAGGGAATATTTTGAGTTAATTTATATCTAAAACCACAACAACAACTAAGGTTGGATAATTTAATTAAACTATAAACAAACCAAGAAACATGAATTTCAGATTAAAGGGTTTTTGTTTAAAAGGATACACAAAAACAGACCGAAATTGGATAATAGGTCAAAATGAACCATTAATTTTTTGAATTATTGATAGCGTTAAATCCTTGAGGGGAGCCATATTTTATCTAGGAAAATTTTCTAAATGAAAAACAATAATTTTCATTAATTGAATTTGGTTTACAAAGTTTAGATATTTCTCATTTGATATTTTAGAATAAGATTTGTGATTTTTATTATATTTAAAATAATGTTTTTCAGAATTTTCCATTAAACTCTTTTATAATTAAAATTAAAAATCCTTTTTACCATTTATATTTTTATAAGATAATTTATGATTTTGTTGTATCCATTAAATTATTTTTAATATAAAATTTCCAGTTGTTCCTAAAAGCAATTCTGGTTAAATAATTTTTAACGATTAATTTTCAGTATATAAATAAATTTAAGATGTCATTGATTGCCTGGAGTTTAAATTGAATTTATTAAAAATAATTAAAATTGGAAAGTTTTTAAAGCCTAAAGCTTATGAAAAATAATTATATTTTAAATTAATAAAAAATGTTGATGGTAATATCAATATTAATTTATTATATTGGACAACATTATTAATGATTCTTTAATATGGTTTTATAATTATAAATTTACGTGCCCTACAAACGAGATGGATAAACAAAAAAGCTGAAATAATGGTTAAAAATTTCCGAAATTGGAGCATCGATATAGAATTATTACGATAGTTCTGGCTTTGTACATTAAAAAATAAATCCACAATAACCAATTTTTAAGGTATTCTGGTTATTAGTGCATAACATCCAATTGGCCAATGTCACGAGGTAAAGTATCAATGTGCCAATGTACCCCAATTTAAAATATTGATTGATTGAAGACAATTCACGGCAATTGAAGAAAGTTCTTATTTAATGCAAACCCTTTATAAGCTTTCAAACATCACCCTGTCAGCAATAAATTAAAAATAACATTAAATAAAAGTCTGTCAACATTGATTACATTTGATTGAAAAGTTCAGTCTGGGGGGATTCAAAATAAACCTATAAACATTATAATCAATATTACGTGTCTATAAATAAAAAAAAATGCCGGAAAACATTTATGAAAGTCGATTACGCCAATAGAGAATTCACTTTTTTATTCCTTGTTCTGTGGAATTTATTAATATTGGATAGCAAATTCAGCATGAAATTAAATTTATTTCATCTAAACTTTTAAAATTGATATCTTTTTGGTTACCTAAGGTGATTGAAATGTATTTGATTTGAACTGAACTCAAAATTTTATGGTATCGTTAATATCAATTACATAATTTCAAATATTTTAGTATTTAGTTACGAGCGTCAGCTGTCAGGTCAATGATTTATTCCCAATTGTATTTCATAAATCTGAAAACATGCTTAGGAGTGTGTAGAATATTATTCCTTATAACCACAAGGCCACAAGTAAATTGTAAAATTGAATTTATTTTTCAACCAATTATATTGAAATTTTGACAATGAAAATGTAACTATAAAAATTATTTATTCCATTTTGTTTATGCTTTAAAATGGAAAATGTTTTACTGAAATTGTACATAAAATTACTCACAACTAAATAATTTTCTATTCACTTATTTATATTTGATTACTAAATTCTATCAGGACGATAAATTCAGGACGAATTTATTTGTAAATAATATTATGTAATAATATAAAATTTTGATTTAGTTTGTGTTGATATTATTTCGTATTTAGGAATTCGATTAAGTAACTCTTTTACTGATTCATTTTATAACATTATGTAAAACAAATTTCGTTACTATATTATTAATTACACGAAAATTCAATTAATTTCAATTCTGATTAAAATTAATTGAATTGCTTAGCTCAGTAATCCATTAATTTTCAATTTGTAATAATATCTATTTTATTTAAATTATTATAAAATTCATTAAAATCCAAGTATTATCTTCCTTATATTGTATTACTCTACAATTTCCAAAAGCGTAATTCAAAAATTTAAAGTGTTTCGAATACAAATTTTATAAATCCTTAAATAAATTTATTTATAATATATTGTTCAACAAAGGAAATCTCTCAAAATATGTATAAATAATAGCCATTTATAGCAGATGTAGTCTCCAAGGGCAACGTCTCCAAGAAAATCCACCAATCTAACTCAAGTAGTTTCGAGATAAAGATAAAAACTAATTTTACTATATTTATGCAATTATGTTAATTTGGCTTAAGATATTAAGTAACTGTCCAAAAAGCCAAAGTATATGCATTAAATAATTTATAGTATCAGTCATTTTATATATGAAGTTCCCTTCTAGATGAATAACTAAAATATTGAGCTGCTTTAATGATGATCGTTAGTAAATCATAATAAATGCCAAATATTTCCTTTTTAAAATTATGGTGTTCTAAAAGTACATCCTAAGTTCAAGTTTTATTTTACATGAATAGCTAAGGGCAAATTCATTATTTTGAATAGATGAAAATTCTTGTATAATATCAAAACAAAAATGAAAGAAAGAATTTTCAAATATTTTTTTTCTTCAATCAATTTTTCATTACCACAAAGATAGAAAATTATCTGAATCGGGAAAAAATTTGATTCTTTTTTTTTGTTACTTATTTTCAAAATAAATAGATCCGATGTGGCCAACACTGAATATTCTAAACTCCACATTAATTTATACCCTTCTATGAAGTTCGGAAATGACAGTTTTATTAAAATTTAAAAATATGTTTACCAATTTATTTTAAAGTATATTTTTAAAATAGATTAAAAAAATATTAATCTTTAATTTATAGTTTTATATATTATTACATATTTCAGTAATTATTATGTTTTAAAGTAATAATTAAATTTATTACGATTCTAGAGTAAACCTAGTAAACCTTCAGAGCGTTTTAATTCATTTTCAATAGACTTCTTATGAGATCGGATATAACATCAAAGTTTGAAGTAATTTTTAATACTTCTAAAAACAACAATGTTTCTAAAAATAAATTTGATATTTAAATTTCCTGCTTATAATAATTTACTTCTTTAGAATTTTGATAAATAAAAACAAATTTAATTAAATATTTATTTATTTTTTATTAACATTTTTGTTTCACCGGAAAAACAATTAACATACCTGAATATTACATGTATAATTAGGAAACATCTCATTAATAATAAAACCATTTTTATAATTTAAAGTAAACATAATTTTATTAGGTTTTATAATAAAACGTATATAACAACAAGTCCTTCAGATCATTTACAAAAATGTGTTTTCATTATCTGTAAATCAAATTACCTGTTGCACACAGAGCCTTACAAATCGAAAATGCTTCATTAATAAAATTTACCTTGAAAAACCTTTTTTTTTTTTTTTTTGGGGAAAATTGTATTTACACAAAAGTCAGAAAATTATGAAATTTTCTTCAAAAATATTCACAAACTTTGTAAGAAAAACGGATTTCCAAGTATAAAAAGTTTTTTTTTATTCTTTTGCCATGTTTAAATAAAATAAAAAAGAAAATTCGAATAGGAGAAAATGAATTGATGTGAAAAATTAAATTTCTAATTTTTAGGGGAGGCTGCGGTATCATCCAGACGAGTTATAATGAAGGTATCTTATATTGATATAAGATTATGGTAGGATTTTGAATAGATGTATAGATCAAATGAACTCACATTATAAAATGATCCTGATTAATGTGATTTCATGTTTCGTGATTAAGTTTAGTTTGTAATTATGGCAGAAACGCAGTAAAAGGGAAAATATTTTCATAATACTGAATTCACAGACTATGCGGAAACTTCTAATAAAATAGTTATAATCAAAATTTAAATACATTTTATCAGTAATACAAATAATAAATTTTATTTGGTTTAAATTTTGTTAAAAGGTCTTGTATTGGTTTGCGAATAGCTTTTCATTCTGAAAAAACCCAGTCTTCTCTCGTATTACTTTCATTCTATCCATAAAAAAGAAAAATATTTTGTAAAGAAATTTGACCTGGAAACTTCTTAGTAAAAAGCATGATTTGTTACTTTCATAACAAATATTAATTTTTGGCTTTCATTACAAATTTTGTTTGTACTTGAAGATTTTAAAACTTTTTGTGTTAACTTTAGAATATTCTACTTAACTATGTAAATAGAATTAATAAAATGTTTGACTTTTTAAAGGGTGAATTTAATTAATATTAATAATTTCTTTACTCAATATTGACATAAAGTTAAATTTGAACTTTTCCAGTTAATATAAATTAATAAAACTAGTTCGAATTACTACGGATAACAATAATTTTATACCTAATATCTTATCATTGTCATTATAATAGTTGTTAACTAACTTTGACTATAGGATTATAACTATACATATTTTCTATTACAGCATACTAAATTTAGAAGTATTTTAGAATTAGTTTAGTAAGCTTGTATACAAATTGCAACACAACACAGCACCAAAATACTTAATTGTAATTCTTTTATAATTTGAATTTCAGTAATTACAGAACTTCAAATTTGAAATGGTTGTACTAATTATAATAACATAAAAATAATTTATATAATTACAAAACAAGTGAATTAAATTAGCTTTAAAATTTTAGATGTGATAGTTTCTAAAATTTATAAAATTTATTTCAAAACTTTCTTACACTGCAATTTGCAATTTCAAATTTAGTTTCTTATATTTTTGTTAACACGAGTCCATTTTAATTAGTTTCATTTATTTCGTTCTAGATGTGATTTAAAATAAACAAAATTTTCTTATTGCAGTTTTTAGTTCTTTCAAAATTGTTTTAAATAGTTTCATATTAAATCTATAGGGAATTACTTGAATATAAATACGCTAATTAGGTTAGCAATTTGGTTTGTAATTATTAAAAAAAAAACAAGGTTTTTAAAGTCTTTAAAAAGTTTCTGATGCCATTTCCTTTTGGTTTCACTAATTCTTTTACAAAAACAAGTAAAAATAGTTATCACAAAATTTAACTTTTGAAATATGTTTTATTTATGAATTTGATAATTCTTGATTAAATTCTGACTTTGAATTGCAATTTAAATATGCAAATCCATATGGTACTACGAGAAAACCAATGTAATGAGTTTGCATTTGTAGACGATACATTAGCATCGTAGCCAATTATCTTGCAGTATTTCTAAATGAAAATAACAGAAGAAATTAAACTGATTTTTTTTTTTACTAAATTTAAGAAAATAATAATTTTATATTTTCCACATACTTAGCCCGAATTTCTGGTGGGAATTTTATGAATCACTTCTTCCTTAAGTTTGAACAAGGTAAATTTCATGGATATCGAATATTTCGAATAATACAAAATCCATCACAAATGGTTGTTTTAACTGAAAATGTTATGCTTCATGACAAACATTCCGAATGATACACAAGCATGGCATTTTACCCTGGGTTACTAATAAGTTTGCAGAATTATCTTATTAATTGTTTAATAGCTAACAGACTACAAAGTCTGTCACAATTATATCAATTGTGGTTTGTCGTCAATTTATATTAATTTTAATTAAGCTAGACTTAATCAAATTTGTAGTATAATCATAAAAGTAGCTCTAATATCTGCGTTTAGTAAAATGTGTAAATTTATTCAAATGTACTTCAATATCATTTGTAGCAGTAAAAACGATAATACTAAAATTACTAGAAAAAAAATCTTATGCTTCTTTAAAGTAATTCCAGTTATTGTTATATTTTACGACTTCGTTATCAACTTTTTCAAATAATTTCATAGTAAATTGGTTTGTTCTTAATTTTAGTACCTGCTTAATAATTTACATTAAGTATAAACAGAAGTTTTTATGTTAACTATCTAAAAAAATAAATTGTTTTGTTTAAATTAATTATTTTTTTTCGTTCATTATTTATGTAAATTCAAGCAAAAACATACAAATTTATGTAACTAGAGTTAAATATAGTTAGAAATAAAAAAATATTTTTATCCATTTTATTCGTATTTAAGTTAATATGTTTTATTGTGCATAAAGGCATAAAAGCAAAGAAAAAAGTATACTTTTTTGTAGAAAAAACGTCATGTTTAACATATTAACTCTGGCAAAGTGAACTCCTAAAATTAGGTACAACATTTTTTTTACCACATAGAAAAATACATAGTTATAAAAAGTAAAACTAATATTAAAATAAAATATAAACTGAAATTAAATAAACTATCGAAATCACTTTTTAGTTATAATAGTAATCAAGCTCCACTTTTTCCAAATCTTCTTATTTGGACCACCATTTGTTGATAGATACCGTATAGTATTTACAGCAATGAAATCCTTGTTGAAATTCTTCAATTTATTGAATGAAATTGCTTAGTAGAACATGTATTAAAGTTTCCTATACTTTCTATTTTCAAGTTGACCTATTTTCGAATGAATCTTATAAATTTAGTAAGCTTAAAGTAGAAATCTTTTATTTCGTGAATTATTTTCCAAAAATGTATACTATTTTACAGATTTAGTGTTACATAAACATTAAATTATTCCATATCCTTTAATTTTTCATTCTATTGCACATTATTCTTTCGCGGCGTTTAAACCAAAAAATAAAGAATTATTGCCAGAAAACATAGAAATGAAAACATAAAAACTACATTAAAAAATTGTATTTTACTTATTTATTTGCATTTATTTAATGTATACATTTATAGTTAGCATAAGTAAAGATTTTCAAACTGGAGATAAGAATTAATGGAATTGTATTGGCTAAAAAAAGTTTATGTGAGGAAAAGTTTATGTTTCTAACCCAGTTTTTTTTTCTACTTCTTATCTATCATTACTTTTTCTTGTATACAATTTATTTTTTACAAATTTATAGAAAAAATTTATAGACTTCTGCAGTAAAACTGAAAAAATTTAAGATTTATAAAACCTGATACAAATACAGTAACTTCTTCTTTTAATAATTATTGAAGGCCATTAATTATCCAAGTGGTAACAATAGCAATATAAGTAATTTAACATTATTTTCCAATCCCTAAGAAAAATTAATTGTTTTATAAGATTGAGATAAATAAATTTGAAATTAGTATGATGACATTTCTGTTCATAAAATTCTGCCTTATTTTTTATCAGTCTCAATGGAAACGTTCATGAAAATGGAAAGTATCTCAGTAGTTTTAATGGCTAAGAAACTCTACTTTACTACAAAATTGAAATTACAGAATATGATCAAATGGTGGTCTACTATAGAAGACTATGGACTAAATAATACATTTACAGATTAACTTAGATTCTTGTTTTTTATAGCTTCTTCTTATGTAAAATATATACATTCGCTTGGCCTAAACTCATGCAATTACCAAATTTAGTACAATTTTCTTCAAGGAATAATATCATGTGAACTTTAAACACTTAATGTTATTTTAGGAGGCCCACAAAAATATACACATTTTATAAAATAATTTTAGAGATATTTAAGAGTTATGCAATTATTCTTTAATATTCATAATTTATGATTTTTATATTAATCCATACGTTTTTTAAACAAACGTGAATTACTGAAAGCGAAAAATGAAATTAACAAACTTTAGAAACAGAAAAAGGCGAAAATGTACAAATGTAATTTCATCAATTAAAAATATTCCTACTTTCATCTGGCAAAGGATAATTTTGCACTTGCTCTCTAGCAAATTTTCTAAAATAATTTTTACAATTTTTCTTAAGTAATATTTACTAGATTCAGCGTTTAATTTATACAAAATATAATTTCAATAATGATTAACGAATATTTCAAAACTGTTATTTCTTTTTTTATACATTACATTGGGGAGCAACATATAAAATGTTGAACATCACTGCCAGCTTCAACCAAATATCACAAATATTATGCTTTTTCAAAGACAAAGATTCTTAGTGATAATTGTGTCCATTTTATGTTGTTTTCTTCTCTTCGGATATTAAATTTTATTTTTGTATTTTTAGAGTTATTATTGTGACAGATCCTTTTTTATTTCACCACCATCAGCAATTTACACATTCAATCATTGGATCGATTCTTATTCTGAAAATGATAATAATCAGAGGAGGAATAAAATATTCTTCCTTTTTTCTATTATTCTTCAAAAAGCTTCATTTTTTTCGTATTTGGAAACATTTCCTTATTTTAAGTGGAATTCAATAAAAAAAAAAATCTTGTTCAGAAAATGGGCAATTATTGTTGGTTTTGATAAGATTTACTGTCAAATAGTTTTTTATGTGCTTCATTTTAATGATATGAAATCCTGATGAATGTTGATATGGTCTTTAACAAAATGGCTTGAATGATAAGCAATTTTGTTGATTTTATTACGAGTATGTTTGCGTGTTAAATGTTCTTATTATGATTGAAACTTATATGGTATCGTAATTTTTTTTTATACGATTTATAAGAAAATTGTGATGTTGGTTAATATGTTGTAATTGTGATGGAATCAGAGACACATTAATATCCTCATCATATTATTTCGATTCTCAAAGATATTTATATTGGATTCAATATTTAAGAACAATGTACAAAATAATGAAAATTGTTGTAAATAAAACATTTATTTCAAATTAAGGAACATAAAAAATCCTTGAAATTTAAATTATTTTGAAAATCTTAAACTACTAAGAGAAATTCTATTTAATTTACAATAAAGTTTATAAATGATAATACTGAAATATTTGAAAGAAATTACTATAACACTTAATAGAGTTGTAATAAATACGATAATAAAGATCATAACTAAATCTAAAATAATATCGTAATGAAATTTAAAATAGTTTATTTATAATTCAATTTAAATACATATTTGCATAGAAACAGCTTCACAAATGGTTCAATTCTTTTTATTATTCTCATAATAAAATTGAATTTAATAAAAAAAACCACGCAAAATATTTCTTCCGGCAACTAAACAAATTTAAAATAGGATACAAAACAAAATAATTGCATTTACGTCCACAAAATATATTCATGACATGAGTCTCTAACCAGATTTTATATTACTATTCATGAAGTATCATAAAGTGTCATGTAAATATAGTTATGAAAAATACACAGTGCTTTATGAAAATTGAGTAATTCGAAACACTTTATGCGATTTTATGGAATAGTTTATCAAAAACAAATATTTTTTTAAAATTGAACAAATATTTCCACCTAGTGACAACAAAAATGTAAATGTTACCGAATAATTTTACTATTTGATCGTTAATTCTTCAAGCTTTGCAAGGAATAAATAGCCAATTAATGTGGCAATTAAACCAATTTAAAAAAATTAACTCAGAAAACCAGAAAAACCATAACTTAATGTCAACATTTCCCTGTAAATCACCTTATAAAAAGTTAATAATAATGACTACATATTCAATTAGAATTTTGTGATTTGGATATCTATCTAACATGATATAAATTGAATATTTTTATTTTTATTTTCTTGTTTGATTATCAATTTATTACTCGTAATAGCTTCAATAACTTTAACAGAAAATTTATTCATGCATTATACTATAGTCTCTAACGTTAACAATATCTTTATGTCTGTAAGCATTCAGTAATCATTCAAACAAATTTTATTCAAACCACAATTATTTTTATAAAAATTATAGTGAGCTTGTTTTTTGTATAGAATAAATATCAACTAAAATTTCCACATTTGCCTGCAAAAATGATTCAATTCATTTCAACTTTTTATATAAGTAATAAAATATCAATTGAAATTAACAATATTCAAAATCGAAATGTCGTTTTATCTTACTCTCAGTTGATTTTCAGCTATTTCAAAAATTATCAACAAGTTTTTAACAATTTCGAACAAGTTTTAACAAGTTCTATGAGCAAACTTTTCAGTTATGGAGAACTAATTTGAAATAAAATATAACCAGCTTTTAATCTCAGTATTAAATTTAATAATTGACATTAAAAATCTTTTTGGTTTTTAAGGTAGCGTGCTCTAAAATTTGACTATTTAAAGGATGCCAAAATATTGCAAATGTAATAGTGATTATATATACAATATTTGGCGCACAATTCTTTAAATTATAAAATAGAATTACTCATATTAAAACTAATGGCAACTACACCCCGCACTGTTAACAGACTTCATGTTTAGATTTTGTTAACAAGAGAATGAAAACGCATTGCATATCCGATTGTGAAGTGTGCTGACGTGTAAACGACTTTAACATCTAGAAAAAATAAAGAGTTTGGAATTTTTGTAATCTGTACAGGATATTTTTATGAAGTTTATCCTTCCTAAGTAAGCAAAATTGCATAGTTTACACTAGATAATAATATTATAGTTGTTCAGTGTAGTTTTACTACAACTCAGTTTCATTTTTACATATGTTATTAAAGTAATTTAAGGACAACAACATTGCAAGGAATATTTTTTCATATATACCTCTCTAAAAATCAGTCCTTTTTAATCTGTATTCCATTTGAACAGTAATGAATCCTTTAGTCATTACAAAATTGTTAAAGTATAAACTAAATTTATTTAAAATTATTGACCGCTAACGAAAAAACAAAAATTAGCCCAATTTGCATTTATTGAATTTTTGGAAATTTTGACATTCTTCCAATGATTCATTCATTCATTCATTAAGCATTTATATAGAACCTGTAATTTTAATTTTGTGAAACAGTTTAAATCTACATATTCATAGACAAAACACGAAACAGACAAATTAACATTATACATTTATATATTAATTCTACAGAAAATTCGTTCATTTCTATATACTAATCATAAATGCTGATCTATTTCCTGCTGAGATAGTTTTAGATTGCATTTGCAGTTGTTAAATATTTTAAATTTTATATGAAAATGATTTTGAAACAAATATTTAACTAGTTTTTATACAAGTTTTAGCCTTTTGACCAGCATAATTAAACATCATTTAACGATGCTTTGTTGTTGAGATTGAAAATAATATTTATTTTGATTATTTAGGTAATACCACTATTTCACCGGCTATTCTCTCAGTATGCATTTAATTTAATTAAAATATATTTTGGCATCTACCCCAAAAACAATTAATTTTGATGATGGATTTAGAGATGTATGTTGGATATTGAAATTTTGATGGTGCTTTTGTATTTTATACAGAATATACTTCATTTTGATTGCAATTTTTACTTTTAGAGAGAATTCAGAGGATTTTTTTTTGTTTTCTAGGTTTTAAGGCCAAATAAATGTTGGTTCTATAACGTTAACGAATCGAATTTTAGTGAAATTTATGGAAAAATAATTTCAATTATACGTGGGTCCAAATAAAATTTGACTAATTGTTTTTAAGATTTTGTAATCATCACATTTTGTTATTATCAAATTTGATTTCGTTTTTTCTTATTAAATAATAACCCAAATTGGAAACCTTATTTACAAGGAAATTATTGATTTATTAAACCTAAACCAAAAATGTTGAATGTAATTCAATTTATTCAAATTATTGAATCAAAACCAAAAATTTTGAATGTAATTTGTGTCATTGTTTCTGTATATCCACTATAAAAAAGATTTGATATACTTCTATAAATTAGTGATTAAGTTAAATACTAATCTATCGACTCAGTTGATGACCTATGCCAATAAAAGTTACTTTAAATGCAAATTCAGTTAAATGTTTAAAATATAATGATTGATACACAAAAACTATTAAAACAAATGAAAAAACAAATTGAAAACTTAATTTAATATAAACTACAAAAAACGAAGCCTTAATTGCAAAACTTTTTTGAATATAATTGAGTTGATTTTAAATAAACATAAATAATTTCATTAATTTTGTTCATTTAGTGAATAAAATTAAAAGCAAAAAAACGTAATTTTTTTTTGTGAAAATTTTCCAATATCTTTTATTTTTCCTTATCGAAAAACTTTTCTTTAACTGAAAATCATTTTGCATACATTGATTCAATATAATATTTTGATTTTATAAAAATAAATAATAAAAAATTTATAATTTTTAAACTTTAAATGTACAAATTTTCTTCTGTTTTCTTTTATATTCTTTATCATTTTTATAGAATTTGTTTTGCTGTAAGCTTCAACAATTGTAGAAATCTAACTTTTTTATCAACTTTTGGTATTGTTTTATTTGTTTTTAAAAAAAAAATTCACAAAAAAGTTAAATTGGAAAAAAAAATATTTAAAATTTTTTATTTTCTTATCATCTGCTGCACCCTATTTTCTATCTCTGAATGAAAATTTGTGATAAAATAATAAAATTTATTTGCAAATAAGATTCATAAAATATAAATAGAAACTTATTTCAAGAATTTTAAACAAGAATCTTTTCTGTTAATGGCCGATTCGAGTAGAACAATTCTACTTGGCGCAATTCCATTTGCAAACAATTTAACTTGCGCAATTTGAGTTCATATTAAATTTATTAAGTTTTTTCGCTATAATCATCGCAAAAAATTCATATCGACCACTTTTATTGTGGTAACTTTATTTGTCTTATTAACTTAATTTTGTGAAAACCTTTCTTAAAAAAGTTTTTTAGAATTACTTTTGAAGAATATTGATAGCGTTCAAAAATTGTTTTCTAATTTGGATTAGCTCTTAAACTATTGACTACTGCTTAGCAGTAGCCAACAAAAAAGATGAAATTTCAAATATATTTAAGTTCATTTTAAATTATTTCTTTAGCACTACTTCCTGACGAACATTAAAAAAAGGACATTAACATATAATTTATTATATCTTCATGTTGTAAATTCTATGCAGCTAGGACTACAAATTCAATTTTATTAAATGCTTATTCCAATGATAAATGTAATGTTCACTTCCAATTCCAATGATAAAGGAATAGATTTGTACATTATTACTAATGCTATAATAAAAAATATATTTTGCTCCTCAGACCGAAAATTCAGACCGATCGGGATATGGCACTTCTTCAGGACTATAACTACATTTAAATGGTGTTCAGAAATATCTGATTCTAAATATTTGAAATTCACCAGATTTTTATTTATACATAAAATTAACAAAGATAAAAATTTATGAGGTACGAAGAGATAGCTGAATAAATAGCTATAATTACAATAACAATAATTATAATATTAAATTGTTTTTTTGAAAAGGACAACAGTCTCGTTATTATAATATTGCTACTAATTGCAAAATAGCTAATGATACTGTCACGAATATTCTATAATAATTTTTAATTTCTTTTTCAAATGCAACATATGTCAGATAATGTATGCAACAGATAAAAATTGATTTTAATTTTATAATTTCAAAAGAACACACTTAAGCTTATTATTAACCGTGGAACGTGTTTCAGGTAATTACCATGTGAAAAAATAATTTATAATAATTAAAAGTTTTTTTTTTTAATGTTGTCTGCAAAATGGCATACTTCCTGGTTACTAATTGGTTCCATTAAAATTATGGATATTTTTATAAATATATTTACAAAATAATATAAAATTAATTTAATGTCATTTTTACAGGTGCAATTTAAAAAGGATAAAGCAATTTTTGTTGACCTGTAAATGGTTTTACTTTTTATAAATGTGTATAAATTGTTGCGCTACATTTGATGTTTAAAAAACAGTATGGTTCCATTTTTCAGAAATGTAATAATTTATATAAAATTATTATTAACATTTTATTATATTCAAATTTAATGAAACTAGAAAGTTTATAAGTTTAATTGGTAGAATTACATCATTACAATATTTCGTGGAAAGGAAAGACTAACGTCAAAATCAATTCTCATAATATTATTTTACAATATGTTAGAGAGCATAGTGTAAATTGGTTAAAAAAATAAAATTTTGATTAATTTTTAAAATAAGTTAATACAGTCCATTTCCACATAACATTTTATTTAAGGTCGTACAAATTTTCTATATTTTTTATCAAATATACTGTCACACTAGTGCTATAATTTAACGTAATATTCTTCAACAAAGTTTATTGAAAAACTTAGATATTTCGTTATAGTTACTAACCTTGTACATAATAATTATTACCTTTTGTAGTGTTTCAATTGTTCATATATTTTAAATTTCCAGATGAAAAAGTTTTAATCAAATTACCATAGTTAAGACCACGTAAATATAAATAAAGAAACAATAAGTGATTAAAATTATATTTTCAGTTCACTCGTTTAGAAATATTATTAGTTTCACTATTTTATATATAGATAAAGGCCGCATGTGAATTTGGTCCTAAATCTAATAGTTTATATAAGAAAAACAAAAAAGAATCTTAGTTTATAAATATAAACCTTTAACTATACACCCAAATGATTTCAACAAGAAAAAATTGATGGTTCATTTTCTGTGTTTATAAAATAGTTTCCTAATGGACATACCGAATAAAGGAATGGACTATAATGGATCTACTTATTGAGATCTATTGTCTTGTGGTGTGACTATTTGTTTATTTCCACATCCTGCTTAACCTAACTTTATGGTGTTAAGGAATTGATGGCGTAGCTTTTAAGGTATAGATATAGACCAAGTAGTCTCGAAAAAAGTAATTCTGACTATATTTGCAGATCTTCAAATATTGCATATGTTATATAGATGATAATGGCCGCATTTGGGCAATTAATTGTTTTGTAATTGGTAATAATTGATTTTCTACCGATTTCAGAATAGCATATGGTTACTGAAATTTTTGTAATTCCATATGAACATATGAATTGCAGTTTAATTTAATTTCTTCAGTTTCAAAATTTATCTAAATTTGAAAAACCATTCATTTAAGTAAAGCACTTTAACAGATGACTTATTTATCAAGAATTTGCACAAGAACAGAACAAAATAGAAAACGACTAATTAACCACATAAAAAAAACTCTAGAAGCAACTAGAGTTTTCATGGCATCCTATATTTTATTACCGAAAATAAGAAATTCAATTGTTTTAATTGAAACGATAAGGATTTTATATAAAAGAATTTAATTCATTAAATTGCACCTAATTGAAAATGTTCAAGTGAATGAAATTATTTTATGTTTTTAATTTCCTTAGAAAAAATATCGTAAATTCTATTTATATAACAATAAAATAAAGGATTTTCAAAACGTATTTGGTATAGAAAGTTTCGATATCGTAGTATAAATTTTAAGTTTCTTAGTTTTAATTATTTTCCTAAATCATTCCGAGTCATCCACATAAAGGCTTACCAAAGAGGGAAAGCTCTTATATATTCTGGGTACTACAATACTCCACTAAGTTTATTGCTTGTCAAATATCTTCAATTAGAATTCTAAGAAATTTCTGATTAAATAACCGACAATGTTTGAAAGTTTGAAATCAAAATGTTCTAATTTTATATCTTGACAAAGTTTAACTTTTCCTTGACCAAAAACAAATTGATTTTATGTAGGAAATATTCGGTTTTAAAATATCCGACAGCAAATTAAATTTTCTTTAATTATTGCCAATGGAATTTAATTTGGTTTTCCCAATAATCTTTTTTAGAATTTATTTGTACAATGAATTTTACTAACAATTTCCTAAATATAATTTTCCTTAATTTTCTTTTCTTCCTATTATTTTTATTGATTTCAATTTTATTTATCTTTTGAACCTTTGATTCTTTCGTCTTAAGGCGATTTAGTGTGCTTCAATTCACTATACAATTTTGTTATAAATCACATATTTAAGAGTTTCTTCTTCTTTGCCTTATTTTTGTGTTAGCTTAAGCATTGCAGGAAAATTATATTGATTGTATATTTAATACTAAAGGATTTATAAATTGTATATTATTTTATAATCGATACTGTGATTTATTTCAAATAATTCTTTGAATTTCCTTAGTTGAACTACGACGGAAGTAATTTATCCAGATTTTTTACAGCTTTTGTTAAATTTTGATATAATTAATTTTTGAATTAAATTTTAATTAATTAAATTCTACATTTAATAAGATACAATTAATATTATAAATTTAGTATAATGTTAACTATTTAAACAATTTTTTTGGAACCAAATTGATAAAGACTAAAGAATCATTATTCTGAAAACTTTATTCTGTGGGATTGAATTGCGTCTTCTAGGAATTTAAACATTTTTTTTGAGGTTTTGATTTTCAATTCGATAATTCCTGTGTCCTGTGAGTATTTCATATTATATTTTAATTTAAATTCTGAAGACATTTTTAAAATTTTTTATTGGGATACAATTTATTGCGGCTGGACGACTAACTAGCACTTAGAATTTTTGATAAAGGAATATAAGAATTTAACCAATAATAGAAAAAAAGCATATAAGCAAAAGAAAATTTGATTTTATTGTGAAATCTATTGGAAAAATCAATGTAATTTATCAAAAAAGGAGCATAACGTTCACAGATAATTACAATTTCTTTACTTTTTACTATATTTTTTTACAATTCTTAAAACTGTTGATAAAAATAGAGTTTAATTCAAAAAAAATGTCAGTAAATGTTGATTATGTAATTCATAATAAAACAAGATTTATGAAACCCATTTATAATAATTAAATTCCATCACAAAAATCATTAAAAACCCAAGGATTTTCTTTTAAAACAATTCCATTACACAATAATTGCGGAATTTACACGCTTCAAGTAATCGTTCAAGTTCCACATTCAAGTAGAATTATTTTACACAAGGCGCAAGTCGTGTTTTTTATATAAACTTGAATCCCACAAAATAAAAATAGAAATGCTTTCTATTTTTTTCAAACTTGAACGGCATACTACATATAAATAAAATTCAAAAAAAAATTTTTATTGCGATTTGACACTTTCGATATTTTTTCCAATCATTTGCTGCCAACATAACATTTCAATGTATTGTTCCCAATATTAAAAATAAAAAATTACTTGAAGCGTGTAAATATAAAAATTCATTCAAGTTCCACTTGAATAGGAACAGAATTTAATTTTTACAGAAACTTGAATGAAAAACTTGAACTGTGTAAATTCCGCTAATTGGAAAATGTAAATAAAATTCCACCTGATAAATTAAAAAATAATATAAAAAATGTTGTGAGAACTCTGACACTACTTCTGGCTCTCACTATAATATTCATAACAAATTTTCGCCCAATATCCTCAGGATGTTTCATTTTAATTCCTAAAATACAATTCAAAGGACATTTTTGAATAAAATATAATGTTTTAAATATACAAAAGGTGATGAGTAAAAGGACATCAACCTGTTTGTTTACACAATGGCTGGAAGCTTCTTTGTCTACTACTAACTGTGTGAACAATTCTTCCGGCTGCGGAAGGTACTCAATGGTAAAATTTAATTCAAACTATTTACTATAAAGGATGTCATAACCGCTAGAAGTGTATTTATGCTAGCAGATATGGTCTTAATAGAACAAATATAAAAAAAAATTAAATTTTAATATTTTATTGTAGTAAATTTTAATATTTTATAGTCTTTTTCATTTACTTTTTCATTTTACTTTTATCTGAGAGATAATCGTAAAATTCATCCATGTAGTGACCTAGTGACTAGCAATTTAAAAAATAATTTTGTACAATGGAGATGATAAGTAACTGGAGATAGTTTTTATACAATTTTTATATTAGCAAATTTTATGAAGTTCAAATAATTTTTTAAACTTTAAAATTGGCATATGAAAATGTTAAAGAATGAAGAATTACGAAAATGGATTTATACACAATTTAAGGATAAATTTCAGCTAAATTTGATTTTTGTCATTATAACCTAATTGTAAAATATTCGCGGTATTTTAAACTTGCTATATTAATTTTTGATACCATTTGGAAGCGTTCTTATTCAATTAAAATTCATATAGAATTTTTCTAAATATGTTAGATGATTATCAAGCAGTCACGGGTAGACTTAGGGCCGTCTTATTTTAATATTTTCTTAGTATTAAATGTCAATTTTAATTTGTTATTAATTTATCTGAACCATTCTTAGTGTTTACTTCAAAAATAATTTTAAAAAATTTCATATCGAGTTACTTTTAAAAGATTTGTGAGGTTTGATCATTAATTAAAAAAGTCTGATTGCAATTAAACGAATGTTATGTTGGGTTTATGAATTCGGGTACAACTTTTTATTGGGCAAATCAAGCAAGTTCTCACGATCCTAGAAATATGGAAAAATATTAATATAATTTGCACTAAATGCAATTAAACATAGAATTATCCTATTTTTATTAAATTTCAATATTTCCATATCAATTTTTAGAGAATGACATGCTAATTTCATTTATTTTTACTGCGAGAATATTGTATTTGTCCGGGACGTGAACTAACAGAAAATGGCTCTGTCCTTAAGATAAAAGAATTATTTACTAAAAAATAAATATTTTTAATATTTTCTTTATTTAAATATCTTCTCAAGTTCCTTGCTTAAATAGATAAAAAACCATAAAAAATGTTTGCAATGCAACCAAAAAATATTCATATTTTATACTACATTTTTATAAAAGAGCGATCCTTAAGGGTATATAAAATAATTTTTGTTATATAAAATTTTAAATATTTTCTTGAATTTAATATTGTAATGATGTCGTGCTGTTTATAGTAAGATATTTTAAAATTTTACAACAAAATTTATAATGAAGAAAATATACGCGAATAAAGTCGCCGTGTTTGGAATTTAGTGGTTTTCAAAAACATTATTTGCAATGATATATTTAGAAGAGTTTAATACGAATATTATTGGTATCCTTACTAAAATTTTACTAGGTCCTTACTACATTAATCAAGTTCTTATTAGGTTATAACAAAATCTTTTAATGAGTAAGTCATTTTTAACTTGTATTATACGTAAAAATACATTCTTCGAAATTCAGTCTTCCAATATCCAACCTAAAAGTAATTTCCAAGTTTTAAAAATGTCCAAAGAATTGCAAAGTTTTTATCTTCTTCAATTTTGGCAACAACGTATAATACAATTTTGCCCGAGTTCATATAACTAATTAAATATTTTAATAACATTTTTTTTTAAAAAAAACTTATTAAATTAATTTTATTTCTGTATTTGCTCTTCTCTTCATATAAATTTAATTATCTTAAAAATCTTTTACACTTATGCTAAAGTAAAGTCATTGTTCAAACGACATAAAAAAGTCTTAATTATTTTCATACACTATGAACATGAATGTCCTAAGAATCGTTTTACTGGTTTTTTGGTAGGATGTAGGTTGGCTAGCAATATTCCTTCTAATCTAATGCAGATATTTAGCATTTATCAAATTTTCATCTAGGGTGTAATTTAAAATTCTTTTCTTTTTTTAAATTACATAAATTTATTTCCTTTTTTGCATGAGAATAGAATTTTAATTTTGGCCTCATATCCTTTATTATACTTTTAATTGGTCTTTAGATTTACTTAAAAAATTTTAAAATTAATTGAAGTCAGAATTTTTTTTTTAATTAAAATATCATTATTTGATACAAATTTAACAATTTCACGCAAATTGAATTAAATATTTCAATTACAAGATACAATTTCCAACTATATGTACTTAATTTTCTAAACTCACGGAATTGGCGTTACGGAATGTAGTATTTTCCATATATTTAGGTGTTCTGCATTTATATTGTGATCATAAACAAGGCATTAAAAATAATGAACTTTATAGTAAAATGATATAAATTTCAGGTGTTTTAGTTAATTTCTACAAATTTGTAATATAAATTTACTAAATATTTGGGAACTATATTAAAAATATTTAATTCGATTTTACTGGTCTATATTTTAAAACATATTGGGTGGGTGCCACGTCATTGTTTTACATTGTCAGACATCCGTAAAATTTCGGAAAAATCACTTCGTACTATTAAAATTTTGTCATGTTTATAAGTAATTTGCACATTTTGAGTGCACCTTGTACTTCGGACAGTGTATTTCGAAATGTAATTTTTTGTTTTTACCTTGCCGCCAGCCTGACAAGTGATATTTTTATTTACAGATGAGTTCTATTGAAATTGAAAACTATTTATATAAAATGTTGAATTCTGAAGATTTATATGAATCTGTAGCTGATCCTGATGGTAATATAGATTAAAAAGATGATATATTGAATGCTCTATTACTCGACCAGTCTGTCCTTTAATATCAGAAAAATTCTTAAATACCACTGTCTGACAAGATGTATTTGAAAGTGTCTGTTAAATTGAATTCTTTATTACTAAGCCAATTTTTGTTATAATTCAGCTATTTGACCAAATGTATTGAAAAATGGTTAAAGTTTTATAATATGTACGTATCGGGCACAGCAATTATTGTAAAGACTTCTGTCAGACACATATATCGGACAAAGAAATTTTCGTATTAAATCTTGTTCAAACACGTCCAAATTGTACAGCCAAATTTTATTATTACATACTAAATTATTTTTATAATTATATTTTTAGAAATATGTATATCCTTATAATATTTAATTCGAAATTTATAATTATATGTAAATATTTTAATTCATATACTCATGGGTATAATTTATGATTTTATTAGCAATTCCCCATTCTTATCAATAATACTAATTATATGGCACCCAAAAAACATCACAAAAAATTATTATTTATAATCACCATTCATTAATTATATTCCAGATTCTTGTGAATAAATAAATATAAGAACATTTTAATTTATTTACCAACCCTTCAGCCTAGACTCCTGCAAAAATTGTTAGACAATAATAAACACAAATCTTTTCTGTATGAATTTTCTTCATATCATTTTGTTTTGGTGTCTTTTTATATATTAATTAATAATTTAGGTTAAAAAAAATTGGGTCTGCGTTATTTAAAATATATAAACTTTTTTTGTCATTCCGAAAATGAAGATGAACCTTTAAAATTCTCTTAGGATTATTCATTTCTTTATGCTTAATTCATTTTTACTTAATTTTCCCCCGAAGAACTTTTTCGACGTTTTACAATGTTTGTTAATGAAAACAATTTATGGCTTTATATACTAATGAATAATACACGCTAAAATGTTGTAATTATTTGGTGTTGCTGTTATGTAACGAAAGAAGAATTTAAACATTATTTATATCAAAAATATTTTAAAGTATGTATTACGTTTTCATGAATATGTCTTCATTTTATGAAACATTACAGAAATTTCTACCAATTTAATTATTTCAAGAAATTTGTCAATTTATATTTTGTTTTAATTTGAAACTTGTGAGCAGGCATTTCAATTAATTTACCATTTATTTAGTGTTATCCTAAAACATTGCACTAAGTCATATTATTGTTAATTCTGATAGAGCTAATTAAACTTTGATAGCGCTTAATTAAATGTCCCACAACTTTACTATTGTTAATATTACATTATTAGGAACAAATCACTTCTCCTCCTCATGTGTGAATACTTGAATTTAACATTAAAATTATCTCATATTTTTACACTATAATTTCTTTCATTTTCTTATTGCCTATAGTAAAAATATGCTACTAAACAAATAAATTTATCAAAATATATAATAGAAGAAAGCAGACAATATTGCGACATCATAATTGGAGCATAAAATTATTCCTTTCGGTAATAATTAGGATGGCATAAAGCCAAGAAAATATATAAATTTAATATTAAATTTCAATTCAAATATAAACTAAAAATGAAGAAACTTAACAAAACATAATTTTAGACATTATAATACAAAAATATCGAAAATTCTGTTAAATTCTACTAAATAGAAATGAAACAGACAAATTCTGAAATTTGTCCATTTTATTCGGAGAAAAGGGAATAAGATACGAAATGTTGTTACAAAATCCTTTTAGTAAATTCCTAGATTTACATCAAATCATTTTTTACAATAATGAAAGTATACATAAAGATATTTCCAGATCATAAAAATATATTAATAAAAGTTAACTAATAGTTAATAATTTTATGCAAATAGTCAGTTGATTATACAATGTGAGCATTCCCTTATCTTAATTAATTTTATACAGAATTTTCGATATATTATCGAAAGTTATGAAGTCATAATTCGTAATCTGAAATACTATTCTTGTTCTAAATGATTGTTACTATAAAGTCAAACAAATGCTGTTCACTGAGTATTGAAAGTATGTTATTAAAAGGATGTGTATAGACTTTTCAGTATACAAATATTACTAATTTATTTATTTAGTTCTCTAGTGAAAATGTTTATCTTAAATATAATTACCATTAAAATTACTTTAAATAGTTGTTCAAAAACACAAAATCTGGATATTATTTAGAAAATTATGTTTGAATAAAATTCAAATTAACAAGAATAATAAAATAATTTCATTAAACAAAACTAATAGTCCAGTGATTAACAGATCTGCATAATGAAATAGATTTATTTGAAAATGATTGTAGTAAATGATTGTATATATAAATATTAAATTTTCATTAATTAAAATTATATTGTGAAGTTGTTTTTATTAATTAAGATAATGATAAACATTTGAAGCAATAATCTTCACTAAGTTTTCAAAATATTTATATAATTAAATGTAGTCAACTTACATTGAGAAGGAATTTAATTCGTCAATCTGGCAATAAATCCGCCATTTATTATTTTTATAATTCTAATGAACAAAAATATTTTTTTTACTTCATTTCCTTGTTTTTATTCGAATAAAAATTAGAATTAAAAAGTTCTTTCACTTCTGTTTTTCACTCTGGCTAATTTTTCTATCATTTCAGTTCAGTTTTAAGTTTTATTTCGAACAATGATACCATCGGCACAATTGCACTCTAACATTTTTAAGTTGATCTGGTTTAAAATTCACTTCCTAGACGAAATACAAATTACACAATCTTCTAGCTAGATATATATCACTTTAAAGGACTTTAATAAAAGAAGATAAATATTTAAGTAAAAAAATTATCTGAAATTCTGAATTTTAATATCTAACAATGTGCAACCAAAAAACTGTAATGCATAAATGTAATTTACATAAGAACATTATCAAATAGTTTAGTAACAGAATGAACAAATATTTACATAAAAGTTTAAAAATGTTAGAATGTTTGCAATTGTCCTCCCAGAATTACACAAAAAAAAAAAGTTTAAATTTATTAGACAAGCAGATTTATCATTAGCAAATATTTCAGATTTTATTTTATCCTTCTTACTCTTAATGATGAATTTAATTAGGAAATAATCATAAAATTTGGTAATTAATTTTTTAGAAAAAATCCATAATTATATTTTTTTAAGTTTCTCTACTACTTTGCAAATAATATCTACTACATTACCTAAGAGAATTTTCTTAATTTAATAAATATATTTTACGTTAATTACAACTTTATTAGATGTGGCAGTTAATGGTAAGGTTAAACTATTAAAGTTTGAGCATCCAGTATGAAGTTTCCAAATCTAATGTATTAGTTAGTTAGTTAGTAGTAAGGGGGGGGGATTACATCCCCAACACTAGGCCACTAGTTGGCCCATAGGTATCCCCTTCAATAACAACAATATTTCCCTCTACTGCTCTTCAAGCCACCCCGCATTCTTAACAAACTTTAACAGCTCTCTGACCGGGATCCCTGCTAACTCCTGTAGTCCATCGAACCGGTAATTACCCAAGATGCGATACCTACTTCTGCTCAATGCGGGGCAGTCACACAACATATGACTGACATCTTCCGCTACACCCAAATCATGACACCCTCTACATGAATCCCCCGTGGTGAGTCCCAGTCTCTTGGCCATTTTCCCTAAGAGACAGTGCCCTGTTACTATGCCTACCGACATTCTTAGGTTGCTCCTATTCTGTGATAAAAGCAGCTTTGTTTTCCTAAGATTTCTCTCCGGCCAAAGCTCTTTCGTCACCCGACAAGTATCGGTATTGACCCATATCTGCTTTACATTCATTTCCGTAATCCTGTCAATCTCTTTCTTCGCGACTCCCAGTGGGATGAGAATGGATTGATCAGCCTCCCTTATATCCTTCTCAGAGCCCTTCCTAGCCAGTTCATCGGCTTGCTCGTTTCCATGTATGTCGCTATGACCAGGTACCCAACACAGTTTTACCGTACTAATCCTGCAGAGTGTCTGAAGCACATCTCTACATCTCCTAACCAAGCTTGATTTTACTTCCGTGGAATCAAGCGCCCTGATAGCGGCCTGACTGTCGACATAGATTGTGATATTCTCGTTTGATATCACCTTCATCATTGCCAGTGTTGCCGCATGCTCTATGGCTAATACCTCCGCCTGAAACACACTGCTGTGGTTCGGCAACCTCACTGATTCTTCTATATTTAGTTTTGCTGAGAATACACCTGCACCAGTTCCACTGGCTGTCTTTGATCCATCCGTAAATATAGCAATCCCCCTGTCCGGTATCACCAAATCCCTATCCCATTCATCCCTTGTCGGGATTTGAATGCTGTATTCTTTCTCAAAGAGCATCTGTGGTACTAGATAGTCTGTCTGCACTCCTCTAGTGTCCAATCGATATTCTCCCAGTATCTTACTATGTGTATACGGCTTAAATTTTAGAGCATAAGATTCACGAAGTCTCAGCGCCGCCTTTGCTGCGTTGTTTTTAACCACCTCGCTCACTTGATGTAAATCAAGAATTATCTCCATGCCTTTAGTTGGTGTGGTACGAAGAGCTCCCGTGACACTTATGCACGCCAATCTTTGTACCCTTTCTAACTTTTTCATCATTGTTTTCTTCTCCACTAATGTATTACATTTAACATCAATCAAAACTTGCTGTAACTTATTCTACAGTAACATTTCATCTTATGGTAAGATTTCATCTTGAAAACACATAAAATAAATCTTATTAAAGGTTTCATATAATAGCATAATTTATACATTCTTCTGTATAATATTTTTTAGCATAATTTTCCTGAAAGTTTTTAGTATTTTTTTAAAAAAAAAACTGATGAGATAAAAATCATTTTTTATATAACTTTTTTGGTTTGTTAATTCTGGCGGTTAAAAACTCACAATATTTTCATTATTATTACTATTATTATTGTGGAGACGCGTCTAATAAGAAAATGGCCAAGTCTTATGGAAAGTTTAGTGTTTATGTGATCAGTGAAATGGAAAATATTGTTTGGTCATAAAAAATATTAAACAAGAAATTTATTTGTTTCTATCTACACAACCAACCAAGGAAATATTGTGAATTTATTAAAGAAATAGTAATAAAAACATTTATATAGAAAAAATAATCTAAATTCAGTTAAATTGTAACAATTTTAAGGGTTAATCTTTAATATATATGAGATATTGACGATATCCTCTAAGGTCTAAGCAATATGATAATGGGATTCGGTGATTATTGCCCACACGAAAAATGCCCACACGAAAATTCCACACAGAAAATTGCCCACAGACAGTATTGCACACATGATTAATGCCCACACAGAATAATACCCACAAGGAAAAATGCCCACAAGGAAAAATGCCCACATAGACAAAAGCCCACATAGACAAATGCCCACATATAAAAATTCGTACACGAATTTTTTATATTTAAAAATTATTGTAAATATTATTTATTAAAATAAAATTTTATTTTACAATGAATTTTGTTTTAGTAAAGAGGTAAATATTATATAAACTGTGAATGGGAATTTTTTGGGCAAAAGGGTAAACATTATTGTTTATTAATTACCGACTATTATTAACTAAATATTACAGGATAAAAAATCTACCCAATTATGGGTTTTTAAATTACATTAATAAACAATAATGTTTACCCTTTTGCCCAAAAAATTCCCATTCACAGTTTATATAATATTTACCTCTTTACTAAAACAAAATTCATTGTAAAATAAAATTTTATTTTAATAAATAATATTTACAATAATTTTTAAATATAAAAAATTCGTGTACGAATTTTTATATGTGGGCATTTGTCTATGTGGGCTTTTGTCTATGTGGGCATTTTTCCTTGTGGGCATTTTTCCTTGTGGGTATTATTCTGTGTGGGCATTAATCATGTGTGCAATACTGTCTGTGGGCAATTTTCTGTGTGGAATTTTCGTGTGGGCATTTTTCGTGTGGGCAATAATCCGATCACGGATAATGGACTATATAAAAATTGACTTTTATCGAGTGCGTTATAAATCCCTAATCAAGATTATCTTACCCTGTTTATATAATTCTGATAATATCTTTTAAGCCGGTAAATGTTATGGTCTAAAAATCTTTATGCAAATTTATGATGGATATAATGTCAATAACTTTTGTACAAAATAGAAAATAATTGATTAATAGATTGGAAGATTCATATAAGTTTTTAAAAAGTTAATATATTTTAATAATATTATTCCAAATTTTGCAAGAAATAATTTAATTCTGGCTCCCAGAAAGGTTAAAATTAAGTCTTTGTATATTCAATTTTTGGATATACGGTATTCCAAAAAAATGTGATGGCTATGATGATTATATTAAACATAAATATTTGCTAAAGGTTTCAATAATATTTGAAAAGTTTTTTAAATAACTCCAACCACAAATTAAAGCAAAATTCAGTTTCTTTTTACCCTTTATTTGTATCAATCAATTCTACTTTATGGTTTCGCCATGTGTTCATTACTGCTTCTCATACAAGGCTAATTTCTTGTAATTAATTTGTGGTATAATCAAAACAAATTAAATTAATCAAGTAGGAACTAATAATATGAAGTCAAAAGTTTTTTTAATACCAATAATTAATTATTAGGATAACCTCAAATTTTAGATTGATTATGCTATTCTACTCAACTTTATATTCTAAAAATGATTAAATTACAATATAATATTAAATATTAATATTTTAGCAGCAATTTAAATATGAAAATTCTAGCATAAATTTAATAAATTCAATTTTAGTATATAAATTTTGTTGAAATAAAGTTTATATTATAAAAGTTATAAACTTCAATTATTTTAAGGTAGATACAAATGCAATTTATATAAATTTTATTATAATAAAAAATGTTCAGCTCATAAAATTTCTAGTCAGATTAATGTCATTAGTTGAAAGTTCTGAAAAGTTTAGATAAGATTAATTGAAAAATTGAAAAACTAATTTGTATTTATTTAAATGAAATTTCTAATAATAAATATCGGTTTAATAATTTATATCTACAAAAAGACAAATTTTAAATGCTTCCAATTATTTGAAGTATGATAAAATAAAATGTGAAAAATTAAAAATTCTTAAAAAATATAATTCACGCTAATATCCTATGTTTTGACTGTCCAACGATTAAATTCTATAAGGTTAGATTTAGAGTTAAAGTACCGTCCTAATCACTGCAATCATTTTGGCTTATTAAAACCCTTCTAATCATTCGTCACTGCTGTACTGTTGATGAAACGTTTCTGAATGAGAGACAACATAGTTTTCTAATCATCAATATAGAATGTGTTCCGCCGTTTCGTCCTCATATTGATAGAACCTACACGATTAGTCCGGTGATAGACCAATTGTGTGTAGGTACTTTTTGAAGTTACAGTGACGTGTAAGGAAGCCTACCACCATCGTTATTTATAAGGAAATCAAGGAAGAAATAAATAAAAATGATTTTATAAACTTTAATTGCTTTTGATCAGAAATAGTAGAAAAAAATAGCTTGAACTTTCATAGTCCACAAAAAAAGCATAATAAAATATTTATTCATAAGCCAAAATTTTTATTCTTGGTCATAAAATTTAAACGATGAAATAAAAAATATAATTAAATTAGTAAATTATTTAATTTAAAGTCGAAAGTTAAATACGAAAACTTAACAAACTTTTCGAAAACGTTTTGCAAATTGTGTTTTAAATTTTGTCTTATTAAATTTATAAAATATTATAAATAATTAGTTTAAGTAATTATCTTAAATGACGTTTAAGATTTATTATTTTTCTTATTTATGTTAAGAATTTAAAGTTCAATTTGCCAGATAAATTTAAATAAAGTTAATTTTTTGTTTTGCATATTTGATAGACTTTATAAATTTTATGACAAATTCTTTAATTTAATATTATAACTTTAAGCACAACTAGGACTAGCAAGTACTGTGTAAATTTTCATCAACTTTACAACTTGCCTCAACTTGTTTTGTGTTGCAACATTTTCATTGAAAATCCAGGGTACGGTTGAGAATTACAATTTTTGACAACTCTATGTAAGCAGCCATTTAAACTTCGATTTACAAATAAAAATAAATATATTCATTTTTTTCAAACTATTATTTTGAAGAGTTACCAAACCAATTATTTCGTGACATTATATAAAAAGTTAATTTAAATTTATGTCAAAACATTAAACCTCTTAAATAAGTCTTCAAAGTTTTGAATTTCGTAAAATTTTGCAATATCTCAAACAGTCGAAAATAATATTATACAAAATATTTAAGGTCTTTCACCAAGATTTTTCCATTTTTCCAATGTGATGGACTAGCAGAAAAGACATAAACGTTGTGCCAAATAAAGTCTAATCCAAAATTTTAAATGTATGCAGAAGTGATTCCTGATGTAAAATTTAATATTATTTTTAAAATTCTATATTGAAAATTGAATGCTTCGCAACTATTGTTAAAAGTTTTCCAATTTTCTTTACCTCCAAAACTGAATAAACAGCTAAGTGTAGGTACAGGTCAACAATCAAAAAAAGTTTTTTAATACAATTTTAAAACTGAAATAATCTTGATAAAAATGTTGTATTGCAGCAGAAAAATTTTGTTAAAAATAATTAGAAATCATTTGTACGACTTTTAATATTATGTCAATCATTTTATTTCAATTCAATTAAATTAGAAATTTAATAGAAAATTTTAACCAGATAACAAAAATTTTACATTATTTCTCTTCCAAATTATTTAAATTAGAAATATTTCAGTATTTCAGCATCTGTTACACTTTTAAATTAAAAAAAACCTTAGTACGTAATACGAAATCAATATCCAATTTAAAAAACAAATAAAAAATAAAATACCAAAAAAAAAATAATAAAATTGGAAAATTTATATTACATGAAAGACTTATCCATTAATCAATTTACTTTTTTATTTCCAATGTCATCATTACATCGAAACCAAAAAATATTTTTACCTGTAGTATTACATATTTACATATTTATGATTACTACTATTACATATGACTATTTACATATTTATAATTTCTGTTTAACAGGCAAATATTTTTAATTCTGAACTGGTTTATCGCAAGCAATTCATCACATGAAATTCATATAACATGGAATTCACAGCAACCATTTCATCGCGAATGCAATTCTTCTGAAGCTATTCATTGCAATAGTAATTCATCGTTTATCGCTAGCATCGAATAGGATACGACGAAAATAGAAATATATCCCATGCTCTGAAACGAACTGAACAAGGAAAATAAATGCAATCAATACCAGAAAATTAACAATTTTTGTAATATTAAAGCTAAAACTTAAATATTTACAACCGTTCTAGTTATTTTTTGTGCAGGCTAATTTATATCGTCCCGAATAGAATGAAAACATAAAGACATGTTTTTTGTGCCACCAAAATTGCAGCTAAAGTCAGAGCAATTTACATTACACAAGTTAAACATATAAAAAAAAATTTATATTTTTTTAAAAGAATAATTTTTATTTTAATTGTAATAATAAAACCATCTAAAAATCTATTACATACGAGTATAAATACTCTGCACATATGTGACATTAAAATATGTTACAAATGATGTCATATGTAATATGGCTGATATAGCAGAAATTAAAAGAGATTTATGTTACATAAAATGATTATATAAAGAGATTTATTTGAATGTCAGCAAAATTGTAAATATTACATGAATTTCATTGCAATATTATCTGGGGCCATTATTTCATACATTATCAATTCACGATTCTTAAATAATTTATAGAACATTCTATAATATTGAATAGTTTATATTTGAAGAGGTTTGAAAATATAATTTGTTTATTCAACGTTCGAGTATTCTATAAATTTTGTGTCAGTAGCTTAAGCTATTTACAAAATATTACTTTGTTTTCTTGAAATATAATTTTAAATTCGATCGGTGTTCAATAAAAAATGATTTAGTTTCAATTTATTCAAATATATTGTATTGCTTAAGCTGTCTTACGTCCTTGACTTAATTTATTTTAATAATTTGATAATTTTAAGTAAACTTATTGCTTCTGAAACTAAGTAACCAAGTTGAAAACTCTTTTTGCGCCATTTTATTTGATTTTTCATTTATTCACATTTGACTGGGTCACTGGTTCAACCATATTATTATTATAAAATTCGGTATTCATTTTTAAAATTCTCGATAACCAGATTAGGAAATATCCTAGCTCCGTTTTATATTATTCAAATTAAAAGTTCTTCATTATGAAAAATAAACATTTGTGGTAACATAGCGATAGGATTTTGTGATTTTGATTTAATTATTGTAAATTTTCAAGCTTGATTATATTAAACAAAATATATTCCAATGTAAATTTAAAAATAGTTAAAATAGTTAGTATCAAATTTACGTCCTTAGTACTTTTTTAATATTGTATTTTTTATGGCAGTAGAAGTGGTTGCCAAAATATAACGAGGTCCTGTATCAACTGCATCAGTTTTATCACTTCTATGATTTTGGTGTAAAAATATTAAGTAGAGTCTTATTTATATATTCTGTGTAAATATTATAAACGGCATCATTAAAAGTGCGTACTATTATTATTAATAACAAATAAAGAAAATAGTGGGCCTCGGCAGCTCAGTGTAATATGTACTGTTCTACCAACAGAAATGTTGTGGATTCAATTCCCACTGTAAACACTGGTCAAACATGTTACATATTTACACCTTTACACAAAATAATTAAATTATTAAAAATAGGACCCATAAAATCAAAAATGATTACTGGTTCTCTATATAAAAAAAAAATATTCATATAGTAAAAAAAATTGAAAAATTTCGTCTATCTACTAAATTACATCTTATTAATTATTGAAATATCTGTGAATTCTTAGTGTTAATATATTTTTAAGACTTGATAAAAAAAAATATGAAACAAATTGTAATATTATTTTTTTCATAGACCAAGGATCTTTCCAAGGATAACAGATAAAGTTAATATTTAGTAAAAGTCCTTTTTTTGTATTTTGTTAAATTTAAATAAATGTTTGAACGCGGAGGATATTTATCCTAACAATTTTTTCGAATTTTAATAAAGGCAACATAAAAGATATTATTATTTTAGGCGCGAATGCAAAAAACAAGAATTTTTTTTATGTAATTTAAAGATACATTTATGCTGTTGTTGATAAAATGAAGTAGTGAAGAGTAGGGATTGAAGAAATTAAATTAAATTACATAATTAAGTTAAATTGTTCCTACTTTTGTATAAAGTATACTTAGAAAAAAATTAATATAAACTTATTTGTATTATAAATAAATTTTTTATTAAACTAATTTTTACCATGTTTTAATGTTATAAAGTTTTTTTTTTAATATTTAATGTTATAAAAGTTTTTAACAAATTTTAAGAAGGTCTAGACCTTATGGTAACAATTGGATATTAACAATTTTCTCAAACTCTAGCACTTCTTCAGTTAAAAATGCTTAATAAAATAATGATTCAAATATTTAGAAGACACTGTCAGGCTAGGCATTCCATTTAACCAATCAGCCTACGTACAACTGGATGAGAAAGAAATAATAACCCATTTTACCTGCAAAAGGTTAACACACATGCAGGGTATGAATTCAATAATCTTAACTATATATAGCGACAAAGTACGACCCTACAGATATGGTACAGTTCGTAAATGCTACCAGGTGGACCTAAAATCACTATCTTAGTCAAGGTCACGTGAGTGGTTTCAAAATAGTTCTAACGCGCTAATTAGGGTCGCCGTCATATTGTATGGAACTCGCCACTAACAACCAATCAAACTGAATGTTATAGTTTCAAAAAAAAAATATTCTAGTCGTAAAAATCATCTTTTCCATGGTATATAACGAATATCAGTTCCGCGCCACTGATTTTTGTTCTCAATATCAAAGGATCGGAATTTGATTATGATTATAGAAACTGCTATTCACGTCTATCAATTGCGCAATTAAATAATTGTAAATTTTGACTTGACAATTCTCCATCGTAATCGCAATAAATAATTCAAAATATAGAGATAAGTCTTGACTTTCTTATTTCATTTTATTATCAATTTTTCATTTAATTATCAATTTAATGAAATTTATTAAACATACGTGTTATAAGGGTTTTTCCCTTATAACACGCCAACGATTTTTTTACATTTTTATCGTAAGTCAATTTAAATTTTATCTTGTTTAATCTGGAGCCGTGTATTAAACCTTAAATATCAAATTCTTAAAATAACAACTTGAATTTATTTACTTATATAACTTATTCTTAGTAGAACAATCCTGCCTTATTAAATTTAATGGGGGTAGTAGGATTCATAGGAGAACAGAAATTATTATAAAAAGTTAGTAATTTAGTTGCAGAGAAAATATTTTTCTTTCATTTTCACAAAAACAAATTCGTTCAAATGACAATTCTAGTGCAATAACAAAAAAACAAAACTTAAAATCATTAAAATTATAATGAAAATATCGAACGTTTTTTGTTTTAGTTTTTTCAAGATTTATAGACATTTTAATGGACAAAACGAAAAATCCAGCCAAGTGAAGAATACTAAATTTTATAATATTGCTTGTATCAGGATAGAACAACCTTCTTAAAAAATTATTCATATTTAATTAATTATAGGGATTAAGCTGATAGCAATAATGACACTATGGAATGTATACAATTTTTTAAGCAAAATGAAAATTAAATTTATAAAAATGTTGCTAAATTAATTTTAAATCACAAAATCTTAAACGTTCGTATTTAGTGTGGTCCGCAATTTAAGATTGTAAATACATTTTTTTTAGTTCGGAAACATTTAAAACTTTTATAATAGAGCTTTTTTTTAAATTATGCGGAAGTCCTTTTTAATGGACTAAAATATTTGCGCGATAATAGAATTTATGATTCACAAAAAATTATATTAAATAAAATTATTAGTAAGTGAAGCGATGAGAATTTCAAACTTTTTTATCTATTTCCAGACAATTGATTAATAATATTTTTATAGAATTTTTAAGGAAAATTATGATTTTCATTAAAAAATCTTTTTAATATGATGGGAAAAATCAATTACATACCAACAAATTAGCTGAAAATTTCGATGTTAAAAACTCCACCAAAAAATTATGACATTAATGAGGTGTCTATTAAGTAATTAATAATTATTTACTGTGATTGAATTAATATTTATAATCTGGAACACGCAGTCGATAATTAACTTTCTTAAATTAAATGCTATTCAAAAAATTATCTTAAAAATGCCATTATGACTAACCAACAACTCCAACCAACTGAAACCACGTTTCAATCACGAATAGATACCGCTCTCCAGATATGGAACAGGAATTTGACCCATTCATATTTTTTTTGTTAAAAATTAGTCATACTAGCTACAAATTTGAATTATTATCTTGCAATAATGTCTTAAAATTCAGGTTTAAAATTTATTTATTTCAATTTTTTCAATAATATTTTAATTATTATACCAATTTCTTTTAAAGTAAAATGAAAATTTGCTGTAAAAAAACAATTTATTTTAATTAATATCTTTTATCATGGGTTCAATAAATCTGGTTCTTCTTTTGTAAAATTTAAATACATATTTAAGTAGCTAATAATTTCTCCAATTTTGTATTCAGATTTAATTTCTATTTGTTACTTACGAATATCCAAATTTGTTTTCAAGTCTAACCATTTATTTTTCTCCATTATTTGTTGCTGTCGTATTTAAATTGTATTTTTCATTGTTGGCTGGGAAATCGAAAAGAAAATTTTGTAATATCCTAGAATAGATTAACCTATTTTAGTGGAGCATTTCATTATTAAATCGTAATAATCAGAAATAATAGAAAACATCAAGAACTTACAAAATTTAATTAAACAAATGATCAGAATTTTAAGATTATCTTCGAGGACAGTTTTTTATCCTGATTTCTTCAGGATTTTGTCCTCTCTGTTTAATAACAACAAATGAGAAATAAATTTAAATTATCTTCTATTTTCTTTTGGTGGAAAATTAATTTTCTATTCTACGAAAATTGGTTGGAAATGTATCTGTAAATTTTCAACAATTGTAAATGATTAGATTTTTTTTAATTTTCATAAATTGAAAAGAAATTTTTGATTATAAAATATAACGATTTTTCACAATTTTCCACTTCTTATCGTAGTTTTGTCGTTCGGAAAATTATTCTCTTTTTCAAACAAAAAAAATATATCGACCAGAACGTTTTAATTGCAGCTATAGAAGAGTAGTTTAACCAGGATCAAAGAAATTGCTAGACAGGAAAAAACTAGAAAGTAAAAAGTTTTTAATTACCAACAATATTTTTTTTTCTATGTTTGTAAGTAGATTCAGTTTGCTGTATGTATATGAAAAAATAAAATCCAGAGAAACAAATTGGAAATTGACTTATAAGTTATAAAGAAAAGTTGAGAGTTAATAAAACAATTTTGTTGCTTTAAATATAAATTTTTAAATTTTAAAACTTTAATGTCTCGTTTTCAACAGCGAAGGTTGTAAGAAATTATTTTTTTTTCTAATAATCAGATTTTCTGCAAGTCACTGAAAAGTTATCTGTAAGTCATTTTAAGTCACATGAAAACTTTAAAATTCTTTCACGGATTATGACAGTTTTGCGGATTTATCTATATTTTAATAGCTTCTTATTAAGGATCGAGTATTATAGATTCTTTATGTCTGTTTTGTCTTTATCCTTTCTATAGTTTAGATGGCATTTATTAATTTTAATGTAATGGTTTTTACATTAATTGGGAATTGATGGCAAAATAATTGATTTATGGCAATAACTACTGAAACCACCGGAAGTTAAAAGTTAAAACTATTGAATTGATAATAACTTATTCAGTACAAATTAATATTTGTAGCAAATTTTGATTGTATATTTTTTTGTTTTAAATTACGATCCGGAAGTTTTGAGACTTAATTGAAAATGTCTTTTTTCACAAAAAATAGTTTTAACTATCAATTAACATTTCATAGGTTTTCTTAGCTTATAAGCAACCAGTTTTTCTATACATATTTAATACATTTTGCTTATAACTGACAAATTATTAAACTAATCTAAAAACGTTCTTAAAAAATATTTTATGTACATGCCACAATTCTAAGTTTTCATTTGGTTATATTAGCTAGTCCACAGTCTACTTCTACACAAATTTTATAGTTATATCAATAATGCTTTCAAGCTACAATAATTTAGTATCAGACTCGATGTTAACTTTTATTCGGACATCTGAAATTCGTGTAGTTCAAGAAAATTGATCTTATACTGTAAATGAGCAATGTAATAGTAGAATCTATAATTTTAATTTAACATTTTGTCAATAATGGCACTGCACCATTTCATACAACTTTCGTCACTAATTAAATATCTATTATATAAAATTATACTGCGCTCTTCTATTTGGCATAAACGGACTAGCAATCTAATTATTTTAAATATCATTTCTAATTAAATTCTAAAAGAAATTCCTTTATTTTAAAACGCTATGATAAAGAAAACATTTCGCTGGAAGTACGGACAAATTATATAATTGTAATATGTTGTAATTGAAAGGAACAGGAAATTTTATCCTACATATTTTTATAATAGTTATTTAATAAATGCTCTTGGACAGTGTACAACATTATCTCATTTCGAATTAATTAAAGATTTCGTGATTAAAATGAAACTGAAAAATATATTTTTAAAATAACAAAAAAACAAAAAAAAAAATTTGTCGGATTTAATTTAACTTGAAAAATTGTTGAACTTTGTAATTAACTTGTTACAGAATGTTTACAACATTTAATGGCCTGTATGTAATATTTATGTGACATCAATTATTTCTTATTAATAGGATCATGTTATTTATTTTAAAAAGCTTGGACGTAATTTTGTGTAATAATATTTTTAAAGAATATTATTAGAAGTTAAAAGAATTTGTCAAAAATAAATTAAATGGTATTTATAGACTGAAACTATTACATATCGTAAAAGAATCGTTAAGTTCAGGGAAAAAACTGGCACGTGGAAAATTATATAATTGGATATATGTATTTAGTTAACTCATTAGATTAAAATTAATTGTAGGTTTATAAGTTTTCGTTCGAAATGTCACCTACAAAGTTATATTTATTGCAAAGATATTGTTCCCAAGGATACATTTATATACGTATACGACAACTTCAGTTTTATTGCTCACACCACATACTTTACAATTCAAATTCATACATCAATTTATGTGATAATGTTTAAAATTCGTAAAATGAATTTGACTGAAGGGCAATATTTAATCAATGCTGTCTAGTGTAAATGTATTATAAATGATTTTTATGATTTTATATATAAAATGATATTTATATCAAGTTTATACAGATTTATTTTACAGTCTACAGTCAAATATTTATTAATTAAATCAAATAAAACGATTTAAAACAAAAAATAAATAAATCTGAATTAATTGTAATCATAAATATGTCAATCAAATATCAATTTAATCAAACATCAATCAATAAGTTAAAATAAAACTTTTGATTAACTAGAAAAATATTATTTGACTTACACCTGACAATGGAAATACACCTTACAATGAACAAAAAAGGAAACAAATCCTTTTAACAAAAATAAAAAAAAAAATCTTAAATTATAGTGAAAATCCTATTATACTACGATACATGAAATAAAATCAATTTAAAAATAAGTCTTTCATAATACATAGTTCATGTTGACACGTTATCAACATTTTCCAGACCAAAAGTTTTATCAGCATCAACAAAATAATAACATTAGAAAAAAATATAACCTCAATTTATCTTACGAAAAGTTTTTCCGTAAAAAACTGATTCTGCGTATATCAAATAAATCGAAAATCTTTAATATCTGAATCCTAAAATTCGGCATAACAATCTGTTGCTTTCTCGAAATCAGCTGAGTTTTTGACAAGTTATTAAAAAGCTTTTTTAAATAAAATTTGAACCACCAACAAAATTAATATTAAAAATATTTTTGATTTTGGTTGAATTTTTTGATATAGCTATTTTTCGAATTTGGTTAAATTAGTTTACTCTTTTCTGGCTTTTTGACCAATAATTTATCATTAATTACAATATAGAAAAATTTAACTATGAGCCTGGAACAGTTTTGTCGGTATTATTTAAATATTAGAATTTTTTGAATATTAGAATTTTACTTTCTACTATGGCATTTTGAGTGAATATATTTAATTGCATTCATTAATTATCCTGTTCATTAAAGTTTTTGTCACAATGCTTCTCTTATAAAATTTTTAAATGAAAGCCTTAGTTCAATTTTAGATTAAAATATTACACATAAATATTAGATTATCACAAAATTGTTAATAGTAAATTAGAATGGCACATTACATAATAATTTAATATATTTTTGAAAATGCTAGAATTAGAAGCTGTACTAGATTGAATCAAAATGTATAGCTAATAAAATAAATCTTTATTAGCACAAATTGAAATCACAACAAATTTAATTAATTGTACTTTATTGCTTGCTTTATCTGTTAATCAACTGTTAAACAACTGTTAATTTACATTGTGAATGTTGGGACGAATAACTACTAATTTTGACTTATGGTCTTAAAGTAAATCTGCTATGCCTGCTATGCTGCTGTTAAACGTCTTTTAAATACCAAATCTCATATGTAAAAAATAGCTTTGAACTTGAGTAAAATATCCAATGCTCATAAATATAATACAAAATTCATTAGCCTAGACCTAGAGAAAGTAGTTGTAGTAACATTTCACATATTTATTAAAATAATTAAACATTTCAGTTAATAAAATAAATATTTTAATGACAAAGTTTACATTTTTTTCTATAATTTCTCATCACATAAAAAAGTTGTGTGCCATATTTAATTCAAATGGAATAATAATTTCTAATAAGTTATTGCTGCGCACAGGAATTGGTGCTTGCATTAATTTTGAGGAGCAATTTCCATTTTTGCAATTACATTCCGTTGCAAATCATGCAATTAAAATATATTTACGTACTTATTTATATCTATCCAAATGTTATTAAATTGTTACCAATATTTTGAATCTTCTAACTTACTAATGATGATGGGTACGGCTGATAGTGATAGACTAATAACAAAGTGAATTATTTAAGTTATGTGAATAGTTATTTTATATAAGATTAATTGGTACAAGATTAACAATTAAAATTTATATTATTTTTCTATTTTATGAAATATCGAAGAAGGTTTAAAGGTTATTTACAACAATACAAATCCAATTCAATATTAATATTACACATTCAGTTACATTATTCCAAAACTACATAAAACTTTAAAATCTATTAAATAAGAAATTCTATTAAATTTATGTAAATTTTGTAGTTTACAAAACTTTAATAATAAATTCACATTACGACAGGATAACCAATTGTAAAAAATAAAAGTACCCACAATAAATTCAATAAATAAAGGATAAAACATGAAAAGCCGGAATTTGATCAGGACTAAAAAAATGGATTTATATTTGGTATTATTTTGTACAAAAAAAATGAAAAGCTGAAATTAAAATGGACTTGTAGTGTACGCAGTACGCATAACGTATAACTTTAGATTAAATTTATTTTTTCTATTGTTGTCGATAATAAAAAGGATTTTACTAAAAATGATTTTACTATATTTTTTTAGTGAATGCCTTGAATATGAACAAAAAAGAAATTCATTTTACACTCCAGATTTTTTTTTTACCATTCGTGTGGAACATGTTTTCATTGATCGACGATGTATTTATGATTAAATTACATATTTTTTTTTTCCTGTTCTGAAATTTGTATAAAATCAATTTCAGTTTTTTGGAAAAAAAATAAAGGAAACATAAATCTGGTATTTTTCAACATAAATGACATTTATAAATTGTTTCCATAAAATTAAATTTTAAAATAATAATGGCGAATATTTCAAAAACTGTGAATAGGAAATTAAATAGACATTTTCTTGATTTTTGTCGTTTTAATTAAAATTATGTTCAAAATGATAAAAATTGAAGCTGAAATTTGAATTAAGAATACAAATTTGAATTAAGTGAGCATTATACGTAATTTAGAAATCACTTTCTAATAAAGATCACGCAAAACGGACGTAATACAAAGTTACTATAAAGAAAAAATGAACTTAACACTTTGACGGACACAATTTTGTTCACGTGATTCAGCTATATCTGAAACAATAAATCACATGATCAGCTCACTGCAATTGCAGTTGGTGTCCGCGAACGTGTTAAAGGTTGATTTTTAGATATTCATAAACTTTGTTCGTCCATTAAACTAAAGTGTTTTAGGAATTAATTCATTTGAATTAATTCGAATCAATTTCCGAGATGGGTGAGTAATAATTTTTAACAAAATAATTATCGACGAATTAATTTTCGATAAAATACTTAGAATAGTGAGTTATCTTTTAATAAATATTTGATATTCTGTAATCAATAAAATTTAATAAATCATTTTAAATGAATCCATTTTTACCAAAACAATAACAAAAATTTTAAAAATTATCATAATATTAAAGTTCATAGCAATAAAAACAAACATTTTCTAATTAATTTGTTTTTCATTTCAAATAATTTCCTCTCTAAATCATTTAAATGAAAATCCCTGAACCTCGTTTTACTCATAAAACATATAAAATGTTAATATTAATTTATATGTATTAAGAATATTTAGTTTATATTTATATAGATTTACCTTTTTTAAATGGCTTTGTTTTGGAATCTAATTTTCTTTGTATAAATTCTATCTATAAGTTTTATGATATAGCAAAAGATATTGTATAATAGATTACATAATTAAAGGAAAACTTGAGTGCTTATAATCACAAAAGTTTTCGTCTTTAAACTAAGAGCATATACAATTTTTGTAAAACCTGTCTATCTCTCAAGGATATTTAGAAGAAGAATTTAATTTTTTTTTATTGTTAACTTGGAATTGATTTTTTGTCTGAAATCGTAATCCAACAAAAACCAAGATTTCATCAAGAATAAACATAAATAATGAAAATTAATATAAGAAATATCATCTTAAATAAATTGAAATCCTGTTATTATTATGATATCCTTGGTAATATTTATAAACTAAGTCTTAGCTATTAGTAGATTATTAACTTTTCGAAATAGATCCAAATTATAAAGATTATTGTATAGTAATAAGTAAAAAATATTAATATTTGCAACAAAATGGGAAGACAGGACAGTATTAAGTAAAATTCAATTTAAATGTTTAGTTAATTTACAGAATTTAAAATATTTTATGATAATTTGAAAATTATTTAATGAATCGCTACAATTTGCAGAGCTTCTTAAATTATTTTTAAATACGAATTGATATAAAATTTATATCAAATTACCAACACGATGCGGTTTAAAAATAATATGGACCAGTAGTTAAATATCTTTGAGATTTTAATTTAATTTAAATTTTATTTAGTTCCAATTTTTCATGTAAGATATTTACAAACTGAACCTCCTCAAACAGTTCAAAAAATCCATTATATTGAAATATATTTTCTAACATTCTTTGGTATAATCTGATGAAATTTTGCAGTATTTAATCATTTTGTATAAATTTATTTCAGTTTAAATTTAGTATTACATAAATACTATTTAAAATATTGTTGGTAATGGTTACATTTATTAGTTTTCTATTGCATTCTAAAATTTTGTACAAATATGTTAAAGCTTATATCAAAATAGTTCAAGATTTTACAAGAATACAATTTAAATTTTGTTGATAGTAAAGTCTTAATTAGATTACATTTTCAAAATTTGTTTTAACAAAATTGTTTACTTCTATGTTATATTTAATGTAAATAGAAAATTTTATATGGTTAAATATTTTGAAAATCTTGTTTTCTAATATATAGGACAGTTGACAGAAAATTTATCAACATTCTACATGGAATTTTCAAAATAATTGCCAATGCAAGTTTGTGTAGGTAACAAAGTTTGTTTTTTAAATTAATATTTGGTCTTTTTTGATTTAATTCCTTAGGAATTGATATTATTCATGTTATGTGTCCTATCAATTTGGTAATATAAATGTATTTGAGATGTCGAAAAAGTAATAAGCATTAAATTTATTTACATATTTCAATACTACTGACATGATATTAAATAAATTTTACAGTCTTAAAACGTTTGGTAAAATTTGTAATTATTAACAAGTTTATTTAATAGTAGAAAATGTAAGCTGTAAAATATTATTTTAAAGTAACATATTCGAATGTTTCAGATTAACTAACATTTGAGAATTTAATAAGGAAATCATTACTTTTAATAATAATATCCAATATGGTAATAATATCCAATATGGTTATTCAGGCCAATTGAATATAGTATAGTAATGGAAAACTTCAAAATCATTACTAATATTTTACCAAGATGTGTCTTCAATTTCGACTATATTTTGCTTTTGTGTTCAGCTAGTGTTTGGTGACTTACATTTCTCCCTTCAAATATCCCAACAATAAAAGTCGCAGCAAAGAAATTACATTATTCAATATGTAGGACGATTTTTTCACACACTTTCGTTGATACGATGAATATATTAAATAGACCGACTTGTTCCAACCCATTTTGTGATGCTCCAGACTTAGTTAATCAAATTGCACAAAAATGTCACACTCAATGTTGGTGCAATATAAAGATATCATATTTTCGAAAGAATGTTTTTGGCAACACTGTTGATTTGTTCATTTTGACGAACATTATAAAATAATTTGTGCTCTTTGTAGTGGTCTGTTTTCATGGCTTTGTGTATAGAACTAAAAAAACTTATTAATATTTGAAACCTTTTGTGATTCTTAAGGACACTATTTCATTTCTTTTGGTTGCAAATTAAAATTTAAATAATAAAATATAAAATTCTGTAATAATTCTTAAATTTAAAGGTAAATTATTTGAAAAACTTCTGTCAAAGCAATTTTTAATATTATTTACTATTCAAACGAAATTAATTTTAGTTGAAGACAACAATATTATCCTTTTATTATCGTAATAATGAATATGAAGAAATATTTCAGTTGTCAGATTATAAAGATTTTATAACTAGCTACATATATGAAATTTATTTTAAAAAAATCTCTAAATTAGATAGCTAAGATTCTTGTAATAATAGTTTCCGACGTATTGATAGTAAACACCTATTTAGAAAATTATTACAGGGACAACATCTAAAATATAATTTTCTTTGATTATGTTGTATAGAAAATATGCTTTGGCAAAAGGATTTTACGCAAAATAAATAAATACAAAAAAAAAAAATTTCTTATGCACTTTTAAAAAAATAATTCTTTACAATTTTTTTTAAAGTCTTCTTTCCCATTTAAAGTTTTATTGTAGATTTTGTATAAGTCACTCATAGCGTAAATTCTTTATTACTCCAATGTAAATTTGAAACCTACAGTTTAAAAGAAAATTTAATTTCTATAATAGTTTTATATTTGTTGAAAATTATAATAGTTTTATATTTGTTTTCTTTATGAAAATTTAAGGGGACGACGTAAAATTTAATTGAAGAAACAGTTTTGAGTTGGAAATTTCCATTTTTTGGTTTGGTTATCAACTATTGAAAATTTTATAAAAATATTTTTTTTATTATTATTCAAGAAATTCAAATTTTAACTTTGTTTAAATGAAAACTTTTAAATAGTACAGGTAAAATAGAATTCTGTTATTAAAAGATAATGGACTCAATGGTTCATTTTTCTAAATAAATTTTGTCATATAATATTTTTTGTATTTGAATCCGTTCAGTTTGAAGGAGAGATTAGTAATATATGATTGACTGTCAATTTCTGGATCTGCAATTTTAATTATTTAAGTAATTACAATTTTAATAATCTACGTGAATTAGAAGGTTAATTAAAAGTAAAGGTAAATTTAAAAACAAATGTTAAACGAATTTGGAATAAAATTTTAAACTATATTTCTTTTATAAGTTAAATTTGTTAATATTAATAATAAATGAAACACAAATTTTAGATGTTTACAGGGACAAAATTTACAACCATTTTTAAAAAAAAAAAAATCAGATTTTTAACTACCCTACTTATCTACAGAACAAATTGGATATAGCTACTATAGATATAAGTTTCTCTATGAATATTGTTTTGTTTTACTATTATGTAATTTGATGGCCACTTAAGTGCTCACGCACGACTTATAATTTTTACTAACATATAGTAATTATAATATTACCCGTACTCATTTAAAAATGAATCACGTTTCGGTCTGTAAACTGACGATTTTTCTATATATCTGCAATTTGGCAACTAACTATTTTTATAAGTACTAAACAATTAAACATTTTCTGATACAAAATGTCAAGAAATAAAAAAAAATATATTTTCATAACAATTCTAATATACTTTACAGATGGTAACTATAATTTACCATTTATTTTGTATAAATATTTACTTTACTATAAATATTTTCTATTTTAATGATTAATTATTTTTTATGTAATTATAATAAAATTTATAAACGTCCGTGAAATTTTAAACCGAAATGCAATCATTAGAGCTACAAATTACCCATAAATGTCTTCAAATGATGATGGAAAATCCTAACAACGCGAACCAATAATTTTAACAATTTTATTCATTTAATTTGCTCAACTGAAACGGGATAATATTTATCATTTCCTCAAGCAGGAAGCCACACAATAAATTATTTTGTTGGAAACATTTTGAATCGTTGCTCTTTATTGTGCCACGAGAATCTATTTTTAGTTTGTTAATGAATGCCCTTTTACTCATTTTGAATACATATTTATGTTAAATTAAAATAATACATAATTATTTTGCAGTATTTATTTTAAAAATGTATTAAGCAGCTCCACAAATTTTGAATATACAAATTAAAAATAGATTTCTCCAAAATTCCTTATTTTCTGGATGAATTTCGTTTAGTGTTCAGATTTAATTAATTAATTTTTATATAGATTTAATTTATAAGAATATAATTTCTAATTTTATTTGAACTATAGTTTATCTACATGAGTACGACTTTTCCCAAACTGCAAGTTCGTAAATTTAAATTATAAAATTGCTGATTAAAGTGCTTTTGTTCTAATTATTCTATGCAAATTGTTATTTGCTAAATTCGGTATATCTAAAGAAGTATTCTCTGTCAAGGAATTTAAATCACATTTTTTTAGCAATTCGTTAACTTCATTCTACTGCAGAAAGTGTGGCATATTATGTATTGTAATATATGCACATCGAAATGTAAATCTACATCGAAATGTTATGCTGCCATTGTAACATGTTAGGAATAGTTTTAATTTCATTTTTTTATTATATTATAAATTTTTGTTTCTTTTGCTATATTAGATTTTATTTATATGCAAAATATATTTCATAATAATCTATTTATATATAATGAATATATAATTTATCATAATGTAAGATAAAATTTATGTGATGACACGCAATAGATTAAATGAAAATGTTGTGAGATGAAGAGATTATAATGGCAGATAAGTAAATGAAATTATGGTGTACATTAATTTTGCATTGCATGCTTTCTTAAGAATTTATAAAAAATTTAAATATTATACATTGATTAAGATAAATTTTAATGAAAATGATAATTTAAATATTTAATAACTAAATTTTGGTAATTAGAAATCATAATATTTTTATAATTATAAAAATAATCCAAATATAATAAAATATTGAACTAAACTAATAATAATTACTTATAGTCAAATCGATACACTGTTAAAAACATTTAAAGGTTATTACTTAAAATGTCATTAATAATTAATTATTTAACATTAAAATTAAAGTCATTTATTAAAATAATTTTATATCCATTATGTCGAAATTGATTTAAATATGTTATTAATAAAATAATTTAATTATCATAATTTAAGGCAACTAATTTTGGTTTTGTTTTTATTTTTTCAATTAATAATATTCAGAATATTACAATTATATTTCGACTTTTATTACAATTTATTAATATTAAATGAATTAATGTAACAAAAATTTACATTTATTTATATTTATTATGAAATGATTTTATGCTGAATAAATTGTATGAACAATATTTATTCTGATCAAAAGTAAAACTGAATACTAAACAATCATTGGCCGCATAATTTCCCGGAAAACACATAGCAAATCCATCTTGGATAAGGAGAAATCCCATAAATGAATATTATATGTGTCAACAATTTTGGAATAAGTGAGAAAATGTCAACATTTTAATATAAAAATCGTTCTGCACAGAATTATGGTATTTTTCGATAAATTGCTTTTGGGTAAATTGTTATTCAATAAAATATATTAAATAAATTGTATTCCATAAAATGTTAAGATAATTCATTAAATTATAAAAAGGACTCTATAATATAATTTATATCATTAAATTTACCTTTAACTTTCTTAAAAATAAATAAATTCATATATTAAATAAATCAAAAGTGAAATATTTTTAAAATAGCAAGACATCATAGATAATTAAATAGACCTTGAGTAATACATAAAATCTACTGCTTGATTTTTCTATAACAAAGTTAAATTGATAACAAATCTTTAGAATGCAAAAAAAAAATCTGTGATGTTTTGCTGTGTCACGTACAAATCATTTTTTTAGTCAATTCCTTTTTGTAAAAAAATTTTGTAACATCTTTTTATGTTTTCTCAAATATTTGACCTTTTTATACTCAAATAACATAAAATTAATCAAAAAAAAATTGTTTAACCTTCAGAAAGTGTAAAAAAAACATTTTCACTTTTCATATTTTCAAGGTTTTGATACGTATAAAGATGATACATCAGAGATGAATGTTTTTCTACTGTTAAGTTTCTCCAAGTTGTTTAAAAAACACCTCTCTATCACAAATACAGTTTTTTAGTATCTTCTATCCGTTTTTTCTAAAAAGTCTTTAGCACTTTTTTAAAAGACAAATAGTAGAACTTTTAATAGTAAAATATAATTAGCATATCTTAAAATCACAAATTTTTATCCTATATAAAACTATGTATTCCACTTTAGTTGAAACCAGACATGGCTAACGTATAAAACTGTAATTTACGACACATTTTTCAATCTTTTCCAACGTGTCGTGATTCTGACAACTTTTTCAACATTTAAGCAGATTTACTCATCTCTGAATAAAATCTTAAGCATTCTTAAATTATGTATTATGTGTAGAGCTATCTTACAAATTTATATATCTATTTCTATTGTTGTCAATTTTAATTCTCAAATGTATCCAATGCACGCGATAGCTTTCTTATGTTGAAAGTGTTCGTACAATGAAATAAATAAATGGAAATTAAATATTATACAGAGTTGACTCACTGGTAGAAATATATTATTGTCGATCTATCTACTTTAGTAAATTATATTTTTGTACATTTGGGATTTTACTATTATAGCATAATTTACATTTTTTTCCATCCTTTGTGAAGCTTTTATCTGTATAATAAAATAAAATTAGGCCAAATAAAAGAAGATGCTGAGATGTGCATTAAATCAATGATTTCCTTTCATTGATTTAGTAAAACTTATATAGTTAGATGAATATAAATTATTGATTTTTTTCTTATCAAATCTTATGAATAGGAAGATAATTTAAACGCTTTTAGAGGAACTATATCATTTTGGAGGAAGATGAAACGATGATTCACTTGTTGTGCCACTGTCCATCGGTCAAGCACAAAATGTTCAGAAAATTGGGTAAATTCTGTATAGATAATCTGAAAGATGCGGGTAAACTAAAGCCAGCCAAGGTGATTTCGTTCATTAAAGAAGTGTGATGGGTCGACACGCTGTAGCACAAGTACGGTGTTTGGCTGGAGGGTACAATGTAGTCTATGTGCAAGGGACGTGCGACTTTCCCACTCCTTTAAAACCAACCAACCATATCATGTTGTAACTAATCTAACTCAATAGTAATGATTGGACATAATTACGTAACTTATTGCTGGGTGTATGATACCCTAAATATAAATTATAACAATATAAAATCTCGTGGTCTGGGACATAAATTAAATTCAGGGCTCCTATAAAGCATCTCTTATTAAGGCAATTTAAACATATAGAAGATCGTTGGTATTGATTAATTATATCAAATGCTGTTTTGTTATCTTGTTCAGTCATTTGAAGTTATTAGAGACTAGACAAGAAACTGATAGTGAAATACAAAATGTTTAAATAATTTCCATTATGGATTAAACCATTAAACTAAAAAATATTATGGATTAAACTAAAATCGAGATAAAATTATTTTTTTCAACTAAAACGCTTCATAAATTATCTTATCCTTTTATATCAAATTAAACTGCTTAGTATTCTTAAATTATTCATTTTTTTATGCTAGTATAGTTTTTTTGGTAAAAGGAACCTTAAAAATCTTTCAGCTCTTGTAGGATTTTATATCCGATTTGGGAAATTCAAAAAAGAAAAGAAGTAGAAAATTTAGGCATTTTATTTTAAAAGAAAATAATAAATTTGAAAATTAGTAGTAATTTGATTTCATCAGCATAAAAATGAAACATAAAATATTCGTACACAATTTTTCTGGATTATACAAATTAAAGAAAATGAATTTATTTAATTTATATCAAATAATATTAAATTTTTATTAAGAACATCTTTTAAGCTTTAACTGACTTTCTGCTATAAATAAAGATATTTTTATTAGTAATAATTGACTGGAGAGCAAGAGCTATAAGTGGCCAAAAAATATTTGAATTAATTTCGAATAATTTTTAGTTTTTTAAATAATAATTGATGAATTAAAATTTGTTTATTAACAAATGAATTATTTACATAACTTTTTTGTTAAAAAGTTATGTAAATAATATTTTTATGTTTTGCTTCATTTATATTAGAATTAATGTAATTGTTGAATCGCCGTATAAACAGAACGCAAAACATTCATTGTAATCATTTGAGCGAAACCACTCAAAACCAATATATCAAAATAGTTATTATATTTATTATATTTATTGCGTACTCTTCTTTCGCATAGTAATTATAACAAATACCATTGCACTTGTGCAATTGTCATAAATTGATATATATATTGGTTTTGGGTGGTCTCGGCCAAATGAGTTTTTTCTTGTTTATTAGCTATCGTTCATTGAAATCGTTTGGTCGTAAATTTAATACAGTCCATTTTTTAAAATTGTCGTCGTTGATTTGAATAACAAAAAAGTTGTAAAGTAAAGTAAAGTTGTAAATTTATATTGTGAAAATTTTGATAAGAGTTTAACATTAAATTTGTCGTAAATTAAATTCCGATTTCATATAAAAAAAAAGAATAGAATAAAAATAAAAAATTGTAAATTTTGATTATTCGAATTTGTGTCTTTTCAATTAAATTAATTTTTTTTCACTAGCCAGACATCGCATTAACATTTTGGTCCATTCGAACCGCGATTAACCAGTGGCATTATCAGTGAAAATAATTATATTATTAGTGAAAATTGTGGAATTTAATTTAAAAATCGGATTTTTAAAATTGAAAAATTTGTGTGAAAAACAAATAGCGTGGCGGTGTACGGAAAAGCCGGTAAAAAAGTACAGTTAAATTATCGCGTGTGCAAGACTATAAAACTATAAAAAAAAAAAAAAAAAAAAAAAAAAGTACAGTTACGTGACCGTGTGTACTGTACAAGACTATAAAGTTTAGAAAATTACAGTTGTTACCGTGTGAAAAAACAACATAGAAAAGTCAAGAAAGTTGAACAATTACTTCATCACGTGTGGAAGACAAGCCATCTGGAAACTACGGAGAATTTTATATTGGTTTAGTATAAACCTATAACAGGTAAATTTTTATTACAAGTATAGTTCAATTCTTGCATCGTGGAAAATTCGAGAAAAATTAAAAATTTAACCTATAGACGTTTTAAATACGCCACTGCAAATTTTATTATATACAAAAAAAAAAAAATTGTTTGTGTAAATTACGCATAAAAAAAATATATATATCCATACATATATAATATATAAAACTTTGTAATATATGTACAAAAATTTACACCACGTGCGGGTGTAAACAAATAATATATATATATATGTGTGTAACAAACTATATCGAAAAAATAGTTAAATGGATTATTGACATAAATAAACTTATATAAAAATAATTCGTGTATATAGAAATATCAAATATACATATTTAAAAACAATTAATATATAAAATTTATATAAATATAATTTAATTATAGTATATAAAAATAATCAAGTATAAAATTTACGTAGTTATACTCATATAAATCTCCTGTATACATTCATATAACAATTGTCAACTATATACATTGCATAAGTATATATAAAAAGAAATATATATCATACTCATACAACACAAATCGCAACTTGCCAAATTTCTATATTGTTAGAAAAAATTTGTATATAAATCTACATATGCGCTAGTATTTAACAGCCGAGAATTTACACATTCATAATATCGTATTAAATATTCAAAAAAAAAATTGAAATTTTTGTGCACTAACGAAAAATATTATTAATTGCTGTCGCAGTTGCTTGGGATCGGTTGGTGCAAATAATTTCATATTGTTCGAATCGAAAATGGTATCAATGTAGTTTGGAAAACTTTTTTGAAAATAACCAACAAAAAAAAAAATATTTTTGTGGTGAATTTAATTGCAATCGATTTAGCTGATCAACTAAAATAGAATCAATATAATTTCGTATATTATTCTATAATTGCATTTATCATCGGATATATGCATATGAACAAATGAATTTTGGGAGTTTGCTGGAAACTCAACTGAAATAGAATCAATATAATTTCGGATATTATTCTATAATTGCATTTATTATCGTATTTATGCATATAAACAAATGAATTTTGGGAGTTTGCTGGAAACTCAACTGAAATAGAATCAATATAATTTCGGATATTATTCTATAATTGCATTTATTATCGTATTTATGCATATGAACAAATGAATTTTGGGAGTTTGCTGGAAACTCAACTGAAATAGAATCAATATAATTTCGGATATTATTCTATAATTGCATTTATTATCGTATTTATGCATATAAACAAATGAATTTTGGGAGTTTGCTGGAAACTCAACTAAAATAGAATCAATATAATTTCGTATATTATTCTATAATTGCATTTATTATCGGATATATGCATATGAACAAATGAATTTTGGGAGTTTGCTGGAAACTCAACTGAAATAGAATCAATATAATTTCGGATATTATTCTATAATTGCATTTATTATCGTATTTATGCATATAAACAAATGAATTTTGGGAGTTTGCTGGAAACTCAACTGAAATAGAATCAATATAATTTCATATATTATTCTATAATTGGATATATCATCGTATATATGCATATAAATAAATAAATTTTGGGAGTTTGTTGGAAACTCAAGTACATCATAATTAATATACTATCGTATATAATTAATTAATTGAATATATTATCGTATATATTACATAAGTCGAATTTGTAAGTTAGGAGTTTGTTGGAAGTTTGAAAAAAAAAAAAAAAAACAATTATCACATTGTTATCGAATTATCAATGGTGATCAATTGCACAGTCATCGTACATAATAATCATACATTAGACCATTAATTCTGGTGGTATCTTTGGAATCAATTTGAAATTCGTTGTAGCTATTATAAATCATTCGAAATTTTATCATATAAAATAAATTACAAAATCGTGTATCAAGAATTGAGCTGTGCTTTTATTATATTAATAAATAAACTATATTGTAACTATATTCGAATTTAATTATTATATTTATTATATTAACAAATAAATTATCAATAAATAATAAACAAATAATTGCTAATCTCCAATTAAAAATAAATTTTATTAAATAATATATCCTGTCATCCTGATTCATTCCTGTGACAAATTATCACAATTTGGTCACTAATTAACAAACATTTCGTACATATATATCATTTGATATGGCGACAATTGACGAACTTAAAGCTCGGCGATCAAGTGCACAAGGTAGCATAACTCGAATCAAAACACACGTAGACAACAACGAATCGAGAATAACCTTGCCAGAATTAGATTGCAGGCTTGGGTTATTGGAAGCTTATTTTAAACAAATTTTGCATGATCAGAATGAAATTGAAGCGCTATCTACTGATACGGCAATTGAAGCTGCAAAAAGATGTAATTTGGAAGAGTTGTATATCGGAATAAAAACAAAAATAAAGGCATTAATGGCAGAAAAGAGAAAGGTGCAATCAACCAATGAGGAAGATGCCCCTAATCAAACAATATACATGCCGTCAACATCATCATCAGGCCTTCAGAAATTAAAATTACCAAAGTTTTCAGGGCAGTACACTGAGTACCAGAATTTTATACAACAGTTTACATCACGTGTGGATGATGATAGATCAATGTCTACAATAGACAAATTTACACATTTGGATGATTGTCTAATTGGCGATGCGAAGTTGGTAATAAACTCGTTGGATATCGTTGCATCAAACTATTCTAAGGCCCTTCAAATGATTAAGGATCGATACGACAACAAATGCATTATTATCCAATCACATATACGTAAACTGTTTGAACTGCCCAATGTTGGAAAAAATTCAGCGCTGCAATTACGACATTTAGTGGACAGCATAGACGGTCATGTTCGCGCACTATATTCATTAGGCGATGATAAAGACATTGTCAACGCACTATTGCTACATTTAGTTATATCAAAATTAGACGTTGAATCGTTAGCTAAATGGGAAGATTCGTTGGACTTACAAAAATTACCAACATGGTCCGAATGTTCAACATTCTTAAGTAAACGATGTCAACACTTAGAAAAACGAGACATGGTACATAAATCGAATTATCAACATGAACAACCGGTTAAACGCATAACGGCCATATCAAAATATAATCGAAAAACTAGTTTAACAGTTTCAAAATCACAATGTACGTACTGCAAACAAGTTGGTCATACAATAAATCAATGTAAACGATTCTTAGAACTAGCAGTCATGAATAGATATAACGAAGTCAAGAAATTAATGTTATGTTTAAATTGTTTATCAGCTGGACATTCAGTAAAGCAGTGTAAGTCATCAAAATGCAAAGTGTGCAATGGGCCACACAATACATTACTCCATCGGTTTAATAATAGTTCGTCATCTTCACCGTTTGTTGCATCATCACCAGCTGGAAATATAAACTCAATTCAAGAATCAAATCCAAATCAAAAACTTAATTATACAACGCTCATAGTCAACGAAAATTCATTAGATAGAGAAAATGGTGTACTTCTAGCTACCGCTGTCATAAATATTAAGAGTAATACTGGAATATATGTACCAATTCGCGTATTGTTAGATTCCGCATCGCAACTTAACTTCATTACGCAGCATGCTGCACAAAAACTTGGATTGAAAAGAAGAAAAATATGCGAAGTAATTAATGGAATTGGTGATGTAAATTCGAAAATACGTCACAAAACTTCTTCAACAATAAAATCAGTATCGACTAAGTATGAAACAAATATAGATTTATGGATTATACCGTCCATAACAACGACACAACCAGAAGTTAAATTAGACATTGAAAGTTGGGATATTCCAACGAACGTGACATTAGCAGATTCAAATTTTAGTGAGCCACAACGAGTAGATATGCTGATCGGAGCTGAGATATTCTTCGACTTACTGTTGGGAGGAAGAATTAAATTAGGGGTTGGGTTGCCAACATTAATAAATACATTATTTGGATGGATTGTATCTGGAAATTACAAACTTAAAGAAAATCAACGTTCACTCAATAGTTTAATTATTACAAAATCGGATGACGAAACAAGTGGTTTAAACGAAATGATTCAAAAATTTTGGCGAATTGAAGAAGTTGAATCAATTAACAACCATTTTACTGATGAACAAATACGATGTGAACAATTTTTTAATGAAAGTATATCACAACAAGTTGATGGAAGGTTGATGGTGAGGTTACCATTTCGTTGTGATCCAGATATTCTAGGTGATTCATTTAAAATGGCGCAGCGTAGATTTTTAAATTTAGAAAAAAGGTTAATGAATCATGACGAATTGAAGTCCCAATATGTAGAATTTATGCGTGAATACGAACAATTAGGACATATGGAGTTAGTTCCCAAAGATGAAATGTCATTAATTAAATATATTATGCCACATCAATGTGTCATTAGACCAGATAGTTCAACAACAAAACTTAGAGTTGTTTTTGATGCGTCCGCTCGTACGTCATCAAATATTTCGTTAAATGAAGTCCTTATGGTAGGACCAACTGTACAGGATGATCTTTTCGCGATCGTCCTTAGATTTCGTTCATATGCATTCGCATTAACTGCTGACATTTCAAAAATGTACAGACAATTCCTGGTTCATCCAGATGATAGACATTTTCAATGCATATTGTGGAGGGAACGGATAGACGACGAGTTACGAGCATATAGGCTGAATACAGTAACATACGGGACGTCTCCTGCTCCGTTTCTGGCCACCCGATGCTTGAACCACTTAGCAGATCAAAATATGACAAATTTTCCCTTGGGAGCACATAAAATCAAAAACGATTTTTATGTGGATGATCTGATAAGTGGAGCTGATACTCGCCAAGAGATAATTGAAATAAGAGCTCAGATTGAGAAAATATTTACACAAGCAAATTTAGAGTTACGGAAATGGTTCTCAAATGATTCAGTTTTTCTAGACGGGATACCTGAGCAAGAGCGTGGAAAAACACTTCGAATAGAGGAAGTAGATATAATCAAAGCTCTTGGAGTCATTTGGGTTCCAGAAGCCGATGAATTTCGTTTCATTGCTGCGATTACAGACAATAATTTAAAAATTACAAAACGATCGGTATTATCCGATTTGTCACGATTATTTGATCCACTTGGTTTAGTAAATCCAGTCATCGTGCTGGCAAAAATTTTTATGCAACGATTATGGATTCTAAAGATTGAATGGGATGAATCGATTCCCGAAGAATTGGCAGTCCAATGGAAAGTTTATCGCAGTCAACTTGTAAATTTAAAAAACGCTCATATTCATCGTTACATATTTTCATTAGATATGGTTCAATGCGAACTACATGGGTTTGCAGATGCATCATTAAGAGCGTATGGTTGTTGTGTGTATACTAGATGCACAGATTCAGATGGAAATAGAATAGTTCGACTTGTAGGAGCTAAGTCAAAAGTCGCACCAGTCTCTACTGAAAGTTTGCCAAAATTAGAATTAAATGCTGCAGTGTTACTTGCCAAATTGTTACATCGTATAACAACATCGTTAAATAAAAGAATTGATAAAATTTATTTGTGGACCGATTCAGAAATTGTGTTGGACTGGATCTCCGATCATCCATCGTCGTGGGAAATTTATATAGCAAACCGGGTATCAATTATTCAAAAGTTAACTTCCAATGCATTTTGGCGTCATGTGAATTCTAAGGCAAATCCAGCAGATATAATTTCAAGGGGTGCACTAGCAAATGATTTATTGCAATCAATATGGTTCACGGGTCCAAACTTTTTACTTAAATCAGAAGAATTTTGGCCAAAAAACAAAGAGCGTAAACCGAAAGACAAGATTCCAGGAAGACGTAAATTACAAAGTGTATTCGTGAGTACGATCAATACTGTCGATATGGTTCAACATCATAAATATATAAATAGTTTCGCAAAGCTTCGGCGTATTTTTGCTTATTGTATTAGATTTTTTAAGAATGTTCGATCAAAGATGATTAAAAAACCGCTGAATTTCGCACCACTGAGTGCACGAGAGTTGGATGATTCATTGTTAAGAATTGTTTGGTATATACAACGTCAACATTTTACTGCAGAAATAAACATTCTCGAAAAACGAAATCTAAATGATCAAACAATTTGCAATTCGAACATTAATACTGACATACCAAAACATAGCCGAATTAAATTACTGAATCCATTTATTGATGATACTTCAGAAATCCATCTGTTAAAAGTTGGAGGGCGATTAACAAATTCTTACCTACCTGATACATCCAAATATCCTATCATTCTTCCCAAAAACCATCCTTTTATTTTTGCTTATATAAATTACTTACATTTTCATAATTTTCATGCAGGTGCACAGTCGCTGGTCTCCATTGCTCGACAACGATTCTGGATTGTCGATATCAAAAGTATTGCCCGAAAGGTGGTCCACATGTGCATCAGATGTTTTAAGACAAAACCAAAATTGATGAACCAGATAATGGGTGATCTACCTGCAAATCGTGTTCGACCAGCTCGTCCGTTCTGGAACTGTGGTGTTGACTTCTGCGGTCCAATGTACATCACGCAACGAATCAGAAGCCGTGGACCAACAAAGGCGTACATTGCTGTATTTGTATGTTTCGTCACGAAAGCTGTCCATCTTGAGGTGGTGTCCACGTTATCAGCTGAAAGTTTTGTCGCATCATTGAAAAGGTTCATCGCTCGTCGAGGCATTTGTCGAAACCTGTATTGTGACAATGCCACAAATTTCGTTGGTGCAAGGAATGAGATGATCGAATTCCACAAAATGTTCTATTCCAAAGAGACGACAGATGAAATCGCTAAACATTGTGCCGAAACAAGTGTCAATTTCCATCATATACCGCCACGCTCGCCACACTTTGGTGGTTTATGGGAGGCGGCGGTAAAGTCGGCCAAACATTTGTTGGTGCGTACCATTGGCACCAAAACATTGACGTTCGAAGAGCTGAGCACAATTGTCACACAAATCGAAGCGGTGCTCAATTCACGCCCTATTACAGCCATGTCAGCTGATCCAAATGACGAATCAGCCTTAACACCTGGCCATTTTTTGATTGGTTCACCACTGAATGCGTTAGCCGAACCAGACGCCACTCAAACAAATTTCACGTCGCTAAAGCATTGGCAGCAAGTTCGTGCTTTACAGCAGACGTTTTGGAAGCGCTGGTCAGAAGAATACATCAGCCAACTCCAATGTAGATACAAGTGGAATTCTTCATCTCCAGATATAAAGGTGGGAACGCTGGTAGTCATTCATGAAGATAACGTGCCACCTCAAACTTGGTTGCTTGGTCGTATTGTCGAAACGATCCATGGAAATGACGGTCATGTGCGAGTTGTCAACATTCGAACCAAAAACGGAATTTTGAAGCGAGCCATCACCAAAATAGCACCATTACCATCTGATGATTAAAAGTACTTGGGTACTTTCAAAGGCGGCGGCATGTTGAATCGCCGTATAAACAGAACGCAAAACATTCATTGTAATCATTTGAGCGAAACCACTCAAAACCAATATATCAAAATAGTTATTATATTTATTATATTTATTGCGTACTCTTCTTTCGCATAGTAATTATAACAAATACCATTGCACTTGTGCAATTGTCATAAATTGATATATATATTGGTTTTGGGTGGTCTCGGCCAAATGAGTTTTTTCTTGTTTATTAGCTATCGTTCATTGAAATCGTTTGGTCGTAAATTTAATACAGTCCATTTTTTAAAATTGTCGTCGTTGATTTGAATAACAAAAAAGTTGTAAAGTAAAGTAAAGTTGTAAATTTATATTGTGAAAATTTTGATAAGAGTTTAACATTAAATTTGTCGTAAATTAAATTCCGATTTCATATAAAAAAAAAGAATAGAATAAAAATAAAAAATTGTAAATTTTGATTATTCGAATTTGTGTCTTTTCAATTAAATTAATTTTTTTTCACTAGCCAGACATCGCATTAACAGTAATTATGATTTTAGTTATTTGAATTTAATGCAGTGACTATTCAAAATATTTATAACATATGAAAAATTACATGGGTATAAGAATTTTTGATTATATTTTAAATTTTAAAATAAATATTGGAAATTAAATTATAATTTGATAAACGTATGTATATCTACTAAATTTACATTTATTCTGCACACCACTGATTTCAAATGCGCAAAATAAGTTTTTTTCAAAAATATAAAATTTAATGATGATACGAAACATAATATCTTTTATAGACTCTCCCACATGTCCTATAATTTTATCAATTTATCGTTTTATGCTTGAACTAAACTCTGTCATCCTTGTTGTTATCGTGTGGTATAGACTCTAATGACAGAATTTTCTGTTGAGCTAATGCTGTGTGTTTTTGATTATCAATGTATATATGAATTTGATATCGTTTATGTAGACACTTTTTTTCTATTTCGACAAATAATTTTTTATTTACAAAAACCAAATTTTTAGTGTAACCGATCCGATTTTTATATACCCAAATGGAATTCCCCAATGTTTTGTAAAATATTAAAAGCATTCATTTAAATGTGTGATTATATTTTGATATCAAATACCAATTAAATTTGATAACTAGAAGGATATACGATATTATAGACTATTAATTAGTTCATTTTGTGTGTATAGAATTAATTGGAGAAGTGTTCACATAATTACATTTATAGAGAATATAAAATGATATCATCACAAATTAATTTTGTTTAAAAGATATAATAAAATTTACAATTTACAATTTTGTTTGAAAGATGATATCATGTAGAAGTTTTAAGCAATTATAAAAAAGGTGGATATTTCTACCATCATAATAATTATAAATTTAATATGTAACTGCTTCTTCGTGGTTCATTAACCAGAACTAAAATGACAATCTTTAACCATTAATAGTTAGTTAATCAATTGTGCAAATATTCTGCAGTTTAATTCGAATTACTTCAAACTATTATTTTACTCCAGATTAGTTTGTACCAATGCCAGTTGATTGTAATAGAGACGATTACAGTTTAAAATAGTATAAATCTAGAGTCTTCTCCTTAACAACATAATTTAACTATTTATATTACAAAGAAATTATTCGAAAATTAATTCATCCATTGAAACGATATCCGGAAATTTCATCAATTATTCTGCAAATTTTTATATTTTACGATTCCTATATAAAATATTGTCTTCTTCTCTTCGATATTCCACTTGAACAGATTTCATTTCACAACTATTTAAAAATAAATTAACTAATTTACATTTATACAAGCTATTCATTCAAGAAGTCCTTATGATTTTATTACAGAGTTTGATTTTTCAGTCTATAGTAGAACAACACATTTCTGTCCATCATGCCTGGAATAAAATCATGAATATTTCATTAAGTGTTCTACATAAAAAAGATTTTACTGAAAATTATGTGACATATCAGCATTGAATACTTAACAATTTGAAATGTAAAAAGATGTAAATAAAATTGTTGATTTTTTTTTACAAGGATTCAAGTAAATACATTTAAATTATTATAAAAAAATCGATTAAAGGATACAAAAAATAGAAATTGGTGATAAATTATATTAAATATTGTGCAACAAGGTGTAAAGAAATATTGATTTGAAAATAGAACTGGTAAAGGTAAAGACACAAAATAAGAAATGGAAAATGATTAATAAAAATTAGTTTTCAAATAAGTTTGTCTTTGGGACGTTATATTAATATATAAATTAATATATTTTATACATTAAGCTTTTAAATCTATAATGTTTAATTCGGAAAAAATTATATCTCATACGAGCTACAAGGTTGAAATATTTAATTAAATACATATGTAAGGTCTGTAATTCTTGGATTGGACTGTATTGTATGTAAATATAATGAAATTTATAAGAAATTACAAAAATATGAGTAAGAAGAAAATCAAAAAAAAAAAATAGTTTAAAAATATGAAAATATCAACAATCGATGAATAGTAAAGCGTTAATAATATGAGGGATTTTCTGTTTCATCTTACAATATTCATATTTTGAGTAAATGTAGCCAATTTTTCAGAATGATACGTTTTTAATTACTGGCATTTTCAATAAATCGATAAATTGAAATTCATTTATAGAAATATTAAATAATATTTACTAAATTTCCTGAAATTGTTATGGAATTATACAAATTATATTAATATCCAATTTTATATACAAGTTTTTATTTCAGTGTATACATCTAAGAAAATAGAACTTTATTATTTAGATATAGATCCCAGTAATACTTTATTTTATTGGTATCTATTAATTCATATAGAAAGATTGATTTTGTAATATCATATATATTATATCAAGATAAAAGTTATAATCGGAAGGACAAAAGGATTTATATCAAAATCCTGTCAAAAAAATATGTTTTGAAAATTTCATCAATATATTACACAAAAAAGGATCAAATTGATAGTTAAAATAACAAATGAATTTGAAATATTAAATTTCTCGAATATACAATGTCCATATACAAATCCGGAATCCAAATATTTGGTTACATAATAAGAAGAAATTGTCAGACAGTTTTATAATCTATATAAATATCGTATAAGAACTAATAAAATAAAATAAATTATCCTTAAAAAAGTTCAATTTTCTTCAATTTCAAATTTGCCCCAAGTTTCCAACCTTCAAATAAATTATAATTTTTTATTATAATCATATGCAAAATATTTTTAAAGTCTTTATTAAATATTCACATAAATCATAAAATAAAATATTAACAGAAATTGTGGAATTAAATTAATATGAGGATATTAAAAAAAAACTTCACAGAAAAAAATATTTTATTTTTGCGAAATTATGTAATGATTGAAAAGGATCATATTAAAAAATTTAATTTTTTTTACTATTTTATTGATTTAATTGTCATGCCATTTAAGATGATAATAATATGATTACAATTATATGATTACTGTCATTTGGATGCTATCCATACAATTTGAAGTATAGAACATTTAAAATCTAGCTGTAATACAAATGCAATAGACTTCGAATCAATATAGTATGCTAAATTTTCTAAAATTACCTTTTCAAGGGCTGTGGTTAAGAAATAGCCTTCTACTGATACACTGTTTTTGATTTTTTTTTTATATTATAATATACATTACTGTATCACTAATGTCGTTATGATAAATTAAATGAGCTAAGAATCGTTTCCATGAATTGTAGTCTTAATCTTTTTAGTTAAAATTAATAAATTCTTAAATTCTTAATGGAGGGTTAATAATTTTGACTATAAGATATTTCCAAAAAATAATTTAACAATCTAATTCCCTTAAGAAAAGTCTATAATTTTGAATTCAACAACTAACAAAATCTTTAATTGCTAGTCTATGAAGTACAAAAAGAAAATTTTCATTTGAGAATTAAAACTAACAAAGAAAAAATAATTTAATTTCTTAAGTTTAGTCAATTGAATTTTGTATTCTACTAAAACTCCTAAATTGGCCTAATACTTATTCCAGAGGGAAGAAAATTTGATAGCTAATATTTTAATGAATTATTTTTTATTATTATCTCTTTAATAACATCTACGCAGTAAGAAATTAGTAATTTCGAAAAATTATTAAATTTGGAAAAATTTAGTAAGACATGTTTTCTCATTAAGGATACGTTTTTTTAGGAAAAATTTAATTAATATCTAAATTACATTGTTGAAATAATGAAAAATGCTTCTGAAGTTTAATTATTTTTTCATTGAAATTATTGATGCTGAATTTCGGGTGGTTATTAGATATTGGCTCACATGATCAGCTTTGTATGTACGGACATTTTAATTTTTTAATATTTGAAGGTTTCACTTTCACGTTTTACCACAAACCCCTATAAAAATCCATATTATGTTACTAAAAACATTGATCAATATTATAAAAATAATTTTGGTAATAGTGAAGAATTAATTCAAATTTAATATACATTTAATTTATTTTTAAATATTTTCTATAAAGAAAAATAATTTTTAAAATTTCGCTAATGAAAACAGGAATTATGCTAATTTTTCGTTTCCATTCAAAAAATCCCTTGATTCATGAAATAAATTAAATTTAAATAGACCATTTTAATTCCCCCTGCATCATTATCATCATTCTTATTAATATAATCAATCAAAGAAAATCCTTGAATTTTGTTCGTTTTATTTCTACTTGTTTCGTAGATAAAATGTCTTTAAAATTGATGAATTTTTAAATACTCTTATCTTTTCCGTTCCCAAAAAAATAATCGTTACTTTTTACTCTAATTTGATTATTGAATTTAAATTTAGATATATTTTTATAAAGGCTAACATTTTTGTTTCAATTTTAAATTTTGTTAAAGAAACTTAAATTTAATTTATTACAAGATTAAAATAATTTATTGTAAATTTATAATCAAAAGTAAAATGAATTAACATACTAAAATATCGATAACGGAGTTGTCATAGTTTGATATACCTCCATATGTTGCGATTTTTGATTGGGTTATTGAATTTCCTCCGAATTACCTCAACAATACATTAATAAGGATATAGCTTAATCTAGGTTATGTTGGATGTTGGATCAAGTTTTCGACCTGCAGAATAATGAAAGATATGTGGGGCCTGCAATGAGGAAAACATCTATGATAGATTGTTTTATAGTTTTGTGCAATGTGCCGATTACCATCCAAACTTAAGCAATTTTCTATATTTTCTCATTTTATTTTTTATTAAAATAGCTTCAATATTCTATAAATACCTACCACGTCAAATCAATTCGCCAATTTGCCAGTTAATTTCGCAAGTATTTACGGACTATCGAGTACTTCGACACTATCTAGAGTTTTACAAAGAAAGTGCTCCCTAGATTACATACTATTTTTATTGTAAACCCCAGACGAGAATATTGTTCACAGTTTTTTCTTCCTGGTTGAAATTTCTATTTATCCTTTTTAAAAAAATCCTTTTCATTCCTTTTTTTGTAATTTAATTTTCTTATTTGTTATAAAAGATATAAAATAAAATAATTTTCGTAGAGGTAAATCTTCCTAATTCTACTCACTTCGTTGAATACAAATAAACATGAACACATAATTCATAAATTTAATTATGTATTAAAAAAAAATTATTAAAAATTTTGTCATATGCCATCTAATCTAAAAATAACACACAAACATAAACTCAATAAATCCTTTTAACATTTAAATCCTAAATATTCACTAAATAATAACGTATTTAAAATTTTACAAATAATCTAAATATCAGGAATATTAGACGGTACCGAATTTGCATGAACATTTTTATTTCTTGTATTTTCATTATAATAATATAAGCCGGAGGAACACGTAAGTATAAAGTTAATCAACGTTACAATACAATACCATAATAATAAAAGGATTGAAAGGATAACAGCGACAAAAAAAAATTATAACAACTGAAAATGATGAGCTTGCGGAATATAATATGCTAAAGTTACCACAATTCAAATTTTGGTTTGAATTTGGAATCAAAACAATTCTTAAGTGTTGAAGAAATTTTAATGTTGATACTTTCTGTCATTATTTATCACTTTCATTATATAATTTTGAAATATTTAATTAAAATCAAATTAATTGTTGTATATAAGAATTTTTGATGTCCTAATTAATAACTTCAAAATTATTAACATTTGGCATACCTGATTTTGACAGTTCTATTTGCTATCTGAATAGTATCATTGATATTTTTTTACAAATGAAACTAATCATTGTGTTGTTATTGAAGAGAGCGGCGGTAAAGATGGCTCCAGTTCATTAAGTCCCAGGTTCGGTTCAATATAGTTAAGTTTAAATGAGATCGAGCTAGAAAGTCGCACAGAAAACATAGACGCACAACTGATCTAGAAAATTTGATAGTCTTATAATATGTGCTTAGATATAAAACTTTTATAAAAAGTGTACTGTCAAAAAAGGATATTTCTATTCTGTCTAAATCAATATTTATAAAATCTAAGAATATTTATAAATTTTCGATTAGTAGAAAACAAAATGTTCTATCAAAAATAATCGAAAATTTTGTTTTGGCTCTTGGTTTTCATATTTTTGCCAAAATAAAATGATTTTAATAATTTTAACTCTTTTTTGGTGTGTTGAACACGTAATCATCATAATAATTTCGATGTAATGTTAAAAAATCATGTCACACAATTTTCTGTATATTTTAATGGAATGGTTGTATTTATAATTCTAGATAATTTTAGCGGTGTCGAAGTCACGTAATTTTAATATAAAATGAATAATTCTATACATTATAAAATATGTAAAGCTTAAATATCAGTGAATTTATAATTAATAACATTCATTTTAATATACTGACAGCAACAGGGTTTATTACTTATTCCTTACACTACCAAGCGAGTAAAAACATCCATGATGCTCACCTTATCAATGATGTATCCTTCGAAACCTGTTCTGAATTTAAAATTCACCTTCTACTGCAGTTATTGAACTGTGAAGTTAAAAATAATAGAACAGTGTAATTTAAAAATTATTGCTTGATTTTGTAATTCATAAAAAAGCACAGCTTATATAAAGAGTCGCAAAAGCGAAAGTACCTTACACAGATAAAGAGGAAGGAGCTACAGATTTCGATCAACAACTCATAAAAGTAAACGTGGTGGGTGGTCCTAATAAATGCCACAATAATACAAATTTTTAATGTATACTTGTATCCTCCGGCGTCACTATCATTTGTATTTTTTTGTTTTCAAAATTATTTGTCTTTTAAGAAAATTGGTTCTTTATTTTGAATATTAATGTAAAATAAAAACTGATTGATTTATGTTGATTTTGCTAAAAAAAAGGTTTTATGATGAAAGGTTTACCATGTTTTTAAATGATATAACATAAAAGTCTTGTCAGAAAACATTAATTGCACAGATGAGACATTGGCAAATGAAATTTTAATATTATTTCTATGAACAACGAAGTTATTCGGTAATGTGTACTCTTTGTGTGCTACTACTTATTTAACCTTGCGTGATCTTATGGAGGACTATATCCTCATTTTTTGCAATAAACAAAATTCATCGAAAGCAAATACATTTTTCTCTAAAATATTTGTCTTCATATTATCTATGACCGCATATAATTACTTTCTTAGAATCTTAATTTGTAAATTTTACAAAGAAGTTGTTATTGTTTATTTCATTAGAAAACTCTATTGTGACCATAATATTCCCAGAAGGATAATATTTCTTCCGGCACATTAAAATCAATAAAATTAATCTACTATCTAGATAAGAAAAAGATTTCATATAAATAAATATTTAATCGTAAATATAACTAAAAAGGATTTGATAAAATTAGATCATAAAATTAGATTTTAGATTTTATCAAAGATTATTTATTAAATATTTCTAAATGTAAATTAAATAAACAAAATTTTAAAACAGGAAATATTTATTTATATAACTTTCAATATATTTAAAATTATATCCTGTGTAGTACATTTTGAAATCCAATATAATAAATCCTTCACTGAAGTAGAAACACTTAAACACATATGTTTCGGATGTTTTGTGTTGCATAGCTGCCATTGCTTCGATTTTGTCCTGTTGTCTTGTTTGTCCTTGTGCACATAAATTATGTACAATATTTTTTATATGTGATTTAGTTTATTTATCTTACCCAATAATAATATATTTCTTACGTGGAACAACATAATTCTTTGAATGAAAAACGAAGAAGAAGAAGTAAAGTAGGCCTATTTCGAAATAAGTCCAACATAAGATAATATTATGGTAAGTAACTTTATTGTGTACGAGATATGAATTGCTATTGTTTGGTTAAAGTATTAGTATAGAAAAGAAAATGGTTTCTTTATGTTATTTAAGGATGCTCAAAAGGAAATGTAATAATTTTTCTATTGGGAAGCAACATTTATACACTAGAGATCAATATTTTACCTATAAGATAAGGAACTTTATCTGAAAAGTAATTTCATTTATACTTTGAAAATTTTCAGAAAATCATATTCTACTTTTATTTACAATACTTTTTTAGATTTTCTATAGATTATTGTTGAACTGTTTGCTTTATTGTCACAATTTATAGTTAAATTTGATGGTTATACATATTTATTCCATATTGTAAAATGTCATTTGAATAAACCTGATTATATTCGGAATAGCCACTGGTAATATTCTACTCAGCAAGATTGCGAGTAGATTTAGTTTAACATAAACCTATGGAGGAAATACTAGAACACCTCCTCCATCACTACTCTGCGGTAAGATAATAGAAGACAATTGGAACGTAAATTTTTGACCGACATGGAAGAGGCGCGCAATATGAAGCCGGCTAGACTTAATACATTCATGAGATAGGTAAATTGGAATGATCGAAGTATTGATCCGTGAAAGTATTTTCGATGCTTTGCTCCTTTCAAACCAACCAAAATGTTACTTAAACATAAATTGTAGTGTTTCGCTGAAAAACTTTTCTACATAATAGATGGATGTAATATATAAACCTATTTAATGTATTTAATCTATAAGGTAATTAAAATCTTTTAAAATTACTATATATGATGTTTTTCTAATGTAAACATTATCAGCCTAGAACAAAGTTCATTTACGTCTCGCTTTTCTATTATTGAAATGCCATTCGTTCAACATAAATAATCGATTTGACAAGAAATAATAAATTTATTTTTATTGCTCTATTGAAAAATTATTGTCGTGGTTTTGTACTTTATATTTGCTGTTTAAATTTATTGATTTAATATTTTATGGACTTAAAAAAATAATATATAAAAAATTCGCCCACACAGTTATATAACGTCCCTATTGAAGAAAATTAGATAAACGTTAGGTAAAACATTATAATGATGCAGAATAAAACCCATCAACTTGTGATGTAAAAATGTATAGACAGAAGTCTTTTAGTAATCATTTTAAATCTAAATATCAGTAATACGAATACGGACAGGTTAATTTATGGCTCACAATTGCTTGGAAAACATGGTAATTGTATACAACACTAATTTCAAAAGTATTCTTAAAACTCGAGGTGAATTATTAAACTTAAATTATGTGCCCCATAGAGAGCCAGCTACAATCTGTAATCTTAGAGCTAGAGAAGATATTCATCACTTTATATCAATGTGTCCAATTGTCAAGGAGCTAATACTTATCTACTTTGGGAAAAGAAATTGAAGCTTAACTGAAACTAAAGAAATATTAAATGGAGGAGCTAATTGGAAAAATTTTAGCTGGTTACTGAAAAGAATCGCTACAGTATTGATTACATCGAAATCTTTCAATTTGATTATAAATTAAGGAATTGTTATTATTATTATTACAACACAAATGCCCCTTTTGATAATAAAATAAAATAATTGATGAGGCTCGATATTCTTCCGGTCAGTAAAACTGTAGAATATTTTACCTAAAATTGACCATCCAAAAATGTGCTCTGAATTATTCTTTGTGATTAATTTAATTCAATATTTCAAATTTTACGATGAAATTTATGCAATATTTACAATTGTTGCTGACACAAAAATAAATCTCTTCATAATAGTTTTATTTTTCATAAATCCATCTTCATGTCTTCTTTATTAGCCATTTTACACATGCCATCATTTGTGATATATTTATATAGTTAAGAATATAATGTTACATATGTGTAGAACATTTATAGTAGTTTGTAATGCATTTTAAAATTGTTTTTTACATTAAAACATAAAATATTCTTCTAAAAAATATAAAAATATTATATATAAAAAACTAGCGCAAAATTAACCTTGTTTCCATGCTGTTCCCGAGGATATAAATTAGTTTGCACAAAAAATAACTAAAACTGGTGTTAATATTTATATGTTAGCAGTCATAAAGTTAGTTTTTGATTAGTTTTTGAACGCTATAACTTTAAGTTTTTTCGATGTTTTTGTAAATTTTCTGCACATAACCGTACAACGCCATGTGTTCTTCAGGCGGTCTATCTTCTGGAGCCAGGGGGTGCTATTCAAAAAGTTACTTAGCTATAGAATATTCTACAAGATGTTTCACTGCATAACCTATCAATCTTAATATTTTTATTGTAATCTGGGTGTGATGAGTGAAGACATGGTCCTGTACAATCTTACACATTTTTTCATTATATTGGAAACTTTGCGTCGGTTATCCTTTTTTTGTAATATTTGTTTTATAATATTTATCTTCTGTGTACTTAAGTTTAATAAAACAAATGTAAATCTAAAAAGCATTTAAAGAGCGTTTTAAATAATTGAAAAATATAAAGTGCATGAGTTTTAAATGAAAGGATATTTATTTTCCTTATTTATTTATTTTTTGTATAATCTAAAAATTAGTTAAATTAGGATCTTTTCGTCAACATTAAATTCTTATTTATTTGCATTAAAAATACCACCCAGGAAGGACTACATTTCAACTGTAGGGTTTTGACTAATTTAAATATATATGATGATTGAAATAATTTAATTATAAAATTGAAATTTCCAGCTTTAATAGTTTTTTGCCACCGTAAATGAATCGTAATTTTCATTATGAAATATCTGTTTTTTTTTTCTATTTCAATTTATATACGGACGAACAGTTTCAATATGTTTAGGTACTAATCAAAGTTTAAATGGATAAAACTTTTCAAATCGGATAAAACAAAACCATAGAACCAATATTTAATGAATATTTTTAGAAAAATGTAAAGGTTTTAAATAATATTCCAATTTCATAAAAATGAATAAAGTAAGGACAAAAACATTAAAAAAAATAGCATTTTTAATTAAATTAATCACATTCTCTTTAATATTAGGTCACATTAGAAATAGATAGAAAACGATAACTGAAACTGATTATACATAACTTAAAATTCTATGACTCGGCTTCAATTAAAGGCAAAACTGATTCAAATTTTATTAGCATTTTATTTATTTAAAAACTTAACTTTATAGATTTAAATTTTTGTATTGATAGTTTTATTGATCTATAAATTTACATAAAAAATATTTAATAAAAAATAAATGCTTTTCAGTTTATTTAAATGGAAACAATTTATTTTAAATAAATTTTCCTCTTATATTTTCATGTCACATACAAAAATTTTCTATGACAAACAAAATAAATTTTTGTTAGTGTGATTTTCATCTTACAGTTTTTTATTTCATTAAATTTTGTTCAAAAATTTTACAATGAACTTTTAAGTTTTCCAAAAATTGTTAAACATGTTAAATATTTAAAATATTTATACAAATCAAAACTTTTATTTTAGAAAATATTTATAAAATCAGTGCAACAAAAACTCATTTAAGATCAGCAATTTCAAAAAGAAAATAGAAAATTTAACCAAAAAACTTTTTTTTCTAACTTTTTTGAAAAGTAAAAACCAAACTTACATAAAATTAAACAAATTTCATTAAAATGTTAACCATAAACAGGGCCAGTTTTAGATACGTTCAATTATGGTAACGTTGTACATGACTAATACGGTTATTTAAATGTGCCTAACACATTCGTGACCTACAGACCAAAAACAGGGTTCTAACATTAATTAACCATTAATTTTTTTGATTTTTCAATTATATGTTTAAATTTTAATAATTCCATAGAAAATATTTAAATATTCCTTGGCAAAGCCATTCTTAATACACGACCTACTCATTTAGTTTTTATAATATTCGGTATAAGTATTTTCTGTAAAGGTTTATCTCCTGGTAAACCAACTATATTGATTGTATGTACTATCGTAAACCTTTAAAAAATGCCATTGATTCAAGAGTTAACAAGTGCTTGAACCGAAACTGAGCACGAGCAGCAATACATTCAAAGTTGCCACATTAAAGATATTTTCATAAATGAAGATTTGCTTAAATAAAAACGACAATTTCCACCTAATAATATTAAGAAGAATTTGAGTTTTTAATAAATAAAATATATTTTACAGAATTTCATTTAACTGTAGGCGATTGTGGCCCTACTAATATCAATAATTGTTGAAATATTTATAGAAAATATTTATTTTATTTTCATTATTTTCTATATTATTTTAAAATCTTTACACCAAAAATTAAATCAGTTTATTTATAATTAGTTCGAAATTCTTACAAAATATTATTATTAAATTAATTAGTAAAACCAAATTTAAATACGAAAAGTTTCTTTATAGATTAAAATAAATAAGTTTAGAAATTAACACAATAAACAAATTAAAATGATATCTTTCAAATTAGAGTGCCAATTAACTTAAATATCCTGACGAATAATTTCACTGGTTGTAAGGATCAGATATTATCATTAAATTTAATACTTCGTAAACTTATTTTGAAATTATATTAATTATTTTTATTGTACTTTAGATCTTTTAAAAAAGTTGAACCATCATTTATTTGAATTTTGAAAATTCGGTATTTAATTTAAATATAATTTTCTCAGTTTTATTTTTCAATATAATCAATGCCAGTAATAATTTGAATTGATAAATGAAATGTTTTATATTAAAAAAATATTTTCTGAAGAAATTCTTTCGTGAAGATACCAAAAACTATGCCTATAAAATTATTCAATCATTTTGTAGTGAATAATATTTTAACAAAAATTGATGCTAAAGGTTACTCATCATATTACATTAATGTTACTCATCATGTTACATTATGGCTCTTTAACTTTAGATTCATAGATGTAAATCTAATAAGCTTCACGCAACACACAAAAAGTTAACGAGCGAAATAATATTTTCATTCACAACTCAAAGTTGTGGAAAAATGCTTAGAATTTTAAAAGTTTAAAAAGTGGGCAACTTCAGTGCTGCTTTACGTTATTGTCTTCACAAATTCTTTATTCCAAAGGTAATGGTAATTGGCCATCCTCATACAGCATACAAAACAGAGATTGAGTTTCTGACCTTCTTGCATTTTAAGTATTAGTTAATCAACTCCAAAATAAGTGTAGATTAAATTGTAAAAAGTTTATTTAAATTTTTTATCATTATTCTAAAGTGTATTTCTATTTCATTAAAAAATTCTGTCTAGAAATAGATAAGGAACCATTTTATATTTAGTAATTCACAGGAGCATTTACTCTAAATTCTAACATGAACATTTATTATTGTGTTCAATTCATTTTTGTATTTTCGAAATATATTTTTAACATTATTTTTAGTCCAATTCTCGTACTATTATTATAACAACATCACAAAACTTTTTTGGGAACTATTTATGAACGATCCGAAGGGAATATTATAAAGAAGTGAACAATATAATTTTATGTTAAACAAAATTTTATAAAATACTTTGGGTATTTTACTTGTTATTGTTGGATATAAAATTCCATATGGTTTCAAATTTCAAAAACAGTTCTTATTATCACCTTATAGTTGCTGACGTAACACCTGTGATAAAAAATTTAAAATTAAGAAGAAAATAATGTATCACAAATGATTTATTACAATTTTTGGTTACTCATTGACCTCCTACTGTGTGCGAAATATTATACGATAGTAAAATATTTAATTAAGTTTGAAAATTTTCTTGTTTTATTGTTATTTTTAGTTGTTTTGGTATATTTGAAAGTAGTGTCAAAATTTAGCATTTTTTATGACCTTTCAGGACATATTTTTTACGACATATTTTCATTTTATAATAAAATTTTAATTACAGAAATTCGTCCTTGGGTTGGTTAAATTTAAAGCTAACTAACAATAAAATTAAGCTCTAATCAAAATTTCTTATCTCGAATAGCGTTGTTATATACTCAGATTATGCCATTATAACATATAGCCACATCAATCTAAGTAGTTAGGATGACAAAGGTTATAAGGGTGACAACATTTCTATGCGAATTGCGATTAAGATATATAGCGCTCTTGCTGTCATTGTTAAAAGTTAAATATTTAATATCAAATGTCGAAAAAGTTTTGTATGAGTACAAGAATTTTATATCAAATTAGTCAAGCTATAATATAAATCCAATAATTCTATACAAGGAGAAGACAGGAATCGTAAGTATAATAATACTATACCGATTACAATATAGTAACGATTCAAATTTGATTTATGTATGTTGTAACGAATTAAATACTATTTTATAAGGATTCACTACATCGTTATTTCGGAGCTAAATTGTATAATATGTAAATAAAACTTGTATTATGAAGATATGTAAAGAAGTGATCTAAATATTGCTGCTTCGTCGGAAGGAGTCAATAATGTTTCGCATGAATCATAAGAATTATGTCTTCCAACATAGTTTGCTGAGGTATTTGTATACCTATTCTCAACAAGTTGTTTAAGCTATTTGACTTACTCAAGTGACTGTAGAAAACGCTGTTTCAGTTATTCAGTATACTGCAAAAAAATATTTCATTAAAAAAACCATTTTTAACAAAATATAAAATTCTACCAAAATTCATTGATTTTTTCATTATTTTTGAATAAATGTTTAGTGCAGTAAATTTTACTCTTCATGAAACTTAAAAAAACTTTTTTAACTGACAAATTTTTAATTATTATTATGACATTATTTATTTTGAATATTCTATTTCTCTATTTGCAAGCATGAAATTATTTTATTATGAACTTCTCAAAAATGCATAGAAAATTTTGAACTTTGACTAATTTATAATTCCTGAATATGTCAAAAAAAGATTACAAACAATTCACAATTTGTTTGCACATAAAACTGGTAGAAGTTTTTGTGGCATTCGAATAAGAAATTTAATAGATTTATGATGATTTTTGAGAATTATTTACATTATTCAGTTTTTGTTTGGAAATCGTCTACCCCAAAAGTATAAGCTTATACTTTTGGGGTAATAAGCTCAATTTTGAGAGTGAGATTTTAATTTAACCAAAAACTGTTACTATAAATTTAATTAGTAAACCGTATAAGTAAAATTGTCTTGAAGTATATTACGTTACGCAATTACTATCTTAATTGATTGAATTCTAATTAATAAAGTTATAAAAATTTCAGACAACTTTCTAAATATAACTTCCATTAAGTCTGAGTAATAAAATTACACTTTTCTGTTGAATATTTCATTAAATTTCCAAATAAAATGTAAAAAGATTTTCCAACAAAACAAAATTTATTTTAATTTTACATTTACTTATTTAATTTTTACAAAAACTTTATAGACGCCAAATTTCTTGAAAATTAATTACAAAAGTGATGATGATGGCAACTATCTGCAAAATACAAAATATATTTATAAACAAAAGAAGATGAAATTTCATAATTAATGCAGAAAATTAATAAGCAGCAAATTTGGATCAAAAATAAAGTTTTCTTTATTAGAATATTATTTTCCCATCATTTGCATGCTTTCTATATGGAACATATTAATTTGAAAATTATATTTTAAAAATGTTGTAATTTAATATTAAAGTATTCTCATTCATTGCATATTTTTAGGTGTTCATTTGAAAAGAAATTTGTTCATGAAACCCATTTGAGTGAATTAATTATTAATTCGGTAATTTGTGGAGTGAATTCACAATTGACAGCATACAGAACTGAACTCTTAATTTATGGTAATAATATTTTCAATTTCGTCATTTCTTAACTCATTAAATTGTTTTCGGTCATTTTCATTTAGTCGGAATATTAATTTAAGTAAGTTAAATATTCTTCATCTTAAAAATCATTTTCCCATTTTATTGTATTTTTTTTTTCTTATATATTTAAGAAATATTCAGAATTTGATAAAATTATTTTAATTATATTTCCCCAAATTATTATTTATAATATGTAATTACATCTAATATTATTTTAGAAAATTTAATTATACTCTTAACAATATTTTGATAATGTATAATAAAAATTAAAAACTTCAACATAAAAACATATAACTACAAATATTATCCATCTAAGGATTCTTTATATTTAATTAAAATAATTGTCATATGTGTCCTACTTAAATATTACATACAACAATTTTATGTAAATTAATATTGAACTATAATTTATTACTTTAAGGATTGTGTACATAATAGAATTTAAAACAAATTTAATTTAATATGGAATGATTATAATAAAATTTAAATTAAATTAATTAAAATATAAATACAAATTTCTTTTACAATATTAAAAAGTAATAAATTAATTGAATTTAAATTCAATTAATATTAATTTTCAACAATTTTGGGTCATCCCCCAATATCTCAATTAAATGTAAAACAAACTTTGACTTATAATTATAAAGTCAAAGATTTTTAACAACATTACAATAAGCTACAGCTATAACCTGTATGTACTTATGGTATCCAGCTCTGAGGCTGCACTAAACAAATCAATATAGAAATAATTGAACAATTTCAAAACAAGTTTTAAGGAAAATCGTAGCAGAAACAGCGATCTACGTAAACACCTGCAAATAGAATTTGTCAACAACGAAAGTTGTTCATCAGAAAGACACAAAAATCACTTAACTCTTAAACATCAGAAACATAATTGAGAAAACTTAAAAACTTTTTGAGTTAGTAAATTATTATAATTAAAAACATGTTAGTCATAACAAAATTGCTCATTAGTCTCAGACTAGTTTGTAATACTAACACTTGGGATGTGTTGTGCGTCAAAATCACACACTACTAAGAGAAGTACACGCGTTTTCTTACCGTCTTTCCAGATTTCCACCCAAATTGTATAATGATAGTTTTAAAGTTTAATTCAATTTCTTAGTAGTTATTAAATTCATGTATTTATGAGAAGACTTCTTTTCAATTAAATTCCAAATTTCCAGTGACTTACTTAATTCAATCGGAATAATTTTACAGAAATTCCATTTATCTATTACGATTCTTGTGATTAAAACCTGTGAATTTATTCATTATTGACCATACACACAATTTTATTACATGGAATTTCAACCCCTAACTTATTCTTCGTCACATTTAAAATTACGATAATTTTCATTATTTAATTAACTCTACATATAAATAAAATTGAATAAAGAATAATTAATAGTTTCAAAAACAAGTGTTAATTCGACAAGAAATTATTGTACATTTTATAAAATCATTTAAATAATTGTACAAAATGTAATTAACATTCAATAACATTCACAGCAGGATATTTAAAATCAAATTAATGTTTCGATATGTTATTTTCATAAATATGTACCTAAATTTCCACATAATAATATCAGATAAAACTTTACCAAATTTATAAATTTAGTTCATTTGACACAAATTTCCATCGGAGCGACAAAATATTTATTATCATCAAATCTTTACCAAATAATTTTCAAATAAATTCAAATGTGGAAATCATGGAAATGGATTAAATACATTTACTCATTAAATTGATATCATCTAATGAATTTAATAATTAAATAAAAAAAAATTGCTAATTGAATAAGTTACGTTTTACATATAAAAATTTATTTTTAATTGAAATATATTCGAAGATTTTTCGATTCTTCACACTTTTTTACACTAGACTTTCATAATTCATGAGTTTACGTCTATACCAAAATAATTTAGAACTACTTTGAATAATTGACATTGAATTTAAATGTGGAATTTATAATTTGGGACTAGTAGACGTAGTTCACTAAAAGAATGTATTGGTCTAATCTTTCTTCTGGCAGTGCACTGAAAGAAAAATAACTAGATTTTTAACTAATAAGTGCTTGATCTTGCAAATATTTTACAAAATTCCTCAAATTATTGCGTTTCGTGTAGTAGAGAGCATTCCCACCATTGACGAATAATTTCTTGTATTAATTTGATTTTGCTATTATCCCAGAAATAATAATTTATCCAAATATTTTATTATTGTTGAATAAACATTTTCAATACATTCATCAAAAAACTTTTGCTACTGAATTTCATTAAATTATTTCAATTATTTTCAATTGTTACAAAATTGTTTAAAAACATCACTCTGAATTTTCGGTCTTTCATTAACAAATCGCATTTGACTACGCTAGAATGAATCTTTAATTGTTTCTGGTAGTTTATTTCCGTCCAGTGAATCATTTATATTTAAAATATCCCAAATTCATGAAGCATCATCGTATAAAGCAAATATATTTCAATGGAAATTCTTTTTAATCCTCAATAAAAAAACTAAAGAACTGAAACAAAAGCAAACAAATTAAGAGTTTTAACTTTTTCTAACTAAATACCAAAATGAATTCAGATTATAAAGAAATTATTTGTACAGGCTTTTTATGGTGTATAATGTATTTATCGAAATGGATATACATCGCCACCCAAAACAACTACCAACACTACCAGAATCATCAAGTATCAGAGAAGTCTTCGTTGTGAAGACAATATTAAAAATGACATAATAAAATTAAAGCGAGAAACTGGAAGTAAACCGGTCATGATCAGTATTATTGGAGGGAAATTATAGTAAAAAAGGATTAACCTCACTTCCATGTTTAATCCCATTTGATGAAGATGAAGGTATTCATCGCAGTTATATTTTCTTACTACCATTACATATTTTACAGGACTAAAATTCGAATTTCAAGTTTTTAAATTACAATTTCTGTGAACTTAAGTCCGAAGTATTCTATACAATTTAATCTCAGTGGTGGATAAATTTGACGTCATATCCAACCCATTTTTATATCGAGGTTTTTTAAAGAATATTATAAATTGATATTTTGCAATATTTGGTTACTAGAGGGCTTGTCCACCTTACACCAATATTAATTAACCATAATATTTCAACTCATATGATGCTATATATTATTGTGGTTCCTTCGTTTCACTATCTCCATATCATTTCTAATTGTGTTGATAAATAAAAAAATCTAATGATTTGTTTAGTCATCATAATCATCAACATAGAATACGTCAACATAATCAAATCCATTAAATCATCATATGTATAATATTTATAACTAACTAAAGAAGGATTAAAGCCAAACTTAACTATTACAGAAACTTCAAAAATATGAAGTTCAAAAACTCAATTTGACAGTTCTTGACGGTACCGAAATAGTAGATGAGAAAATTCATTTCTGAAAATGGTAAAATCTTCTTAGAATGATTAATAAAATGTTAATTTTATGAGAAGGAGATTTATATGTTATTCAATTTACTCTGTGTTATAATTTAGAATATTTATATATTTAGTAATTTTGTTTTGTTATCATCAATTCTCAAAATTTCTCAAAAGTTTCTTAAATTCCGTTTGTAAAACAAAAATTTCTTCATATTCTATTGAAATTGGACCCACTAATATTTGGAGTATGCACACAAATGAATGAATACACCTTAATTCCAATAAAACCTAATGGTTTTTAATTGTGAAAGATTTATTGTCTCCAAATGGTGTGAATCGTTAGCATTTCTCCTACTTACAACAGAGTTAACTTCTTAGGTTTTATCTTATTCTCTAAAATAAGCATTTTTATAACGAAAAAATAATCCAAAGTTAATGATCTAAATATGTTTCAGCATATAAACTTAAAATCATCCATTAGCTCCGTACACATTTCATGGAAACAAACTTTTGAAAAAATTCCGTAAAATCAGTAAATATAAATTATTTTTTTTTAAATCTCATTTTATATTACCAAAACAAAATTATTTACCACAATCTATTCGAAGATATTAGAAAAAAGTTGATATTAAAAAGTATAAATTACTGCCATGCATGCAAAAACGATTTTACCGAAGATTATTCTTACGGTTCAATTACAATCTTATGGTTCTACTTTTATATGTTTTCTATGTACATAAGAAAGCATAATCCACTAGACAAATTTACTCAAAAATAACTAAAAAAAATCATTTCTTTTCATCACTTTATTTACTTTACTTCACAATTTGAATATGAGATTTTAGTAGTAAGAGTGTAAAGAACTTTTATATTAAAATTATATTCAGAATTATTGTTATTACAATTTTCTATATCATTGTGCGCTTAACCGAACTAGAAAATCGTTCAGAATCAGCTAAAAATAAGTAAAATCAGGAAAATAATAAAGATTTTCGTTCTTAACCGAATATATTTCCATAATTTCTTTTTATTTTGGTATTACATATTTTGTAGATTGTAGTACAATCTAAAACTCTGTAACAAATTATTTTTTAAGTATTTGGCATCACTAATTCTGAAATTTTAGTATTCTAAAGAATATAAATTTAATTTATCTTGTAAAAATTTATTTGATTACAAGTTTCTTTTTAGTTAAACTATAATGATTGGTTAGCCACAGAAAACTGAGCCCATTGCACCGTCCAGTCGAATGCTGAATCAATATTAAACCGTGTCGTACTCTTCCAAATCTTTAATAAACGATATCATCTTCAGTTTACCTGCCTCTTCAAGGTTTTTTAGAAAGAAAGTACTAAATTTCTAAATACACCCACGTTATGTGGATGAGGTGAATGTAGTAAGAGCAAAATTCATTGCATGTTTTCTAAAAATCGCATGTCCCATTGAAATTGCCATATATAATCTGGCTGTTACATTGTTTATTTTTAAAATTATCTCTGCCTGAAAGATAGCGGTATAGGAGTCAAATCTTAACGTCTGATTTACGTTTAAATTGTTAGAGAATATGCCCGATCCACATCCTGTATCTATTTTAAATCCGTCCATATAAATCACCGTATAATACTATAAAGAATTCCTTACGAATTCAATTATATCAAAAATTTAAATTGTTGTAATCACGTTCCAGGTCATTTTTCACATAAAATTTATAAAATTCTTTAAATTTCTGTCGTGGGATACAATTATAACAAAACAGCAAAATTAATAATAGCCAATATTTTTCAATGCACATTGCAATTTTCCATTTCCCATGAAAGTCATAAAGAATTTTTTTTTATAAAAAAATGTCTCAAATATTATGCTTGTCGTGGCTGCAATGTGGAAATCCATTTATATTAATGTATATTACAAATACAAGGTGTCTAATAAATGACTTTTGTGAAAAATATAATTTGCAATGAATTGGAAGTTATTATTATAAAATCTAATTAAATACGATCAAATTTTATGTTTCGTAAATTATTATTATATTCGTTGAAGAATCATTTTCCTGATTTTCCTTTTATTTTCTGTAAATTTTTTTAATTTTTTTACGTGCATTTACTCTAAAATTTGAAATCCCCCTATTAGAAATTATTAGAAATTTTTGTTATATTTTATTTCCAGATTGTGAACGGATTCTACCTCCTTTAATATTCACGATTTTGTTGTTTTATGCATTGACCAGAATCGCTCAGGCACTCCAGTTTGTAACAAATCATTTATGATGTCATAGACGTTTTCAGATTAAATGATATTTATAGATTTTTATAGAACATTTTCAAATATCATTTTACGTTGTCATATTTTTTCAATATAAATTGGTATAAGATTTTCGTTATGTTACAAAGCATTGGTGAAAATATTGTCTAAATAAATTGGTCTCTAATAATGTGAAATCCAACACGTATGCATTTAATGGAAGTTTTCTGTAATCTGTTTGCTTTTCATTCTATAGTAAGAAAAAAAAATTCATTAACGATGAATTTGATATTTTGAAGTAAAAGCTAAAAAGTGCCATTATAATTTCTGTTAAATAAAAGAAAATTATTATTGTTCTATTATTTTTAATAGTTTTTAATATTAAATTGCAGCTCTATCGTCTTTCTGATGACACAGAAATATATTGGACATGAGAGATTATATTGAGAAAAATCTTGTACCATTACAAAAAATATGTTTAGTTTCTCATGCAAACAATTAAAATAAGAAGTAACAATTAATTATTAACTAACCATGTACTACAACCTTTAACTTTACAAGGACTACAAACAGAGAAGCCTCATAAAGGCTCATACATGAAAGTCAAAATTCACTACAAAATTAACTGACAATATTATTAATTAGTTAAACTTTTCAAAGTTTTAATACGATTCGGATAAAGTTCTGTTTTTAAATTATTTCTAGTTGTAATGCTTCTTCTAAACTAGGCACCTCTCATAAACACACCAAAGAAATTAAATATTTAAGAAAAGAAAATGAAGTTCTTTACCCGCAATTTCATTAATTTCTTTCTATGAAAATGTCAGTTTCATTTATTTACTTGTACATTTATATAATCTGTAACTTTAGTATTATAAACAATTTGTAAAAAAAACTTAAATAATTAGATAAATAAAAACATTTTTGAACATCAGCTTTTATCGTTAGTGAAAAATTATTCTAGAATTACTCCAGACGTTCATGCTACCGCATAAATTCTGTAATGTCAAAAAAAGTTAGAAAATTAAACATTTGTAATAGTTTTAATAATCACAAATATTATGGAGTTTTGCTTTCTTAATAGCTTCCACGGCACACAGAATTTTAGTTAGTGTAAGCCTAGCATAATTATTCAAAATTTTGTTAGAATTTCGAATTTTCGCAAGCAATTTATTGTTAAAAATTCAAATAACTAAAACAATATTTTCAAATATGAAAGGGTAAAATCTGTTCAAAATGTACAAAATAATTATGAAAATTTCAGAACTAAATCTAATTAATTTAAAAGTGTGGTCTTAAATGATAAAACTGGAAATTTGTGAAAATTTTAAACAATTGAGTATGTAATTAACAAGTTACATAACAAAATTGTTTATTATATTTTCTATTTTCATTATAACAAGACGAACGATGTCTTCCTAAAAATCTAAGATAATTTTGTGTAGACATTATAAATTATTTAAGTAATGTAGCATTTATGTCGCCCTAGGACAGTAAATAGAATTATGTAATTTGAAATACTGAAAAATGTCAATTTGTATTTCAATTATAAAATTTATTTGCATTTACCTTAAATTCCACTTAAAATTTCATAAAATAAGAATTATTTACACTTGTCATATTCTATTTATTAATAGTTCAGAGGAATACTCAGCATTTCTATATTCATATAAATAAACAGTATTTATTAAAATGTAGAATTTATTTGCTCCGTAAAAAATGTAAATTAATTAATAAAGCTATGCACAGTGTAAGATTTATTCTAATTTAGTCGCAGTATCATCACAAAACTAATAAAATAAAGAATATTTTCTAAAAATACAAAACTTTTGTTATTTGTGACATTGGATACTTAAATTTTTACAAATTATAAAATATTAAATGGCAGACATCAGGTACCATAATAGAGTTTCCTCAAATAATTGATTGACTCTGAAAATATGATAAGCTAAATTTCGAAGTTCACGGTTAAACTTTAACACATTCACGGTTAAACTTTTTATATATTGATTAATAGCTAATAACCAGTTAATCTATTATTACTTCTAAGTGTCTCGCTATTTGCTATTTGCAAATCGGCAAAAGGTTATAAGATCTTTCTTAAAGAAAAGTGCATTTTAACGTAAATAATATATCATAAAGAAATTCTTAAATCAGACTGACATTATCCAATACTTGGAACTGAAAGAAAAGCTCATTAAATACAAAGATTTTCTATTACTCTAGAGCTGTAGTTCAGCTTGTAGTTATTTTTAATCAAATATAGAGAAGATAGAGTTTTCCTCTTGAGGTAAAATTTATGAAGGCATCAAGGATTAGATGGGCAACATATGAATGAAAGTAGAGTGCCAGAAATATTTCTAAATGTGAAAGCAGAATGGTAGGAAGACCAAGGGCAAAAAGAAACCAACGAATATGCGGAATCAGAAACTGGAAATAAGTTCTAAGAAATAGAAAGGAGTGCAGGAACCCGAACTCCTTAGGCCAAGAACTATAAGAAACGAAAGTTCCCTGGTTCCAATGTCATGATTTAGGTAGTATTACAATGGAGTTTCTCAAATCATTGAAAGAATTAATTACGTAATTACTTTACTCACTCATTTCGTAAAACTTCGTTTTAGTTAAATAAATAAATACAAAAAAAAATACTACTTTTAATACGAAAATCAAAACTACCCCGGAAAACTAAACCTCCACGAAACTACTAAAAATTATTTCTTTATTTAGTAATAACAATTTAGAATTCCACCTACGTTGAAAGAACAATTGCAATTATCTTAAAGATATACAAAACATTCGCTTACTTAAAGCCATCATTTATCATAATATTAATTTAAATTTTTTGATTTTTTTTTTTTTTATGTTGTTTTTTAAATTTTAAATAGGCCTCTCGCCACCAAAATTACTTAAATATTTTAAATTTTTGTACGGAATTATAATATACAAGAAAATTATAGATACAAAAAATCTTCTGCTCAGCTACAGAAACTTATGGCCTGATGTTCAATAAAATTATATTTTCATTGTTTTAGCTTTGGATTTTCTAACTTAGAACGAGACACTTTGTTATTTAATAGCGTTTTGTTTAAACTTTAAAGAAGTGAAGGCGATTTTATTTAAATAAATATTTTTATAGCAAATTTAACGAAATTTCATAAGATTTTATGTTGCATTTCGTTGGTGATTTATTGTAATTGTGCTGGAGTATAAAAGTTTCTAAAAAAATTAGTTGAAATTTAGTTTTACTGCAAATTTTTACTCCAGAATTACTTAAATTGTGTTAACTGAGTGAATTAAAATTGTTTTACATGTAAAATTCATAAAAAAATTAAAATAATTAATTGATTTATAAAATTATAGTGAAAAAAAAATTTAGTTTTATACGAAAATATAATATAAATTTGATGAATATTTTTAATCTGATGGAGGAAAATGATTTATGGAATATTTTTATTATTAACATTTAAAAGATTTAACTAAATTATTGTTGAAACACAGTGGACTTTTTTTAGAAAAAAATTGTAGTTAATTAAAACTCAAAACTTAAGTGACCAAAGTTTAATTACTTTATTGCGCAGATAGTGATTCTCAATTCAGATTTCGGTTAGTTGAAAAAACTCAGAAACTGTTTGAAGTATTTGGATATAAAGAACCGACTGTGTTCCGTTCGAATTCATTGAGACCTTGGTTTCGTTTGTTTCATTAAACCATTGTAATAATGTCAATAAAATATTTATGTAATTTTCTTTTCCAATCTTTTACTATTTTGTTTAAACTATTTCACGATTAATCAGCTGACAGCTGACAGACCATTTCAATATTATTTTTATTACATCTAGAAAAACTAATTTTTAAACCGATTTCATGTATTGAGTTGAGTAATAAAATCGCTTCGCTGTTAATAAAATTTATGCAATCACTATTACCAGCCGGTAGTGTACAATTTGGTATATTATCATATTATCAATGGTAAATATAGTGTAACAATTATGCACTATTGAGATATCTCCACTTCGACATAGAGAAATTTAATATATTTCATGTATAAATTAATATACTGCAGATATTATTTAAATTCTTACTCCAAATTGTTTGATTGTGCTAATACACTTCATTTTGTTCTTACAAAACCTAAAAACTTGGATTTCCGCATACAGTGGTTCTATAAACTATAATTTTGGTTCATATTATTTACCGGCGGAATTCAAATTACAAAAAAAATATACAAAATGATCCATTTCAAAAGTAAAAATTTAAAATTATCTGTCAGATTAATAATAAATAGCTTGAATTATTCATTTTAATTTTAACACAATTATTGATAATGTCCGCAATTCCACCATTTTTAAACTATAATAAATCATTATTTTTATAATTTATTAATTTTTATATATTTTCATCGAGTGCTTGATCAAGTGTTAAGTGCATTTAAAACACACAATAAATTTATGAAATATCCTTTTTTAATATAGTAAAATGAAATTTAATGAAACTCATTAAAATTATAAAAGGTTCAATTAACAATTTCTTAAATTTTATTAATTTGAACAATTTTATAATACAATTAAATTAATAAAAATGGTTAAATTTAATGAAATATTTTAATATTATATTGATTATTCATGTGTAAATTAATAATATATTATTATGTAATATATAGAAATTAAAAAATAAAATAAAATTTATAATAAATTCTAGAATATAAACAATAATTTTATATGCATAGAAAACGAGTTGTAACTTTTAATGATATAATTATGGAAAATGATGATGATTTATCTGAATATAAATCTAATCAAATTTATGAAAGGTAAATATAAAAATTTAATTTTATATTAATAATAATTATATAATTTTTTCATAATTTACAATGAAATTCATAAATTTTAGTTTTATATTTTATTAGTAGACGGTTAAATTAAATATCAATATTGGGTCGGTGTAATAGGATAAATAGCGCCGACAATATAGTTCATAATTTTGTTGTTTAAAACTGTCCATTAATTTTCTAAATTTGTATATATTAAAACTGTCAGTTCTAATTCTACAATTTTATATTAGAATTATCAGCACCAAAATCAAGAATGACAAGCCAATATTTATATAAACTAAATTTTATTCCAAATACTAAATAAAAGTAAATAAGATTCAAATTAGTATGGGATTGTCTGAAGGTTCTCAAAGAATTATCAAAAATGCTGATCAAAAATTCTAATGAAAATGCTGTTCTACTTGCTAGAAAGGGATCAGATCTTAACTTTAACGGTCTTATACCCTTCTCTGATATCTGAATTACCACCACCAAGACAGTAATCAATAAGTGACTAATCAAAAGAAAGGGTAAAATATTGAGAAACCTCGCCGGGTTGTTTAGTGTCCAAAAATTCATACCATCTAAATCACCAAAAAACACTCACGCAGTACTTAACTGCAAAGTTAACCAAGTACCACTCTTATCCGGCTTCTAACAGGCCACTGTCAACTTGACCACCACCTAAATAAGTTTGACAGATCAATATCACCCCTCTGCAGAATATGCATCATATCTTATGCGATTGTGAAGGGCTGTAGGTCACCAGACTTAAATCTTTCGCAAAGGGTTTCTAGAATAAGCAGATTTTATATCTTATGCCTTTAAAAAAATCATCAGATTTATTAATAAACTAACTAATAATGGAATAATGGGAGCGTTGGTTATATAAGAGATCACCGAGCTCTATTCAATCTAATATAATTTTGATTAAACATTTGAAATTTATATAATTTATCATTTTTAACTATATTCAACTTCTAACAATTAATTGAACTGCCACCTGAATATAATAAATTAACTTTTAAATAAATTATTGATTTTGTCTCTTATTTAATTTGATTTATTTGACATTTAAAGCCTTTTTTATATACTTTGTACAAACATAATTAAGTAGTGAAGTTTTCCATAGCAAATCCGGAACATTTTCTGAGTTTCATTATTATTTCTATAATTACTAAAACGTGCACACTTTAAAGAATATAATTTAAAAAAGATACATCAATCAAAAAATTGTTTTTTCTAAGTTATAGAAATAAATAATCTTTAAGCATAAAATGTTAATTATGATTTTTAAATGGCCAATAAATGTAATAATTAAATGTAAGAATAATTGTATATCGTATAGTGCGGTTGTGATTGATTTAATATCATCAATTTAGTATCATTTAAGAAAACTTGTAAGCTTGAACAACTGAAGTAGCTCAATATAGACTAAATATATTCACTGATGTCCAATCAAAGTTTCTTATATAAATTTTATATAAATTTCTTTAATTTTAAACGTTGCCAATATTTTTTAAAATTAATTGTTAAGTAAAATAATTTAAGCAATTTCCGTCATATAAAATCAATTTAAAAAAAATTTAAGCGATATCAATAAAGTCTAGGAAAATTGTCAAGGTTTGCTATTTCTAATGATATTTGATTTCTGATATTATATAGCAAATTGGACTTACTAATAAATTCCCAAATAAACAATCTCACAGCTTTTAATAGTGAGACATTTTTGCTATAAGTAACCACGTTGCCAAATGTTGCTATATTAATACTGATACTCATTTAATGCTCAGTCAAGTTAAGTGACATCGATGTCTGTGTTTGAATTAAAACACTTCCTATTGCGTCACAACTTAGCAAACAACCATTTCGACACCGCCATTTTATATATTAATTTAAGAGAATTTTAAATCAATATTAAAAGAAAAATATTTTGTAATAGAAATAAAATAAAATTTGTATTTAACCATTTATTTTTTCATCATCATCATCATTATGATCATCAATACTATCATTATGAATAATCGTCGTGTAATTCGTACTTAAGAAAGTCTCAAGAAGACATCATCAATATAAACATTTTTATAGGTTTTCTTGTTTAGTGTAACATTATTTAAATTTTCTGTTAAAAGTTTTCCAATTAAATTTTGTTACTATGAATTATTTTTTGGTTTGGTTGTCGTTTAAAATTTATGATTAAAAATCTTCTGATACCTGAAGAGGAATTGATTTTAATTTACCTGGCGGATTATGTAAATTATAGACAGACTGGAATATTTGCAATAAATCATTTGAATGAAAGTAATCATAATTAGATTTCTTTAAAAATGACTATAATTCATTTGTGATGGATTAAAAGTGCTAAGATATTCCAATCAATTCAAATGTTCTTTCAATTATTTAAGCAATGTTGTCCATAACATAAAATTAATATAGAAAATTTATTTATTTTGATAGCATTAATACCAATAATTATGATGTAAAAATGAAATTTAAATTTTATTCATTCAATATTATTTTATTTGTTTTTGAAAAAACGTGACAAAAATTATTTTAATTTTGATGTATATATTAAAATCACGTTTTGTTGTCTATAAATGTACAGAGTTTGATTAAATATGAAATATGAAGTGCTGTTAAATTCACGTTAAATGAAATTATTAATTATGATATTTTAAATTCTGTAAAACAATATCCAAAATAAATAATTTGATAGGGCCATAATTGTTGCAGAAAATTTTTACAGAATTGGAAATATAAGTTAACAGTTTATTTTCCGAAACACGAAACTGGTACACCTATCGAAACTAACTAAAATGCTATGAAATATAGAGACACTATCAATAATTTTTAGATATTTTAATAAATTATACTTATTGTGTTGAGGTCATGGTAATTTATGTCATTAAGTTGCAAGCAACGCAAATTTTTCAATATTGTTGCTTGGTTTAATATTTTGATAGACATACATAGCTCGCTACGATGTATGTCAAAATTACATTGAATTGGTACGCTATTACTAAAAGTAGTAATATTGTCGAATTGTCATCATAATAAAATTCACGTAAAATGCCGGTAATGTCAATGTTTAACTCAACATTGTAATTTGAGATTAACATATTTTTACATTGGAGACTTCCGTTCAGGTGCAGACCCTTAAACTGATAAGCTAAGCTGAGCTGAGTTTTAAATTTAAAGTTACGATCCGAGATATTTATTGAACTTCTATTAATAAAAACTATAATCGAAGAAATAAGGTTGAAATTCCAATATTTTATCCAAAATATGAAAATAGATTTACAAATTGATTTATTTTTTCTTTTAATTTCATTTTGTTTATGTAACCAAAAATAAATTAGTTTGCGAGCCAAGCTAAATAAATAAATTTTTTGGTGACGTGAATAAAATTGTCGTAATAGACTTTTATGTAAATTTGTATTTTATTTATTAATTTAATTATTATTTATTTTGACCACATGTAAAAAATTTACTCGAAATAAATTTTATATAAATTTTTGCTAATTTATTTGGATCAACATTTGAGGTTTTCAATTAACTACAATTAACAAGTTTATGTCCGAACGACGTAAATTAAAGGTAACAATCGTGACTTGAATTAGGAAATGGTTTTTTAATAAATATCAGGTTTTAAGGTTTTCCAACAAAAACAAATTATTCAAATTAAAACTTCCAGACTTAAATTCTGTATAAAATCAATTTAAATATAAATTAAAACTAAAATAAATTGTAAAAATCTGAAAGTCACTTTCAAAATTTGTTAAACTAAGAATTTTTCTTATAAGTTTAGTTACCTAAATTATATAATATTAAATATTCAGATCATAGAATCTTTTTAGCTTTTTGTTATATAAAAATTTACTTATAGGTGAAGTGACACTTCAAAATCCAAGTAAATTATATAATTTCAAGTCCACAACTTCAGTTTTAGTTGGCAATTACATTATTATTAAGAAATTATATTATTAAGTCATACTTTTTAATGAAAATAAATTTTATAATCATTTTTTTTTAATTTATTTTATAGACAAAAGTTATACATTAAAAGTCTACTGAAAACATGACATTGAAAACTCTTCAAATCAATCACGCTTTTCAATAAAATCTTCAAATTCATGAAACTTTACAATATAATGAAATCATTATTTAAAAAAAATCTGGTTGCAAATTTGGTAAGAATTATAATTGTGAACTACCGCGTGGTGTAAACACAAACAGTTTATTAGGATTCACAATAGTTTCCCATGAAAGATACTGCCAATAAAATAAAAATGTAGATCTTAAAACTTGGTTAACTAAACTAATTCATGGAATATTTCCGAATTTATGATAAGCTACCATTTTCCTAGTTTACGAATTTCGAGTAAACAAGAAAACCTTTTAAAGTGTGAGAAACTTACTTGTCATTGCGAATAAAATTTGAGAAGACCTTTAAAGGTTTTTGACAGGTTTAAACCGACGAAAAATGTCGAATTCAGCTAAAAATGTTATACATCTTTAAAAAAACTAAAACATTTCCAAATCCAAAGATTTCGATAGCTTTGACAGATAAACATTAATAATAAAAATATTTGAATGGTATTACTATCCACATCAAAACTTCAACATCCGAGAATTGTTGCCAATGATAGAATTCGATGTAAAAAGATCCAGGAGTCGGCTAAAGATTATAGTGACCTGTAAGCCATATAAGAAATTAAGTTAGTAGACTATTCGAAATAAATCAGATGACAAAATCAGTGCAATTTAGTATGCTTTTAACATCACCAAAAATATAAAATTGACTTTTCCATTCATAAATAATCTTTTTTGTATTCATATCACAAATTTACCTTGACCATTAGTTTACGATAAAATAAGTTTACGAGTCATGCACGGTCATAAAAACTTCAATATTGCAAAAGTTTACTAAAAATTTAACCAAAAAAAAATATTGAAATTCAATATTCACAGTTAAATAGCAAAAATTTACGATTAGTCTGTCAATATTACAGTACTATAAAAAAAATCATTGTATTAAATTTATTATTGCGGTTGTAAACCTTTTTACCTTTAAAATTAATATATTTAATATTCAGGTGAATTCAAATATTTTGGATAGATTTTAAAAGCTCTAAACAGTTACGGTGGCTATGGTTTATATGTGATGCATTAGGTCCTGGGTTCGTCACTGTCCTGGGTTCATCACCGATTCATCAATCGATGCAGCTCTAAGTTTACTCAGCTTTAAATGAGTACCAGAGGTAAAATTTGCAATATGTAAATGTGATTGGGAAAAGTGTTAACTCAACCGTTTAGTTTCGGATAACAAATGTATCAACATTAAAAGCCATTAGCTTGTTGCAATTTAATATCTCTTCACTATAAAAAAAAATATGGTTCCGAATCCACATAAAATTAAATTTAAATATTTTTGTGGTAACCGTCAAATTACAAAATATTAATTTTTATGATTAAAAATACAATTTGAATTGAAATTTTTAATTAATATTTATCAAAAACAATATTTAACTAAATATTTTAATATTAAATTTTACAAAATAATAAAAATGTAAATTTTGAAATAAGATTATTTATATGAACGGAAAATATGTTTATAGATAGATTAATTAAATACATAAATATAAATCATAAAAAGGTCAATTTCCATTATATTGATGACATAATGTCGATTAAAAAATATTATTTTAATCTTCAATTCCGTATCAAAATATGATATGAAAATATATTATTTTTTTGCAATAAAGTCATCACTCTTTAATAGATCTCTAATAAATATTAATGTAACAAGCTTTCCATCAATATTTATATAGTTTTATATTAGTATTCATTATATTCTTCACTTTTAGTTTTAAATATAATAAACAGGGTCTAATTAACCAAATCACATTTGAGGCTTTAGTAATTCAATAGGTGCTTAAAATAAATTCAACGGACTCTAACAACATTTCAATCGTAACAAACTTTATTTACGTCATTTTCTATTTTATTTTGAATAGTGCTCCAAAAATTTAGACCGGATGCTCTCAATAACTTAAGGAAAGGACGGCACTGATAATAAAGATAATGAAAACCACAGATTAATTTGCTATCCATTACTGGTTAGTCATCAATTATCTATATTACGATGCGGTCAACCAATTTTTTTGAGTTAGTTTAGGGTAGGGGTATAAATATAATAAATACATGGAGTATCTCGTCAGTTATAGGAAAATATATTATATCAAAATTTTTATAAACTAAATTTAGTTTTACGATAAATTTAATATCTTAATAATTTTTTCCAATTATTTAACACAAAGGGTAATAGTTCACAGAATGAACCTACTATAATTAAATTAACACTATTGAGAATTCGACAGGAAGTTCAATTAACAAATCACTCTAAAGTAACAAATATTCTGAATCCCATTCAAAATCCATTTATTCCGCAAAAATATTTCAAATAAATTATGATTTTACTAAACATCCGTCATTTTGTAAAGGAATTATTATGAGAGATGTAAACTAATTTAGTTTTTCGAAATTAATAGTTTTGAAATTATGACTTCCTGATTATCCAAATATTCAATAACTAAAAATCAACGACCATAAAGCATCGTATTAAAATGATTCCACAATCCACATGTTAATATAATTTCGTATTTATCGACCAAAATCGTTTTACATATCAGGATATTTAGTAGATTGAATTTGAGTATCCATAATTAAATATAATGGTAACATCATCACATTCACTTTCGTGACACTTTAGTTATGGAAATTTATATAAATGGGAATTTATTGTGGTTCACTAATTTAAAGATATTATAAAAATGCCCGCCAGTTTAACAGTCAACTGATAAAAATGGTAACTTCCGATTTAAATAATTTTCAGGATATTCCAGAAAGGAATAATATAGTCACATAATGAGATTATATACAGGGTGTTTAAGCAAAATTTGGAGTATATTTAAATTAAATTAGTTTAGCATAGTCCTACGAGGATGTGCGTATAAATAATTTAAATATTTATGATAAATTTGAGATATTATAAATACTTTTAGCTGTTCTACATAAAAGTTATATGACATCCTGTACATTATATAAAAATTCTTTATAGTCTTTTGTATTTACAATTTTTACCCAATTTGCATATGATAATTAACGAGTTTTAAACCTTTTTGGGTTAATTTTGTTGACCAAAAGTGATGTGTAATCGACATTTTCACAAACCACACGACAACAATAATAAAAAATTTAATATAATTTATTCATGAATTTCGGTACTACAATAATTAAAACTGTAACGTGTAACCAAACATAAAAATTCAATTAAAAGAATTTATGTAAAACAAAATGACAACGAATTAATGATAAGGGAAAAAAGTAAAATTTATATTGGAACAAATTTTAAATTTTTCATAGCAAAAACTAATGCACGTTATGTACTTCCTTAATTCACTTAAACAATTTTCAACTTCTCTGACTTATTGGTCAGTTTTTATTATATAAAGGATTTATTTCAGTTCAATTAGTTTTAGTTTCTTAACATACTAAATTGATTGATTATTTACTTCCAAAGTTAGCATTACATTTACCTTAAACTAATTACAAATAAATAAATAAATTTTTCTTAATTTAAAGTTAGTGAAATGTTTTATAGATTCTCGGGACATTTTGACGTTTTACTATAAAATATTTAAGTTTTGGAGTACTTTTACTTAACAAAATTGATACTAAGTTTGAAAAAGTCTGATCTGACCAATAAGTTAATTCAGGCACATAAGTTAATAGTCAAAGTTTGAAGTTTTTTCGTTCGTAATTGGTTGGTTTGGACAGGTTACAGATGTACTAACAATATTCTATAGTATAGACTATATCCGAATAACAGATTGTTCCTAATGACATTTAAATCTATATTTTAAGGATCAATAGTGCATTATTACAAATACTTACTTTCCTTCGGATTTAGACATTTCTATAAAAACAATTTTTCCATGAATTTTAAAATAACAAAAATAATGAAAATTCAACTTAAAAAATTCTGAAAACTTAGTGAAATCTTTAATTAATAAGAAATTGACATTTAATAACTTTACAACACTTTTCATTATTTTCAATATTTTAAATAAAAATTAATTCTAAAATAAAAAATATAATTAAATTAAGAATAATTATTATTTTCTCCATGTGACTATAAATTTTTGTATAATTGTTAAATGGTTTCGAAATTGGTTCATAAAAATTCAGTAAACAGAACTGGGAATTTGTTAAAACCATAATTCAAGTATATCAGTAGAGAGTAATTTAATATTAGCATAATTTAATATAATATATTAAAATTTGTTCGATAATTTTCCAATTGGGATCACATTTTATTATATTGAATCGACAATTTTCCATATATGAATGCCTTTGAAACCCTATACAAAAATAAAATCAACCCAAAAATATTATTATTCCAAAAAAATATCATAAATTTGAGTTATTGAAATCGTGACTGTTGATACCCCATTTCGGTAGAGTTAGCGTGTGTAATGATTTAAACGCACACGTTGGCAATGTCTCGCCAGTCAATTAAATAAAAATAAACATATTGTCACAAGTGAAAAGAAAAGAAGTTTAATTTTTAAATTATTACAATTTTTATTTATCATTAAAATTATACTTGAATAATATATTTATAATATTATTGATATGGAATTCAATATTAAGTTGTCATCAATTCACTGAGTCTACAAATTCATATGAAAACTTTATAATATTATTTAATATTGGATTAAAGCAAATTCTAAAAGAATTTTGTATGTATAATATAAAAAAAAATAATTTCAGATAATATTTAAAATAAATATTATAGATAAATATATAATTATAAATGATTACCACATGATAACTAATTGTAAAATCACGTATTTGTCAACACTGGCAGATGACCAATATTTAATTGACATGTTTTTAATATAAAAAAAAAAATTTTTTTGTGGATTATGATTATAATCACATTTATTATCTATAGATTAAATAAGATGAACTTGGAATTTATGAACACAAATCATATTTTTTTATATAATCATATTTAGTTCAAGATCATTTTCATATAATCAATTTTTAATGTAAACATTTTCCCTTTTATTGGCATAGTAATTCATTTCTCGTAGTTCGTAGTAAAATTTTTATCAATATTCATGGTGATGAGTAAAAGTTAATCATTTGATTTAATAGATTACCAAAACGAACTAAATCATATATTATTTAATATTACCAAGATTACAGTTCTTATTAATTTTATCAATTGAAAAAAAAATGTTTGATTAATAATTGAAATCATAATGCAATACAGCGCCTAGTAATATTGGAAGAACGTTGAAAAAAAAATTGTAATTGAATATATAATATTACCAAAATTTGGAGTTATTCTCTAAAAACAGCTCGAAAAACAGCTCGAAATTGATTCAATATAACCTACCCATCAGAAATAGTGAACAAGCAATTCAAGTAATATTACTGTGGACCTGTCCTATAGGTATTACTATTGCAATCAATAATCTAATCCTATCAATTACAAATACATATTTAAATATTATCATGAATTATGCAGTGTTAGTTTCCGCCAAAAAAACAAAATTATCGCAGCACATATTAAATAAAAAATAAGTGATAATTATTTGAAAGAAGATTACTGAATATTAACAATTTCATATTGAGAAGCTCATATTCAAATGATATAAGAAAAAAGTAATTAACATAAATTTCCAATTATAAATTTATATTAATTATTGACTAATAAATATTAAACCATCAAAATAAATTACTATTTTTAACTAAACTTTAATTAATAGTTCGGTGGTATAACTTAGAAATACAAAATAAATAATTTATTACGATTTGAAAAAGCCATTTAATAATAGTAAATTATATATTAAAATAAAATCTTAGCCATTTATAATTATAATTATTAATCTTAAATTACAATATGAAATCATGTGCATTCATTTGTCATGTGCCTTACATTTTTCAATTTTTTTACAATATAATTAAAAATTATATTAAATTTTATTTAATTACTTTATCAAACTGCTTCCAAGGCTCTTCTCCAAACCCCATTTTTTTCGAAGCTTTCAGTGGTATTCTTATGTTCGCTTGAATATTATCTTTCCGCCTGGCTGGACATAAGGTTAGTGGCAGGATAAAAACCCAACTTATGAAAAATTATTAAATTTTAATCAATTTAATTTTAAATAACTAATTTTATCGTCCTAATAATAAAAAATAAATTTTTTTTTTTTTTTTTTCAAATTTTTATACCCGTCAAAGTTTTCCCCACAATTTTCTAAAAGAAAATTTAAATTTGTTATTTACTTGAAAATTTAATAAATTATTAAGAATTTTAATCCCTACAATAAATGTGAATAACCTTACCCTAATTTTAAAGTATTCGGAAGTCAAAAACTTCAGTGACTGAAATATAATAATTTTCTTCAATCATAGATTAAAATAAATATCAATAAATAAAATAATTATCTGATAAAAATTATTAATGTTTAATAATTTGATTTAAGACTTTTATTAGTTAATTAATTATATCAATAATCCAGTAAATAATTTAATAATTATAAGTAAAAGTATTAAGTAAATTGATAATAAAAATATTTATTTCTGTTTACTTAAGTAGCTACAATAATAAAATAGCGCAATGAAATTTTTCTTTAGATTTAATACTTTTAACTTTTTAAGCTTAGTACGCTAGTGAAATGAAGTGAAATTTTAACGCGATCTCCAAAGCTCTCCAAAGTCTCCGGTGAAATAGTCGTGAAAAAGTTGTGAAAAATAGACAGGTTAATTTGACATTTTGATAATTCAAATATTTTGATAATTCAAGTGTTTGTTTATGTTTATAATTTTTTTTTAAATTTAAATTTGACTTAAAAATCAAATTTGAGCAAATTTAAAAATCAAATTTAAATTATTTAAAAAATAAAATTTAAATGTCATAATTTCATCGTGAAATAATGTTCAGAACATTATTTCACGATGAAAAATAATTGGAGACTTTTGCGCGCTATCTGTTGGTTGTTAAAAAAAGTAGGTTTTTTCACAACTTTTTCACGATGAACTGCGTACCACTTCAGCGAAATCAGAAGTGAAATTTTTCATTTCTGATTTCACGATGTTAAATTTATATGAAAATTTCATTTCATTTGACTAGCGTACTAAGCTTAACGAAACTTTGTTAATCATAATTGATCGCGATTATTTGGTATCATTCAGCTCCCAAATATAACAAAAAAATTATGACATTTAAATAAGTTTTCTTAAAAAGGATCTTATTTAATTAATTTGATTTAAATTGAATTAATTATTTATTAGTAATTTCAATAATTTTGTACATTTTCTAATCTAGTTCGTGATTGCTAAATGCTAACATAATCGGAGAAAAATGTAAATAAAAATTATACGCTTGTAATTTATTGAAATTACATAAGTAAAACCATTTCGAACTCTTTATGGCGGATTTCACAGTGGAAGCTTAAATTTAACTATACCGTTTTTCTAGCTCACTGGGTTTCTCAATCAAAATTTTCCTTAAGCTTAGCTAAACCAGATACAATTATAATATTGAGGAAAATAAATGTGTAGCATTAATTTTAGCTTGTTTCTAATAAATTTAAAATTTATATGAATCCTATGAATTTATGCTTTTATTTTCTACTTGTGTGTAATTTTAAAACTTGACAACAATAACGCTTAAGCTCTACCCATTAAGATAAACCTCACATAATGAGGTTAATTGAGGTAAATCTTAAGATAAAACTCACTTTAAGGAAGGTTTATCTAAAAAAAATAAGTTAACCCGAAGGTTAAGCTCTGACAATTTCATAAGCTTACACTGTGAAATCGACCGTTAGTCTAATATAGTTCCTAGTAAATTATGTAATTACAATTTTGTTAATTTTAATCAGAATCATATCCCAAATACTCGAATTCCAGCATTCCCCACCCTGTACACTTAAATAATTTTTTTATTTGACATTTACCTAAATTACATAAATTCAAAATAAATCAGTAAATCAAAGTTTTTAATTTAAAATTCCTTCTCTCAATCTCAATCCTCTCTAAATAATATAAAAAATAGAATTAATTTAAAATTCGTCTTTATTCTATAGTATTAAATCCACCTGTTAATTACCTGTTAAAAATCTGTGTTTGTATAGTTTTTTGTTGTTGTTTAAATTATTATTAAAATCACCACCAACAAACTCTATATAAGCAAGTGACATTTAAGTTAAAATTTCAGTGTTCCGAGTAATTTTGATTATTATATTTTATACAAAACAACAATCTTGTCGGATATCAAATTAACAACACACAAAAAATTATTGAAAGAGTTTTAAAACAAAAGCGATTTTCGAAAAACTGGAAAAGTGAAGTGCGCGCGCGCTTTTAACTTTAATTGTCTTTAAATTTAGTTGTTATTTGAGTGCAGTTTAATAAAGTGATTTTAAAGTGGAAGAAACAAAATCTTTTTGACATCAGAGTGGATTTCCGTTAATAATATTTTTATTATTATTATTTTAATTTTTATAATTTTGAATATAATAAAAATAAATTGTGAACTTTTCAAAATTACTGAAAAAAATATTTTCTTAATACAAGAATTTTGATTTGAATTTATAATTATAATTAATTTGAATTAGGAAATTTTCGGAAATGAATTTCATAAGGAAAAAATTCAAAAGGTGCGATTTATTGTGTACATGAAATTTAGTGAAATTTGATTGCGGCCTGTCTTTTTTTGGCGAAAATTTTTAATGAAAATAATTTAAATTAAAAAATACTAATAATAATTTAATGTATTTTGTCATGTGACAGTGTTTTATGTAATAGTTTTTTTGGGATAGTGAATTAAACTAATTTTAAATAAAATTATTTTAACAGTTGATAATTTTCTGTTTTTTTTTTTTTGTATAATTTTGGAAAATATAAATTTTAATCAAGGTAAATTATGAAATAATAATAATTATTATAATTTTAATGATAATTTTCTTTAAAAAAAAAGTCTGTTAATTATTAGTCATTAAAAATTATTTACGAAAAGTGTTTAAATTAATAACCAAAAATTAATTTACTAACTAGAATCGTTCAATATTAATTAACAACCAAATGTTTTGTTTAACCAGAATCACAATTTGTTTATCTTATGTTAACCCTGCAATTGTGGATGATTTATTTTGGAACTACATTATTTATATATTAATGTATGACTTGACCTAGACCAAATCGTAAATTATTTACATACGTAAGAAGACGACGTATAATTTGTTCATGAAATGAAACATGATTTGACTTGCAAAACATAATTTTCCAATAAATGCTTCAATTCCATTTAAAAATTAAATGCTATAAATCAAACGTGAAATGGTTTAATAAATGTGACTTGATTGTATTTTGGATAATCTTTTAAGTTAACATGTTTAACAATTATTTAAATTTTATTAATTATTTCCAGAATTATGTCAGTAGAATAGCATAAGTTTCTCTGAACTAAATTAAATGTAATCAGCTTTTATTTTCACTACAGAACTACGAATTAAAAATGGAATTCGGTATTAATTTTCTTAGAGTACATACAAAATTCATTGACGAACTTTTAGATAATCTTGAGCTTATCAGACCTTATCAAAATCTAAAATTTGTTACAATACTACGGAATGATAAAAATCAAAAGCTTACATTTAAAATTTTGATTAATACAAAAAATGGCACGCGATTTCTCTACTTTACCTGCGGTTACTTGTAAGTAAAACAATTTAAGTTTTGACTAAAATTTTCAATTTCCAACCAATAATTGACTTATTTTTAAAATAAACTAATTATTTTAATTAATATAATTATTTGTAAAATATAAACTGGAATAAATTTAATTGGATTTGTTTATTGGTTTAATTAATTCTTAATTTAGATTAAATTGTGCTGTTTTTTAGGCTTATAAAAATTCATATTAAATTAGAAGCAATTATTATAAAAATACTAATAATTTTTACAAATAGAAAATATTTCAAATTAAAATTATCACAAATAATCAGATTATTAAAAATTTTATATATTATTTGGTAAAATTTTTGAAATTAAATTTGATTGGCAAATTTATACAAAATTTATAATCTCAAAAATTTAATTCAATTACGTACTTATAAAAATAAAAATTAACTTATAAATTAATATTAGTTGAGGTTAGAAAAACAGAAAATGCTTTATTATTATAGAGTTTAAAACGTTCTAGCATTGACTTTGATAAAATTTTAATCATTAATTTTGAAATTCTCCAATGAATAATCACCGAATTCTAATAAATTTATCAAAAATTTTAAATATTTTTCAACAGAAATAAAATTAGATAGTGTAGAGTTTTCTAGTGTTTAGATTTTATGTTTATGATTTATGAATTTTATTTTTGACATTTTTACAATATTATTATACAAATTTTAAAATATGTAATTTCCGAATAGAATTTTTCTTATATTTTTTTAAAAAAAAATTTTAACGTCGTAAAGTTTCCACTTTAAAAATATATGGAAATTCATTTCATGAATTATCCAATTAATCATTTTAAAATATTGAACAAACACTATGCTTAATAATACTTCGGGATGTCATATCTCTTCCTTAAAAAAATGCCCTATTAAGATTACATAATTTACTTAGTATTCTTATAATGACAATGACTGATCAATAATCTTTATTAGTTATCATTGTAATTATTTTTTGAATGCATAATTTAATTGACCCAATCCATTTCCTTATTACTATTACACTATCAATTATCCTGATTGCGTTTTTTGTATATAGCGAATTGGTTGTTTGAAGAAATAAATGTTCTTTGCTCGTAATTGAGACTATCAAAAAGCAGAAGCTCTTGATAGTCCATAATAATTTTTCCATTTACCTATATAAAGAGCAACATTCTATAGTCGTCACAATTGAATTCTCATTAGAAAATATAATATTAAATTTTCTTTTTCATATTCTATGTAAAAGTTTGTATGCATATTGTGAAAATTAAAACAGAATATAAATTTTATGCCTTGATTTAATACTATAATAAAAGAAAATTTGTCTGACTAATGATAAACCAGTCTAGCATAGAAAATTTATTAAATTCAATTCTGTCAGAACAATTTATTATACATATAGATAATAATAATTTACAATCCCTTCAACTGAATTTTGTAAATATGAATACATTTTCAAAGCTAAATTGATGTGGAAAAGATGAACTAATGGAACTCTTCCACAGACTTTCATTTAAAAGAAAAATTACTTTGTATTTTATATACCAAATCTTGATTACTTGATTTTCGATACAACTATACAAAAAACTGTTTTCCTTCGATTTATATGACAGTGGAAAAATCGTCTATCTAATGATCTATTGCTATATCCACCAAATCAAAATTAAAATTTTGATTGAATATTTATTTTGTCTGGAATTTTCTCTTTGTTTTCAAGTATTTTCGAACTAATCTACTGTCTGAGATGAAAAACAAAATCCACTAATTTTATGATTAGATAATAATTCATTTTAATATTTCAAATTTGATTAGTTTACTATTTCGGAATTGTAGATAATGAAGCTATCAATGACAATATAAGGAAATATATATTTCGAAATTTACCTGATAGTAGAATATTCCATAATTCCCAAACTTTCCAATTAATTACATAATAATCTCATCCAAATTATTAGCCCTAACTCTATTTATAACCACTAATAGAATATATAATTATTTTCTAATAAATTCCTCATTTTTTTTAACAAAATTGATTATAAATTAACAAAAAAAATTATTTGACATTTCAAATTAACAGCCTGCATAATTTTTAAATAAATAATATAATTATATTTTCAATTTTTAACAAATGTTGGTGTTCAACAAATGTTGGTTTAAAATATTTTTTTTTTTTTTAAATTAAAACATTTTAAAAGAAGTGTTAAAGTATTTAAATTCCAGTTAATTATTTGTTTTTATTTTGTTTATTTTATTTATTTACATAACATTTCAATTACCACTTCAATTCCATAGAATTAAATAACATTTTTTTAACATACTACATAATATTAAATGTAATTGAAACTTGGAGTTTAATTTGTGTTAAGTGATTTTGTGTAAGCCTCCAATTGATTAGTTTCTGGTAAACAAAATCAAATACAAAATTTATATTTAGCATTTAGCATATTAAAACAAATCTAATACGCTCATTACTAGATGAAAATTGTAAGAAATGTTACAGTGTAATTTTTGGTATTAGAAGTTATTTATGCTAATTTGATTATTCACTAAATTAAAATTCTTCTTTACCTGAAGGAGATTTGATGATATTTTAATAGGATAAAGATTACACTTTGATTTCGTTGTTATGATCTTTAATTTGTCCATGATTTTACTTTCCGAATTCTGTATAGTTTTAATATAAATAAACATGTTTTAGTATGCATGAAATGAAACTGAACCTCCAAATTTAATATTTTAATTCTCATATTACCAATTCATTATCGTTCATTGTTACAACCCCTGTCACATTTCAATGTAAAATAATACAAATTATTTAACTACCCAGAACACATTTATTTATAGCAAAATGTGCTAATTTTCCGCCAACATTTTCAATTAAATTAAATATGAATAAAAATTATATTACTAAAATTCAGGTACAGAAATTAGTAAAGTTTTTTTATGAAAAATTTGATAACATAAAATATGCAACTATATAAAATAAATTTTATAAATTGCAGTCGTATAATAAATTATGATTACAGAATGAAGAGCACAAAAAGTTTTAAATGAATATCAAAATTGGAATTTCGTTTATATATTTTCGTCACGCTTTATTGAAAATATTTTGTCATATTTTAAAATGAATTTTGACAAAACAATGTTTTAATTTTTAAGTGTAAATTACATCACAGTAAAACGTTCATTTACGAATTTTGTTGTGTTTGGATATTAGTAAATAATTATAATTAACACTTTGTTTTTTTGGTGTATATAATTTGATTATGGCTGATTAAGTTTTTTGTTTATAGATTGTTTTGTCTGGAATTTATATTTATGACATTGGAGACAGTTTTATGCTTTATGGGTTTATTAATTTAGGAAATTATGACATAAGTATTTCAAATTAAATTAGAAATGAGATAAATCTATGATCAAAATAATTAATAAAGTTTAATGATTTTTGCTACATTGAATGACATATTCCAACTTGAAGGCATATCAAACTTGCAGGTCAAAGTGGTTCTGTGTGGAGCTATATAAATTTAATTCCATTCAATTTTATAAATATTTATAGTATTTCAGTTAAAAATGATTAATTTATAGTAATATGACCACAAAACAATATGACAACGAAATGACAACACACTTGAACTCGACTGTAGAATATAATTTTAATTAAATTTAGAGTACTTCTTGCGATTACTTCTTGAAAATATTACGACTTTTACTTGTATTTGTAAAGAAATTAAAATTTGATTTCAATTAATATAAATTTTAAATTTTATATTTAATCAATTGATTAGTTTTAGTGAAATCAATATGTATATTTACATGTTTCTTATCTATCTTAATATATAAACTATAAAAGTAATCAACTAATCCTAAAAATAATTAATTGATGTACTTGAAATTAATAAAAATAAAAATATATTATCATTTATTAATCAGTTCAGTGCCATTATAGGCTTAAATATAACTTTCAAAAATTAAATCTTCAAAATTTTTATCCCTAATTAAATTATGTATATATGAAAATGCCGCCGTACTGGACAATCATTTAATTAGTAATGAATATATGGACAAAAATATAATTATCGTATGTCCGATTATGAGTTAAATTTCAAGTATATTTAAATTACAAATAATTTTTTTGACAGTATGCTAAGGTATAATTTAAGATATCTTCGAAATCACGATAGTAAAAATCATAAACTTTCAAAATCATAAAATAATTTTCGATTTTTGAAACATTCTCGATTTTTATTGACATGATTTTCAACCAGAGAATATAAAATTTTATTACTTTCGTTTTGTAAAATGAATAATTAACTTGAATAATATGAATAATAGACTATCTTATGTTATTTTATAGTATGTCTGATTCAAATGAACCAACTATTTCAATACAATCGGCTACACCACCGGCAACTCATACTACAACACCAAATCTATCTACAACAACAGCATCATTACCAGTTGATACACCAACAACACATATGTTTCTTGATACACCAACTACATCACATTCGCATTCCAGTTTACCAATTCCAAGCCACAAAATATCAACATCATCATCAATTATTAATACAGAACCAAAAAGACGAGTTAGTATAGCATCAGATCCAATTGGTGATCATAATCGACATGGATATGATAATTTGGCATTTGAACAAAACCCAAGAAGGAAAATATCACAGGTAAATAATAGTAGATATATATATAAAATAAAAATAAAGTTTTAAGCAGAATCATAAATGCAAAAAGATTGAGAAATGCGAAATATATATTTGGCGATCGGTGACGTTCCTACAATGAACGACGTCAAATATTGCGAAATAAAACCAAATATTTTTAAAATTCAAAAGATAATGTCAAGTAAAATTTAAATAACTTCTCAACTGAATAACAAACAATTCACGTGCCAGAAAAATTATGATTCACGTGTCCGCCAGTTCCGAAAAAGTTGAAATTTATTTATTTCGAAATTGATGAAAAATCATATTTTTGATTAGTTCAATTCCAAAAAACTTCGGAGACAAAAATCATCGCAAAACAAGCTTTAAGTTTTTCCTAATTTGACAAACGAAATCCTCTGGCGTTGTATTTTAAATTCTGTTTAACCATTTATGATAATTTATAAAAAAATCTGAAATAAATATGAATAAATATTAATTTTTTAAAAAAATATCCTGTTTCAGACATCATTACATTCACATGGCGAAGTTGGTCCTGTTAGACGTAAAAGTATATTAGTTAACTCTGGTCATGATAATGAGTCTGTTTATAGTCATGGATCTGCTCACAGTTATGGTAAGTTAAATTTTTTTTATTTTTTTCAATTAGTCTAATCATAAATTAAGCTCAAATAAAACTAGACAGATAGTTAACAAAAAATTGTTTAAATTTTATTATTCACAATAAAGAAATTAAACATTATAATTATTATTAAATATTTTTGATAAGCTCAATTTTTTTTATATAATCTCTTGTTAAACTAACACTAAAAACATATCCTTATCATAAAAAAATGTATACATATTATTAAATAAAAAAAACACTAATCTTTATTAAAAAAAAATTGTAAACCAATAAATTTACAATTACTTAATTAATTGCTATTTAACAACAAGTTCTTGATAAATTGTATGTCAACCATAAAATTATAGTGAATATTTTAAATCTATTTTATATGACAGGGTATACAATTTTAAATTCAAATTTTTAATAGTTTAAATAAACGTAATTCGCTTCTTAACTTCATCATTAATAAACTTAAATTATAATTTTTTTGCTATCTTATATTGTAATTACTTAAACGAATTTAATTTAGTACTAAATTAAACTAATTTAATTAAAAAAATTATATCAATTACTATTACTATTAAAAACCAATTTTGGTGTAATGTATAATTTTATCAATTTCACGATTAATTTAATTTATTATAATTAATTAATTACGTCATGTGATATGTTTATACGTTATACCTTTCGAAAACAAGTCCATAGTTAGTAAAAATTTAAATAACAATTTAATATCTAAAATTTATAAAAATCAACCATAAAACAAAAATGTTATGTACATCAGCATTGCATTTAGTAATCAATATTTATTGTTATTGCTACGATTAGGTTAAAACATAATTAAATATTTTATAGCATAGTAGAATTTACAATAACATAATTAAAATCATATAGTAAACAATTTGACTGAGAAGGGTAATAAAACTTATGGAATGTTTGTGGGATATATAAAAAATAACAATATCTGAAATCTATCAAAAGTTTTGTAAAGTTTGAAAAAGATGGTTACAACAAAATTTATGAAAAATTATAATTATAATCATACCATTTTGTTTGTTATATGAATTTCAATTTCAGCATATGCAAATGTCAATATTAGTGCTGCCAATACTAATTATTTGAATTTTGAAACCAGAATTTCTTAAAAACCAAATTAATTTAGTAAAATTATTAAATGGCCCATGTTATGAAAACACCACAAAGAATTGATATAAAAAAATGTCAAAGATTGATTTAAAATTTCTTAAAGTTATTTAGAGTTAAAAGAATTTGTAGAATTTTGACAGAAATTTAACCCTACTAATCATTTGAGAAACAAAAATTTTCTTATATAAATGCTTTTTCATCACTACGTCCCGTACGTAGTCGTAGTGATGAAAAAGCAACTTCTTAAAAGATTATTTGGCAATGAATTCTCCATATATCCATCAAAAAAATTGCTTAACCCTCCGCGGTAATGCCACTTTCTAAATTGTATAATATAGAAAGTATGATATTCCAACCACTGGTGTTCAATAAAGCCTATTGCTATGAAATTTCTACACTACACAGGAGTAATTCGGCTTTAAAAAGTGCGGCTTTAAAAAGTGATTAAATTTAATTTTATCAAATATTTGAGTTAATGGTGGGGTGCATAAATTGGACATGCATAAAATTCACGAATTTACAAAATTTCATTTTAATATTTTGCGGTTTTGCTGTTTTGCTGTTTTTTTAAGTTATCCAGCAATTAAATTATTTTTATTTTAATTGTGGCTAATTAATATACAGTAGAATTATTATCAATAATTTAGATTTTATTAAAATTATTAAATATTTATAAAATGTAAACAAATGTACAATAAAATTCTAAATTGTTAGCAATAAAATTTATCAAAAATTAATTTTATAAATTTAAAATTTATTTCAAAAAAAAATTATAGATTATTTATGTAAAATATTATCATCAGTCCATTAGCAATTAGGTAATAATTTTGAAGATAAGGCTCTGGATTCTGATATGAAAAAAATGACAAATGACAAAATTATTCGTTTTGGAAAAAAAAGTATTTATTTTTATCAAAATTCATAGGCCCAAAATCATTTTTTTTCTTAAATTAGTATTGTCATTTTATCATCAGAATTCCGTCCCCCCGATGAATAATCATATTAAAAATATTACTTATAAATAAAAAGTCAAGAAAATATTTTCATTATTTGAAAAATCTTTTCACCTTTATTTAACTTTATGTTTTATGAAAATAATGTAATTGATGTTTTATATAATGTTAAAATGATTGATGGTAATTTAAATTTGATTTTCACACCTGTGAAATCTGCCGCATTAACACAAAAGTATCACTCAATTGTTTGTTAAGTAATCATTTTATACAAAGTATTGATTTGAATTGTTTTTATCATAAAAAATCAAATTTATTTCTCTAAATAAATATTTTTCTTGAAGTTTTCTTTTCCAAATCAATTCAATTTTTCCATTTTACACAACGACAAGAAGAAAATCTTATTATTTTCATAAGATTGATATTTGAGTGAATTATGTTATTGTAAAGAATGATTGATGTTTATTCGAAATTGTTTTTTATTATATATTTTTTATTTAAATATTTTTTAATATAACTTTATTTAATATTGTGTACATTTTATTGGTAAACTTTACGAAAATTATGGCAATAATATGAACTAACATTATTTGCCATATCATAAAATTGAAATCATAAATCATTTTTTTTTCTTTTTCTTCGATGAGGAATGAAAGATAAAACAGCGACCTTGTCGATCTACTGTGCAGTTATAGACTGTTTCCCTACAGTTTAATATTTGAGAGACCATATTGGCCAGTGCTTCGACCTTTACCTAAGAGATGTTGTCTTCTCCTTACTACTAACTCGCACTGGCAGAGAATATGTTCTATATTGTTGTGGAGTTAATTTAAAGGACTGTGTTCTCTTAGGAGGCCACTTAGCGTTCTGATGTCCCTTTTACTGAGTTTTAGTATATCTTCCATTTTATTTATTTTTTTAGATTGAAAGTCCTGGTAGTTTATTCCACAAGATTTTGTACTCTTCGTATAATCCATTTGCATAAAATAAGGTTGGAGTGTCCTCTTGGATTACCGCAGAACGGCTTTGGTTCAAGTTTTGTACTTGAGCCAGTTTTTGCAACACGATCTGCCTCTTCATTTTCTTCATTTCCTATATATCCTGGAACCCACATTAAGGTTACTTTATTGCTTTTAGCCAGGCATACTTGGTTTGTTGCTTCTGTGGCTGTTGCTTCTGCAGCGAATGATTTAAATAGCCTTTGACTCCTACTCTGCTACCTTCAGAGGTACAAAAACCATCTGTGCACCAGACGGTAACATCTTCTTCTAATTCTGGTAGCGTGGATTGCAAGTACATGTGTCCGCTGATTACGACTTTGAAAGATAATTCAAAGTTAAATTTCGGCGGCATAAATCATTAAAAACAATTGATAAAATAATCACGTTTTTATGGATTTAATCTTTTTCTTTTACATACATATTTCATTGATTCTAGTGGCCAGTTTGATTTATTTTCAAACTTACTTTTTTTTATAATCCATAAATATTTATTTATTTATAAACACTTTATTAAACTGGAATTTATTAGGAGCTAAATATTTTAAAAAGTTGTATAATTAATAATAAAACAAATATTATAAAAATAAAAATGTACTATATTTTGATAAAACATAATAATTTTGGTTTTAGATATAAATCATTCAATAAAAATAATAACAAATTTATTAAGATATACGGATAATTGATCGAAAACAATTAATCGAATGGTAAATTGACTGAATTCACAAATAACAGAATACACAATTAAACTAATTACGGAAAATAAATTTTCAGATTGCACAAAAAATTGAGTACAAAATTGTCGAATGTAAATTAACCAATTATTAAACTGAATCCGGCTGATTAAAGTACGTTTTCAGCATAATTATCAAAATTCATAATTGAATCAGTCCAGTTAAATCTAAATCAAATAAACGATATTTCGATCTATTTGACTTCGCTCAAAAGCGAATTTGGTCAATTTTATATTCAGTAAATTGTTTTCAAGATTACCTTACAACTAGTAAAAAAAAGTAAATAAATTTAGTAAACTTTTGAATAAAAGAAAATTATTTTTCAAATATTTTATTAGTTATAAAAACGTTTCTAGGTAATTTAGTTAATTTTTAATATATTTTCAATAAATGCAACTAAAACGAATTATTGGTAACATTATGTTTTATATTTAACATTTAGCTCATTTGCATTTAGTGAGTTATAGCTTAGTTCTAATTGGAGAGAAAATATTTCACCAATATTACGACGAGTTATGTTGCCTTTTATTTTACAATTTCACAATTAAAAGAAAAGATGATTTTGCCAAACATAAAATCCGACAATTCACATTTTATATAATAAAATAAATACGAATTACAAAATTTTACAAGTCAATTTTTCATATACCAAAAACCATGCTAGCTTCTAGAGGAATTGATGACAAAATTTCTATATAAAAAAGACAGATATTCTATAAATTAATAGATGAGTTTCTAGAAATGAACAGGTATAACGAACGACCAAAACCAAGATTTTAGTATACCAAGATCGGTCAATGTAAAGTAAAAAAGTTTTGAAATATAAATTCAGTTTAATAGTGAACAAAACTTATTTAGAATGTGAAAGAAAGATGACAAAAAACAAGGTAATAAATGTTATTTGATTATGAAAGGCTGATTCGTTAAAGACTGCAGTGTTTAAGAGATGCATGGCATGTGAAAGACATTAAAAATGTGTATCGAACCCAGAATTTACTGTTCTTCTTTAGAGAAAGAAGATCTTCGAGAAGGCTACTTCACGATAGACCACCATAGGCCATAATAAATATAATTAATTCCAATTTTAAACCTGCAAACAAATTTCCAAACTACAAGGAAACTCCGTATTTAATTATTACCCTATTACTAAAGTGTGTGACTCTGTCACAGTATAAGTAAAAATTTATTATTAAAGTAATATGTTTTTATAGCATACTTACAGGCGAATCGATTTTATTTTATTCAATATATCAAGGGAAAAAATTGTTATAATTATGATAGATAATTCGTTTTACACATAAATCAGTAAAATTTTATATAACTAAATTGCTAGTTTATTATATAATATCAAAGTAATAAAAATATGTAATAAATGACAAAATAATAATTTCTTAAATCATTATAATATTTTATACTACCTACATAAAAATTCATCTTTTTGTTATTTAGATGATACGTTAATCCATGAAGATAAAGATTACTTTAAAAAAATAAAAAATCTTTTCATCTAGACGCGTTTAGTTAAACAATTTCTTTTTGTTTACATAAAAAATAAAAATCTTATCTTTTACTTAACACAACACCCAACATCAAAACTTCAAAACTGTATAATATGTTTTCCGGTATCTAATAAAGATTCATTTTTTTTTTATGATTTTAAAAATTAAAAATAATCACACAACATAAAATGAAATTTCACATAAGTTTTACTTAATTTTTGCTGGTGCAAAAGAAAAATGGCTTCTGGATTTATGTTGCCACGGCATTTTTATTATAAAGAATATTAAAAATTCAAATTGATCATTATCCAAAATATTAAATAAGCTAAACAAAAAATAATGGAGTCGTTTTTTTTGGCGGGTATATTTAAAATATGAAAAAAAATTATGGGTTGAAGGTCATAATAATTTAGAATTATTTTTAGTAGGAAAATTATTATTTTAAATGTTTTGAGGTTTAATCACTTTTTATGTACTATTCTTCAATTTATATTTCATTATTATTTGTATATTAAAATCATATATTAAAATAACTCGACGAAAATGAAAGAAAGTCAAACAATTAATTGCTCATTATTTTACATAGGTCCCTTCAAAACACTTTTCACTATTAAGGATTGATATATATGTCTGTATGTATCTAAATAAGGCCATAAGCAATATCATGAAATCATTCCAAACTTTGTATTTAAGAATATTTATCTGATCTCTTACAAGAAACTTGTTAAATTAATGTTAACTTTTAAATTAATGTTCAATTAATGGTAACTTTCAAATCAAGAGTAATAATTTACAATCGATTTTAATTCGTTTATATCAAGCTCTTTGCTTTCTGGAACTTGTATTATTAACCTTTCAAATTACCACGCCATTTTTGTACTCTAACTTGTATAAACTTGCTATTCAGTTATGTTAACAAATCCATAACGATATTCCCAAACAATCAAACTATCAAAACTATCCCAGATAGTATTGGATTTTAGTCCACATGGGTTTTGTAGGTAATAAACAGACAAGGATCTGGCTTTGTATTGAAAAGGTAGCTCCTCAAAAATAAAAGAACTCTCAGAGTGGCGAGGAATGGTATACATATAGAATATAATTTAGATAAGATTGGAACTATATTATCTAAAATAATCCTGATCACATCATCTCATAATAGAATTTAATTAAAATAAATGTCTTATTTAATCAAGGGCTCAATTAAAAGTTATATTATTATTGCAGTGAAAATTGCAACTATAGCAATTTCTCACTACTATAACAAAATTTCAAATTAACAATAAACATAAGAGACACATCACAAAGTTCCAAAGAATACATTCAAGGATCTATAAAATTTAATTTTCTCTATCCAATTTTGTGATGTTAGTCAGTCGTGTCATATATATTTAAATAAAAATAGCAAAAGAACAAAATTTATTCTGATGACGGAGGTCAATTCTAATTTAATTTGAATTTAATGTGATTTTCTTATCCTCTTTTATATTTATTTTTGTTGTTTTTTAATGACCAAAAACAAAAATCGTAAACTATAACAAAAAAAATTATTATAGCAAAATTTGTTATTCTATTCACCTTTATAAAAAAAAAATTATTATTTTTACTAAATTACTTTACCCACCCACAAAACAGCAATTTTAAAGATGAAATAGTAAATCTATAAAAAAAATGATTTCGTCCTTAATTTAGAGACATTTCGGTATCGTTGTATAAAGGACACTGAAATTTTGCTGATCTTTTAACTTGATTAAGAATATTTTATTCACCCTCTTGTAAAAGTCATTAACATTTTTGCTGCAGGATTGAATATTTTCTATGAAATTTAAATAGAATTTAAGACATTTAATGATAATGAAGCTAATGCTCTATATTAACATTAAAATTATTATATATATTAATTAATATTTTGGATTTTACATAAAATTGTGTATAAATATAATAATTTAGAAAAATCAGTCATTAGTTTGTAGTGATGCATCCTTTTTGCGATAAACGAAATTATTTAAGTTAAAAGAAATTTCTAATTTTTGCATAAGGATAATAATTAATAATAATAAATTTTAGATAGATAAATTTCGAATGCTTTATCGTATTAGACGAGAATTAGTGACATTTAGTTTACTTCCATGGTTTAAAAGTACGATTTTGCAAATAACCTAATTTGTCTTCAAGGTTGTGCATAATTTCATGTTGTTCAATAAACACATTTTCTAGCACTATTATTGAAATTTAGATTATTAAATTAGGTTTTATGTTTTTACTAAATATTTGTCACTACTTTTGCATCTAACTCTCACTTCTCTTAATTATTATATTAATAGAATAAGAAACGTACTACTAAAATATTATATTTAAAATAATTTTTCTATAAAATCCTACAATTTTGGGGCCAGCAAATAAATTACAATTCATATTTTATATACATTTTTCAGACGTTAAACATAATGGAGGCAAATCTGTTCAACCAACTGCATTGGATGCATTACATTCACGTTTAAATGAACATCAACAAAACACTACAAATACAATTGAACAATCATGGATTTATGGTTTATGTATGCGTTGTCGTGTCGAAGATAATAGACCATCTTGGGAACCACCTCATTGGCAAAAAGTTTGTCCATATCCTTTATGTCCAACATTTCGACAATTTGCTAGAATTTTTTCATTAATATTAATTGGTAAGTTTCATAATTTCAATTTCACCTAAGGGTATGCTAATAATTGTTCTATTCCAACTTAATAATCGAATGACAATGCTAATTGTTATTATTTTACAGGCCTTCTAATATGGATTACAGCTTATGTAATAATTGGAGAGTCAGCTGGTCCCGGTGGTCAACTATTTCAATTAGTTGTATTAACTGTTGCATCAAATTTTGGTGGTTGGTTAATATCATTAACAACCTTACCAAGACTAATTGGTATGTTGTTAGTTGGTATACTATTTCAGGTAAATTACAATTCTATTGAACCATTTTTTTCAATGTATTAAACCTTTTTTTTTAATTACAGAATGTTGGTTGGGTTAATCTTGAGGGAGATTTTACTCATGTTACAGCTGAATTAAGAAAATTTGCTTTAACATTAATTTTGATACGAGCTGGTCTTGAAATGGAACCAAAAGCATTTAAAAAAGTATACAAAACAATTCTAAAACTTGGTATCGTACCATGGACAGTAGAATGTATAGTTATTGCTGTTATGACACATTTTCTATTAGATTTACCATGGATATGGAGTTTTTTACTTGGTTCAATAATTGCAGCTGTATCACCGGCTGTTGTTGTACCATGTTTATTTCGTTTAAGGACAAAAGGTTATGGTGTTGCTAAAGGTATACCAACATTAGTAATAGCAGTATCTGGTATTGATGATGCTTTATCTGTGGCAATATTCGGAATAATTAGTAGTATTATGTTTTCTGCAAATAATTTATCATATCAAATATCACAAGCTCCAGTTTGTATAATTGGTGGTTTGGGATTTGGTGTAGTTTGGGGTTGCTTGTCACGTTATATACCAGAGAAAGGTGACGCATATGTAGTACCATTACGAACAATTTTACTATTTTCTGGTGGGCTATTGTCAATATTTGGTAGTGAATTTATTGGATATGAAGGTGCTGGTCCATTGGGAGTTGTATTTGCTGCATTTATATCAAATTATTTTTGGTGTCAACAAGGTTGGGAAATTGAAGATAATCCCGTATCAACAGCATTCGAAATATTTTGGATGATATTTGAACCAATTCTATTTGGTATTACAGGAACAACTGTTAAGGTAAAGTTCCTAAAATTATGCAATATTGTTCATATTTAAATTGATTGTTTGGTTTTTTTTAGATAAGTGAATTAGATCCCGATTTGTTAGCTGTTGGTATTGGAACTATTGCTGCTGGTGCAATTATCCGAATATTATGTACAGCTGGTATTGCATTTGGTGATCGTCTTAATGTTAAAGAGAAATTTTTTGTTGGTCTGTCATGGATGTCTAAGGCAACAGTACAAGCAGCTTTGGGTCCAGTTCCTCTGCGACATATAAATGATGAATCAACCGAAGATGAGAAACGATATGCAAAAATTGTTCAAATAATGGCAGTTTTAAGTATTATTTTAACAGCACCATTAGGTGCTATATTAATTTCAGTAACCGGTACGAAATTATTAACAAAAACCAAACAACCACAAATTGTTGAAGGTAAATTGAAAAAAACAAAAATTATTAAATTAGTTTTACTAATCATATATCAATAATAGGGTGGCGACGCAGTCATCGTCCATCAATACGTGATATCAGTATTATTGATGAGGAAGAAGAACGTGATGATCTGGAAATTGGGGAAGATAAAACACCAACTAGCAATAATATTAATTCTACTAATAATATTCCAAATTCATCTACAACTTTTACTTATAATAAATGAAAAGTAGAATAATAATTATGAACAATTTGTAAAATATTGACATCTTATAAGATTTCATAAAATAATTTTAATTTGGGATTCTTATAATAAACATTTCTGTTTTATATAGTTCCCATTAAAATTCTGAATTCCTCTAATTTTTTGATCAATCTTATCCCAATTGACAGTTACTTTAATAATTAAATAGTATATATTTTATTTCTTACTAAATTCCTATCAAAGTATTATAAATATTTACTTTACATTTTTAGAATAATAATTTTTTTTTTGCTATTATTCTTAAATGGACCTAAATATTATTAGAAAAAAAAAAATTTAATAAAAATAAATGAAATTTGTTAAAGAATTATCCTTTATTTTAAAATGAATTAAATTTAAAAAATAATAAAATAAATTTATTTTTATTACTTACTATATTCAGTCAAATTCATAATAAAAATCTTGATAAATTTAATTTAATTAAAAATCTTTATTATTATATTATTAAGTGTTATACAATTAAAAAAAATATTGTAGATAATATTTTCGTAAAAATATGAATTAAAATAATTTAAATTATAAATAAATCTTTATGATTTAATAAATATATTTCTGTAAAATTTGTTATATTAATATTATTGAAGATTATTAAATATTACAACAAATTTGCATAATATAAAATTAGTCCTACATAATTTTATCATTGTAACTATTATGTAAATAAATATTTAGGATTGTTATCATTTGTTAATTATTTTAAATATATATAAAATTATAAAATATTTAAATAAATATAAAAATAAGGTTGAGAAACCAATGTGATTATTAAATTGTGTCAAAAAAAGATAATATATTTTAAAATTAATCGTAAGTACTAACTGAGCTCGAGATTTTCTTCAAAATGAATTACATTAGGTGCCCTAGCGCCATTATATAGTCGAGTTTTATAGTTTAGTTGTAGACTGGCCTATCGCAGTCCCATCCATGTTTAATGTTTTGGGAGTATGACTAAAATAATCTACATCCTTTCTCAGTTTTCATATTGGATCTATACTTCTAATATTTTGGACAATTAAATTTAAAAATTGCATTTTTTGTGATATAATTAAAAATCAGTATAATTTGAATCTGAATATTAAAACTCTAAAATTAGGTAGTTAATTCCATTGACAGCCCCGGACTTACACAGCCAGAATCCTATTGCATCCGATTAAGTGAGACCCTTTATTCTGCATAGCTTTCTCGAAAAACGTATAACAAAAACTATATAAGAATTGACTCTATAATATTTTTAAGTGCCGGGTTCTATTCTCGTTTATTTAATTAGTTATTTTTTTATTTTACTCTATTTTACAAATTCTTTAAAAATATTAACACTAATTTTTTTTATCAAGAGTCAATTTCAAGCCAAAAAAGAGTGATAAATAAAGGTCCCATGTTAATGAAGCTAAAATATAGATAAACTGATAAACCAACCATTTTTTTACACATAAGAAATTACTTATTGTACTTGAACACTTGAACTCCTTCAATTTATGGCTACTGAAACTGAAATATAGGTGAACAAGTTTTAAAAGTGCCCTACACCCTACTAGATCATGTTAACAAAATAATGGTAAGGAAAAAACTTGGATAATGATGACAATATTAAAATAAATAATGTTGTGATAGATAAAGTAAAGAGAATAAAGTATCTGAGCACTTACGTTGAAGCCGCGTAGAACAGAAATCAATGCAAGAATTGAACAAGCCAGAGCTACCTTCAGGAATATTAAGAAAATCTTCTGTAAAAATGAAATAAATCTTACTCTGAAATTGAAAATGTTGAAATGTTAAATCTGATCGACCCTACTGTACGGGGCAGCAACTAAGACGCTTAGGAAGAGAGATCTTCAGAAAATGGAAGAATTCGAGATGTGGACGTACATGACAATCTTGAAAATTTCGTGGTAGGACAGAATAACCAACGAAAAAGTGCTCACCAGATTCGACAAAAAAAAAATTGCTGAATATTTTAAAAATAAGGAAATTTGGCTACTTAGGGCATATTATTTGTGGTAAAAAGTATGTAAGTCGTTGGAAGATAAAATAGAAGATATCAGAAGTAGGGGAAAAGTTGGATCAACAACCTAGAGGAATGATATAATTTGTCGGCCATTGAAGAGTAGCAATGTCCAGAGACAAAATCAACCTCCACAGAGGAGAGGCACCTTAAGAAGATCATGTTATGTATTTTATTTTAATACATTTTATTGTTATTTTTTTTGGTAGCACCAAATTTTCTAACAAATACAAAAGAAATGTTTATACATTATCCATTTTTTATTAAATTATTTATAATCAAAAACTAAAAAACATATTATTTAAAATTAACTTTTTTTAATCTTAAACTAGTTGTGGGTCGAATTAACCTTTTTCTTTCTTCACGATGTTTTTTCATTTGAAAATCTCGTTTCTTCATATCTCTTGATATTTTTTGTGTGTCAAATGTCATTTGTTTATTACCCAATTTTCCACCAATTGATGATACTATTGGACCTTCCTCTGTCTTTCTAACACGTTCTTTAAGACTAATTCTATTAATTTTTTTCTGATATAAATTCACTTTAAACTCTGTGCCATTATTTAATCCAACCATTTTTGTTGAATCTTTGTTCGACGTTTTATCAATTTCTTCATCACTTTCTTTTTCTTCTTCATCCTCATCTCTCAATCGATCGTGTTTAACTTCTTTATAAACTTTTTTCATTTCTTTTGAAAATTCTTTTGCATCATCCTCAGAGCTTTCTTCATCACTACTTTCATCTTGCCCACTCATATCAAATAATTCATCATCATTATCTGAATCTTCTTGTTTTTTATTTTCATCAGCATGTAATTCATGTACTTTTGTCACTTCAATACGTCGTTTAATTTCTTTAACTTTAGATTTTTCTAAACGATTCAAAACTGGTGCTAACATTTTATATTCTTCAGCATTACGATCAATTTTAAAATCAGTATTTTCAAACATTGCACTAAAACGTTTATCTTCTAATAGATTTGGTACATTTTTCTTTGAATTCTTTTGAGAATTATTTTGTGATTCTTCTAATATTTTAATAGCAAGATCTTGATTAACTTTTGGTAAATCAGATCTGATTTGTAATCGACTGGGACGTTGTGCTTCAAGTTCTTTACGTATTTTGTCTTTACGATAACGTTCAAATCCAAATGGTTCAACAATTAATTTAGCTTTTTCATACAAACGATGATCAATAAAATAGCCATGCATATAAGCACGTAATAGATTTGTACCAATTAAATGTTCCAGACCAAGTTCTTCAAGTTCTTTTTGAGTAATAAATTGATAGTCATCATAAATGTTTTCAACAATCTTTAAAAAAAAACATATTTAGTCAATATTTTAAATAAAATAAATTCTGAAATAATTACCTCTGACTCAATTTCTTCCGTTAAATTATCTAAGAATGAACACCATTTTGGTGCTGGTCCCATTGCTGGTATATAATATGTTAGCATTTTAACATCTTCTTGTGCCATAAAAAACATACCAGTATTTGGTATTGTACAGAAATCATTAAAATTTGACAATGATTCAATGTAAGCAACTTGTTTACCCTAAAAATAAATTATAAATATATATAAATATTTAGAGTAAATTTAATAACTAACTGTATTTTCATCCCAGATTTTTAACATTGCTGAATCAAGTGAATAAACATTATTTAGATTATTGTTAAATTCAATTTTTTTTATTGGTAATTTATTTAAATGATCTTTTATTAAAATTGGTTGTCTTGAGCGTATATCATAAATTAAAACATGACCAGATGCTGTACCAACACCCATTTGTAAACCATTTTTAAATTTCATTGATGTTATCTACAAATAAGTGACCATATATTACAAATTTATTCAAAAAAGAGAATTATTATTACCGATGGAAAATCTTTTGTATTTGGTAATTTCACAGCAACATCTAAAGTAGAACATTTTCGTCGTTCCCTTGCATCCCAAGCTTCAATTGTTCCTTCTTGTGTACCAACACATATTAATTGATGTTCTGGATTTATTGAACATGCATTTATACAACTTGCTTCTGATTGATATGGTTGAAGAAATTGTCCACGTTCTAAATTTAAACGATAAATATCCTAAAAACAAAAAAAAATATTTTCTTGAAGTTATTTATTATTATGCTATTATCAAAATTAACTTACACTTGATGTTCCTACAATTAATAGATCACAAGATGGCTTATGATATTTCATATCTCTACCAAATCTTGGTATTCTTAATCTATAATGTCGTCCATGTGCTACATGAAATTCTATATATCGATCACATTGTAAAAATACCTTAAATATTAATTAAAAATTGAAATAATATAAAAATTCTCTAATATTTTAAATAACATTTCATTTTACCATTTTACTATAATCATCACTTAAAATTTCAAAACATGTTACTTCAGAATCAAAACATCTTTCAAACTTTATTGATAAATTTGATACTTCAAAACATTTAACTCTTGGTTTATATGTTCCAGTTGCTAATATAAATTGATTATCAGGACTCATACGAATTGATGTTGCTACTCCGGGCATATCAAACTCTTGAATTAATTCTATTTGCCTTCGTGAATCTACCTTCTTTTTTAGTTGAGAACGTTTTCGACGATCTGTTAACCACTAGAAAAAAAAAATTCAAGATTCTCTAATAATAATATTTAAGAATTAAGACTTACATCAGGAAGAGATTTTCCGGCACTTAAATTGTAGATTTTTACATCATTAACACTTGTCATAAACATTTTTAATTGAAAAAAAAACCAAATTTATTTACTCAACCAAATTTTATAATTAAAAAATATTTGTAAACATTTGCACACGTGTTGACAATTGTCAAAATTGTGTTGAGTTGACACTTGACAGTTGTCACTTAAATAGGGTTGTCCAAATTCTTCGCTACACAGAAAACAACCTGCATGCTTTCCTTGTTTTTTTGTATTTTGAGAATTTTGAGTGTCTTCATTCCGAATTCCGATAAACAAAAATGAATCTATAGATATCCAATTAAAACTAACTCAGACTGTAAGGCGGCTTTTTGGAAATTAAGTACGGAAAATCAATCGCATACATTGAGTAAAACCGTAAAACACGTTAGTTTAGTTTATATCATCCTTAAACCGAGCATTGTATAAGATATAGAGGTTGTTTTGTACTCGAATAGCAAGGCAGTTTCACAGTACGAACTTTAGCTTAACCTGAATTAAAACTTCGGTTTAACTTTTGTTTTATGGATTCTCTTCGCTCACTGTGACTGCTGTCAATGTCAATACAAAAAAAAAAAAAAAGTAAAATTAGTATTCATCAAAGGCGAATTAATATTTAATATATAAAATAAAATAATTAAAGGCGAATTTTTTGGAATTATATAAACAAATAGAAAAAAAATACATATACATACATTAAGTTTTATTATCAATAATTTACATTTTTGGTTTAGCTAAGCTAAGCTTGAAGTTTTATTAAGAAACCAAGTGCCCGTTGCAAGGTTTGTTAAAGTTAAAGGCTCAGGTAGAGTCTAATTACAGTCTGTAAGTAAGGTATATAAGGTAGTGTTTAGAATACTTCTTTCTGTGGTTCTATTTCTATTATAACTTCTAATTCTAAACTAAACCTAGCTAGATCAACAAAGTAGGACGGTTTAATAATTAATAGGATAAAAACGTGAATTAAATTTGTATTAGCGTAATGACTTAAATCTCATTTTAAAACAACGAAATTATCGAAGGAAAAAAATATAATAATTTGATGGCAAAAAAATAGAATTAAATGTAAAAAAAATTAAAAAATATCTTTAAAATTATCATCAATCAACTTAATGGCAAAAATTTGATTAAAATTGCAAGGTTTAAATAAGAAAAACAGATCGAAATCATTAAAACATGTTGTGGTTTGTTTATATATACAAAGGTTTAATTAAAAGTGACCCTCTCATAAAAGATAAGAAAATCTATTAAAGACATAGTATAAATATATATTAAATAGATTAACAATCACAAAAAGGCATTATAAATAAAAACGAAATTATTTTTTGTGTAATTAAAATCTTTTTTTTTCATAATTTATTTTTACTTTTTTTTTGTATAATTTTTTTTTTGTTTTTATCTTGTATAAATTTTTTATTTCATATTTGAACTTGGATTTTTAAAATATTTTAAATCTTTTTTTTTTTTTTTATTTTTTTTTCTGAGAGTGCAAATTAAAATTATTATTTATTTTATTTTGGTTGGGACAAAAACTGCTAGGTTTTTAATTAAAAGTTTTTTTTTTGTATTATTTAAAAGCATGCAGTATTGCTAATCATTATAAATTGTTGTAATTTATGCACTACTTTCTGCAGTGGTATTTTGAACTTGTTGTTCACCTGGATTACTTGATTTTCTACGATTTCTACGGAATCGTGGATTACGACCACGCCTTGGAGGTCCACCACCATCACCGTTTCCACCGCCATTGCCATTTCCACCACCATTACCGTTTTGATTATTTCTGCGGTTTTGACCGCCGCCGACACCACCTCCGCCTTGTTCATCATCTGTACGTGATGGACGATTACCACCACGAGCTCCCCTACTACCACGGAAGTTACGCCGGAAGAAACGTATTTGGTTACCGCCACCACCAGATTCACCACCTTCATTTTCTCCGCCATCCGATAATTGATTTTGATCACCACCGGAACGTCTTTGTTGTTGGGGTCTTCTGCCATAATTATTAAAACGACCTCCACGTCCACGTGGACGATAGTTTCTTTGACGTGATGGTTGTTGTTGTTGACCACCACCATCGCTATGTTGAGCTCCCTCGCCATCAGTCCCTTCTTGACCACTACCACCACCTTGGGTATTAGTACGTCTTCGATTGCCATTATTGAATCTATAGCGACGTTTATCGGCAGCAAATTGACTACCACGTACTGGTTCACCAGATGGTCCAGTTACATTAGCAGCTTCATTACCTTTTTCACCAATAACAACATCAAATTCAACAATTTCACCATCACCAACTGAACGAACAGCTTTTTTTGGATTATTCTTAATAATGGCCGTTTGGTGTACGAAAACATCTTCTTTGGTGTCGTTGCGATTAATGAAACCGTAACCGCTTTTAACATTAAACCATTTAACCGTGCCAGTTACCAAAGTTGCTATAATAAAATAATTTTTTTTTATTATTTTGTAAAATTCATTATCATATTTTTCTTCATATAATTTTGAACTTGAAAATTATACATGGATTTTATGTTGGTAATATTTATGTAATTTTAAAAAAACATGATTAATGAGACTATTATAGAATCCGAGTACGTTCGGTCGGTGAACATACCGACTGACAATTCTTATTTTTCAAATTATTGATGCTCAGATTTTAACTATGTATATTACATTTTAATAATAAAATGCTGAGTTGATGTAAAAAAATCATCTTCTGTAAATTACGTTGTAAATAAATCTTTTTTTTTTAATCAATAACTATTTAACTTTGTATGTATGACAATATTATTAGAATAACTGCTTTCCGATTGTATATTTTTAGTGATTAATTTAATGTCGATTGAAAATTCCCAAAAAAAAAAAGATTCTTTTAAAATAGACATGATTAAATCAATACAAATTTTTAACAAAGATGTTTCAATAGAAAATTAATGAAATTAATGTAGTAAAATATATTAATTTTTATGGATCAATATTTTTGCGGCGCGCCGATGAGTTCTTTGACCGTTCATCGAGAAACCCTCCGCACTTTTCATTTATAAAATATATTCTATTTCATTCCTATTAGATACACAAAAGTTATGTTGTTTGTTCAATAGGAACAAAAAAAATATAAATAAAAAAAACTAGAAAATGTAAAAGAAAAATTACAAAATGGCGGCGCGATCGGAAATATATTTTGATGAAAATTTTTACGAGCCGGCTTAAATTTATATTTATTTATTTTTTGTTTAATTATAAAAACTATAAAAATAAAATAAAAAATATATGGAAAAACAATATAACTTACCAATTACTTGCTTAGGTGCTTCAGGTTCTTTTGATTGTGGTAACAGGGCTTGCTGCTCCTTTTCTGAGTCTGCCATTTTTTTTCTTTTGAATAAATATTCAGGGAAAAAATTTGGCAATTCAAAAAATTTGTTTTTCTTTCAATATTCTTCGAAAGATAAAACTTTCGTTGTTGTTGTTTATTATTTTAATTAAGTTTTTGAGACTCAAAAAGTGGTTTTTCTTTGTTTCTGATATTAATTCACAACGTGTGATTAAGATGGTAAAAAGGTGGTAAAATAAAAAATTCTAACCCAACTTCTCTTGATATTATTTTGATGTTTCTTCTTCGGTCCAGATCGACTGACTGAAATATTTGTGTTTTTTTTTAGCAGTAGTAGAAGTGGTAGTAGAGCTGAATTTATAATGTGTGGTCGTGGCATCCAAAGAAAACAGAAAGGAGTATGTCAAAATAAATTTAGGGTAGAATTAATTAACATGTATGCTGCTGCTCTGGTAAACTAAATTTCTCATAAAGGCTTCCCCAAACCGGCGCTTTTTTTTGCGGCAACGGCGCGAATAAAAAAATCGCGTGGAAATCGCGCGAATAATGCATAGTAGGCCACACCGAATTGGCGAAAATTCGCTCTTAAACTTCAAAATAAATATGTCATAACTTCAAAGAAAATCCAAAAAACATTTGTTTACACCGAAGTTTGTTGTAGTTTTTTACAAAAATATTTTATCCAATTTATCCATTTTTATTTGAAAGAAAATCCAAAAAAATTTTTTAACATCGACAACAAAAAAAAAAAAAAATATTTCTGATATTTGGATCTACATTTGGAGCGAATCGCGCGATTGTTTTGCCTACCAAAGTTAAATAAATAATAATAAATTGCTTGCGATGAACTGCTTACGATTAATTGCTTACGATGAATTGCTTACGATGAATTGATTACGATGAATTGCTTGCGATGAATTCCTTCGCGATGAATTGCTTGCGATAAACGAGCCTAGAATCAATATTTCGCATACAAATATCAATTTTTACTTTCACTCTATTCGATTTTTTGACATTCGACTAATTGAATGAAAAGATGTACAACAGATTGATAAATGGAGGGACTTTAAAAGATAGGCAATTAAGCTACCTTGGACATATTGTTCGAAATGAAAAATGCAGACTGCTACAGATAGATTGTCAGACAAAGAAGCCGGGGTAGTAAATGAATTAAATGGCTTAAAAATCTATGTGAATGATGTAATGTAGTATGAGTACAGTAAATTTATTAAAAAAGAGAAATCCAAGCAGCAAGTGTATTCGTTGATGAACCATATCCGTAGCGGATAGGAATTTCAAATAAGACGATGTATTTATATGAATACATATAATTATTCTATTTTAAAAAAATAGAAGCATCCTTCTAAGTGTCATACTGTAAATATGTAAATGACTCTCATATAATATTTTTCGGTAAGTCGGTCACACTTGCCAATTGAAAGAGTAGCATATGCATTTTCTACTTTATTTAATTATCGCAAGAACGGCAATCCTAGCGGAGTAATTGATATAATTTTTTTTGTTATTAGATTGGTAATTGTACAATTGACAGCTCCGAATATTTTTTCTGACTACCATCATTAAACCTGGCACGTGGTGGTATTGTCAGATATTGTTTTATTTTTGTTCGATTTTTATTATTTTTAAAGTTACAATCACAAAATAAAAATGGTCCGACACAATAATCAGTTGCCGGATAATTTACCACAATTACAAAATCTAATTAAACGTGATGCCGAATCTTATAAAGATGAATTCCTGCAACAATATCGTCACTTTTTAAGTAGTATGGAAGTCTTTCAATTCAATCCAAATGAAGAAAATAAAAGTTTGGATGAATTAATAACATTTATTGCTCAGGTTTTTACTATAATTTTTTGTTTAATTACTTTTAATTACTAATATTTAATATTTAAAGGTAGCTCAATGTTATCCAGAAGAATGTATACAATTTCCACAACATCTTGTTGATTTATTAAAAAATCATGCAACTACATTAGATCCTACAATGCGTAATTGTTTTGTTAAAGCATTAATTCTATTAAGAAATAAAAATTTAATACCAGCATTGGATTTATTAGAATTATTCTTTCAATTGTTACGTTGTCCAGATAAAAATTTAAGGAAATTTTTAGAAAATCATATAATTACAGATATTAAAAATATGAATGCTAAACACAAAGATATGAAATTAAATTCGGTATGTTATACATTTTATTATAATTAATATAAATGTTACTAAAATATTAATTTTTTTTAGACACTACAAAATTTTATGTATTCAATGCTTAAAGATACAAATCCCAAAGCAGCTAAAATGTCAGTTGATATTATGATTGAATTATATAAGAAAAATATTTGGAATGATGCAAAAACGGTTAATGTTATAGCTACAGTTGGATGTTTTTCGAAAATAACAAAAGTAAGTTAGTTTAAACAACGTTATCATAAAACAATTTTTACAATAGGTCAATTATCTTTAAGTAAATATAGAAATATTAAAAATCTATAATTTTTTCTAATTATAATTTAATATAACACCGTATAAAACAAAACCTAGCCTGGGACAGAAAATTCCATTATTTTCAGTTAGTTAGAATGGCGATGCTACACGTTGTTTCAATGCGACAGCAAACGTTTACTCGAATTACTTGATCCAGAATATTAATGTTTCCATATTGATTCTAATATCGCGGTTTTTTTTTGCTCCTTCAGACTATACATATAAATTTAATTCTTATCTTCTAAGTCTACTATATTCTAGTACTCATTTACTGTAAAAGAAATTCACTATCGAAATACTCGTCTCCTGACCATTTCAACAAGTAGGTAGTTTGATGCCAGGACGCCAGTCTTGATTAATGCGTTGTATAATGATAATTAATGTTTTTTCTATCTAGCAAATCACAGCTCATATTTAAATGTACATCAATATTGCTATCAAGATGTAAATTTATCTTATTAATATATTTATTTTCATATTAATTGAGTAATCATATTCTTTATATTAATTAAATCTAATTTATAAAATTTTAGGTTCAAGTTGCATCATTGAAATTCTTCTTAGGTCATGATATAGCTGATCATAACTCGGATGATTCAGATTCAGATGCTGATATTGACTTAAAAGGAGCTTTAGTAGCTAATAAAGTTAATAAGAAAACGAAAAAACGTAAAAAACAATTAGAACAAGTTAAAAAAGCTGTTGTAAAAGCATCAAAAAAGAAAAATCGTGTTGAAACTTTTAATTTTTCGGGTATTCATTTAATTCATAATCCACAAGGAATGGCTGAAGGTTTATTTAAACAACTCCAATCAACAAATGATCGTTTCGAAGTTAAATTAATGCATTTAGATGTAATTTCACGTTTAATTGGTATTCATCAATTATTTTTATTCAGCTTTTATCCATATATAACAAGATTTCTTCAACCACATCAACGTCAAGTTACAAGAATTTTACAATTTGCCGCACAAGCATCCCATGAATTAATCCCAGGTGATATTGTTGAGCCAATACTTAAAGTAATTGCTAATAATTTTATTACTGAACGAAATTCAAGTGATGTAATGGCAATCGGTTTAAATGCAACAAGAGAAATTTGTCAACGTTGCCCATTAGCAATGGGTGAAGATTTGCTAAGAGATTTAGCAATGTACAAACAATATAAAGAAAAATCTGTTATGATGGCTGCCAGATCATTAATTATATTATTTAGAGAACAACTACCAGCAATGCTACATAAAAAAGATCGTGGTCGACCAACAGAAGCACAAGCTGAACAAAAACTTAAAGAATATGGTGAAGTATTAACACATGATACAATACCAGGTGCTGAAGCATTATTAAAAGAATCGAAAACTGTTGATGTAAGTGATAGTAGTGATGGTGAAGAGTCTGAAGCTGGTTGGGTTGATGTATCACAAAGCGAAGGAGACGATAACAATTCTGTCAATTCGGATGAAGAAAATACTGATTCAGATGAAGATGATGTTGATGATGAAGACAAATCTGAAGATGAAATTGATGATGATGAAGAACTTGACAATACTGATTCAAATGAAATTAAAATGAAAACTGATGAAGAAAAGAAATCTAAAAAAGCTGCAAAAATTCTAAATGAAAAACAAGCTGCACAAGAATTAGCATTAACAAGAATATTTACAGATGATGATTTTAAAAAAATTGATGCAGCTAATATTAAAAAAACTATAACGAATTCACGAAAACGTCCGTTAGAATCAGAAAAATCGGAATTTGTTAAATTAGATAATATTGAAATGATTTTCAAAAAACGAAAACATGATAGAAATTCAAGATTAGAAACTGTAATGGCTGGTCGTACCGATCGTAAAGAATTTGGTTATAAAGACAATAGGAAAAATGAGAATTGTTCAAAAACAAATTTAGAAAAACGTAAACGTAAAAATTTCGTTATGATGCGACACAAGGCTAGAGGTAAAGTTAAGAAAAGCTTTAAAGATAAACAACTAGCATTGAGAAAACATTTGTTACAACAAAAGAAAATGAAGTAAAATAATGAAAAAAATTAAAGTTGTATATAATTATTAACATGATTTTTTTTAAATTAAATTATCAAATAAAATTAATTTTTATTCAATTTTTATGTTTTTTTTATGAAGTTGTAAGAGAATTTAATCATAATAAATATCGCTTAATTATCTAGAAACTAATCAATACGATAGCCCGTTTAATTTCGAAATTTTAGAAAAATATGTGTTATCTTTAATAGTACATAATAACACACTATATTTTGAGGAGTTTAAAAAGAATGTTTTGCATCAAATATACATCTATTAAATTTATAATTGTCTACCAGTTTTATACGAATTTGATTAAAAGTTTTAAGCTATTGAATTTTAATATATTAATTTGAAAATTATTTTTTATTTTTAAACCTCATACAGAACTTAAATTTACATTTTTTTTTAGCTTTTAATCTATTTCAATTAACAAACCTTGTACGTTGTTAATAATTATTTTTTAAACTTTCGTTTAAGTTTCTCTTATCTTATACCCAGACCCAGGAGTGATATAATTAAAGTTTACATTATAAATATACATAAATAAAAAATAAAAAAACATATTTATGAATAATACATTTATATCATGATTATAAAAATCCATAAAATGATTATGTGATGCACAAAAATATTAATAAAAGCTTTAATTTTTTGAAAATATTATTTTTATTAACTTAATTTAGTTGAATATAGTTGGTCTTTATAGTTTGAATATTAAAGTTTGTAATTTATACAACAATAAAAAAAATGACTGATAAAATGTTATTAAGGACTATTGATAATGTTAGATATTATCGATCTGAACGTTATGATTCAATTAATCGTCTCGAACGTAAGTTTTTTTCATTTTACATAATATGTTTTTTTAAGTAATTTTATGTTTTCGATTCTGAAATTATAATTATTTAGATAAAATAAGTAAATTAAAAAAAAAAACGTTTAATTTATCTATTTGAAATATGTAATTAGAATCTTATTTATTTCGTATATAAAATTATAGAATTGTACAATTGGTATATATCTTAAAAAATGAAATTTTAAAATAAAGGATTTGTCCTAATACTGTTTAGTTTTGAATAGCTTTTAAGATTCTGGTTCGCATTGAAGAAAATTAAAAATATATAAATATTATTCGTTTTGAGAATTAATTTAAAAAAATAGTATTCATAACAAACAGGCCAGTAAATGCTTAATGATATCCTAATATTTTGGTGTAGATTTTCTCGATGATGATTACTAAATTACCAATATCGTTAAATAGTAGTAATACAAGGTGCGCGATAATTAATTGAATTTTTAGCATTTTTTCATCGCAATTAAACAAAACTAATATTATTTTCTTACATTTTAAAATACAAACAATTACAAATATAAATTTTTGAATACGACAAAATTACTAAAGATTTAGTTGCTATCTCATGAATAATTTTTTTTTAATTAAATAATAAATATTTGTGTACAAAATTCAAAACTATTTTTTTTTTCCTTCATCGACATAGACTTCAATATAATTTTAATGCATCATTATTAAGCCAATATACTTAAAACTAATATAATTATCTAAAATATTTTCTATGTTATATTTTAAATGTAAAGATTGTTATCTATTAAATCAAATATTTTCTTCTATTTCGAGAGAAGATCATATAAATTTAAAAAAAAACAACTGATAAAATATTCTCTTCAAATTTACGATAGAATATTAATCGTAATTATATTAAAAAAAATTCTTGAATTTTAAAGAACCCAAAAAATTTATATATTTTTAAATATCAGTCAGTTTAGGAACCGTTTTCTTCGATGTAATCACATTTTGGTTAAATTCTAAACCAATTATTTTATGTTGTTTTGAATTGAAAAATTTTAAAAGAAATAGATTTCTTGTTTTCTGTAATAAATTAAAAAATCATAAAAAATGGAAAATAAAATTGGTGAAGAAACTAGTGTTGTTTATTATTATTCAAGAGGATATAGTTCATTTTTTCATCTTGAAGGTAAGAATTGAATTCAAAATTTTAATTACTATTTCATTTTTATATACAGTTTATAACAATTAAAAGCAGTGCTTTTACAAAATGTATATATTTTGAATACAGCACTTCTAATATAATCTGAAAATTTGTGCGCAATTTTGAATCACTTATCAAGTGCATCTCTTATCAAAAAATATAATTATACGGTAATTAAACAGTACTTTATTAAAGTACGAAAAAATTAATTGGATTTATTTGCACTCAAAATGTATTTTATTTATTGAGTAATTCAATTCTCATAATACATATCGTATGGCGGCGGTATAACGACGTAAGTGACATTTTTTCGATTTTGAATTTGATACCCAAATAATGAGAACTATAATGTATAAAGTGTAGCCAAAATATCTCGTGAGTTGAGATCACAACAAGTAACTAGAAAAAAATTCTTGGGAAATCTATTATTTTATAAGATGCAAGTTACAGTACTACCTGAACTGTTGTGATTAAGCGAAACTGTGTATATGATACCCACAGTTCTGAGAAAATGCACGAGTATCTTCCAAAATGTACATACAGTTTTTTGTTGTTGTTTGTTATTAATTATCATCTAAGGAAAGGTTAACATATTTTATTTATAGCATATACATTACAAAATTAATTAAAACCTTCTTTGCAAAACAATCAATTCAAGATTTATGTTTTTTCATCCCCTGTAACTGGAAAATCAAGTTTCCAACATATTACTCAATAAAGTATCTGGAGCTGGAGCTATAATCTAATTATATATAAAACTTATTCGTAATTTAGTTATAATACATAGTATGGTAATCCCAATAATTAAATTACATTAAAAAGAATATTCTGAGATGTTGAAAAAAATGCAGTAAATTACTATTTTTCTTAATAATAATTCAAACAAGAAATAAGCTCTAGAATAGAACAGGCCGGATCGTTCAGAAAGATGGAAAATATGTTTTGTTGTAATGAATTTAATTTAAAATTGGAGATAAAAATTTTGAATTGTTACATATGACCAAAATTGTTATATGGCACAGCAAATCATTATCTACAACAGAAATAAAAAAAATAGAATCATTCGAAATGTGGGTGTATAGAAAGTGAGTACTGAAAGTATCACGGTGCAATAGAATTGAAAACGTTCGGATCTTTCGAACAATGAACTCAAATAAATACGTGCTACATACTATTAAATTATAAAAGGAGAAAATGTATACTATAAAAGGAGAAAATGTATTTATTTGGGTCATATAATGAGATATATTGAAAGAATTTTTAAGCTATAGTGAGTGATAAAAAGCAGGATTAATGGCTAGAGAAACAGAGGCAGGAAAAGAACACATTGGTTAAACAATTTAAGAAGAATGATAAAACTATTCCTCAATTTTACATCTAACGGATGATGAGAGATATAGATGATATCCAACATAACCTCCGTAACGGAGAGGAGAGAAACCATTAAATATTAAATAGAGTAACGATATTAAATGTGAATTGAAGTTGCAACAGTCCCGATTCCCGAAGGACTTATGCTAAATCTATATATTTAACTCTACTATAAGTATTCCAATTTCATAAATATAATCTACTACTATCAATACTCTTTAGATTTTCAAAAAATTATTAAATATAATATACATTTATTTTGACAGGCGCCAATAAAACAGCTGATTAATTCCAATTTCCAATAAGAAAAATACAAAAAAAAACTTCATAAATAATGAAATGAATTGTCATTTTTACTTGCTCAATTCTACCTTTTTTCACATTTCTTCTCAGTTTGTTTAAAATCAATCTTTTGAATAGTTGATGCACTTGTACTAAATTTCATGAAATTAAAATTGAATCAAATATCAAAAGTGTTAATTCAAAGTTAAAATATGTTAATCGATTTATCACGTTTTCAAAAATGTTACATTAGATAATTTATTTAACTTTTGTTGTGCTACAAAAGAAAAAAACAATAAAGATTGTTCCTGTTCTTGAGATTTCTACAAAGCAGCTGGACTTTTTATTTTTCTTGGTGTGGAAACAGGGGGAAAAAACTTAATTTTGAACGTATCCAAAAAAATATTAAATGTTAATAAGTTTGGTGACCACCATAAGAAAAATATTTCCTCATCTCATAAAATATTGGCCATTATTATCTGTTAAACAATTACTTTCACCATTGAAATTGTAAGAAAATAAATAAATATTTATAATTAAATAAAAATATATTTCTTTTAAAGAAAAAAATGCTCTAAATTTAGAATTCTAGAAAAAGAATTTTGTAAATATTTGTCTGTTATTCGTAGATTTTTGTGATTGGCAAGATTTCGGGTCTGCAAGGCGTTGAATTTGTCAAATTTATACAATTGTAATAAAATTAAGAACAGTATATTTAAAAACAAAATATGAAATTTAATTTAATGGTAATTAAAGTTATCCAAGGTTTAATTATAAAAAAAATTTACATACTAATCATAATTAGCGAAAAAAAAAAAACAATTTCTTTTAGTGCTAAGCTAATCTATTGTGTAGTAGACTATAGAATAATAAAATCTGTAATATCAACATTTAATAATTATAGCTATATAAAAATAATAATTAAATATTCATTTATTAAATTATATATTTTCATTAAATCGTCTTTATATACTTTTTTTTTTAATTTTAAATATTTTTAATTCAGAATTTTTGAATTATTTGTATTCTTTGTATAAAACAATTAAACAGATGATTTGTATTTAAAAAAAAAATTAGTTTCCAATGAAAACTAAAATGAAAAATGTTTTGGATTAATAATATTAACAATTATACCTTCCAAGTCCAAATAGAAAATAGACTGATTTAACTGTAGGTTAATCCTTTCGCATCTACGTATTTGAATTAAAGAAATATTAATTAATTTAAATAAAGTTTATTAATTTATGACACTGCACGACTGCACCGATTATAGTAAATATTTATATTAATTATTATGAACAAACGAAATTTGTAAATAGTTCAAATGTTTACATGGAATCAAATGTTTACAGTGTTTCGAAAGTTAATCAAATTTGTTTTAATAGCAATTTAATGGACAAAAAATTTGACTAAACGCATTCAATAATTTTCTTTTATAATAAGTATTAATCATAATATTTAAAAAATAATACTTCTTTTCAAAATTACGTTAAAGTTACCACCTTATGGTTGACTTATGGTCGAATTTAATCTTCTTTCTTAAAATGATTATTTAAGTCCTGCTACATTTTTCTCTATGATTCTAATTCACGGATTACGAATTAATCTATCAAAACCATTTAAAAATGCGAAAAATTTTGCTTAAAAGTTTATGGTTTGTTGGTCCATATCTGTAATTCCCACGTTTAGAGAATACATTGTATACTTTCATTGTAATTTTTATATAAAAAATATGACCACTTTTGTTATTTTCATTTATTCGATATACAAATTATTTTCACTTGTTCTAAAAATATTTTCTATATAAAAATAAACTATTAGAGGCACCACATTTATAACATTAAATTTTCCGAAGAAAAAAACTACACAGAATATTTTAATATTAAAAAAATATTTTTTTTTTATTTTATTATACTCGTGTTTATTATTGTTTTCATTTTTATTTCTTGTTTACCCACAAATTGCATGCTTATCAATATTATATTTTCTTTATAGAACTTGTTTAAAGTTGTTGATCTTCTCATGTTATTTCGGAATCTGTTATCTCTAGTTGTTATAAGTAAACATATCATAAAGTTACGTGTTGGGTGTTGGTGTTGTTTGTATTTTGAAATTGGGAGAGAATTTGATAAGCTTTACATTTTTATTTCGACATATGAATTTTGAGTAGTTTATGGTCTACTAATAGCATACAATATATAGTCAAAATTTATAAGGTGTAGGTGTAGGCGGAACTAAAATGATCTAAATAAACTGATGGGTTTATAAAATTTTGTGATAGAAATCACGTAAAATCTATTTTACGTGATAGCAATCAGAATCACGTTAAATCAATGAGGGGGAGCGGGGATCTGGGATGGGACGACTATTTCGAATAGAAATTATAAGAAAGAAATGTCATAAAAGAAATTTGGTGGTAAACTAAATTAAGAAATTATGTTCAGATATTTTGAGCAAAAATAGAAAATTGTTGCTTCTCTATTATACTCAAACATTTTAATATTAATATTTAGAGATTTTATTACTTAGTTAATTAAAGTTCTATAAATAAAATAAATCCTATGTATTCAAAGTCAACACGAAATTTTCTAGCTTCACTTATACTACCCATCTTAATATATCAAAAAGTTAAGAAAGTAGTAATAAAGAAATAAAATATTAAAAATAAAATTAAAAACAAATGTTTTAGCAATAATATTTGTAGATAATTTTTGATCTATTTTAAAATACAAAATTTTATATTGATTACAAAGAGTAAATATTGTAGGAAATTATACAGCAATAATTTAGATATTTTTATTATCATTAAAGCTTCAATTTAACCAATTTTTCCTCTGTAAATTAGAAAAGGTTGCAAATTTCAATAGGTTTGTTTCTATGACTTGCAAGATATAAATCATACATTAATTTTCACAGACATATATACTTCAATCCTCGAAATATGTTGAAAAAGGTTTTAGTATATCACTCAGTAAACTTCAAAATATTAAAATGTATGAAGAAATAGTGCGAATTTAATTTTTCCATATAACCAATTACTTCCTTATTTCAATTCTGAAAGTATTAAACTTATTTAAATAAATTTTCTAATGTATTGGTAGTATATATTAAAATAAAGAACCATATTCGTACTTCCAAGATTGTCGTACATTGGTACAATAATGTTGTAAATGAGTATAGTGTTTAGGAACAAATTCATAGTCCAAATTGGAATCCGAATAATTCGTCGTAAATTATATACCCATATAGTGAATTGTACGTAAACCAAATTAATCCTCTCTCATTTGTTATTAAAAGTTCATAGCTATATCTAATCACTGAACTACCCGGATATATTCAAATAAATTTATTTTATTAGTATAATCCATATTGATAAAATTGATATTCGGTTAATTTAAAAAACAAAATTTAAGTTCTACTTATTTACGATAATTTAGTCTAGGTACGATAACAAAACGTTATCAATTAATGTACATTCTATTTTGAATTTCTTATAGTAAATTAATATAATTTTTTAGTTTTTGTTAGTTATTTAATGTTAAAGCTTCGGTTTATTTTATTTATAAATACGTAAAACAAAGAAATATGTGGGAATATTCAAGTATTACTAATCGTATGTATTATATTTTTAAATTTTAATGGAAAATTTATATGGAAAATTTATCTTAGCTCGAGTAGCATGTCGTGGCCTATATATGAAGTTCCAAAATAATTTAATAATGAATAATTTTTTTAGTCAAACTTAGTGATTTGATTTTAAAAAATTTAATAAAATATGATTATTATTAACCTTACAATGTTAATTCTAAATTTTCAAAAAAGTTTTTCGTAATTCATAATTCTTAATCAAGGTTTTTTGTCAAAACATTGATTTTTTTCTGATAATAATTGTGTAAGAAATTTATGTTTTTAATTTATTTTTCAAATTTCTTATAATTTTGGAATTTTAAATTCATAGTACATAATATATTACTATATTAATATAATTTAAAGTTATCAATTGAACAAATCTGAATTGACGGTAAGCACCGAAATATAATTTACAAAATAAACATTTGACCGAATACAGAATTAATCGATTGTAAATTAATATTTACTAAAACCAACTACACTAAATGTATAATATGAATTTTGAAATAAATTTATGGTCGGTCAATTGTTTACTGTTTTTATATTTCCGTGCGTTCAACTGTGCATTCAGTAAATTTACATTAGTTCAGTTGTGAATTCAATCAATTATTTCAGATCAATAAACTGCAAAACTTAATAATTCGTTTTTTAAATTATTAACTGAAATATTTTATTTTTAACTTAATATATGTAATTACCCAAAAATTTTGTAAATATATCTACATTAATTATATAGCATTTATTGATTGAAAAAAATAATTCCAAAGTAAACTAATTTTCTAAATAAATACATCGGTTTCTCCTTAATATTTTTGTAATATTAACCTTGAATTTTATTGATTATTGAGAACATTATAATATACTTTATATAAAATAAAAGTTAAAATTCTATAACAAAATAGATAAAAATCAATATAACTAAAGAAACTTTTTAGAATTGTTTTGTTTAATTCTTGTTTTATTACAATTTTGATAAACATGTTTAACATTTTATCATTTATTTCTTAATTTATACAACTACAATTTCAAAAAAAAAAAAAAAAAAATTCATTATCCTAAATGTATGCAATAATTATTAATATTAAATTTATGCAATATTTAATTATTTTCATTATTTTCTTTTTTATACAATTTCAGAAACCCGAAAAATGCATGGTGTAAAACGTGTTGTTGTATTCTTTATATTAATTGTAATATTACCAGCAACATTAATTATTATACCATTATATTTACGTCATACTGTATACGCTGATGTTATATATAAAGTAGCTGAATCAGATATTCTTGAAATACGTGATGGTATATCATCAATATTTTGCCAACAGCATACATTACGAATGGATAGTAATTTTAATGCATTTCAATTATCTAGTAAACCAGAAATATCAACAAATCGTAAACATATACGTTTAAAAAAATCAATGGTATTACCAGATGATACACTAGAATATTGGGGTTTTTATTTATTAAAAGGTGCAATTGTACAATTAAAATTTTGTTCACGTTACGAAGGCTCACGAATTCTAGTTGTTAAAGGAGAACGTAATTTAAAAACATGTGGCCTATTAGAACATAATAAAAATAAATTTGGTGCTAATTTTGCCGAAGGACATGAAAAAGTTAAAGTTACATTTGAGGATAAAGAAGAATTTAATATGATGTCCAAAGATAACGAAACAAATTTATTAGATAATGAAAAAAATAATATTTTAGATGAACCACTTGTAAATGCAATAATAAAAAATAATTCTACTGATCTGTTAATATTAAAAACAATTCTTGATGGTAACCGACCAAAAGAAAATTTAAATAATGATGAATTGGACAATTATGCTGGTGAAGATTTTACAGATGATAAAAATGAAAATGTAACAATTAAATTAAATAATGATAATATAATTATAAAAAAACAATTAGATGATGATAATATTGAAAAGAATAATAATGTTAATATAAAGACTGAAAAAGTTGTTATAAATAAATTAGGAATTATAAGAAATATAACAGAATTAACAAACCAGACTGATATCAATATTGATACTGATAGTAAACAACAAATAATTAGTACAGAGAAACCTGGAAATGTCAGAATTCGTAATAGACATATTAAAAAATATTCTGGACATGAGGCCACAAAAAGTTTAAATACAAATACTGAAAATATAAATTTTTCAACAGATATGCCAAATAAAAATGATGATACAATAAAACAACGACGTCACCGACGTCATCATCACAGTATTGAAAATAATAATCAGCATGATCTTAATTATCAGAAAATATTAGAACATGAACAGAAAAAACAAAAAATTATAAATGAATTAAATGTACGTCGTAGACCAAAACGTGATCAAATTTATGATCGTAAAATTAGTCATGGCGGTAATGCATTTAATTTTACAGAAAAAGATGAATCAAATTCAATATCAAGTTTTGAAAATAGTTTATTATCATGTTATGATGGTAAAATATTATTAGCTGAAGGTTTTGCACCATCTGCACAATGTACAAATGTACATTTTTTATCAAAAAATGGATCTCATATGTCATCGAAACATGAAGTTGTTGAAGATGGTTATTATTATTATATATTTTATAGTGATAATGATTTAGTACGTAATGATATACATGCAATATTTGATATTTATAAACCAACATTTCAATATTCACATATTGCAAGACCAAATAATAATAAACAACAGCAAGATGATAATAATAATGATTTTATAATTGAATCAGCACATCCACAATTTTGTATAAATAGTACGAATTGTACATTTCCATTAAATTTTTATTCAAATGAATATGTTATTGTTGAAGTACCAACACGTGATGGAATTGAACATGATGAAGATGATATTACATATTTAATATCAACATGTCATCCAAGAATGTCAGTTTATATTATATTTCCAATATCAGTTTTAGTATTAATATTGGGTTGTTCATTTTTATAGTAAAGGTTTTTTTTATTTTATCGTTTTTGTTTTTCAAAAATATTATAAGAAGTCAATACATTATAATTATATATTTTTTGACGTGCTTCTTTAATTTTGATTTAATATTTTAATTTTTTAATTTATTTTATTAATTAAATTTAAATATAAAAATGAAATTATTAATTAAGCTAATAATTTCAAGCAATAAAATTAATATATTTTTGTTTAAAAATCTATTTTTTCATAAGTTAGACTTAATTTTTAATTGTATAATTATAATTTAAAAGAAAATTAATTTAAATAATACTTAAATACGTTATTGTGGTATTTATTAGTGATAATAAATTTCATTTATAATTATTTTCCAACAATTTTAACTTAACTATTCTATTCAAATCTAACATATCTAACTTTCAAATTCGTTTAAATGCTAATAAAATTATATTTTTGACAATTAAATTTCTTATGAGTACTTGTAATAAATAAATATCACAAAATAATCAATTAACTATAATAGAGATGAAACTGTGATTTAAAAAATACGTAGCTATAATATCAATAAAAATAAGTAATATTCATACACAATTCGTTTAAATGTTTAAATTTAAATATATTTGTATTTTAAAAATAAAGGCTCACAGTTCAATTACAAGAAAATTTGAAATTGTATACAAAAAAAAATTAATATAAATATAAAATTGGATTAAAATAATAAAGCAATGCAAATTATTAAATTAAGTGCCAAATTTAATAATAATTTAAGGAAAAAGGTTGTTAAACAAATTAAATATAATTCACAAATAATAAATAAAAGATTTTAAAATTTTAAAACTAAATAGAGACAATTTTATGTAAATAAAATTTTATGTTAAGAGACAATTTTATGTAAATATAGGGATTCGAATCAAATTAAATTATGTAAAGTAAATAATCATTAATTTATATAATAAATTGATAAATATTTTAGTATCATAATTTTCCATTTGTTTGAAATTTTTTATTTTTTGTGTTACTTTCGTAAATATTTTTGCTGTTTCTGTTTGAAAGATTAATTTACTGACATGACATCAAATTTACTTGATATTTTGCAGTCCTTTACTCCACAAATTCTTCGAATATTTTGTATTTTTTCAGTGTACGTAGGTTTAGAAAGTGTAAATATTAAAATAAAACAAAATATTTGTTTACATTTAATTTAAATTTTTATTTAAATTATTACAATATTTAAAATATATACATTTATTTTGCTGTGTGATAATATTTTTTATATATTTCAAATAAATGTTTTCACTCTTTCTTAATTATTTTATGTTTTAATTTTATTATAATTGAAAAATATCCACGCCAAATACCAATTTTATTATTTCTTCACATTAAACAATTAAATTTGTTAAATATATACAAAAAGATTTTTCTTAGAAATTATTTAATTTAAAAAATAAATGTATTAAAAAAATAGTAACAATTTAATTTTTGTTATACATATATCATTTTAGTATTACTTTTTACAAATCACAATAACAACGAACAACTAGAAATTTTTGTGTCCAATTATTGCGAAATTTAAAAACTTATCATTTTTAATATATTAAAATATTTAATATAGAATTGATGTAAATGTGTACTTATAGGTTTTATATTTTTGTTTTTTAAATTTAAAAAGTCATTGCTTTGCAATTAAAATATTGCTTTAATACTTCAAATATTATTTTATTTAATATTGGTATAATTGATAAATATTTATAATAAAATACTTTTTAAAATTATTATTAAATATATTTTAAAATGTTATTTTTCAAAAAAAATTTCCTTATAGCTTATACCTTATCTTTTGCAAAAGCAAATGAATTAGAAATTTTAAATATTTTATATCAAATCTGCAACATTTGCAGGCATTTCTTCAATTCTAGTATTATAAAAGTGTTCAATATCATGCAAAGCTCTACGATCATTTTCAGTTATAAAATTAATAGCAGCACCTTTACGACCAAACCGTCCACTTCGTCCAATTCTAGAAAAAAGACGAAATTTGGGATATTTTTTTATATAAAATGGCTAGTACTTTATATTAGACTAGATTAGAAAGAGGTTGTATTGATACTATAACACCACCGCGCCGTGGTGGTGTTTTTTTGCTATTTATATGTATATAGTTTATACTTTTATACTATACATATACATTGATCATGTTAATTTTCGCTATATTTGAAAATAACTAATCAAAAAATACTTTAATAAAATACCTAAAGTTATGCAAAAATTATAGAGCAAATTGGAGGGAAAAATTATACGAATCAAGCCCAATTTTAAAAATATTTACCTATGAATATAATTTTCACGATTTCCTGGTAAATCAAAATTAATTACCAATGAAACTTGTTGTACATCAATACCTCTTGCCAATAAATCAGTTGTTATTAATACTCTTGATGAACCAGTACGAAATTGTTTCATTATTAATTCACGTTCTTTTTGATCCATATCACCATGCATTGCTGATACAGTAAAATTTTTTGATGTCATTTGTTCAGTTAACATATCAACTTTTCGTCTAGTGTTACAGAATATTACTGATTGTGTTATAGATAATGTATCATATAAATCACACAAAGTACCCAATTTCCATTCTTCTTTATCAACATTTACATAAAATTGTTTTATACCTTCTAATGTTAATTCTTCTTTTTTAACTAAAATCCTTACTGGATTACGCATAAAATATTTACTAACTTCAAGGACATCCATTGGCATTGTTGCTGATAATAAAATTACTTGTACATCAGTTGGTAGCATTGTAAAGACATCATGAATTTGATCTTTAAAACCACGTGATAACATTTCATCAGCTTCATCCAAAACAAATAATTTAATTGAATTAGTACGTAAACATTTACGATTAATCATATCGTAAACACGTCCTGGTGTACCAACAACAACATGGCAACCCATATCTAATTTACGAACATCTTCACGTATATTGGTACCACCAATACAAGCATGACATTGTGCCTTTAAATATTCACCTAATGCTATAATTACTTTTTGAATTTGGGTAGCCAATTCACGAGTTGGTGCCAAAATTAATGCCTGACTATCTCGAATAGTTGTATTAATTTGTTGAAGAATAGCTATTGAAAATGTTGCTGTTTTACCAGTTCCTATTTGAAATTGATAATGATTCATTTAAACAAAAATATTTAAACTAAGTTTATCATATATACACCAAATAAAATACCTGATTGGGCTTGAGCAATAACATCACGTCCCTTAATACATGGTATAATAGCGCGTTGTTGTATTGCAGATGGTTTTTCAAAACCGTAACCATAAATACCACGTAGTAATTCTTCCTTTAGATTCATATCATCAAAGTTGTAATATACTTCATCCCAATTCGATTCAATAATTTCATGTGGAGTAGGTATATCTTGCGAAGTATCATCTAATTTTAATTCTTGATTTTTAAATCTAAATTTTGATTAAAAGAAAACAATTTTTTTTTTGAATTTGCCGATTAATATTTTTTAATTATTTTAGAAAACCGCAAATTTATTTTAATTAGATGAACCACTTTATGGAGAAACTACACAAAATATTTGTACAATAGATTTGAAATATTTAAATAAAATTAATTTTTAAATAAAAAAAAACTTACTTTCGAATAGAATTGTATGACATTTTACACTAAACAGTGCAAATAATATGAGCTTCAATAATTATTGTTATGCTGTTATTGTTGCAGTATGCAATAAAGATACTAAATTTACTTTTAATAAAAAGAGACGTAGATAAAAAATGAGCTTTTTTATCGGTAAACATGCGCTGTGGATGTGAATATTTTTCTTTTGGCGGGTATACTATATATTTATACCACTCTTGTATCTAGTGTCTGGTATTGTAAAGAAAAATAATAGGTAATTTGTTTATTTCTTGTTTTTGTATTTAGCCGGCATCGCTTAAGGATTGCATAAAATTAATTATACCTAATACGAAATAACGAAATTATATTCAAATTTATTAAAAAGGTATAAATTCAGGATTTGTTGGTATAAATTCAGGGTAGTTTCAGGCAAAACAGTTAATTTAAAGCGGTTGTAGTAAACTAAACAGCCTGACGAAACAACGATGTTATACCTAATAAAAAGTCAGTATAATAACAAATTGATTGTTTTATATGACTCGGACATTCGACATTATATTTTCATAAATTATTAATTTTTTTTTAGTTAATTAACGTTAAGTTAATTTTTTTACTGGGATTATTTAAAGTTATTTAGTCCAAAATTCGTAAAAAGTTAATTTCTCCAAAATAGAAGATATAAATACTATTTGCAAAAGGTATTTTCTAAGCAACTTACGAAAGGTGACTCAGAAAATCTCGGCCTTGCCATTCACATTATGAAAAAAGGCTAAATTTTTATTAATCCAACTAGAGAAATTTCGAGATATATTAGTCATAATAAATTTCACAAACTTATTAAATAAAAGATTGTTAAAATTAAACTTGACAAAATGAAAACAACAGATTTATTTTTGTTGTGTTTAATTTTAAAACAATCTTGTATTTTAATAAGTTTATTAATTTGAATAAATATGTAAACTTCATCTGCTTAGACAAGGAAATTATTTTAATAATTATGTATGAATTGTTAAAATAATTTTTAATGGTTAATGGTCAAATTAACAATTGTGAGAATATTTGAAATACAGATTTTTTGATACCAAATAATTTGGTTCACTTTAATTATAGCATCATTCAACGCATTAAAATTAACGATGTAAATATAATAGACAAGGTTTAGTTTAAACATCATCAGAAGAAAATAATACAATTTATATTATTTTATTTATCTAAAATGGACCATCATTATATATTATATAATAAAATAAAGTTTAGTTTATGATAATAAGTTCTATTTTATTTATTTAGCATTCTTCTTTATAATTAATAAATTGCCACTGTTATTATCAGATTAATTACTACCTATTGACCTATTGTATAAGTATACTACCTGTCACTTCTGATGTGAAATCAAATTTTGTGGAATTTTTAATTAAAAATCTATCATTTTCAATTCTAACTCTGAATCAGCATAATTCTGACAACTGTCTAGCACTATTTCTTATACACCAAGTTGGCAATTCTGTAGTCCTTCCTTCGCTTGTTTTAAAAGCAGAAATCAGCACGTGTGTCAAAAGTGCCAAATCAATTTTGTGAAAATGTTAGTATTAAAAATTAAATTAAATTATAAATTATGGTTAAAAACATTCTTTAATTAATATTAAAGTAATTTCTAAAAGTGGTTTAGTGAAAAAGTGGAAATTAATTGAGAAAAAATGCTTTTAAAATTTTTGGCAAGGGCGAGTTGATTCGTAAAAGGAAATTATATATATATATATAAAAAGAAAAAATTGTCGCGCTGTCGCTTTTGGATTATTTCATTTCTTCGGAGGGAATTTTTTCAATTTCATTTGCAAAAAAAAAAAAAAAAATGAAAGAACATAAAATATTATATGTTTTTAAATTAATAATTTAATTTTTTTCATTATTAATAAAATATGACTAATTTTTATAAATTTCCTTCGATTTTCTCCATTCGAAATTTCAATGATTCCAAATTTCCCAAATTGATGCTATATAATATAATTTTCCAACAGTGGCGGCTAACTTGATGCCATTCATGGCGCTTTTTATATTTTATTAGTTAGTTAGTCCAGGGTTAATTGCATTTTTTTGTCAATATAAATGTAAAAAAAATTGTATAAAATTTATTTGTATAATTTCTCAATGATTTCTAACTAAAAAATTAAAAAAAAAAATCATTTAGAAATTTATTTTTATAAAAATTGTCTACATATAATATTAATCGCAAATTTATATATTCAATATATATGTACATATATTTATTTTATTACTTTTTATATATTTGAATTATTATTGATTTAAAATATATTATATGATTAAAAATTATTAAAAATTTAGGGATGAACGACGAGAAGAATCAACTCATCATGATGGACCAGCTGGTATGGATCCCGATGGTGTCATTGAATCAAATTGGGATGAAGTATATGATAATTTCGATGATATGAACCTAAAGGAAGAATTACTTCGTGGTATTTATGGTTATGGTTTTGAAAAACCTTCAGCTATCCAGCAACGTGCTATTATTCCATGTGTTAAGGGTCATGATGTTATTGCCCAAGCTCAATCTGGTAAGTTCTTATAATAAAAATAATAATTGTTTTAAAGAATTGCATTCTTAAAATGACAAAACATCAAATTTTAGAGTAAATCTTCTTTGTTTCTTCCCCTGGTCCTTGTTTTTTTTTCAACCTTCTTTGTGTTGTTGCATTTATTCTATATTTTTTATAGCTTGATAAATAAGGTATCTAAAAACTACAAAAAAAAAAATACCTAAACTTCTATACAGAATTCTACTTCTATACAAATTTTGTATAGATATATATGTACATTATTGGAATATTTTTACTTTTGAGTTATAATTTATATACTACGTGCAAAGCCGGTTTTTCTTCAGTGTTTGTCGTCGCTTATATCGTCATCGGTAATACTCATCCCCTAAACACAGATGTTTACATCGATTTTCTGTTCAACAACACAAAAAAAATATATATACCTAAAATACTTTTAACACCCCTCCTCATACAAATAATTCTTGACTTTATTATAGATTTTTTTTTTGGTTATAGAGAAATATTACTTGATTTTATATAAAAATTTAAAAAATACTATACAAAATATTTTTAATTTAATAATTTAAATAAATGTTTATTAGGAATCTGCTGATGAACAATTTTTACAAAATTATTTGTCTCAGTTTTTTTTCCCCAACGATTAAAAAAAAATCCTATAAAAATTTCGAGATTATTAATTAATTTTTTTAAAAATTATTTGATTTTGATTTTTTTTTTTTTGGCTTTTTGCCAAATCATTGACCTTGTCTTTTTTAATTTTTTAATAAGCATTGTTGATATCGTTCTTTTTTTTTTTATTTGAAATTTGGCGGGGTTAAGTTGGAGAAATTACATATTTCACGCATTCAGGTCAATATCGAATTGACTTAAAAAAAAAATATTTATTCCTTTTCATTAAATTCAATTTTATATAAGTAATAATCATTAAAATAATATATATTCTATTATTTTATATATTATCAATCAAAAACCTCTTGAAAGATTAAAAATTCAGTAATAAAATAATTAATGCGTCACTTAAAATATTCATATTAAAGTTTTATATGAAAAAAATGGCCACCTGTTTTTTACATTAGAATGAAAATTTTTGTTAAAAGAGAAATAATTCTCAATAAAAAAAAATACAATTTTTAAATTATTATATGATTTATGCGCAACAGTAAGAAATTATGATAAAAATGCATTATATATAGTAGAAGTTTTGTTAATTTTTGTTAAAAAATTACATGAGTTTGCAATAAATATATTTGAAATTAACTTATTTAAAGAATCAAAATTATTTTCTGATTCCGGTATTAAAATGCAGATTGTAAAACAAAAACATCAATTAACTCTAAAAAATATAATATTAAATCAATTATTGTACAACGGAGATTTAAATAAACTGATGACCTTACATTAATTTTGTACCATCAATTAAAATATGATGTGTTTAATAAAAATTTAGAAATTAATAAGCAAAGATGGAAAGCTTTTAGATTATGCTAATTAATTTTGTTATTGAATGTTTAGTCATTTATTATTTGTAAAATATGGTATATATATTGTTTACATCTTTCTATGTATGTTTTTGATGGTTACATTAGAATTATTAAACCGACTTAGATGAAATAATCTTTTATAAATAATTTTTTTTCTTCTTTGTAACTAAGTAAGGCAATATATTTTAAATATAGATTCAATAATATTCCAGAAAAAGTATAAACTATAGAATAATAATTAATGAATTTTACATAAAATTAAAGGGTGTTTTCGTATAAAGTTAAACTGTCGAAGTTGATGATATATCAATATATCAATTTTAATCATGGAATCGTTAACTAAACTTTGTCTGTTGTAACAAAATTCAAATGATATAGAAAAGTATACAGAGGTATATCAATAATCCAATAAAATACGTCAGCATCTCAGAAACACAATATTCAAGCTGCAATTAATTTTATTGCAAAACGGTTATCTAAAATATTTATTTTTGAACCAAACTGGTGTGGTCATATGAACGATGTTGAATATTGCATTAAATTGCAATAAATCAAACTTTCAGATATAATAAATTTTCCGATGTGCGTGCATAAAATTTGTATTTTATTTAAGAAAATTTGTTATGTTAAATTAAATGATACAATTTAAATTAAAAATTAATCATTTTAACCAATTGATATATCAATTATTTATTGAACTATCCATTCAATAAATATTATTATGTAATTGTATTAAAATACTATTAATAAGAAACACAAATGCTATAGTATATTACTGTAAATAGAAAATATTTTAATTATATGATAAAGTAGCTTTTCTTAAACCACGGAACAGCAAATATAATAATATGGTCCATAATAATAATGCAATTTACGTCAATATGGAAACATTACGCTAAGCTTTGCTTATGTAATGAAATAAGTACTGCGAAACTAAAGGTGTCACTACACTTGCAAAAATCATCATCAATGTTCCGTGGAACATAAATTATGAAATTTAAAAATTCCATTTATTCACTAACAGAAATTCTGTTATTTTTTTTTTTTGCAAATTAGCAGATTCTTTCATAAGTCTCCAATTTTCACAAATGGGAAGCTGAATATGCTTAGTGTCATGGATTGCTGTGGATTAGATATTAAATTAATCAATTATTCGGTTAATCTATATAAATAAACTGTTTTGTAAATCGTGAAATTAGGATTATATCAAATTAATGAATGAAGAAGTCATGAAAAGTAATTTAAATTTTTGATTGAAAAAAAATATTCTAATTATTATGTATCATTTCATTATTTCTCCTTCCTTATTATATAATTTCTGTTCAAAAACAAAGAAAATAAATAGCACATTTTTTAGAACAAACACTTCAAATTCAATGCTATTGTATAAAAAACATAATCTGCAAATAATTTTATTCATATTCAAAAAAAAAACAAAGTATTGAAGTCCAAAAATGATAAATATTAATTTTACGTCTAATTAAAATCTATTAGTAGTGGTATTATGACTACAGATAACAAAAACTTAAATATCTTACGTATCAATAATTTAATCAGAGTAATTTAATATATAAAGCAAAACAAATTATAATATGTACATAATACGTCATTCATTTGTTAATTATAGGGGTCCGTATAACAGAATCAAAAATGTAATTTTGTAATTTATCATTTCATTATTTAGAAATTAAACGGTAACGACATTTATTCTAAATCAATTTTTATCCATTAATTTTAATTTCGCTCTCAAAAATATTCTAGTTTAAAACTTTGACGTAAAATATTAATCCAATCTAAAATCCACGTTAAAAAGTAAAATATTCTCTTCGGTTTTCAAATCATTAAAATTATTAAAGATATTTTATTGTATTCTATCTATACACAAACTAATGATAATGATTATTTTTTTTTTCAAAAAGAGTATAAAGAGCAAAACAAAAATAAAAAAATGTTGGCCATGTGATCTCACCACCATAAAAATATTCGCAATAAAAATGATATTTTAAAAACTCAACAATGTTAGTATAAATATGAAGATTAAAATTTTTGTTAGTCATTTTTAGATTCTATTTAATTTTGATATAAAGCTGACTGCTCATTATTTTTTTTTTTTTTGCATATTTTTATTTATTAAGAAATGTTTGTGCGTATTGTAAATGTAAATTTTTTGTATGTGAGAATTAGAAATGAAAATTAGAAGAGATGTAAAATTTAAAATATATTTATTGGAATCTTTTGGAATATTTTATAAAATATGTTAATATGAATAGTAAATTAAATTATGAGCTATCAACGAAATTATTTTGGTTATGATGAAAAAAGTGAATAGGCAGATTTTTTTGAACTTAATAAACATGGAATTGAAGATCTACTGCACCATTGCGTGTGATGAGCTGAAATTATAGAATGATATTAAATGTTTTGTAAAGAATATTTCCTGTTAAAAACTAGATCAAAATAGTGACATTAGAATCATGTCTGATAAGAAATAAGATTTCCTAGAAAGTGGGATTAGAATAATGGTATCTATAGGCGCGCAGTTACAATTGAAAGGAAATATGGAATTTTGATCGCCGTAACAAATGTTTACATATTTCACTAATTATTTTAAATGTATATTCTACCTTGATTTATGGGTTTCAGTACGCAACGGCGCAGTATTTTCCGACTTTAAAAACTAAGTTGGTTGCTAACTCCCTACCGAAATGTTTAAATGGAATGATTCATACATTTTTATTTTGTATTTAGGTGAAGCTAATTATATATGAAACGAGATTTGATTTTTCGTTATGTATAAAATTTAAAATTAAAACTGATAAAATAATTAGTTCTAATTATAAATTATAAATTGTCGGAATGCAGTAAAGCTTTACACTTTTAAAAATCATTCATATCAATAGATTTTTTTAAAATACTGTTAACATTACTGTAATTAATAATGCAGGATACAAAGATTAGCAATTTCTCATTGAAGTTACACATAAATTGATTCTGCTATTTAACAGTTTTTTATTTTTCTAGAAACTTTTAAGGATTCGTGTGTTACACAAGATGGTCAAGATGTTGTCCAACATAGTTTATAATTATTATTATTTTTTACAAACAATACTCCACACTGTCAAATATGTAACTTGCGCACCCCCTTCCATATCAAAAATTAAGTAATTGCAATCGTTTTGAAAAAGACGGTTCTGGAACACTTTATGCTTTGGTAAATTTACAGGTAGTTACACAAAAAATGTTCAAATAGACTCGACCCGGATTCTTGTAGTTTCTGCATTATTTTTTTTTTGTGATTAGTCCAATTTATGTTTACCGATCAAATCGACAAAAATGGTCTAATAGCAAAAGAGACAATACTAGCAACTAGCATATAATTATAACCTATAATAAATTCAGCTAACGATTTCTAATAATTGATTAATTTTTCTTTTTTCAATTAATTTAGGTACTGGTAAAACAGCAACATTTTCAATTGCTATATTACAGCAAATTGATACATCTGTACGTGATTGCCAAGCTTTAATTTTGGCACCAACTCGTGAATTGGCTACACAAATTCAACGTGTAGTATTATCATTGGGTGAATATATGAAAGCACAATGTCATGCCTGTATTGGTGGTACTAATGTACGTGAAGATGTACGTAAATTAGAAAGTGGTACACATGTTGTTGTTGGTACACCAGGACGTGTTTATGATATGATTAATCGTAAATGTTTACGTACTAATGCAATTAAATTATTTGTTTTGGATGAAGCTGATGAGATGTTATCACGTGGTTTTAAGGATCAAATACAAGATGTATTCCGTATGTTACCAAGTGATGTACAAGTAATATTATTATCAGCAACAATGCCACCAGATGTATTGGAGGTATCACGTTGTTTTATGCGTAATCCAATTAGTATTTTGGTTAAAAAAGAAGAATTAACATTGGAAGGTATAAAACAATTTTTCATTAATGTTAAACAGGAAAATTGGAAATTGGGTACATTATGCGATTTGTATGATACATTATCCATAACACAATCGGTTATCTTTTGTAATACTAGACGTAAGGTAAATTAAATATTCAATATATATATTAAATTTTAAATAAAATTGTGGTTGGGGTTATTATAATAATGAACGGAAAATAATCTTGTAATTTATTTGTTCTACAGGTCGATCAGTTGACCACGGATATGACAGGACATAATTTTACTGTTTCGGCTATGCATGGTGATATGGAACAAAGAGATCGTGAACTTATCATGAAACAATTCCGTTCTGGTTCATCTCGTGTATTAATCACTACTGATTTGTTGGCACGTGGTATTGACGTTCAGCAAGTTTCTTTAGTTATTAATTATGATTTGCCATCAAACCGTGAAAATTACATTCATAGGTAAGACATTTTCAAAAAATATGAATTGTTTTTGTTTTGCTCTGAAAATTATAATTATATTGTTCAGAATATCATACATACAATAAAATCCATTCGTCGTAAAATAATACAACCAAAAAATATTAATATAATTTATCATTTTCATTATAGAATTGGACGTGGTGGTCGTTTCGGTCGTAAAGGTGTTGCTATTAACTTCATTACAGAAGATGATAAACGTATCCTTAAAGATATTGAACAATTTTACCATACAACTATTGAAGAAATGCCAGCCAATATTGCTGATTTAATTTAAACGAATTACAAAATATAAAAAAAAAATAATTAAAAACCATTTTTAATAAAAATAAAGTAAAACGAAAAGATTTAAAAAACCAACATTTATAAATAAACAAAAAAAAAAACAAAGCAAAGAAAAAAAAAATTCATAAAAAAAAAAAAACAAGCAAAAACTTATTTAAAAAAAAATATATTTGTTTCAAACATTTTTTTTTTTGTATGATTGATTGAGAGACATCAAACATCTTTTTAAAAAAATAAACAACACTATAAAAAAAAAACACAATCCAAATAATCATTTTTGTGAAAAAAAAAGAAAAAATTTAACCAGCGCCAGTGGAATATTATTTTTTATATACGGAAAACTTTATTAAGATCACAGAATTTTCTCCACAACAATATATATTTTCTTTTCTAAAAAAAAAAAAAAAGAAAACTAAAAAAAAAAAAAACTTCATTATTTTTTTTCTTTTTTATTAATTTAAATAATTTTTATTTTATTCATATTAAAATATATATTTTTTTCAATAAAATTTGGACTTAAGCGGGTTTGTAATTTTTTCAAATAATTGTTTTAAAAATTTCTTTCTTTTTTTCTTTTTTTTTTTAATTATTTGTTTTTCTTTTTTATTCAAATTTTTAATACAGAAGAAATAGCTATACTATAATATATATACTAAATGCAAACTAATTTTTATCCAATGTCTAATAATTATATGAAATTTTATAATAATGAAAAAATACGTGAAAATATTAAAAATAGGATTTTCTTTTATCAATATATTCGAAAGAAGAAATGTAAACGAAATTTATAAACTCGAGTGAAGAAATAACTAGATAAGAAATATATTATGATTATTGAATTTTATTTAAAATTTAATATAATTTCGTACAAAGAGAGTATATAAATTGAAATTTTAAATGTCCTGGCTCTACATTTTTCAAAGAACAAGTAAATTATATCGAATTATAACTAATTTCTATTTAAAATAAATTTGGTAATAAGTTTTAGTTTACATAGATTTTCTGAGATTATGAAAAATGGACTCACTAAAACTTTTTTCAATATCTCTAAATATTTAAATTTTGGTAAAGAAGAAATGATGGTAATTTTACAATTCAATTTGAAACATTTTTTACATAAACAAATAAAATATACAACTCAAGAAACTATTTTAATATGGAAGAAACTACTAATGAAACCTTGCGTATGTTAGTAATGTATTTTAAAATTTAAAATGAAACTAAAATAGAAAATATCTTAAAAAGTATATATATAATATATATTTAGTAAAGATTGTTGGATTTTGTTTTTGTATATTACTATGCAATAATAATGGAAATAATAAATAAAATATTTAAAAAAAAAATATTAATAAGTCTCTTATAAATATTTAAGAAAAATCATTATTTATTTTTTAGTTTTTTGGATAGTTTCTAAATTTGTTTGCATTTTTTTATTATTATTAACCCAATAATATTTAAAATATTCATAGAAAAAAATGTTTTTTTAAGGGGAAATTATGTTGTACAACTTAGGAAAAATAATAAAAAGAAATAAGAAATTTTAGCAGATCATCTGTGTGCTCAAAAGAGTAATACATTTATTACTATTGTAAGATTGTAATAAATTCAATCTAAATCTAAAACAAGATTTCCTGAAAATATTCGATAATTGCACTGAGTTTTTAAATTTGATTTTGTTATACAAAACTATTATTATCCTAATAGTTAGGTATTGCAGTGGTTGTAATAATAGTAGGTGTTTCCACCAACCTCCGAAGTAATATTAAGAAAATCTTGAGTCTTAAAATATGTACAAAGACTGAGAAGGCTGTTATCACCAATAAAATACATGATGTTTAGCAACATTTTATCTCATACAATTAATAAGGTTTAGGAAGGTGTTATTGATAAATCACGTAAATAGGGATGAGTAGGTTAACAAATACAATTTTAGGTCTTTCCTAATTATTATAAAAATATAAGAAATAACATTTTTTGTGTTTATTACTCTTATATTTATTATAAATTTACAAATCACAGAAATTACGATATTTTTATATGATTACAATTATTTAATTTGTAAATTTAAAAATTATTTTTTCTTTTCCGTGTTAGTATTTTCAAATCTAATTAATTCTGCTTCCAAATTAGATATTTGAGATTTTAATGATTCAATATTCTTGTTAATATCTTCAGATTTAATCTTTATCTCCTGAGTTTTTGACTGAAGAGTTTCATTTGTTTTTATCAAATATTTTCTGTAAATATAATTAATTACTAGGATAAAACAACATATTTAATATTTATTGATAAATACTGTTGTTCAATTTTAAACTTTCGTAATTGTTGAATTGAATTGTGTAATATATTCATTTTTTGTTTAAAATTTTCCTTTTGATAATTAAGAGTTTTTTGACAATTTTCTATTTTTGCATCATATTCTATTAAAGTATTTTTTAATTCATCAACAATTGAAGAAATTGCCTTAAAATCCTAAGTTTAAAAAAAAGGTTTAGAAGAAATATGATTACAAAATTGATTAATTTCCATACGAGAATTTCATTATTTTCAAATTTTTCTTTCCAAATCATAATTTTTGTATCGAGTAATAATTGTGGTTTATTATTACCACTTGTAGAATTATTATCAATTTTGTTAAATTCATCATCAATTATTTGAAAAATTGGTTCGATAACAAGTTTTTCATAATTGCAATTTTCATTTGTACCTAAATTAGAAATATATTTTGTTTTGTGAAATTCTTAAGATTTTTTGTTTTTGATACTTCTGGTATGATGATGACACAATTCACTTATTGAATCTTCATATTTAGTATTTAAATCATCGTTCAAATGTTTCATTTTATCTAGAGCTTCTTTAGTAGTTGCTACTTTTGTTTTCTTATTAAGGAAGAAAAACTTTTAATCGTCATTATATATTTAAAAAAAAAGATAAATTTACTTCAATATGGCAAATTTTTTCTAAATATTGTATTGCGGCTTCTATTTCATTGTCTGTTTCAGCATCAAATGTTATATTAGCCATATTGATTTAGTTGTTATTTAAATTTTTAGTTGTTATTTTAACTTTTCAATATATGTTCCGTTTATATGTGTCAAAAATGTCAACGATTTTTTGAAGAAATTTTTATGATAACTTGCATTCCAATGGTGCCAACATAAAAACAAAAATTTTGGACATTTCAATTTGCGATCAATATATTTCAACTTTGACGCCATCTAGATTTGAAATATTATTATTTTTAACCACCTGTAATATGCCTCCAAAAATACTCCATTCCATTAGTAGATTTGAAGAAGAGTAAAATAATTTTTAAAATTTAAAACGTTCCACGAATAACTTTTAATTTTTCACATTTGATCCGCATGTTGGGAAAAACGTAATGATTTGGGAGCAGGTTGGTGCAAATGAATGTATAAATCTGCTAAATATCGATCCGTTTGTAGTCATTTATTAAAAAGTCCGGTCGCATATATAGCTATATCGATAGCAATTGTTTTTGTTTTAATAATATGAATGTCTCATGTCTGATGAATGTGGCATATGAACTGTCCATCCATCTTATATGTAAGACTGAAAGTTAAGACTGAAATACCATCGCAAAATAAAAATGTGTCTCAGTCTCAGACCTGTTTAGTTTATTACCGACCAGACTCAACATATTTTTATCGACTTGAGGACGGCGTACGACAGTCAAAAGGGTTACATTTTTTAAAGCTTTAGCTGAGTTTAACATACCAGCTAAACTGATTAACTAAAACTGCGCCATAAGGATCGGTGACAATATCAGTGAATTCTTTATTCGATCTATGGCGTCCGACGAGGCGATGCGATGTCGTGCGATTCATTCAATTTGGTCTTGTGCGAGATTTTAACCTACAGACAACAGGCAAAATGTATTATAATAAGCAATGCAGATATTGGCATATGTTGATCGTATATATTGGCCGAGTAAAGTCAAAGTATTATATATGTAGAAAAGTCAATCAAAAAAGGTATTATATTTTACAATAAAATGTCTAGATAATATTCCATTGTCTACTACTGCTTCATATAGGTTACGACGCATAGACAATGTCGATAATTTAAAAAAAGTCATATATAAAATATTTTGTAAATTCAAATAAAATAACTGAGATTATATTATTAAATTATTTCTTTTTATTATAATTATAATATAATTTCCACATCCAAACAGAACTTCACGTACTGGAGAAACAATGAACTAATCATTTTTCTTTTGCCAGATCTAACAAAGTCGACATTATTTGAACCATTATCGACATTGTGTAAACCAAATTTGTTTGCCTTCGCTATAGGCTACTCTAAAAGTGTACACAGTAAAGTCTACGCGTAGAGGAGTAATACTGGCTAATTCTAATTAACAAAAATAATTTCAAGAGTAGGATATAAAAATAATGGTTTCTTCAGAAATTATATATCGTATATACAATTTAAATACAAGATACGGATTTTAACAATTTTGGTTTGAGCCAAATATGATATGAACTACATATGATAATTTAATACGTTTGACATTTTTAGTTCAGTACCGATACCGATTGTGTGGAATCACATATATCGTTATATCAAATGGGAAAAATCTCATGAGATTTGTCTTACCATTTAGCAGCCGTTAAGTCTCTTATTGAGTTGATTTTCGGGTCGCGTCAATAATCTATTCTTTATATACGAAGCTTAGATGAAACGAAGTTGTTAATTATTTTCTACATTACTTAACTAACCGATACTTTAACTGGTATATAGTTTATGCTAAACAGCTTTCTGCAATTAATAATTTAATCCGATTAGTATCTGTAAAATTAGAAAACTCGTTTGAATTTTTACAATTTTACACTTTTTTTTGTCGCTATAGGCTGCAACTTGTAGTAGTTGGTAGTAATTTGAAAGAATTATTAATCTACAATTTACTCCAATAAAAAAAACGGACTTTGCAATTCGCAAATTAAAATATTTTCTTGGAGTAGTTCTGCTGCAAAATGCATATTCGGAATTCTACAAAAACGGAAACTCATTTGATTTCAGAAAGTAAATTCACAAAAATCATTTCGTGAAAGTCACTCGGTCCGTTCGGCAAAACGCTGCGACATTGACAAAAGAAAAAAAAAAGAAAGAAAATAATAAATTAATTTTTTTTTGTATTTCATATTCCTAGATTTTTGAAATTCGCCAAATTTAAATTTGCTTTAAACGCGACATTTAAATAGATTTTTTTTGTTTTGTTTTACTAGCCATAATTTAGTTAAACGACTTATTAGGAAAACTAATAAAAAAAAATCGACGCGAACCTACAAAAAATTGTCTCGCTTGCATATTTTTTTTTTCTACTGATTTGCAGATAGAATTTTTCTTGTCTCGTTTCCCAATAAAAAAAAGGAAGAAGAAAACAAAAAGGAATTTCCATTGCCACCTGAAAAATAAGTGATTTTCCACAGTGATTTTTTTTTTAAATAAAAATTAGTAAAAAAAAAAAAATTATTAAGAAATAGGAATCATAGTGTTTCATTTCTGAAAAGTATCTATATAAAAAAAATATAAATAATTTTTTGATTTATTTAGGAAATCTTATTTGATTTCATAAATTTTTATAAAACAAAATTTAAATTAATTAAAAAAAAAAAATCGTACAAAATTTCATAATGAGCTGGCAGGATTACGTAGACAATCAATTATTGGCTTCTCAATGTGTTTCAAAAGCAGTAATTGCTGGACACGATGGTAATATTTGGGCCCAGTCAAAAGGATTCGATGTAAGTTAAAAAAAAAAAATTGTGTGATGGTGATTCATTCACACTTTTTTAAATATTGGTGCAAAAAAAAAAAAAATAAGTTTATTACTCTAAAAAACCGGTCGGATTATTATATTAAATTATTAAAATTACTATTTTATTTTTACGAATTTTCTGCTACTTAAAATATTAGTCCTTTGAATATGAGCAAGTTCAAGGGTGTGACCAACACGCCGGTCTAGTATAAAAAAAAATTATTTTAGATTTTCGTCTCCATGTTGTACAACTAAAAACTTTGAGATATATGCCCTTTCACGGTGGTGTATGAATTGATTCATGGGTAGTGTGTGTGAGTGGATTGCTTTATATGTAAAAATATCTATTTCGCTATAGTATTTAACAAATTTTCTGGGGAAAATCGATTTTTATTTTTGCCGGTATTTGGATTAGAAACTATAAAATGAAGTTTTTTTTATTATTTTCTAATAGTACAAAATTAATTAATATTTATGATTTGATAAAAGTTCAATAAAATGTGATATTTTATTGGTTATGTGTGATGTCATTTTTAAAATTACATTTACACACCTTTCCTTTTAAAATAAAAATGGTAAAAAAAATTCAGTTTTTTTTTTTGTCTGCTCAACACCGGTTCTTTATTGGATATTTTGCAAAATGGCTGCCGCCATTTATAAATGATTTTTTGACACCACACACCCACAAGAAAAATTCTAAAATTAATATAAATTCAGTTGGAATTAATTAAATTTCTTTATTTGAGGTTGAGTCAAAATATTGCATAAATAATCAAATTAATAATTTAATAAAATTGTGCAAAAAATTGATTGTTCATGTCAAAAATTCTATATCCCAGTAGTAGAATTTGTACGCGAAAGAAAAAATGACATGCCAGTTTGGCAAAGAATAGAGTGAACAATAATGTTGCCAAATTTCTTGTCTGACTGGGGCATTTAAAAGTCTTGTATATGTGTGTGTTTGGTTTAATATCGTTCATTTTTTTTTATCTTTTGAAAAAGACGTTTTTTAATTTTTATTCAGTATAAAATTTGAAAATGAATTTGATTGTAGTTGTTTACATATATAGTTGGTATTTGTTGGTGTTAGTGTTGTGTCATATAGAAAATTTGAATGTATTATTTTGTTTAAGATTTTTATGTTTGTATTATTATATTTGTACATATATATTAAGTGAAGGGGGTCGGAGTTCGGAGCTATAATTTTTTTTTGTGGTTCCTCAGTTTATTTTCTGTAATCCAACAGGGACTGTTAAAAACCTTTTGCATATTTGGTTTTTGGTAAAGCAATGTTGCATTGTTTAGAAGTAAAATGCAATGTTGCAATGATTTGGGTTCTGATGACTAAACAATTTTAATAATTGGTCACTGTAATACTAATAACTATAGAGTAAAAAAAATAGATAGTAGACCTGATCATTTTATACATACTACCCAGTAAAGGAGTAACAGCTGTAAATTTGCATACTCACCACTATACTTTCGAAGAGTAAACTTTAAAAAATTGTATAATGTCATTATGACAGTTGCTTTTTTTCAGGCTATAGTTTTTGACGATAAAAGAGATAGATAGTTTTCGCAAGATTAATAAATAATTAGCATAATTTTGATTAATAAAATATAAATATATAAAAAAAGTCTGGCATCTAAATAAATATAAAATTTTCAACGAATTAAAAAAAATAAAAAAAACTTATGTTTAACATTTCAAAAATTATTTATTTTAAATTATATTTTTTCAATTGCTTCAAATATTTGTATTTATTTTCTGAAATGTTAGAAAAATGTTCCTACAGGCTAAAAAGAATATAAATTGGATTATTTTTCTGCTTTGTCGCGTTCAATTTACGATAAATCCGTAGTTGGCAACAAATTTGTAGCTTCTATTTACGATAAATATTTGATAAAGAATTCTATAGTGCATCACTCACTCTAGTGTAATTTTTCTATGATTTTTTTTCATCTCTTTCTTAGTTCATAGAAAAACGGAAAGCTAGCTTGAAAAAAAACAAGTGTCATAATGCCATAAGTTATTACTGCAATTGTTCAACGGTTCAACCTAGCCTAAATTAATAAAATTGATGAAAGATCTATAATTTCTTTCAATGAGGTTTTGATTTATTAATACTCCTAAAGTTTAATTATAAATTGATAGTAAGATTATTTTAATAAATAAAAAATTATAGGTAAAAATGACAATAATATCTTCGGTTAATTAAATAAAAATGGTAACTAAATGTCCACTATGTCTCGACATCGAAGAACAATTAAATATTTGGATACTCACCACTTAGTATGCTATTAATTAACTTTTTGCAGTATATACAGTACTGCAATACCGACAAATTGCGAGATTTACATAGTTATAAATTTTATTTTAAATCATACTTTATTATTCATATATAATATTTTTTTAATATCTAATAAAGTATAAAAGATTTGCATTTAATTATTATAATTATAACTAAGTGTATCTAATATTTTTCATTTATTTTCTATTAATATTAATACTTATGTAAGAATTATATACTTTTATTTATTGTGTAATATAATTTAAGATCAATTTTAATTTATTTATAATTCTTTATTTTAAATATGAAATATTATATTTAAAATTTTGTATATATAAATTCAGTTTTTATGTCAGCGATTATATTATTTCTGTTTAAAATACTAAATAGCTAAAAATAACAAATATTTTTGGAAATTTTTGGTATCAGTGGTGTAAAAATGTTAATTTTGTGTGTGGGGAATTTTTGAATTAAATATTATGTTAATATTTTTTTTAGGGAAATCTCGTTAAATTTACGATTTAACTAAAAATTTATGCTAATCTCGTATTACATATAATTATTTTAACAAAAATGTATGCTCATTGCAATTCATTTCATATTGTTGTTAATAATTCCCAATAAATACTTAGTTCTTCTCAATGTCGATCAGTCGATTGGCTATTAAAATATCCAGTTTATTGCCAAAAAAGGTTATATTAAATTAAAACTAATTCAAGCTAAAACTTGTTTAATTAATAGTTAGTAATAAACTACACTAATACACATTTATTTTACTATGGCTAGAAGCAATTTTCAAATGCATTGACCTTGAGACGTTAATTTTCATTACCATTTTTTTTATTATTTTATAAATGTACCATTTAGAGAGAAATTCATTATTATCATGAAATATGTAAAAGTAACACTATCACAATTTATACGAATATGAATATAATAAAATAAATACTAAAATTACTTATAAAAAAGCATACTTGCATTCACAATCTTTACATCCATTATTTGTCTAGCGTTTTTTTTTTTTCATGGATGTATACAGATTATGTGTGGCACGAATTATGAACTATATCTAGCTATATATATATTCAACTGAATTGTTTATGTAAATGTTTATTTAACATAAATTTATTTCCAATTTAGCACGCATTCTTCGTGTATATTAAAATTTTTTTTTTTTATTTTTTTACGTTTATTAATCTTTGGAGATTGAAGCAATTTTTCGATCTTGAATAATAATTTTTTTTTGGTTTTTGTAAATTTACAAAAGCATAAATTGAAATTTATAGTTATTTATTAGTAGTACCAGAAATTAATTAATTATTTATTTTAAATTACCTTTCATTTATTTCATATTTTGATAGTTTTGATTTATAAAAAAGATTTAAGAACAATAATTACAAATAGCTGCGCTTTATTTTATTTAAAAAAAAAATTTGTATATTTTAATTAATTTTTGATTTTCTCTTTATATATTTTATTTTCGTTTTATTTAAATTACTCAATATTCATTTATTCATAATAAAAAAATAAATATATTATTAAATAAATAAACTTTCCCCTTTCAAAAAATAAAAGAAAAAAAAATAAAGAAAGAAAATAATTTTTAACTTTATTTTTATATTTTCTATATTTAAAATTATTTAAAATAACCAAATTCAAATAAATATTTCTGATTAATGTTAAATTTATGAATCATTTCACAAAAAAAATTTACATTTTCACTAAATTTATCACGCAACGAAAATTATTTAAATAATTTTTGTCATTGTAAACAAGGGAATTACTTTCTTTATGAAAAATGAAAATTCATTCATAAATTTATATTAGAATAACTAATTTCATATTTTTTAATAGAATATATTAAAGTAAGGTTAGGTGACAAATATCATGGTATTCAAAAAATGTCAACAATAAAAATGTTTATTACTGGCATGCAATTGTATTGCCAGCCCATGTGTCATCATGATCCGCCACTACAATATTTTGGCTGCTTTTTTATGAAATCTTTTATACATGAGCTGAGTTGATAGACCAAGACAAAAGGGAATTGTGTGATTCATAAAAATAATCTTTAATATATAAATAAAAATGTAATTTAATTAATTTTCGTTTAAAGAATTTTAATAGTTTTTTTCAAGTATAAAACATGGTCTGATAAATGACTGGACTGTGACCACTAGACTTGTGTGGTGTAATCGATATAATCGAAATAAAATTATTAATGACGTGTGTTTTTTACGTGTCTACAATTTTTTTATATAAACGTGAATAATTCCGAAAAAAATATATTTTTATCGATTTCGTCATAATTTTTAGTTGGTTGTTTTTATTACTTTAATAAGATTGTGAATTTCAAATTAAAGATTGACAAAAATTTCACTAAAACGATCAATTTGATCACATTAAATGATTCTTGTAGAAGTTAAAAGGTTTGGTATTCATTCGTGTTTAAGGATACCCGAATAATTGAACGAATGCATGTGGCTGAATATGATGTTGCTAAATACAGAATTAGTCGATGGTAAATTGAATTAAAAATAACCAATTTACTGGAACCAAATTGAAAAATTTAATTTCTGCTTCATGTATTCATTAAATTTGCATTCGGTATCAATTATACATTCTGTTAATAGTGTATTCGGTCAATTGTGAGTTTGATCAATTATAAATAGGAGTTAAAACTTTCTTCATTCATTTACGATTTATTATTAATTAAATTTTGATATAATAAAATCAAATTTTCTGTTGTAACTTAATTTGATTAAATTGTGTTTTTAATTGTATTAAAGAACACTTTATTCCAGTCCAGTTAAAGCTTGTCTTGTCAAATTGCCATACTGTATTCAACAGTTGAACTTGAGTTATCTTACATATGTAGAAATATGAGTTACGTTAAAATTTAGCATGCATTCTTTGTTAAATCCCATTTCAAAATTTTGTTAAATCCTACAATTCCACGAAACTTAGTGGAGTGATATTTTTTTGTATGAGTATAATATGAAATTTTAGGATTAAAAATGGCGGCCACAACAGTATTTTGTCGCAGTCATCTTTAATCAAGTAAATTTATTAAAATTTGTGATATATAATACAATTAATTTATGGTACGCAAAAGTTTAGAAGAAAAAATAATTTTCAAAATAATTGAAAAAGAATTTTTTGTAATGCAATGAAAATGATTTGAATTTGAACCCGAAAATTCCGTGTAAATTGAAAAAACTCAACTCAGCTGTTAATGGAAACGATGTGTATTGAAATTTTGATTTTCCCAACTAAACGATAACTCAATCTCGACTCTGTAGTGAAGTCTGTACATAGAAACATATCATATGAAGACATAAAATTTCTACTTTACTTAACGAATTCGCCACTAAATGCTAGTAAAAATATCATTATAATATTCAATCCAAATCATAAAATTCAAGTTAATTCTTCAATATCTTAAACCCACAATATTACAATATATAATTTTAGGCTTTAAATCTATTCCTTTTAAAATGAAGTAATAAATTATGTCTTTGATATTTATCTTAGTGGTTCAATTAGAAATAAAAATGTTGTGTGGTTATATATTTTGTTGAACTGGTAAATCTAGTATAACTGGTTACTTGTCTCGCAAATTCTGAAAAGAATTTGAAGGTACAATAGTAGTGCAACGATCATAGAAATTGTGGTAAAAGAAACAGAAAGAATAAAGTGCTTGCTCGTGGCATAATAAGAGCACTAACAAAATTTTTTTATATATTTAAATTATATCTGGAGGATTTTCACAAAGAAATGTGGGATTTTCTTTCTTTCTTTTTAATTTTTTTTTATATTTTTTCTTTAATAAAATTCAGGTTATTTTATCTTGCTTTGTTGTAGTCTTATAAAATTGTCTAGTCTATATTTAAAAATAGAATTATAAAATATAAATTCGATTTACATATTTGCTATAAAATTAGCGGCATCAACAAAGCTTAATGATTTTTCATAATTCTATGACAAATAGTATTTTTGTTAAATAGTGACGTTTGAGTATAGTTTAAATAATTATAAGAGAATAAAGTTATAATATAAAAATTCGTGATGAAATAACTGAATTTTTCGTTTTTATATCCGTTTCCGGAAAAAAATATGATTATTTCCCTGTGTACGTAGACAAAAATCATTATATTTTTCATAGGATTAGAAATATAGCTACTAATATGTTGACATTTTGGTGATGGAAGTAAACTTCTTTATTCAAATAAAATTTATCTTTTTCTAAGGATGTTTAAAACCTTATTTAAATCCCTATTTTAATATTATAAAAAACACGTACAAAATGAAATTGTTAAATATATTTTATAATTAACACTTCTATGTATGACTATTAATTAAATTGTGCTATTCACTTGGACTTGGAAACAGACCAATTTGATTTGGAAAAAGGACCAACTTCATAAGAAAATTATATAAATTATTCCACTTTAAACTCACCCTCGCAGGATATGAAAATTGTATATAAGAGCATTTTTAATATGTCCCTAATTTGCTAGTTTATTAAAATTTAAAATATAATGTAAAACATAACTAAAACATCCTTTCATTAAATAAACCGACATGAAAATAGTTTTTTTTATTTCGATAATTAAACTTGTTCTAATAGCAATAAGATTAGATAAACAATTTATGTTACTCGGTTTCATTAATTCAGTCATTGTGCTAACAATATTAGTGATATAATTTGTCTAGATAATTGTTTTGTGACTAAATATAATAATCAGTGACTAAATTTAAATATTTCTATAAATTTTATCTTTTTTTTTGCAATTTTCTTAGAAATTTTATCGGTTAAGAAATTATTTTAATGATTTCGTAAAATTTGGTTTCAATTTTTATTTAAAATTTAAATTATTTAATTTCTAACTGTTGAAACAGCAGCGCCAGTACGTAATACTGTAGAGTTAGGAAGTAAAATTTCTTAATTATGGAGGACAGGAGGACCAATCAGTAATTAAATTTTATGTCTAGGTTAGAAGCTTACATTTACAGCAATTTGTCTGGCTATCATATAAGAAATTAGTTATACAACTAAATAATAAATAGAATATTTCAAAGCACTGGCATCATTTTAAAGTAAATGTTATTTTATTCCCAGAGTGGCGTCATTGAATTTCTATTTGCAATTCTAATAACTAATATCTTTATTTAGTCATACATTTTAATCGTCTTGTCTATTGGAACGTTCTAAACAGAATATTCATTTATTTTGTATTGTAAATCTATTATTTTAAGGTCATTTTACAAATTTTATTCTGAATTCATGATTTCCATCGATTATGTAGTGTCTTAACAATTTACTATTTTTGTATGCAAAAAATTATAAAAATATGTCCATATTTTTATTATTCATTTGAAATATCTATAAAAATGAAAACTGATTTTAAAATTATACTACAAATTATTAGAAATAATATAAAAAATAAATTAAATAAAAATACAATTAAATAATTTTTATCTTATAAGCTCAGAAATAATGTAAACTCAAATAACATTTCAAATGTAGCTCAAGGCTAGCCAGTTTTCCTCCTTTGGGATGATGACATTTTAGTATTTATTAACATTTAACAATTTTTTTTTTTTTGGTATGACTACGTATTTTTTGTTGACAGAATGTCGCCGGTAAAATCCAATTTTCTATTGCTATATTTGAGAATTTTTATTTTCTATAGGCGGACTAGTTAAAAAAAAAATCAATTATATATTTAGGACTGTAAAAAAAGTGAGGTTAATAAGTAAAATATTTATTATTATATAAGCTTAGGTGGTGGGTAAATATTGGCTTATTTTGTATATCATGATGCAATGGAATATACAAAAGATATTTTGTTGTGGTTTTGTGGTAATACCGAATTTATACAGGAAATTTGAAACAAAATTTCTGATATTTTATGTAGAAATAGAATATTCTTATTAAAAAATTCATAAAATAAAACTTTTAAAATGGAGTTTGATTTCAAATAAATAATATATTTTTTACATAATTTCAGTTTTTTTAACATTTAATATCATATTTGCATATTAGTAGCACCATTTGTAATCACTAAAGTTGGATGTTCTATATTATGCTACCTATACATTGTACAACGTTGTTGTGAACCGGGTTTCAAGTTTTTACTATACATTTCAACTTGTTTTGAATCGATATTACAACATTTAAAAACTGTTGTTTTCGGATAGTGTCAAATGTAGAAAAAACAAGATTATTTTAATAAATAAAAAATATTAATAACTTGTGTTTTTTGATATAAAACGTCAAGAAACGGCATTGACAACTTCGCCATATAGCATACAATACACTATACAATCATCAACCAACGTTCTATAAATTAAAATATTTGAATATTACTTCAACCGATTTATTAACTGTCAAAATGATTTGAACGTGTTGTTGTTGTAATATTGCCCCCAAACGATACAACTTGACCAAATTCTAATCACGTTGATAAACGTATAATGTATGGGCAACTTTAGACAATTCGTTATCCAACAATTTGTTGTAATCGATTTTAACTACTGCACTATAATTTCGTTGGGTCGAATTAGTGATGAATTTGCCGCAATCAATTCGCCACACAAAAAGTTTCTTACTCGTCTCATGGGGTCGTACATTGCCATATGCAACGGAATTGCTTCGTTTCACAATTTTTATTTTAATTAATTAAAATTTTATAAAGTATAACTCTATAAATCATAAGTAAAATCAAAATTTTGAAACTAAAATTGCGATATGACGAAATAAGAGCGTTCATTTGTTCACCCATTTTAAGTAAACGTATCGAAATTTTCTTTAAATATACAAATTTTTATAAATCGTAATCAAAATATAATATTTTTAAAATTTCTTTTACGCAATTCCTTGACCTTATTTACAAAACTAGAATAATTCATTTGTCGTCGTCGTCAAGTTTTTTTTCAGTTGGCATAATAAAAATTAAAATTTTATATTTATTTTCTTATTTCCATAAATAAATCTAAAAATATAAAATTGTGTGGGAAATTTTTTTTTTGTTTTCATTACACAAAAATTTCACATAAATTTTTGTTTATATAATTTGGAAAAATTATGTATTTAGTATTTAAAATTCTATGAAATTTATAAAATGATTATATTAATTTATTTTTTGGGGTTTTTCATTTAGTTGTTTTTGTAAATCTCTAGTTTCTATTTATAAAATAAAGCTAAATTTTGTAGCTAAGCAATAGCATCACAATTCACCATCTCTTACACATTAATTGCTTCTGATGTACTTAAAAAATTGGTAATTATTTTTTGAAATTTATAGTTGATTATAGGCGAATATTTTAATTTAGAATTTAGAAATTAAAATATTCTTCTATGTAATAAAAATTATCGACGACGACTACACGTTCATTTTGACAAAGTTGAATAAGCCATCAAACTGCAATAAACTTTTGGCATTAAATAGTTTTCGTTTTCATGTCGCATTCTTTCAAAGAGTTTTCTATTTTTATTCAACCAAAAAAAAAAATGCATTTGTTTATATTTCTAGATCTAAGAAAGAATGTAATTTTTTCAGTATTTCTTCTTTAAAGTTATTTCGGTAATGTATGAGGTCCTAAATAGTTTTTTTGAAATTTTTTGTATAATTAAAGCTAAAAACTCTGATTTTAATTGGATCGTTTTGTAAATTTTGTGAAAGAACCTTGTTAGTGACTGATAATAATCCTTAACTATTGATAATTTCATTTTCATTGTACGTATTGAAGCTGGCTTACATCTGTGTCTTTGAACTCTTAAGGGGTTTAGAAATCCCTGTGTGTTTGACCTCTTGAGGGGTTTCAATGTAGCGCTCGGGCTTTACCGGACAATTGTATTATATTTGCAAATACTTGGCAGTTTTATTCTCATCCGAGCAGTATCGACAGTCAGCACATCCATTTCTGATATTTCAATAAGTAGTAAGTGGCCTGCAACAGCAAGAAGAGTGGATTATATCTTTTTTTTTTTGTAAATTCCGTAGACAGACAACCCTTCTATTCTACTCCATTAGAGGCATGTCGAGGAGGTTCTACAAAATTTTAAATATACAATTAATCTCCTTTTTTTTTTGTTATATTTTTCATAAATCATAAAATATTTCAAATGTTTTAATGTTGTGTTGATAGAAGAATGTTTATTATGGCTAATTGCCAACATAAATTAAATAAAATGTACAAATATTAAAAAAGAAAATTCTTCATTTTTTGTATATAATGTGATTTTTTATGAAATACTTTTTTTTTATATATTTTATAATTCAATTAATAAAAATATAAACTAATTTCATTTTAGGTCACCAAAGAAGAACTTGCAAAAGTTGTGCAAGGTTTTGAAAAAAAAGATTCATTAACCAGTGGAGGTGTCACATTGGCTGGCCAAAGGTACATTTATTTATCAGGAACTGATCGTGTCATACGTGCCAAATTTGGACGAAACGGTGTACATTGTATGAAAACACAACAAGGTAAATATTTTTTTTTTAAATTTATATACAATAAATTTAGTTTTTAACTTATTATTTTTAGGTTTTTGTTTTAATTTAATTTTAGTGGTGGTGGGTTGTTCCACTGGCGGCATTTAAAAAATATTTTTTTTTTATATTTATAAATATATTCCACCCACTCGATTTTACGAGAATCGAATAATTATTTTGATTTATCGCAATAATATTATTTTATAATTATGTAACAAATATTTAAGGAAAGGTTGCAGTGATGTGAAAACTATCGCTAAAAGCTTTTAAATATGCCAGAGTGATTCTTAAAAATTGATATTTTATTAACGGTCTTACATTTTAAATGTTGTCCTCTTTGTAAATCTCCAGGTGCCAACTAGTCACCTTAATATTCTCCGGGTGCCAAATAGTCATCTTATTTTGATATATATGCGATTTTACAGTCAACGCAACTACAATATTTGATGGTTAGTAGTGTCATATTCTACAGAGCTATAAAGGTCGAACAATTCGTGGCACAGACCATCTTTGCACTAATTGTCAGCAAGACAATCATGACACCAATCACTTATTCAACTGTCTTCTTAATTCCACAAACCTAACAGCAAATGATTTTTGGCTACAGCCAGTTAAAGTAGCAGAATTTCTGGCGCTCCGGGTCTGACTCGACTAAAACAACATTCTTCACTATCTTAGTGCTATTAAGTAGTTGCAATCCGCATAGTAATTTAGTATTGCTTTTTAGTGTGCTTATTGCTTTGATGCTTGCTTTGTGATTATAATGAGATGTGTTACTCATGGCTTTACTCATGAGTTACTCATGGCTTTACTCATGGAGGTATGACTTTTTGATTCTATTTGCAGATCTGAATTCGCTACACAACACTATTTCTTTGTGATTGATTAGTAATCAATGGATTTCAATCAAATTTGTTCGTAATTTTTATTAGAATCGCTGAAGTCACACAATTTTTAAACATTCTAAATAATTAGTCATAGTTCATTGGCTATTAACTACATTTAGATCATGTTCCAAATACTTTATATTTGTTTATATTTTGATATATTTGATTAGCATCTAACCTTAATTACTCGAAAGTTTTTTAAATCGCCATAATTATAAAGCAATGCAGTAAAAGCAAATATTTACAAATATACTTTGATGATGAATTTAACTAAAAGTTTCTATAATTAATTTTTAAAATACCTAAATTACACGCCTTGCAATTAATATTTGTCCTTAGTAAGAACACAACAATTAATATTTTTTATTTGTTAGAAGTTTTACCGACCTTGTATACTAAATTACGTTAATTATCTGCTGGAAAATATTATATAGCTGCCCTTTTACAACAAAAAAAAAGTCCATATGTTTAATTTTTGGTAGACACTCCTAGCTTTTTTTTCTTTCTTATAATAGATTTTTAACTAAACATTTAAGTACAAATTATATTCAGGATGTGGATTTATTACAACATTTGAAAAACACATGTTTTATTGTTTCGAGGTTTTATTTTTTTATGTAAATTTTCAAAATGTTTTGAGTTTGTAGCTAAGATTGATTGCTAACTAACAAACACTCAACATTGTATAATAAATTGTATAAGTTTTTATATATTTGTGGAGATTTGTACTCTGAACTACTCTGAAGTATTTTAAAGTCATATATTTTTGCTACTTCTGCTCATTGAAATTCATAAGTTAAGCTATTTCTTAGACTACTACTGATCCTATTTCTTGGACTACATCTGAAACATGGTACACTTACTTAGCTCCGGTGACAATACATTAAAATTTTGAACCGAAAATCATTATTTCTGATAAATGGGTGATACACGCAGATCCATTAGCTAGCTATACATTCCATGAAAATCGGGTTCGGAGTATTTGATTTACGATGAATGCACTGATTGGTAATTGGTATTCGAGTTCAAAGTAACGAGAAAAAATTAATACAATAATTTAATAAAATTAGGTAAAATAAAAAGCAATTTTTTTTGCAATTACATACCAAAACTTTTAATTGTTTAGGTACAATTTACAACAAATTACAAGCGAGTCGATTTCAATCCTACCAAATTTTACGTCCGTCGAGTCGAAAGGCGATACCAAAACTTTTAATTGTTTAGGTACAATTTACAACAAATTACAAGCTCCTAAAATCATTTCAAGTATTGTAAAACTCGTTTTTATGATGCTCTTTTTTTTATTATCATTTACAGTTGTCATATTTTCGGAATATTTGTAATATTATTCAAAATTCGTTGATTTCATTTTGTACGTCTGTGTTTGACGGCCTGTTATCGCCTGTTAGAGCAATATCCTGCTCTAGGTGGTCAATAAACTTCTATATAACGTTTTATACTTTTTAATTATTATTTTTTTGTTAATAATTCAACAAAATTTGTAGGTTATCTTTTAATGGTTACAAAGGTTATATCGCATTCCATTTAACAAATTACTTCTCAACTCTCTAAAGTATAATTTGTACAAGTAACAACGTTTTTTTTTTATTTATTATTTTCTATGATGAAATAAAAAATTATAAAAAAAACATTAATTACTAAATATATTCTAGAGGTCAACATAAATTTTATTATGAACATTTATCAAATTTTTTCAATGAATTTTAATTTTATTTTTAATTTTATCATTTCAGCCGTTATAGTTTCAATCTATGAAGATCCTGTTCAACCACAGCAAGCAGCCTCTATTGTTGAAAAGCTTGGAGATTATTTAATGACCTGTGGATACTAGAGGTAAGCGTGCCCTATTCGTCACATCATCAAATCAACTGCGCTCTAGGCTGTAAAAAAAAAAAAAATTAAAAAAATTAAAAAAAATATATATCTTAATTTTTAAATAATCAAAAAAGAAAAAATGGATCTAAAATAAAGTAAAAACAAAAAAAAAAAAAAACACCGACCTCCAAAAAAAAATATTATTTTACCTTTACAATCTACGACTGTAAACGATATTTAGGTATTTTGAAATTTTCCGATCACAAGGAAAATTTATAATGAATCGTCTCAATAAATATATGAAAACCACGTAGTTAAATTAATAATTTTCTATTGCAATAATTTATATTAAAAATCGTAATTTATCCATTTTTTTTTTTTCCAAAAGTTCGTAAATTTTTTGCTTTCAATTAATTTTTTCTATTTTTCCGTGCATTTTTTATTTTTATTTTTGCTGTGTAATTTTTCATTTTTTTCTATTATGTATTATTATTTTTTAAATTAATAATTATAAATATATTAAAAAAAAAAAATAAAAGAAGAAAAATATTATAAAAAATAAAATAATAAATTCTTATTTTTCACATTTTTGTTTTTCATTTAAATTGTTAAAATTTTCCTCCATATTTTTTTTTCTTTTTAATTACATATTTGAGATTTTTTAAAATCAATTTTTATAATAAAAAATTAGTAAAAAATTTAAAAATAAATTTTCGTCAATTAATTAATTTATATCCCAAATAACAACAAAACAAAAAAAGTAAAGGAAACAAAATTTTTTTAGAACTTTTAATTTGAGGTATTTTTTTTTGTCATTTTCTCAATTTTTTTTTTATTTAATTATAAAATCAAAAAAAAAAAAAAGAAAAAAAAAAGAAAATCATTTTTTATAAATAAGATAAAGATTTGAAAACGAATTAAAAAAAAAACTAAAAGAAAAAAATTTATATTTTTTTTTTTTGCAATTAGTTGTGAACAGTATAAAACTATTTTATTTAAAAAAAAAAATTAAAAAAAAAAAAAATAAAAGAAAAAAAAAAGAAAATAAAACAAAAAATTAAAAAAAAATATTTTTATTTGTGTTTTTTTTTTGTTTAAAATTTTTTATTTATATTTTTAGTTTTATTAGCTTAATTATTTTATGTTACCAATTTAATCTACACATTTTTTATTTACATCAAAATTTGCTCTGAATGATTGAAGTTGACTCGACTCTCGGTGTAAAAGTCACAGTTCTCTTTGATTGAAGTCGCCAAAACACTCGCCGACGAAAGTTTTAGCGCTTCGTCCGAATTATACTCAATTTCTGTCGACAACAGTCACCTATTTAGTGTAGAAATTTCTGGGCGATAGGACCATTTAAAAAATAAAAATAAATAATAATAAGCATCGTCTTGCTGTTTTCTTTAACATTCGTTTCTCGTAGTAGCGATAGCGAGTCGATTTCTTCAATCATACCAAATTATTCGGCATAGCATAAAGAGCTGATGCGAGAGACGAGCCGAGAGGCGAATAACGAGATGAATGGCGAATAATCTTCAAACATAAGAGCCATAGTTTTAAAATCTGCGAGTTAGCTGCCTTGGACGTTTAGCAGTTTTACTGAACATTATTATGGAATTGATATCTGGCCAAATCATCGATGTCGGTGAACCTCTCGATTTTTATGAACATGTAATTAAGTATAGAACGAGTATTGTTTGCAGTCAAATAATCCAAATTTAGATAATCTGACAAGTGTTATCTCATCCATTATTATATAAACTGAAAACGTGCATTGTGCTTACCACTTTTCAGAGTTAACCGACTTTTATTGGAAATTAGATGCTTAAAAATGTCTTCCTATATTTTACTCTTTAGCATTTACTTAAGGTGGTCATAAGAAATATGTATTTATCTGAGGATCCTATTATTGTTTAATATAACAAAATATTATTTCAATGTAATTTAGATTCAAATGCATGAAATACATAACAGAAAAATGAGGAACTAAGAATTTATATTTTTGAAAAAAATCAGATCCTTATTGAAAACAAAAGTTATCTTATCTACGACTGAGAATTGCTAGTATAAGTATACTAGCTACCTTATCAAAGTAATAAATAGCTGACATGTTACGAAGTGGCGGTGACTTAGTGTTACAGTGTTTTGCTGTGCTTCATTAGATTCAGGGTTCAACTCCAGACCGATGCATCGTTGTCGCTCTAAATTCATTAAGCTTTAAAAATGAGTACCAATAAATAAAATTTACAATATTTAATTGTGATTATTAAGACTGAGAAAAATGATAACACTTTGCTGACAACAAATTTTTCACTTTTAACCCATTAGCTTATTCCAAAAGTTTCAGAATTCAAATAAAAATGAGCAAATCCAAATTCCAATACAAATGTAACGAAACCTCTAACATTGATGTTCTATGACAATCTTGATTATTTCTGATAATGGCTAACTCGTAAAATTTCCAAAATAAAAAATTAATAATTATAAAAGTATCTTTTAAAAAGAATCTAAAAAGTCGTTAAAATTAATTATTTTTTTGTTTTTTGTATTTTTCTTATATATTATTAATTAATTTGTACGACAATAGAGAATTATTTTTAATTTTAATTGTCGAATTTTATTTATAGAAACATAAAATTTAATAAGCATGTAAATAAATTTAATAAGCATGTTTTAATGTGTTTATTTTTGACAAGGCAACAGCACAATTTTATACAAATCGATAGCTATTTCAAACGTTTATAGGGTGGGGGTGTCTGGCAAATTGGCAAAATAAATATTCATTAACCATATGTTTAGTTAGATCAAGTGTCATATTTTTATAAAGAATTGTTAATATAAATTAATTTGAATTTTTTGTTTTAATTATAATTGTGTGTAGTAAATGAATAATAAAATTGTTAATTTTGAATAAATTTATAAATTTGGTGAGTCATGTCATCATCATTAGCTAAATACTGTGTTGAATATTTTAGGTTGATTAGTTTATTTAGAAAATATTTATAATTATATATTTATTTGACTAAACAAATTAATTATAAGAATTTATTTCTATAAGGGGTGATTCATTAGAAACAAAACTGTTTATTCATATTAGTTGCCCTAGGGTGCGGTCAAGAATTCAGCCGCTGCTCAGTTTTTGCAGTTTGTCGGTCATTAATTAAGATTTGCAGTAAAAGCAGTGCAATCTGTCGGATTAATATTCAGAAAATAACCGCAGCAGTTGCAGATATTGCAGTCGACGACGATAGGCTGCAAAAATTTTAATTGTATTTTTTTTTTTAATTTAATTGTTCATGTGTAGTCTCAAAATGGTTAATAAATATTTAAAATATAGTTTTTAGTGTCAAATATTGACAATTTGCAGCCCGTCGTATAAATATGCAGTGAAAATTTTTGCATATTGGCTGCTTTTCAATATTTTGAGGCTGCATAAGCTGCGCAGCGGCTGAATTCTTGACCGCACCCATAGTGAATTAAAATTATTTTGTAGGTTCGTTGGGAAGGTTTAATACTTTATTTTTGTATAACTTAATGGAAAATTAAAACAAAATGATTAATGTTGATAAATTTTTTATTGAATGTTGTGAATTACGTATAGAAAATAATGTCCGCCTCTGTTTAGCCTTACAAATGCGGGCCCTTTTTATAACATTTTTCATCATATTTTCTTTCACACATTTCAACCGATATTTCATTAATTTCGTTACGAATGTTTCCTTTAAGTATATCTAGTGTGTTGACATAAACCTTGGTTTTTAGATATCCCCACAAAAAGAAGTTCGGGGCTATTAAATTTGCCGACTGTGGAGACTTATCGACATCACCATTTCTTGCGATAATTAGTTGTGGAAACAGATCTCTCAGTAATTCCATTCCAACTTTGGTTATATGTGAATTTGCACCGTCTTGTTGGAACCATATGTTAACAAAGTTCAAAGCATCGAATTTAGGTGTCATAAAGGTAACAAAAATAAAATTACGATAACATTCTCCAGTAACAGTTACCTTAACGCCACATTCATCTTCAAAAAAATAAGGGCCAGGGATTCCTCCAGACCACATAGCATAACAATCTACCTCTTATAATATATGCAAAGGTGATTGGTGAATAATTTGATGATTTTCTATTCACTAACTAAACGATTAAGTATAGTAGTTTATGATTTCACGCAATTTTCACGTAAATTTCACGTAATTTTCTAGTCTTCACAATAATTGATTTTGATAAAATGTTTTTACGATTAAAACACGTTGGTTTATCGAATATTTTTCCATAATAAATTTGTCACGTTCACGTCTCCAGACTTTACGACTGTGACTGTGCAATATGAACTGTCAAATTTTATGTTTACCGAAATAGTGACCAAACAAAATAGTAAACCTTCCCTGCGAACACTCTGTATATAGAATTGATAAAATTTCATTGTCATGTACTATTTACTAATAGGTAAAAAAACCTTCATTGTTAAAAGGTTAATTGTACATTATGTATTTACCTACTATCTAAATAAATAGTTTTTATTTTCCGAATGATATCCAAAAACGTATTTCTTAAAGTTATTCCGGTCAATAATACCGGACGGAAGAAACAAATTGGTTTTATTTTTTAAATATATATGCAAAAGCGAAACAATTACAAGTATGGATTTGAATACAAAATAATTTTCATATTATAAATGTCGGTTATTCACATTAAATCCAAAATATATGAATAATTTTTAATATAATTAAATTATGTATTCAATTTATAACTGAGGAACCTGAAAGATTTATAGTTTACTGGTCATAAATAATATAATTTTCAAATAAATTTAAATATTGAATACACTTTTAACAGTAACACATTTACTGACTAAAAGTGAAGAGACGACGCCGTAAACCTATTGAAATCAAGAACTCTGATTGGTTCGATAATACGTTTTTAAATTTTGAAATAAATTTCAGCGCCATCAATTAGACGAAATGTACACTAAGGCAGCAAGTAATTTGTTATACTCTTCATTACTTTTCCAATGTTGGGACGTATAAGTAACAATGTTTTCCATAAAAGTGTACAATATTAAACTACATTTTAATATATTCAGCGCCATATAAATGTACCAAGGTTTTAAGTGTACATTTACTATATTAAATACTTTTTCATAGCTCAAGACTTTTTAATGCAATTTGAACCTAATAATTTTATATGGATTTTGAACCATAAATTGAGTGAACTTTAGAGCGGGAGTTGAACGCGAGAATGAATACATTACAAAATAGCACACTAAAAAGTTTACATGAACCTACAACAATCATTAATTTATATTTGATTACAAGCGACATAAATTTAGTTTTAATATTAAACTTGCAATATTAGCCCAACAAATGGAACTCTTAGTGTCAGGTGCAGGTCGCATATTCAAAATATTACATACATTGAAATTTTGTACATCTACTGGTAACTACTGGTCACCATGTCAATGTTAACTATATAAACTAACATCTTCTGACATTATTTAACTGAAGTAATAATATTTAGTATAGACCCCGATGATCTTACATGGCAGTCAAGGTGTTCAATCAAAAAAATTAATATCAGTGCCAATAGTTAAGGCTATTGGCACTATATAAAATTGTATATAAACTTTTTATTAACCGTCTTTACAATTTGAATTAATTTTAAAAAAATGTTCAAGAAAATAACATTTAAAATGGCATTTGATTTGCATATAAATTATTAACAGTCCGGAGACACATATTAACTCTACATTTTATTGTATAAATAATGCATCTAAAAGTAAAAAAAAAAATCTGTTGACTCATTGAATTATGAAAAAGAAAATACAAAATAAAATATAAATAATGAAAAAATAAATAAAATTGTTAAAAATTCTAGTAGCAATTCCACTTCAATTAGGCGCACCTAGAATACTAAATTTGATGATTTTGTGGATTTTCTCTTTCCTCGACAATTATAACTTTAGGGGCTATTAAAAATAATAAAAAATAACTTTCATTTTTTATTTCATTTCTGTCATTTTGTTATTTATATTCGTCGCATTTTTTTTTTGTTTTATTTTTGTTTTTTTAATAAAATATAATTTTTTGCTACCTTGAACTTGGTAATTTTTATTTCGATAGGAAATTATATCGGAATGATTATTAAAAAAAATGATCATAAAACATGATTATTATCAGTGATTTATTTGAAAATGATATTTGAAGAAATTGAATGATGATATGTGTTTATAGGGTAAAACTGGCGTAATATAATTATATATGAAATTATTTTGCTTTTGGCTTTCATTTTCAATGAAAATTAATGATTTTTTAATTTCCTTAAAAGGATATTTTATTATAATTTAGTTAATTATTAGATTTATTGGATATAATTTTAAACTTGGGCCAGTTCATTATTGAATTTATGGATTGATTTGGAAAAACAAATTATTTTTACAGTGTCAAAATCAGCAATTTAATACTAGTCCAAACTAGTTTAAACAACGGCTTGACATCTATACTAGTATTCAGATTTAACTAAACCAAAGAAATGTTTTCTTTTTAGAAAATATGTTTTTGTATTAAGGAATGTAGTGTTTTTAAGTTTTCAAATTATGTTATTCAGTTTATTTTAATTTTTTTGATGGAAAAGATAATAATTAAGTAGTAAGGAGATTTGATTTGTTTAAACTAGTTTTTACTAGTTAACGACTCCATAATAGAATTCAAATATAACTATTATCAACCGGCAACTGCATTAGATTAAGTTACATTATATTGTTAAATTTTGTATATTACAGAACACGAAATTAATTATAAAAAATTGTTTTTATCAATGGCGGCAGAATTAAACAGTTTTTATCCTTTTTAACTTACAATAAACCACTTTAAATAAAAATTGATGTAATTTGTTTTTAAAAAGGTATGTTTTCATTTTCTTTATTATTTTCCATATTATTTTCATTCATTTTGCTGCAGGATAATATATATGCTAATTTTAGTTTTAGACTAGTAGTTGTGATGAGTTACTAGTTTTGATTAGTTTTTGACTAGTTAATGTGGTAGCGTTTGTATTACAATGTAGTGCGATATGCTGTAATGCAAGTAAAATTAAAGGTTCATCTCCAGAGCGAAGCATCGATTGTGTTCAAAGTTGACTCAGATTTAAATAAATATACCAGTAATCAGTAATACAATATAAATATATAATTTGTGATTTGCAGAATGGTCTCACTATATTATAAAGCCATTAGGTTGTTGCAATTAGAGTTTCTTTTACTATTCTATAACCAAAAAATTTCCTTAATAATATTTCCTATAACTCTCCAAATTATTAACAATTTTAACTTTAAACTTTCTAATTTCTTTACAGATCGTTATTAGCTCACCGTAGGATTTACTTTAGTTTTTCCCCCACAATATCTAAAAAATAAAATCAGTAATTTATATTAAAATAAATAAAAAAAAAAATAAAAAAATAAAACCAATCCAAGCAAAACATTTTGTATTTAAAATTTATATTTAAAAAAAAAAAAGAAAACTCTTAAAAATAAATAAAAATATAAAAAATTAAAAATCACATCCAACAAAATCAAAAAAAAAAAATCCATTTTTTATCACAAAATTTCTGTTTTTTATCATTTCAATAATTAAATTATAATAATAATTTTATGCAATTCGATTTAAATAGAGAAGCTTTGCCATATTAAAAAAATTATAAAGATAAAAAATATATAAAAAAAATATTCTATTAAAAAATACTGCAAAAATATCAACAAATTAACTAATAATTAAAAAAATGAAATTTAAAAATAATTAAAAATATTCCTTAGTTAATTAATTAATGAGAAAATAAATTAATTAATAAAATATTATCGAATTATATTTTAAAATTTGATATTGAACAATTTTTGTTCGAATTGCTTAAATAATTTTTTAATATTTTTTTTTTATTTTAATTTTTTAAAATAATTTGATTGAAAAGAAAAAGATGAAAAAAATAAAATGTGTAAAAGTAAATATTAAAAATAAAACTAAGCTTTTCTCCATTAATCCTCATACAAAAAAAAAAAAAAAACAAAAATCATTAATTATAAAAATTAAAACAAAAATATTTCACAACAAAAAATAAAATTAATAAAATTAAAATAGAAATAAAAATAAAATTAATTAAAAAAAATAAAAACAGAGCATCATTAAAAATAAATTACACAAATTTGATACCTACAACAAGAAAAATATATAAAATATTAAAGAACGAAATAAAATTAAATAAAAAAATAAATAAAAAATAAATAAAAAAAAACTATAATTTTTAATTAAATATTGAAATTTTTGATAACAGCTAAAATAATTAATTAAAATATAAAAAATAAAAATTAGTGTGTTAATGTAAACATAAAAATCTTACAACAAAATAAATTCTTTAATTTGATTTATCTTTACATCTCCATAATTTTTTGAACTGAAATGTTACTAATTATTGACATTGTCTAATGTCTAATCAATATTGAGCCTATACGAGTATTATTATATGCACGCGTCTTGAACAAGATAACCGAATCAGTTATGGGATAGCTGACTGTCATACTAATACACGAAGGATGACAGTTCGATGGTCGTATAGAGATAAAGCAGGACAGATTTTAATTTGTCATCGTATATTTGCGATTAGGACACTGTGAGAATTTGTATTTAAGTGTCTAAACTTGGGCTCTACAGGGACGGGGACGTGCAGTCATCTCTTCAATTCAATTTAATGATTTAATTGAATATAAAATTTTGAAATATATTTTAAAGACGTCTGGTTAAAATTACCGAAAATGAAAATCCTGAAAAAATCAATTATATCGATAAATTTGAAATTACGACGGCACGTTAGTGATTTTGAACGTATCGGATTCACATTTTCAGAATTTGGAGCACATGAAATTACGTAAGGAAATATCAGTGAACTAAGGAAGTAAAACACCAAAATATATTTTAAAATCATTAGAGTTGTAAGTGTTGTAGAAAAGTGTATAATATTCTATTACAAATTTCTGGTTAACACTCAGAACACCACGCTTAAAACGATAAGGGTTTAATTAGTAATTGAGTTTCTAATTCACAATTAGTTCAACATTATTGAACACGCTCAAATAAAAGCTTCTGAGTGAACATAGTTTATAGTTATCTGTATGGATTAATGACAACAAGCTGAAAGATTGATATAACTATATATTCAGTTCTTTAAGCTCAATCACTCAACGGACTTTTTCAAAATGCTAAGACTATTTTCACTATTGGCTGATAACATATTATAAGATGCGAGTTCATTTGCTTGTTGCATGCAATTGAAATTATATATTAAAACGTTATAATTAAATTTTAGAATTATGTTCGATTTTAATTAAATTTCTGTGTGGTATTTAGAATTGTTCCGATGAGCTAAAAAATCAATATACATTGAATTTAGCATATTGATAATATATTGATTCTCTGTTGTCTGTTCCTTCAAGCAAGTGACTATTATTGCCCTAGGTAATTCCATAAAATACAAACGTATGAGTAAAATTTCATATTGGCATAGCATTGCCTAAATCATTTCCTTTGAAATAATGCAATTCAATAAGAGAAATTAATTAATTAAAATAAAATTCAGTTTATCTTTTTAAAATGCTTATTAATAAAACAAAAAAAAAATTGAAATTATAAATATTTAATCTAGATTTAGCTTTTTAGCCAATTTCCTTCATAAAATTTAAGAAAATTTTAAAATAAACTTTTATATATTAAATTACAAAAATAAAAACCAAAAAAAAAAAAATAAAAAAAAATAATTAAACTAAAAATTAAAATTCGATTTAAAGCTCGTTTTAAATATAAATTAAAGATGCGGCCGACATCTATGCATTTTCAGATCAAATTAAAACTTTTCTATTTCAAATTCAAAATTTTACATTTCAAATTCAAAATTTTACATTTCAAATTCAAAATTTTACATTACAAATTCAAAATTTTACATTTCGAATTCAAAATTTTACATAAAATTTACATAAAATTTTGAATTTGCAATATAAAATTTTGAATTTGAAATGTAAAATTTTGAATTTGAAATGTAAAATTTTCATTTTGAAATGTAAAATCATGAATTTGAAATAAAAAATTTGATTTTTAAATAGAAATGTTTTAATTTAAGCTGAAAATGCTAAAAATTAAATTAATAATAATTAAATTAACATTTATATTAATTATTAATTTTATGAATTAAAATAAAAATAATTTTTATGTTGCACATCTTCTGGGTGTAATTTATTTTGAATTAATACTATTTTTTTTTGTTTTAAATCAATTGTGAATTATTTTGCTAATTAATAAATAATTATTATTATTTCCCTATATAATAATGTGATTTTCATTTAATTTTCGAATTAATTAAAGAATAAACAAAGAATTAGATATTAAGTAATAAAAAATATAAAATTAAAATAAAATTAATAAAAAAAACATAAAAAATTAAAAAAAAGTTATTTTTCAAAATTGTATTTTAATTTTTATTTAAATATATAATGTATTTAATTTTTTGAATTGGCGAAAATATAATAAATATTAATAAATTAATGATCGTAAAAAAAGAAAATAATTAAAAAAATCCAAAAGAAAATAAATCAAAAAAATATTAAAAATTAAAAGAAACAAAAAAAAAAAAAAAATATGTGGAATTATATGAAATTTATTTGTTTTTGTATGATATTCATTTTTTTTAATAAAAGAACAATATAAAAATTAATTTCTTATGTCATTTATTACGCTTTACGCTAAAAATTAGTGAAGAAGATTGAATATTCTGGTAAGCCTTTTCGACACATCTGACAATTGAAACAGAATTGTACTATATCTGACTTTATAATCAAAACTATATGGTTATATAACCGAAACCGAGCAAAATAAAGAGATGACGTCTGGTACAATGGACCGAAATAGTCTTAAGTTACTACACCTCTGTTGACTGGACACGAGCAGCTCAGTTTCAATCATGGTAATAGTTAATTTTGGAACAAATTTCGTATTTTATAAATATTTGTGAAATGATCATATGCCATTGATTGATTGATTGATTATATTAGGGGAAATACACTTAGGTCAGAATAAGGTCGACTGTAACCCTCGAACACTTCATGTTACAAATGCCTCGTTGGTAACATTAAAATAAAACTAATAATATTGATAAAAAAGTAATTTGAATTAGGTAAGTAGTTAGTACATTAAAAGGATGCTGCTGTAATGGTTTACCACATCCCAAGGACGGAAAATGAAAATATTATGATGCCATTTTTATATTATTCCATCAAAACAAAACGCAGTAGCCGAACTTCGGTTCAAACTAGTTTGAGTCCATTTTACAATTTGGTATATACGTAAAAAAAAAAACACGATTCTATCGAGCCAAAGTGTTTACGAATATTCAGTATGTCAGTAAAATAGAGGATGTTCCTGAGTTTTCTTTCACTTCCAATGGCCTTTTAGGAAATTTTTGTAAAAATTTAATATTTGTGTCTGTTAAGGTGAAGAATTATCTTTTGAGTTTGCAATTGGTCGTAACTTTAATTTATAAGTCGTCCTGCGAAATATATTAAATAAAATATTTTGTGAAATTAATTTTCATTCAGAAAATTCTAAATTTATTGAAGTAACTTTTGTAAGTATGTATAGGAATTTTAAAAATGTCTTCTTGAATTTATCGGAGAGCCTTTATATATTCTTTTAGTTAGAATAGCTCGCTACTTACTACACACGTCACTTTCTGAGGTCTGTGCGCCTTTGTTAACCTCTGAATACTTGATAATTTTGTGTTACTAAAACAACCAACAAAAATGAACATAATAAAAATCAAATGAAATAAAATTGGCTTAAATATTAATAATTTTTATTTTATTAAAACATTTTTCTATAAACAAATTACATTTTCTTTTAAAAATAAATTTTTTATTCATCCAATCACAGATTTTAATGCTAAAGGATGAATACGTTTAATTGGTAAGGTCACATTACACTTTGGTAGTGTTGTGTTAAGATCAGTTGGTTGTATATTTCCACTTGAAGTATGATTACAATTTAGGGCTGCAGCTGCAGGTATATCCATTGTCCTGATATGAATTAAGAAAATGTTATTAAAATATATTTTATATAAATTTTAGTGAAATATTAAGGTTTTAATTTTGGATAGTTAATTTCAATTAACTTCTAGCCACAGCGGGAATGCAACATAAGCAAAAAAAATACTGGATCAGCCAAAGTAATCAATTTTTAATTGTTTTATTTTACTTTCGACTGATTTTCCACAACTAAATTTACTAAATTATGAATTAATTTTAACTATATATTATACTCCAATTTTTAGAAAAGTTCGTAAAATTCCATTGAATGAAAAATAAAACCATTATGGGTTTATTACCCGGGCACCTACTTCATCAGCGAATACAACTTAAAACTTCAACAATGCTTCAAATTATTCAGTTCGTCATTGACATTGATTTAGTCTTATACTTTATTTCAGAATGCTCAAGAACAACTAACTGAATTAAAAATTTAAATAATATAAAAATTGAAAAATATCTTCTGGTTATAAAGTAAAACTGTTTTCATTCGGGTATTAAACCAAACGGGCTAATTCTAAATTTATTCAATCACTAATTTAATGGAAACGTTCCCAATTCTTTGTAATATATTACTAATTGTATTTCCAATAAGTTAAAAACTAGAAATATTAAAATTATTTTATTTAGTTATTAATTTTATTATAATAATTACGATGTTTCACTATTTGGTGCTGGGTTGCCATTTGATTTATAAATAAGAACCAAAAACTATAAAAAAACATTATAATTTCAAATTATTATTAAATAAAACACATTATTATTAATTATTACCAATAATAATGAAAATAAATTTTTCAAATTCTTCAAATTTAATAACATTTTTATTATAACTTTAAAATTCAATTTTACAGTGAATTGAAAAAAAAAAAATAGTGAATATCCAAACTCTAAAATAAGAACTAAAATCAAATTGAGAATATCAGTTTTTTTTATAGTTTTTCAAGGTTGAAAACTTGCAAAACTGGAGATTGGAAAATACAGAGAAGTATAATAACCGACGCGGACCGGATTGTAGATTCTTTGCACATAAATAAATAGTTGTAGATTTGTCGGCATTCTCTACAATATATAAAAAGTGTACATAAATTTTATGTTTTGATAGTTGAAACGTTGAAACGTTGAAACTATAATTTCAATGCTAGAAATGAAAAAAATTATACCAGTTTTCTCTAATATTTCTTACATAAAGTAAATGAGCCTGTTATGCAAATTATTTTAAGTTTTTATAAGTAAACGAGTTTTGGCATTAAATAATTAATAATCTGGAAGTTGATTAATCATATTTCATATCTAAGTATTATGTATTTACAATTTCCATTAATTGTTAAATAGTTCTTACAGAAAGTAAAAAGTCAGATGATACTACGATCGATGATAGTCACGATCGCCTATGCCACCATAGGCGCTACCAAGATTTTTTCCAAGGAAGTTGAAAATGAAAATTTTAAATTGTTGGTTGTCAGAATAGCCATGTTTTTTCAAAAGTGTTCTGTTGATAACTACAAATTATTCGAGAAAATAAATTGAAACCTCCTCTTCAAACGCAAAATACTAAAAAACGTTTCTAAAATATTGTTCTTTTATTACGTCCATTGGACGATGTACACTCATAATAATACAAATGTCATTCTATTGCTATTGATCGCGACGAGGTTTTATTCCTGCTGTCCGTGTGCAAAGTGTGTAAAGTACCACTGTAAAAGAAGAATAAAATACCGATGAATGCTGTATTAAATCGTTCTTCGCACAATTAAGATTATTTTTTCCATTTTTAGCGATTTCTCAAGAATTTTCCGTCTTATGAATAGCATCGTTAACGTTTTTTTTAAATGAAATGTTGTATTATTATTTTTCTAGGGAGTTGGATCTATTTATTTTAATTTTTTTAATTTATTAAATAAAAATTAGTTTATTTATAATTTTTCTTTAAATCCAAGGGGAGGCATATGACCCACCTTTCCGCGTTTTCGGGCGTCTATGGATGCCACTATATTTATTAATAATAATTATTATTGGTTATGATATAATAATTTAAGAGAAAACTAGTTTTACTTTAAAATAATTAATAATTGTGAAATTGTGAAAATCATTAAATTTTGTAATCATAATTTAGTTATGTTTAGAAGAGTAAGGGTGACCTACAGATAGTTCTAATCGTCTCCGATCAAGCCTGTACTTATCACAGTTGTCAAATAATTCTTTTACACCATTTTATAATTGCCAATCCTTTGAATTGCATCTTCTGTTAATACGAATCCGTTTTGCAATATAACCTTTAAGTGCTGCAGTTCTGTATATTGTAAAGTTAAATGACAATTATTTTTAATCCTGCGCATGGGTTTTTACTTTTTTAGGCACTTTTGTACTAGGTTATCCTTTTTTCGTCTGTTATCGCTTATTATCCGAATAGAAACTTAAAAGCAACGACAATCGGTAGTTAGGGGTTTTTAGTTGAACCTACCAGATTTACATCCCCATGACCAAAGTACTTAAACAACGACCATCACCCCAAAGTTACCAAAATTCTTGTTTTGTGAATAAATTAAGTATTTACCATCTGATTTTGATGAAACAAAAACTCGTGTCCTTGGGATAAGAAATTACTTTGACTACATTAATTTTTATGCTAGACTCCGGAACTTTGGCACCAAATTGTACCGCAAATAGTTTGTTTATGCCAATAATTAAATTATTTGCATATGTCAGCATTCTGGGTGAGTGGGTCCTGCTGGGTTGGTGGATTAAAAATAATATTCATCAAATATAAATTAAAACAATATTTTCTTTCAGGATAAATACAAACAATATATTTTCTAAATTTTTGGGTTTTATTTTTGTAAGTTTTTAAATTGTAAATTATTTTTTGTTTCTCTACATTCTTTTACATTTCATTTTTCCAATAATTTAGGTAATTTTTATATGTGTGTTTATTTAAATATTATTATTTTTTATGTAATAATGTATAATAATTTAAATTGTTTATAATAATTAATAATAATAATAATTAATAATTAATAATAATAATTAGTGTTTACATTTCAACTCTTTTTTGCTATTTTTTTTTTCTTCTTCATCTTATTCAATTTATTACCATTTTTTCTATCATAAATTTTTTATTTTTATTATATATTTAATTTTAATTATTTTTTTTTTGTTTATTTATAATTATTTTTATGTTTATAAATTCATGCTGATAAATATTTACATATTGGAAATGAATTTATTTTTCAAAAGAATTCATTTTATTATTTAATTAAATTCATATTAAATATTTTGTTGAATGTTGGTTTTATCTTTCATATTTTATTTATTTTGAATAAAACATTAGCAGATATGTAGTTCAAGAGCTCGAAACAGTTTTTTATGTTTATATAAAATTAGAGAAAATTATCTTGACACAATTATCTTGTTTCCAAAGTAGTTTAAATTTGATATGCATCAAATATAATCCAGAAGAATAGAAAAATTGTGAAGAAAAATATCAAAATTTTAATGTTCATAAACGTCATTAATGTTAAAGCTGAAATAATTAGGCCCATTTTAAAATATATAATTAAAAAAAATAATAATTCTAGTAGTTTTTATAATGAACTGCCGAAAATAAAATTAATGACAAAATTAAGTGCTAAATGGGAAGCTGTAAATGAGTTTGCAATTTGTTAGTTCTAAAGCATCATCCCCCTAGACTACTTGTAGAAAAGTTTCTGATATTCTATACTGTATTTACATAAATAAAATTTATATATTATCGAAGGACTAACTAATTTTAGTAAAAGATGAAATTATACAAATTATTGCACACATTTAATATCACATTTTTCATGTTAGAAATTGCATCACGACGTGGACTTTTCATCTTGATATATCCGTTTTTTTTACCAACGTTTTTATTATTTTATGGAAATGGTACTCTATATAAAAAACTCAATTTGGAGTGTTGGCGATGAAATGTACACTATAAAAATCGCAGAATGAAATGTACGCGATAATCTACCCTGGAATCATTAATTTATGCGCGATAATATGACGTATAGAATCACTGTAATTAAGAAGCATTTAAGCAATCTATTTTTTAGTAATGATTTCAAACCTAACTAAGAGTCTAAATGTATTTCATTATCAAGGTCTATTACACTGCAAGTTTAGATATCATTATTTAGGACCATTTGCATGAACTAAGCTTAAATTTCTTATTTCCTATTAACAGTACGGAATTAGAAAATTAAGTATATAAACTACATAAAGCCTTATGATTCAAATGTGCTAATGGCTCTTAGTCAATTATTTGAAATTTTATTCTATTTAAATTTGACAAAGTGAATGAAATTTAGCATAATTTATCTTTCGATATGATATTATTTCATGACACATTTAAATATTATTCTGGATGTGGAGTATCTCTTGAACTAAATCTAACTAATTTATAATAAATATTGTAATTTTTTTTTACAAATTCTAATTATCCTCTATAAAATAGTCTTCATTATTATAATACATTTTCGTACAAATATGACATTTAAGTCTATAATTTATTAAATATATATATTAATTATTAATATATAATTATGTTTTATAAATCAATAAATAAATATTTATTTTAGAAGGATAAAAATATTAATTGAATAGCAAAAATTAATTAATTTAAAACCAAGAAATTTAAAAAAACAATTTTGTTTATAGTATAATAAAAAATAAAAATATGTTTTGAGTTATCAAAAATTCACATATTTTATGTAATGCGGTATAAAAATATTGATATTTTTTACTGTAAAATTTATGTTTTTGATTCTCTAAAAAAACATTTTTATTTTATTTTGGTATCAAAGATTTATGTGTGAAAAAAGCTCATCATGCAAAAAGTTGATTTTATTTTTATTAATTTATTTAATTTAATTAATTATTTCTGTTTTTATTCCTAGTTTTATAGTTTTACTTTTCTTTTCTTTTTTTATAATTATTTATTTGATAAAAACATTATTTTATTGGTTCTACAAATCAAATTTTTGAAAATTTCACGTTTGATTTGAAATTGAAGGTAAAATTTATAATGAAAAATTCCTTAAATTCTAAAACAAAATCGCTAATTATGATTTTAAAATGTTGAAATTGAAATTTTTTATAAAAAAAAAAAAGAATTTTTACAGAAATATATCTAGACATAATTGGGTAAATTTTCGGTTATCCTAATATACATTTAATTATTTAAAACCGCGCAAAATATTGCTCATAAAATCCCTTGTGAAAAATGAACAATTTTATTTTATTTTTATTTTATTTTTTAATACAAAATCTACTGGTGGTTTTTCTGTTAATTTAATTTTTTATTATTTTTTTTTATTAATATTTACATTAAAATAAATTTATTAAATAATATTTTTCAAAATATATAAAAAAATAATATAAGTGGCACTCAAAATTTATTGTAATATAATATTTATAACTCAATGGAATTTTTATGTTTGGTATAATTAATTAGGCCAAATAATTTAAAAATTTACATTCATTTTATAATGATAAATAATTTATGATATCGAATATGTTTTCATAATCCAATAGTTTTTATAATTTTTATTCATCTCATCTATGGTTATAATTAATAACGACAATTTCAAAAGCACAATCTAAAAATTATCGATATTTTGGCAACACTGATTTTGACAGTTCTATGTGCTTATATTTAATCTTATTTTTATTATAAATTTTGTCAGTTAAGATTATTCTACGGTTTGTTAATCCTTTGATAATCTTTTAAGGAGATTCTAATAATTTATACTATTAAAATGTTACTATAAAGCAGCGATGGTTCATTACAGACAATAAGGTTGGCTAAAATCGTACGCAAGAATTCTAGCTATAACAAACTGTATATAACAAAATTTCTTATTGAATATTGTTGTTACAAATTTCACTACTGGCTCCGTCGCTGCTATAAAGTATAATAAGTCACTCGAAATCTTACCTAAGTTTGTTTTTCATTAAGAAAATCCGGTTTCGAACTTTATATGTACCAATAATAATTGTCTTGATAATCTGTCAGAAAATCTGAAAGAGAATACAGAGAATTGTAATGTTTATTCTTGTTATACGATACGCTAACCATTTTGCTTATGACACTATGGTCTAAACATTCTATACATCAAATTGACTAACTCAAGCTATATCATTTACACTGATAAAAACATGTAACTAATAAATTTACCTGAATATGTTTATTCAATTCTCTAAAAGCATAAAAATTTCATAAAAATATTATTAATGAAAATATTTTATTAATTAGTTTTTCTAAATTTTGGTTAATTTATTAAATTTTGTTTTTTGTCAAAATTTGTCATTTCTAAACTAAAAGTTTTCTAAACATAAATTTCTAATGACCTGGACTGGACACTTTAATTTTTTTTTTTGTATTTACACTACCAATATTTCAATAATTATGATATATTCTAAAACTATATAAAGTCAGTTTTAAATTTTTATATACTAAATGGAAGAAGAATTCAAGTTTAATTTCGAAGGTCCCATTTTATAATTATGCAGTGTTGTGAATGAACTTTGATCTGTCTTATGCCTGCCATACAAATATTAACAAACTAAATAGTAAATGGATTTGACTCTGATTATTTTTGGTTTAAAACCAGGACTTTAAGTTAAATTTCAATTCGATTCTGTAGAGTTTAGATATTAAATTTGACAGCTGTTAATAAATTTTATATGTCATTAGATCTTAATAAACGAAAAATCAGTTTTTCATCAGTATTTTTAAGCAGTTCATATATTTAATTGATAAAAAAGAGTTAAATTTACATATCTGTCATTAATAATGTATCCAGCTCCGAAAGTTGATGTGCATTTATCACGTCTTTTTATAACCACCCATTCACATGGTATAATTCTAGATATTAATAAGAGGTAGCCGTAGCCTCTAGTTAAATTAGAATTTGCATTAGATTTTAAATTTAATAGATACTGTAAAAATTCTGCCATTCAATTCAAGTATTCATCAAGATATTCATAACCGCATTCACTATTCATATATTGAATTGAATAGTCTTAAATAAATAGGGTAAATGGAATTTTACAACAGATATAAATTTGACATTTCATACTAAATATGACAGCTGTTAATGAAATTTTGACACTAGTTATAATAAACGATATTATTTATTAGCTCCGAAAATATAAATTTTCATTAAAAAATTCAATCTGCTTCATATGAAGTGCGTCGTGTAAATGCTGTATAAATTAATTTTGACACTAAATGTAAATTTGACACTAGATATCTACATTTGACAGTTGCTGTTAAGAACATATTGATTTATCTTATAATATTGCCTTTCAAATAGTAATAGAGTGATTTTAATAAAAAATATCCTTTAGTATCATTCGGTAAGCAATAATGAACCAATTTTTGAGCTATTTAAAAAATATTTGAATATCAAAACAGCTGCTAAGAGTGGTAACATTAATTTTGAGTGTTTCTTTCTAATTTAATTATTTTAAATTTGTTTTTTTTGCAAAATAAAATTAAAAATATTTTGAAAATGTGAAAAACTCAATTTTTAATAAAACGATTATTAAAATATCAATTAATTTTTTGTTATTAGATTATCAATAATTGTTAGAGTTGAGTTTAATTTTTATATAAATTTACCCAAAATATTTTAGTTTTATTAAATTTAATATTAAATAATTTAATTTAATTATGTTCAGTCAAATTTCAGAATACAATTATTTTTTTTTTCAGCGTTAATTTTCTATATAATTCAATTTTCCACACTGGGAAAATTGACAAGAAATGTTCGGCCGTTTTATTAATTTTAGTAGTTTTTCCTAAAAAAAATTTAGTTTTTTTATTTATAAAAATTGTGCATTTTTGTTTTTTTTTTAATTAAAATTTAATTTTATGTTTTAGTGATGTTTTTTAAAATTTATGTTTTAAAATTTTTTATTTTGTTGGTTTGTGACAAATTTTGGTTGTTGTGTTTTGGTATTATTTAAATATTAATTAGAAAATTTTGAGTGTAGAAATTTTGTGATGATAATTAGATTTTTTATATTTTATTTTAGATGGACTTACTAAATATTTTATGTAATATAATCTTAAAACTTATATAGATTTTTTTATTAATATTTTTTTTTTTAGTAATATTACTGCTGATCAAGTGAATAATGTTTTGATTTTTTCCAAAAATTTTTGAAAAAACCTTTTTTCTTGTGCTGTATTTGATTTGGATGGTTTGTGGATGATGCTGTTGATGAACTTGTTGCAGTGCCATTATTTATATAAACTTGATTAATTGGAATGTCACCTGTAAAACAAAAAATTATGAATTTATAATTAAAATAATGTTAATTAATTATTATTGTTATTATTTTTATATGATTTGTTGGTTAATGCAACGTAAGTAAAATTTGAATAACCCTGTACAAAGCCAGTTTCAGGTTTATCAAGGTGACATATTAAAACCTACTATAGTTTATAGCCCAGTTAGTCACTACGTAAACAACACAGATACGGTTCAATGTGCCTCCAAAAAAATTCAACCAATATAAAAAGTATGGAAGCAGAAATTCGCTAATTTGAATTTCCAACGTTGATAACTAAATTTGACAAGACTAATTTCGACAGACAAACAACTATATATTTCAAATATATCATATATGTCAAATGCACAATTGAACCTTTGAGACTGCCTACTTCGGCATTAACGCTACTGCGTCTACGCAACTTGAGTCAATACTAACTCCCGGGTTATGTCCCAGTTATAATTTACTCTAAATTTTATTATATCTTCTAAAATTATTGAAGCCACTTGAATTATTCGTTCTCTTTATTCACCAAAATGAACTTGTCTCATGTTAGTAAGCCTACAAATTATTTGTTGTATTACATAACCACAAATCCCATTACCCTAGTGCCTAGTCTAAAAAAGGATATTTTCTTCTATTTTATGATTTTCGTAAATTTCCTAACCATCTGTTGCCTATTTTTGATAAATAAATTCTTGTGTTTTTAGCAAATGTTTACTTATCGTTCAGAATTTTAAATATTTTCCTTATGAAATAAATATTTTTTAAATTCAACTCACGATGCTACTAACCATTTATGAAAATTAATCTAAATTCTTGAAAATTTAATAAAATCAAATATTATATTAATAAAATATTTCATGAACATATGCAAAATGAATTCTTGCCGGATTACTCAAAATTTTTAAAAAAAAATTACTACAATTCATCCTTAAATTTGAAATGAAGCTTATTTATAATTTAAAATTTATATCCATTTCAAATTTATATTTTTGCAAACTATTTTAACCCTATTTACATCTCGTAGTATGTTTTAGAATCTAATATTTTTCTGTCACGCAATTACTCAAAAATGAATTACAATTATTGCTTTTCTATTGGTGATAAATTTGAAATTGTAGTAAATATTTTATTTTTCCGGTCTATTTGTGTTTGAGATAATCCTATATAAAATAATAGGTTTTTTATTTCCTTCCCTTATTTTTCTAAATATCATTATTCCATTTCATGAAATAATTTTACACTAGTGAGTCTCTATGGATTTTAATGGATAAGGTGGTGGATATAAAATATAATTTATATTGTAATCATGTTTTGTTTATCCAACCTTAATGTAGTTTGGTTGTGCTAGGCTGTAAAAGGTCGATGATGAAAAAATTACATTTTAGAATATAAACCGCCCTCTTCGATTTAAGAATACATAGATTAAATATTTGCTGAAACAGTGAATAACAATGATTAGGTGGGTATTTTTGAATTTGACAGAAGAAGAATGGCATCACAAGTATTTTAAATAGGGATTTACAACATTTTGGTAAAGAGTTCATTAAATAGTCATGAGTTATTTTCATTAAACAGTTTTTCAAAGAACCGATCCAAAGTTTTTATTGAATAATAGCATTTGAAGATGGGTCCTGTCCGCGTCACATGTCACATATGACTGAAGTTTTCTAGTAAAACCCTCCTGATTTTAGCGATATTTATAAATATATTTCTCAATACTGTCACACATTTACAACAACGGTTTCATGTGGAGTTGAAAGTTTCGAGTCAATTTTCAGTAGATATGCCTGGAATAACTCCGAACATATTTCGGCATTTATTACAATAATTATTAATCATTTATTAATTCATTTTGAAGTATTGTGAATGAAATTTGTGATAATGGTCTGACAAAGAATTTTATATCCGTATTTTTCTTGATTATTATGGCCCGCGAATTTTTATTGGAAACCTCTTTGTTAATACTATACAGTTTTATGTAAGGCGCGGTTTATTTTTCAGAAAAATGTTTTATAAATGAAAATGAATAATAATTTTTGTTATAAATGTTCTATGCCATATAAAATATTCTTTGAATTTAACTAAATTTAAGTTTATTTTTCATAAAAATTTAATTTAATTCGTTTTCGTAACGTTTTCTTTTTGTCAAAAGAAAATGGTATTTACTTAAATAAAATTTGACTTTACCACATATACAAGAATTTCCCAAATGGTATACAAAAATATTCAATATTCTGACTTAGTTTAAATATAAAATTTCTTTTGGAATCTTTTATATATCAATAAATTTAACATCAAATTTCATTATTTTTTACATCCTTTTTATATGTGTGAAAACATTAGGCATTTTCATCTTGTTGTAAAGGATAACATTTTTTTTATTATTTTTGGTATATAATGGGCGATAAAAGTATCGTAGGATAAAGAAAATAAATGAAAAACGAGAATAAAATATGTTGTTGACCTAATTTCAAGAGTTCAACAATTTGTTTGTGCCTTTTGAGTATCCTTGTCACTTAAAATATATGAGAAATGAAAAAAATAAAAAAAATAATGGATAAAATATTTTGAATAAGAATTTCTAAATAATTTCAAAGATCTTAAGGAATTAATTTATATTATAAATAATAATAAAGAATTTTTGAAGATATTTATGTGAAAGGACTATTAATGAAAGAATTGTTGAATATATGAAAGGATTTGAGAAAATTGAACAGAAAAATTATAGAGACTCAAGAAAATAATATAAAATTGTTGAAAAACGGTGTAGAGTATCGTCGATATTTGTTTAATTTTAATTTAATTAGTTAAACAGATTTTGAGATTTCTTGTAAATGTTTTTTTTAATAGTTTTCCTTATGAATTTAACAACTTTAAAAAGTTGTTTTTAAGGGAGTTTATCTTACAGTCCAATTCAGTGCAGTCATATGCATCATTTTATGATGTTTATTTTAATCTTACGCCCACTGAATGAGCCAGTACTATATTGAAGAATAATAAGTAGCAACGAAATGGGGCATAATAAGTAGTAAAGGAATTTTTGGGGTAATTTACGATTTAAGTAAATTTGTTAAGTAAATTTTTATATATCGTTAATCAGCTTTAATTATCGATCAATATTAATTTTCAATTACAATCTCGCTAGTTAAAATCAATTTCCACGGCGCGGACTATGCATAAAATGAACCTTCCTTCAAAAGCGTTTCCACTTTAACTTGAGAAAAATTAATCTAAAACAAATTTTTAATTGTCAAATGAAAATAACAAAGTTCAGTAAAATGAAAATCACATTCAGTAATTGTAAAATAATTAATGCATATTTTTTTGATGAGGAAATTACTTCAAAGTTTTTTCCAATTTCATATGTTTCAATTATTAATTTGTTAAAAAATTGTATATCAGTTTTTCCTTTGACATCTATTTAGTTTCTTCCCTACTATTATAATAACAATTTAATTTGTATTCCTAAAATTGCTACTGCTTGTACTTAGCGTACTGATTGTACGTTGCTAATCAAAATCATTAATTAATCTGAATGGAATGGCTCTGTACTGAGCATAATACATTGTGGATAGTGAAAATATTGTCTCAGCATGTGGAAAATGGGTGTTGAAATCGTAACAAATTGATATTTATTAATTTCTATCTTTCTGCTTGTTATCACAAGAAAATTGGTTCACTCAGAAGCTGTTATTTGATCGTTATCGATGATAAGTAATCTTCTGTTTTGAATTATATTATGGAGTTGAAAGTTAAAACTCAATTACTAATCAAAAAAAAATATATAATTTTTCTAAATAGTATAAATTCAGTAAATATTGATTAAAATTTTCAAACATACAAATACTAAAAATTTAAAATTAATTCGAAAAACTTGAATGTCCCTGAAGTGAATGAGTTTGAATGAATATGTAAATTATGTTGCAATGAATAATAAGGTGATATGGAAATATATATATATATAGAGTCATTCAGACTGCGGCAATATTACTAAAATATATTATCCTTAAAATCTAACTTTAAATTCTGTGGTTAACCATACTGAGAATAAATGGGATATACCAAATACTTAGCTAGTATGCCACATATAAAATAAATTTGAACTTATGGAAAAGTACAAAAAAAAATATTGAACTTTACTACAATAATAACTTAAAAACTTTCATAGTTTAAAAAAATATTGCTTAACAAAAAATAATTTAATTAAAATGATACGAAAATTGATTTACAAAGTTCTAGCTAGCTAGACAAATATATGCAAATAGAAAAACTAATGTTTAATTGTTACTTTATTTTGAAGAGGAAACTGTAGGAAACAAAGATTTATGATGGTTTGAAGCACAGAGGGACATTTTTTGAATACTTTTTGTACAGTCAATACTATCTTTGTCAGAACAACTAAAAACTAGTAACTAAATTCGTCCAAGTATTTTCAGCTTCAACATATTACAAAATCAAAAAATATTCTTGAAATTGAAATATTTAAATTTGTTATCCTTTTAAACATTTTTTATTAGTTATTCAAATTATAAATTTTGCGAATATTTTAAATAATTACGAATATTTCATTCCGTTGTCAATTCTACAAGTTTTCGACTAATTTATGCAAAACACTCATAAAAATAAATTAAATTCAAAACTTTTCAGTGTAAATAAAATTTTAACATTTGAAATGCCATTGGCATTCATTTTCGCTTAACTACTTGGCTGATTTAAATTATTAGTTTCAAACTTTTCCTTTAAAAATTCCTTACAAAAATTAATCAGTGACAAAAATAAATTTAATTAATTGATAAATAAAAATTAATTTCCGGAAATATAAAACTTTTCAGAATTTCGAAAATATCATATTTTAATAAGAATTTTCCTCAAAATTATCTTCTTGATTATAATTTCCGGATTTGTTATATTAATAATTTACAAAGCAGAAAAATAATCAGAAAAAAAAACCAATGAATTTAATTAAGATATCAAATAATTCATAAATTTTATTAATATATTTTGTTAACAATTTATAAATTGGTGGTTAGGTCAATATGTCGACTATAATTTCTTACTTAATGGAATTGAAATTTGTTTTGCGTGTTTTCATATGAAAACTTTAAAATTTAATTAAATAAATATTTAATTTATATATCGTATAAAATAAAAAATGAAATAATTCTAAAGAAAATTTTTGTAAAAAGAAAATCAACAAATACGAAAATTTATTTAGGGTTTTTATAAGTTTATAATTTTATTTTCTTATGTCTAGACCTCGAGACGTTCAACCATTTAAAAAAATGGAAAATTTCTTGATATAAATAATAAATGTATTCAAAAGTTTTATTTTTGTATATAAATTGATTGTTTTTGGTTTCTCCATAATCAATTTTTGTATAGTTTTTTAAAAATTTATTCATGAAATTGTAAATTCAATGAAAATTAAATAATTTTTTTCTTAATTTTTAACTACATCAAATAATACCATCAAAATGACAATAGTGTAACACTTGAAACGTACAAGGTGTTGTCAAAATTTTGATTAACTTAAATATACAATTATCAACAATGATTTTGATATTTCTTTGAAGCAAATTATTTTATCATTATACAAGATCATTAACTTTCAGGTCCTTTAACTTTCAATTACAACACACTTATTGGTAAAATGATTAATTAATTTTTTTCGTATATAAATTAAATTCATTTTATTAACCAAAAAAAAAAAGAAAGAAAAAGTTGTAATAATGAAATTTTCTAACTAATTACAAAAATTCTTGTAGTTACAACAATAAATCTTTCGAAAATCCCAAAATTTCATCCACAAATCATTTAATAAATACCAATAAATCCTTAAACTTTTTAAAACAATTTTCACCGAAACAACCACATTAAAATAACAGAAATTGTGGCAATTTAGTTCTCCCGCCCTTAAAGAAAATGTATATAGAAACATTTTCATTAATTTAGAAAACTTGGGTATATATAAAAAATTACATTCGAAATATCGACCCATCATCCCTTACTCAACCAAATTAGGTTATTTGATAAGAAAAAAATAAATAAAAAAATATGGACAAAATCAGGAAATATAATGTTTGTATAATGAAAAAATGATATTTCATCCATCTGGACCGGGATAAAAAACAAAAATACTACAACAATAAAGGACCTTTTTTACACCTACACAATTTCAAATATATATACATATATAAAAATATAATGAAAATATATATAAATATGTAAGTATGTGTACAATCCTTAGGAAACAGAGAAAAATAATATAATGGTTTTCAAGGATCGATAATATATAAAACGTTCAACGCACTTTGAGCAAGTCATTCCAAGGATATAGAAAATTATATCCACGTGCTGGTATATACAACTTTTAATTCATAATTATTCTAATGTGTTTGTGTTTTGTTGTAGTATTGGTATTGTGTTTATGTTATTTAAACTTATACTATAATATACAAATTAAATAATTATAATTTTCATATTTATTCGATTATAAGTTTTATAAAATTTCTTGAGATTATGTAGAACATAAAGGATAATAATCAAAAAAAAAAAAATGAAATTATGCTTTTAATAAATATAAGTATAATCCTTATAATAAACAAACATATTATAATTTTTATATATTCAATACTAACAGAACTTTATGTGTGTTGGTAGTAAGAGTAAATAGTAAAAGACACGGTATTCAAATTGCGTTTATCAATATCTTTTTCAATTTTTCATAATTTTCAATAGTATTATTAAGTTCAAGAACTAATGGGGTTCTCCAATAATGACCAGATGAAATACAAGATACTAAAAATCCGTATGTGCGATAGAAAGAGATGAACGAATTTAACAATTTAGAAAGAATTAATTTAACATCTAATTTTCCTAAAAAAAATCGTTGACTCCTAGAAATTTTAATGATCATTGTAAACGTAATGATCATGGTAATATTTGAAATTCCAAAAATACTCTTTGAGAGTGCCCTTTAAGAGATGATTGAAAAGTTTAGTAGATTCAATGCGCCTAACGAAGCATATTTCAATATTGGGCATATAAGATGACAAAAATAAAATTGTACAAATTCGTAGTAGAAAATAATCTTCGTTACTGATCTGAAATATGGACCCCGATCACATAAAGTTAAGGAGTCCAAAATATGACAGTCAGTTAGAGTTACTAGAGTAATATGAAAAGCTACATTCATTAAGCTGAATGCGAGAACGCCAGCCGAATGAATTCACCGGATATGCTATCTATAAGCATACTGCAGTTCCAGAATTAGAGGTCGAATTGTAGGGAGCATGGACATATGGGGCAAACATTTAGAGAAAAATGAAGTTCGATTCGGACTGAGAGAGGTATGAAATAAGTTAAAGGCTGAATAATGTAAATGTCACCAAATGAGACACCCTATCATATTGAATATATTGAATTTTCCATAAAATACATAAATACAAATTCTTTTTTTTTGTTTATTCCGCTAGGATAATGTATATAACAGTTAATATAGTAACAAATACAAATAAAATTATAAGTATTAGAAATAATATCAAAATTTATTTATATTTCTAGTATAATATCATAAAAAAATAATCAAACAAGTTTTTTTTTGGCTAGATATATAGATCCTTTATGATAAAAAGGATAAGACTGTAAAAAATGGGAAAACTACGATAAAGGTCTTTCTACTTGTCTTTTATTTGTTGATACTTTACAAAAAAAACCTGCCTTTATCCTTATACATAAAAATATAAGTCGATTTGAATGTAAATATAAAAAGTTACGCATCTGTCCTTTTACATAGCAATAGTGCTCGGCAGAATATTTTTCTATTCCTCTATTAGTTTGAATAATGTTCAACTGTTCTATATATATATTCAACTAATAGACTAAGAGCTGGTGAGAAATTTATTTGGTTAATTTGAACAAAAAGGTAATTTATTCGGTTACCATTCGGTAAATGAAAGGTTTGAAAGTTGTTTGTCGGCAGAATAGTAGCTTAGACATATGTCCTGCAAATTGCATGATGTTATTGTGAAAGAAAGTTTAATTTATTTAAATTCTTTAAATTACATTTCATTTGTAAAGGTATACTGAATCTTTAGGAGTTAATGGCAATTTGTAATAATGACTGTTAATAATCTAGCTTACTATAGAACTTATTCATTTTCAGTATGGTCCAAAAAGTGTATACATATTTATATTTAACAAGATTTAACCGTCTTCTTGTATGACATATGTCAAATTGTTACCAACTCTTAGTCAACAACTATAATTTCCTTATTTTGAAAGTTAATATTGAATGATTTTATTATTTTAAATTTCGAAAAAATATTGCCCACTTTACAGTTTACTGATCAATAAACATTACAATTTCCTCTATTATTTAAGTTAAGATGAAATTAATTAGTTACTAAGGATATTAGTAATTTGATAATAACAATACAAATCTTTAAAAAAAACATTGACAATTTTGTTGAACATTATATTTAATGATGTAATTAGGTATTTTTCTTATATTTAACCTTATTTGTAATTTGGAAGATAATTTAATCTTACAATAAAGGGACATCTTCAAAATATCCTTTATAATAATTATATGTCAAGAAAATGTTTTGATTTTATTAGAAAACATTAAATATATATCGTTGTTTAGCCAATTAAATGTGAAATTATAGTTAAAGCGTTTATAGATCAAAGATTACAAAATTGGTTCTCTAAAAATTAAATAAATGTATGCTACATGAAATTTAATAGCAATTATTTTAGTTTGAATAATAATTAAGAATTAGTAATTTTACTATATGTGGTAGTTAGAATAACTAGGAGTATATATTAGCCCTGTCCATAAAAAAACGGATTACGCTAAAACTTTGTTTTAGTCGATGAATTCAAAGATGGAATAAAAAATGTCCACAATCAATAGCTTCATTAAAGCAGTTTAGTTTCCGAAGTATGTTTAATTTAAGTTATAGAAAATGTAATTATTATCCGATTTCAATGAAATTTAGTGTATATGTTAGTTTTGGGTTCTAGTTAGTGCCTATCGGCAGTTTCAGTGAGTTCCAATTAAAATTCAAAATTATATTGGTGTCTTAAAAGATGTAAATTACAAAGCGTAGGAAGGAACAATTAATTATATAAATCTATTTTGGATATAAATCAATTTTGAGCCTAACTACGACATTTATCAGCTCGCCTTAGATATCAGTTTTCATTTTAGTGTAGGGGGAATTATTAAAATATTATCGTAGTTTGTAGACGGTTAATTATTAAAGCAATTGGATGAATATTTACATAAAATTTTAAACTGCCAACTTAATGTTTTTAATATAGAGTGTAGTGATATCGACCATTAATGAATTCTGTTAATTGACATTTTAATAATTAAGAGAATAATTCATTAAAAATATCGGATTTTCAAAAGAATATAATTAACTAATTATTAAAAACGCTTAAAGCTAATAGAGATTTGTTGCAATTAAATATTTATTACCATAGATTTTTAATTTTGTGGTATTTGGACGTAAAATTTGTGGCCAAACTAATAATAATCAAGTACCACAGGTCATAGAATAATATAAGTATTCGAACGTATTCATTAAAACTTTAACCTTTAATAGCGCGACATTTTATTCTAGTGTTAATTTTGTGTTATTGTGTTTCTAGCTTTAATTTTTATACATACAATAATTTTAAAGATTTTACTCCCACCAAGTTTATAACGCCTCAAGTATAATCAACAAATGCGTTAATGGAATTTTAGTATATGTACATTAATATTGTTTGTTATATTCAGAGTAGAATATCCTTTAATCAAAATAAAGGTTTATATAAATATTTTTTTATTTCATATATACAAGGAATAAAAACTCCACCATCAAGGATTTCATTTCCGTTTATTTTCGAATTCAGATAAGAAGTAAATTCTCTGATAAGGGGTAAAAAAAAAAATGAAATAATAATAATCAAATTTTTTTTTTTTAATAAACTTAATACTGAAGATTTGTTCAAAATATTTTACCTAGGCACACTGACGGAATCACTGGAGGCATTTTTGTACATTATGATTTCCGGGTTGGTAAAAATCACTAAAGATTAAGCAATGTTGGGTGTCGGATGTAGATTTGAAATTATATTTGGAAATAATAAAAGCAAGGGTAAAAGTTTATCTGGTGTTGTTTAAAATTACACTGCATTATTCTAAATTTGGAAATCTATATTGATTATGCGTCAATAGAGAAAGACCTTAATGTAGTATGTTTCTAAAAAGGCCTTAAATTAATAAAGTTTGAATAAAATCTAAACGTGGCTGCAAAAACTTCCAGATAAATCTTTAAATATTAAGGTTGTTTTAGTAGTGCCGTTTTTGCTGAATTGTAAAAACGAAATCCAATAAAAGTAAGTTAAACTTAACGATTGATTGCTTTATGCTTTGACTAATTACCATCACTTTAACTAAGGTAAGGAGTTAAATTGGAAAAGATAATAAAGTAAAACATTAAATTTTACCAGCGGTAAGGAATTATTAACCAAAGTTTCATCAACCGCTGTCTACGCCGGATACTTAAAATATGCTGCCCGAATACGATCTCCAATGTGGAATTGCATACTAGATGTCAACCAAAACTAGTTGCAACTGAGATCAAAGCAAGAAAGGATCTTGATGAAAGGTGTAGGCCAGTTTTGTAAAGGTACATGCAGGGAAGCAGGAAACCTGGTCGCCCAAAAAATACTTGGAAGCGAACAATAGACAAAGAAGTTGCAGAGTCCGGAAAAACGTGGAGCGAAGTCAAGTTGATCGTAAGGAATCGTACAAGATGAAAATATTTCATTCACTGACTCGTTATGCTCCACCAGTAGTAACAGGATCGAAGAGAACAAGAAGCGGTAAGGGATCGTTTAGTAAAGTAGATTAGTTAAAAGAAATAAACTTTACAGAATTAATTAACGAAAAACTTATAAAAATAATTAACAAGTATAATAAAGTAGTGTATATAAATACTTTTATTATAACATTGGCAATACTAAATTCGACATTACATCAAGCTATTTCTATATTTGTACCTACGAGTAATATTATTTGACAATGTTTATAAATTTAATAAATTATTTTCGCAATATCAATTCGAATAAATTTGCGATATTGAATTGTAAATTCAATTACAAAAAGTATTTCTCCCGATTATCTTATTCCTAAAATATAAGGAATATAATTTTTTTTTATATCTTTTATTATTATCGCAATTTCCATTTTCCATTTCACGTAATAGATGTATTTTTATATATTCCTCAATAATAGTAATAAAAAAATACCTTTAAGAAAATAACTTAGGATGGTTATTGAAATCATTGAAATATTATGTAACCGATAGAATAGTCTCCTTATTTAGTCATACAGAATTTATTTAAATTAATCGTATAATTACAGAGAGCATGTTTAGTTCAAATCCCTTAATTAAAATTTAAAAAAAGATGTATAATCTAAATAATTAGTTCTTAATAATCTTCTTAATACAAAAACCTTGACTCATCTTTGAAATATTTTCCTCAGACTGTCAGACTCATGGGAAATTTATCTCACTTAACTTAATTCTTAAAACAAAGAAAGAAAAGAAAATATTTTTCATCGGTAGCTAAACCTATAAATTCAATCTAAATATTTTTTCTGTTTTTTTTTTTTTTATTTTGATAATCCCCAGTGACCCTTTTATCTTCTGTCGAAGAGACACAATAAAAATAAATTAGTAAATAAAATTGAATCACATTTTTGTTGTTGTTGTTGTTATTGTGACCTTTTTTGCTTAAACAAACCGAAAACACACAGTAAAATAAAACAATAAATTTACTTACCGGCAGATCCTGGCGAACGATGTACTACAGAGGAAGTTGTAAATACTTCCTTATCACGATGTTTAGATTCCTTATCTTTGCCATTTCCTATAAATAATCAAATGAAAAATTGTAATCAAAAGTGAGTTTAAGGATAATTAATTATTTATAGATCACAAAAAAACAGGATCACTATATCTAAAAACACATAAAGGTTGAGGTTCTAAATATTTTAAACAAATCATATAAATAAATTAAATGATTTCTTTGATTTTTATTAAAATAGTTGTGTTCAATATGTATTAATTAGTCAACATTAGCTAACTCAGAATGTTGTGTCAACATTTATTTTGGAATTTGACTAATAAAAATAATTAAAGCTGCTATACCGGAATTACAAAATCATAAATATTATCAAATCAAGTAAAAACCTTTTAAATTTTGAATCATAAATAAAATTATTATCAATTAAATGATATATAAATTATACTGATTAAATATACAAAGTTAATATTTTAAAGTTTTACATTTTTATGCTATGAAATTACGATTATAAGCAGTGCCGTGACATCGATAGGTGCACCCGGGCGGCCAATAAACTAAATATTAATTAGGTGTTATTTATTATATAATTTACCGCATTTCAATTTTAACAATTCTAAATTTACTATCCGATTAATTTTAATATATACGAAAAACACATCCACGAAAAATATTGTTACATAATTTTATATACTGGCGGGCCAACATGTTTTTTGCACCCTGGATTGCTAGTATCAGAAAATGAGTCATATTAAATTTTAGTTTTATTCTAAAATCATAATTTCTTTTTAGTCGATTCAATCTTGTTATGACTAACGAAAAAATACAACAAATTTTTTGTGATGATGACTAAGATGAATTTTTAAAAAATAGTTCATCTCACAATAAATTCATGAAACGTAAATTAAATGTTAAAATAATTTATGTGGCGACTGTTGACTATCTGATAATCAAAAGTTTAGTTATGGATATTTTAATTATTTGAATATCTTATAGCAAATTATTGGCTTTTTAGTCGGGATTTTATAATGATTTGGTTTTGTCAGTTTTGTCGGAGATGCAAAAAAAAAGATAATTATGTTTCTTATGAGAGTTTAATATAATGGGAAAAGAAGAATTATCATTATTGACAAGGTTTATTATCACAATGTTAGGAATATTGTATTTATAAAAAAGGAAACTAGTTAAGGATATTTCAAAACAGTTCCTTTTTGTAATGTATTTCGTGTATATTTTTAAAAATTTTAATGGCATTACTTAACAAAGTAGTTTAAATTCTCACAAATTAGTATAAGTAATCACAAATTATTTGAGAAATAACTCAAAATAAATTTAATGGCACTTGAAGTGGTGTAATCTGCCAAGTAGTATTATTTCCCTTACAGCTACTTCTTTGCAACTTTTTGAAATTTTCGTTAACAGAACTACACATTGTTACTATATCATCATTTATTTTTAGACTTTTCTTGAGAAACAAAAAGTTACTTATGTTAATAATCAGTTTCTGTTTGTCACTATCCATCTGACCTTTTACCCATCGTCTGGGTATTGTATAGACCTTGTAAAAATGTTAATTAATATTCCACAATGCATACTGCAATATTGTTGATAGATTTGGAATAATAATTATGCTGGATTCATTAAAACTTCAAGAGAGTTTAAAAAGCATCATATCTAAATAAAATTGTCGGAGCTATGGCCAATAAGTTTACATGGATGCTACGCGCCTTCTTTTTATACATGTTTACTATATAAAATTTAGTAAATCTTCATAATTTTCTAAAATTTAATCTACTATAAATACTAAATAAATGCTAGATTCATTTGAAATATGATTAAAATAGAAATTTAAAACATTTTCAGCCCACATAAAATTTGTATTTTTAATAATAATATATAATTAATAAATATTTAATATAAGTCATTTTTAAAAGCTTGCATATTTTTTTTTTGTTTTTAAATATTTCATAAAATATTAATATATTTTCGTTACGCCGCATTTATATATAAATAATTTTGCTGGAAAGAAGCCAAATGGTTCATCGAATTCAAGATAATTTTTAACTTATTTTTTTTTTTTTTGATGATAATATAATTTTGTATATTACGTACAGCGAATGTAAGGCTAACCATAAGAGGGTGACCAACCTAGACCCGAAAATAAAAACAATTTTTATCTGACACAGATAAATTTTATTTTTGAAAATGTGTTTATTTTCGAGAATATCAAAAATTATATCAAAAGTAAAAAAAAATTGTTTTTGAATCATGAAAAGAAAAGTTGGTAAACTAGGTGTAACTGAAAACTCGTAGTTAATTATAATTGTGCTATATTTATATTTATATAAACCTAATATAAGCATAAGTACGTTTTGTGGACGTGAAAGCGTTTAACTGTTTGTAATATTTATGATTCATCATGGAAAATATTGCTATGCAAAGTTTCACAATAAATTTGAATAAATTTATTTCAAGAAACACAAAATGACACAAATTACTATTAGTCATTATGTATATGCTATAGGGATCCAATGAACTAATCGACTTCCATACCAACTGGATCACGATATGTTTCATTACAAAACATGAAAAATATTTCAGACCATTTGATATGGAAGCTGTTGATCCGAAATTTGACGTTCACCAACAAGATAAAGAAACTAAATGTATTTCTTATAATATGAAAATTTCAAGTTACCGACCACTAATTTTAATTCCAGCACTGACTGAACCATAAATCCAACCTACGAGTATTTACCAGATTTAAATTCAAATAAAAATTACTATGAGAATTGATAAGCACAGCTTTGGACATCAATTTTTTTTATATGTTATACCAGATCGTTCCATCACAATACTTCGTATACTCGTACTAATCGTAAAATTTCAACAAGAATATAATTTATTATTGATTGAGTGAAATATTTCCTTTGTTGTTACTAGTGAAATGTATAGTAAAAATAAAAAATTGAATTGAAAAATTAAAATTTTACGATTAAACGTGATGAAAATTCATGGAAAATTTTTATTTAAAAATTTCTATGATTCACGGAAGTGGGGGGAAACCATAAACAAAATAAAAATAAAAATTTATATTATTCAAATATTTTAATGTCTTCAATAATTTTTGTCAGCAATTTGGATTATTTTTTTTAAAAGAGGGTCATTTAAATATAAAAGTTTATAAAATATATCGAAAATATACCGAGATTTATGTTGTAAAACAACAAAATCCCTTGATTGATTGAATCGATGAGGGGAACTGCTAGAGTTCATGAACATAGGGCAGACTTTAGACCTTTGTAACCTTCATGTTACGCATACGAGCCAAAAACTCGTTTGACCAAAACAGAAAAGTAGTTTCCAATCCAAGATTCCTGCTTCATGCAGTTCGTTCGTGTAGTAGGAACCAAAACATTTGCGTTGCAGTTGCATGAGTCAGGAACTGGACACAGAAATTGTTTAATTTCTCGCGCGCGTTTTCACATCCTCTACAATATTTACTTCGGATCGCCGTTACTTAAAGGCATAGTCACTTAGCATACAGTGACCTGTTAGGAGCGCGATGGTTAGATATACCGAGCAAATAATTTAATATCTGGTCCGAGGCAGCTTAATAAATTGTAAGGAATTTGAATTTCTAAAAGTATTTTCTAATAAATTCGTTAAAATATTTATAATTAACCGTCACAAATCATATAAAAATATGACCTCAAATATTCATATCTTTAAATTATCTTTTTGACACCCCACAAACTTCTTTGTATATCCATCAATATTCAAATTAATCAATTCTGTCCTACGTACAAGTTTTTTTTTCTAAAATTAAAATTTTTGAAATTACATTTCATTTTCATAATTTCTTAAAATATATTCTCAGAAAGCATGTGGTCTCATTTGAATGTTTTTTTGTTGTTAATTCGAATTCGTTGTGTTTATCTTCAAGGATGATGGTGCAACGATTTAACCAGACTTTGACAGTCTGAGTTTAAAAGATAAAAATAACAACAATATAAGAGGAAAAACACTTTACAAGTGTTAAACAGATAGAATTGAATTGAGATTTTTTTTAACCTCCTACTTGCCTTTTATACGAATGTTTAATATATTAAAAATGATTTTATTATTGTGAATTGATAATAAGTTATAATAATATTTTTTTTTGTGGCTGATAATTTTTAGGGCACCCTTGACAGTTGCTGTTTTTTTTTTTTTTTTTTGATTTTTTGAAAATATTTTTTAAAGATTTAGTTTTCATTACATCGAATTGTAAAATTGAATTGAATTTATTAGTTTAAGGAAAATTTTAAATTTGTTAATTTCAGTAAGATATATTGAATTTTGTCAGTTGAAGGGTTACATTTTGAAAAAAATACTATAAATTTTAATTGAATCGAAAAGATACATCATTATGCTTGATAACATAGCAGGTCACTACAATGAAAATGGAAAGGGTAGGAAGCGGACATATTTGCTAAGAATGGTAATAATCAGAAAGTTTTTGCTGCAATTACAATCCTTTTAAAAATAATATAGCTTTCAATTGAAAGCAATAGTTTTTCTCAACCCAAACAAATGTGAAAGCGCTGGTAAAAGTTTGGTTTGGTAATGAGTGGTCTCTGGATGAAGTAATGAAGTTCATAGAATATGTACCACCATCCGGTAATCACTGCATTATAACATGAATTTTAAGTTACAATTTTTTCGATTTGCAACATTGGACATTTAAAGACTTTTAAATGAAAATAACTAATTACTAAGGTTCATTAATCTTCCTGAGATTTATAAAGAACTGGGTGGTCTATATGACACTGTCGGAACATCTTTTTTAGACCAATAAATTAACATAATTACGAATTTCTTTCGGAAAAGTAATTTAAATATTTAATAGAAAGTAAACTGTATAGAATCTGATTATCGGACGCCATAATAATGTTATTTTGATAATTTTTTTATCGCTATTTTTTTTTTTTTTACATAAATAAGATTTATTTTTCATGCTTTGCACATTTTTATTTAAAATATTATTTTTATATGTAGAAATAAATTAAAATTCGTATTTTTATCACATTTTTTCTTATTGTAAACAGAAAAAGTTCAACGAATTTTTGTCAAAATTTTTGAAAATATAAAAAAATATAATGAAATTTTATATATTTTATGTTAAAAAGTGATAAAATTAATAATTATTATTAATTAATTATATAAAATTCAAATGATCTCTAAATAATCTTTCTAGAAAGTTACAAATGCTTTTTTAAATGAAATCCTTGATTAAAATTTAAATACTAATAATTAAATTTATATTAATTTTTAGTATTCATTTATTATTTCCCCTAATTTTGTATAACTCTGGATAAATTGTTCGAGATATACTAAACATAATAAAATTATGTATTTTGTATCTTATCAATATAAATTTTTTGATATTTATAATCTTTGGTCTTCGGTTCTTATCTAATTTGAATCGCTTTGAAACATTCTTATCAGAATTATTTATTTTATATATGTATATTAAAAAATTGTATTATTTCAAAATAGATAAAATTATTACATTATATAAATAGTAATAATAATTAATAGATTATAAAGTTTTAGCGTAAAATTTAATCAAAAGCCAATCAATGGCAAATATTTTTTTGTAAGAAACTAAATTTGATTATGTATTTATCAAAATAATTATTTAAAATTAATGTACCCGTATCTACTCTACCCTACCTACACTATATAGCTAAATTTTTCATTCCCTTCGAGGTGGTCTACCTAAAGATTTCGAAATATGCACAGCAAAAATACTTTTCAGTATTTCATATAGAAATCCAAATTGCCAAATTTTAAAATTTAGAAATTGAATTTTCCGAATAATTTTTATAATAGTTTTTAATTAAATTGTTTAAAAATATTTTAAAATTAAATGCTAAGTCAGTGTACAACATTTTATGATACTGAACAAAATAATGTTGACCAAAAATAATTTAGCATATCCAAAAACCCTAAAGAATTCTCTCCATTCTCCAATTTAATACCGAATAAATATAAATTTTTTTTCTCGGAATAGCTGAGATTCATATAAGTTCTAAATTAATGAGCATTTGATAGAAAAATTGAAGTATTACAGGCAGAATTTATTGTAATGATAAAAAGATAGATAGATAGATATCATACAAAAGTTTGAATTATGGTAACATTTGCTTTTCATTTTGATGAAGTGTGAAGATGATATACATTATGTACGAGATGTAAGTAAATAGTAAAATACAGTTATGTAATAAGTAATTTTTTGAACAATTTTTTATTATGGCAACAAATATGACGACATTCACGTCTTTTTTATTAGAAACAATTTGACATTAATATCTGATTATCATTATAGAAAGCGAGATTCGTTTTTTTGGTCGCCTTTTATCTTTTAGCACTTTTAGTATAATAATTTGTACCTCAAAAATATTAGGATTTCCAAAATACAAAATAAATAATGACTCATTTCGGATTATGTATTATTTTCTGTAAACATAACCTGACAACTTTACCATAATTTTACTATAAATGTCATCATAGTGAAAATTGGCTACTCAGCATAATGAAAACCATGTAAATATGATTTCAACATGATGAGAAAGTTAATTTAAAAAATATTAATAAATCTACTAAATTTTGGTGTAATCAATTGTAATATTACGTACGTAATTAATTTATTTAAGTTGCAATTAGTATAGAGAAGAAGGATACATAGAATTAGTCAGGTTTATGAATATTATTAATGGACTTGGTCCATTTTTCTTTGCGTCTCAACACAGATTTTATCAAAATTATTTTTGTTTTATATCAAAATTATTTATATAATAAAATTTAAAAATATTTCTACAAATAATTAGAATTTATTTTAATTGAAAACAAGCAAATTTAAAATAGCCATGCAAAAAATTTATGTGAAATTGATTATTAAAAATGAGATATGATTAAAAAATTATGAGTAAGTTTGTTAAAATCATGAAATTTTTGGTTATTTTTATGATATACAATGTCCTTTTCCAAATTAGCTAATGTAATTATTAATGTAATATAAAGAAAATATTTTAAATATAATAGGATGAATTATAAACTAATTTCGAATATTTTACAATTAGGAAAATCTGTGCATTTAATTCAGAAATAATAAAAATAATTAAATTATGCAGTGAAGAGGATAAATAACATTTCTATTTGTGTGGGGTTAAATAATTCCGAAATTTTCCAAAATCACAATTTTCCATAGTTTTCAAATATAAAATAAACATTTTCCCATAACAAAATTTTTCGAAAAAACTTACATTAGCAAAGATTTAAACAAAATTCTAGCAAAGACTAGAACCATATACTTTATATCAAAACAAATTTTGGTATAAATTTGTTATTTCTATGGTTCAAGTATTAGATAATTTTAATATAATAATATCAATTTCATTATTCATCATTTTTAATTTCAATAATTAAAATTATTTGAATTTTTAATTTGCTCTTTTTACCCCGTACCTTTTTTAATTAGTAAACTAGTTACACGTCTGAGTGCTTCTCTTGGTGATTTGTTGAAAAATTTCGGTGTTAAATTTGGTGGTAAAGTTAAAGGCTTACGACCAACACAACCACCTCCACTAGCACCCATTCCACTCGTAGACATACCAACACCACCAACTCCAATTGCTGTATCCCAAGCACGCATTGAACCTTGTGTACGATGTAAACGATCTAAATGTTCTGTTGATGCTGGTCGCATTGCACGTTGTTTTGGATACCAACCACGTGCTGGTCCACCAGCTAAACGTAACATTTCTGCACCAGCTAATGGTCGACGACCACCACCCATTGTAGTATTGCCTGTGAATTTTATGAAAGAAAAAAAAAACATTCCAGGAACAAAAAAAAAAAAAACCAAATTTAGCATAAAATCTTTCACCAACCAAAATTTTTGTATTAGTGTTTAAATTATATTGAATTGCAGAAATCTTCATATCTCTACAATTCTGTTTTTTACATTTTCTGATATTCTAGTTATGAATCATAAAACTTACCAATTCCAACAATAGAGGATCCTAAACTTGTCGTTGTATTTGGATTTGTTCTTGGTGCTGTTCTAGAACCACCACTACAAACTGGACCCGGAACTTCTGGGGCTCGTCTATGAGGAGTTCTTGCTATATCACAGCTGAAAAATTTAATAACGATAAATGAGATTCAATAATCAAGTGCAAAAAGAGGATAACTATAAAAATGATAACGTTTAAAGGTCATAAAGATGATAATTCCTTACGCAGTACGAACTAAAAGTTCTATTTAAAAAAAAAAATATTATTAAAATTCTTACCCTCGAGCAAAAATTGGTGTTTCTGGTAGACTACATGATGTTTGTAATCGTCTTTCTTCTCTTGGACTTTGTGCTGCACGTTTTGGAAAAGCTCCAGATTGTAAACGACGTCTTGAAGAATTACTAGTTGGCATTTCACAGGGTAATGTTCCTGGTATACTACCATGTGGTGAATTTGTTGAATACTTCTTTGTATAACCAGCATCCATTGAACGAGTTTTCAATGTATTTATTGATGGCTGTAGTTGCTGATGACCACCAACAATTACATTTACACCACAAATACCACCACCAAGACTACTACGATGTGGTGGAACAGTTGGTGGTATATGTGGATCTGTTGATGATGCTGATTTAAGACGTGTCCTAGATGATAAACGAATTCCATGTTGTAATCCTCTTACAATATCTGATTCATCAATTTCCTCTTCATCATCTGCAACATTTTCTTGTGGCGATGGTGGTAATGGAGGGAAAGCATCTATTTCAATTTCCTAAAAAAAAAAAATTAAAAAATATTTAATTTTTATTGAAATAATTTTTTTTTAAGGTAGAACTTACTGGTTCAGGACTAGAGTTTGGCGGCGATGGTGGTAATGGTCCAAATGCTGTTTGTGATAATAACATTTCTTTTGCACTTTCAGATTTATGAACGCCGGGACGAAAACCTAATGGTCGTCTAGCATGTGATATATCACCAACACGAGCTACAGCAATATCACCACGTAACAATGCACTAATATTATTTTCAATTTGCCTTAAAGGTGCACCACGTGACTGAGATTCACTATCTTGTTCTTCATCTTCTTCAATAGGAGGTGCCAATTCTCGACGTGGTGTAGATATTACATCATCTGTACGCAAAATAAAAATTCATGATAAATAAAAATTGGAAATTTAAAAAAAAATATTTTTATACTTGATGGTGTAGCACGTGTTAAAGAACCATTCATGTTACCAGTGCTATTGCTTAAATTGTTATTATTATTTAGATTTCCATTACTGACATTGCTAGTATTATTGCTGCCAATACCACCTAAATTACCACAACTGCCACCATTTCCATTAGTTTCATGATGATGATTATGGTGCGAACCAGTAGTTGTCTCATAATTTGTATACTTATTAAATTCACCAGTGTACAATGAAGATGAATTATTTGTTGTGATGTATTGTTGCTGATGAGTTTGATGTAATTGTGTTGCATTTGATGGAGATGTATTATTACTCCCAACATTATTATCACCAGATAAAATTGTATGTAAGGATACTGGTGGATGATCTGAGGTAGCATTATTTGGTGAACTTAAATCTAATGATAAACGTGATCTAAACAACACAAAAAAAAAAGGTTTATGAAAATTAAAACTTGCAATTCTAATAAAACTTTTACCTTGGTGATAGCATTGCTGGTAAACAATTACCAGTTCCTGATATTGGTGAATGGATTGTTGTACCAGATGATCCTAAATCAATGCTATGCCGTGAATTTGGTATTAATAAACTTTGACTAGCTGTCATACCAGATAATAAACTACCCTCATTACTTAAACGTGAATTAATTGATGATGACATTGATGTATGTATTTCAGATAAACGTTGACGTTCTTTACGACCCTTACGTATAACATACGTACCTTTGCCAGTCATATTAATTGGATATGATGGTATTACATCATCTGAATCAGAATATATTGATGCTGCTTCATCTTCTGTACTACAAATTGGCGCTGAATCACCACCATTAGATATTGTTGGTGGTTCTGGCCATTCCATTGAACTTGAACGATTCTTTATTAATTGATTATGATGATGTTGTGGTGAATTTTGATTTGAAATACTACCACCACTATTACCAGGTGTTGATGCTACACTTGATTGTGAGCCACCAGATTGTGTACGGCCTCGATGCCGTGCAATTATCTGTAAACGGAATTATTGAAATTTTGAGAAATTTTTTTTTGTCGAATATTTTATTGTAAAATGTTTGTTTATGTAAAAAAAAATTAATGTATTCTGATGTGGTCTTTGTATAACAAACAAGGAAAATAAATTTTATTATAAAAGTTTGGAAAATATTAGAAAACTTTAATATTACAGCTGGTATTTTGTAATACAATAAAAACTTTTAAATAGCAATTATGTTAGGTTATATATATTGAAAACAACTTTTTTACGTGTCCTCTTTTATTTTAATTAATATCTATATTTTAATTTTATAATATGAAGTTTTTACAGGTAAAAAAACGGATTCAAAATAACTTTAAAAACATACTGCAAAACTTGCATAATCTATAACACTATGGCCAAGTTTTTTTTATCTAGTTCAACGATAATAGAATTTATAATGCCTGCATTGTATTGCCCAGGGATGGAATAAATTATTAAATAATATTTTTAGAAACCAATTGATAGAAGAATTTTATCAGGTACTAAGAATTAGTATTTTGGTAAAACTGAATTGTGCCTTGCCATGATATAAAAGTTCTATTTTAGTTCCCGAAAAAATCAAAATTATTGAATTCTCTAATTACTACTGAAATTTTCCTTAACATTTTCTATATTTTAAATATTTTTATGGAATAGTAATTTCCTTCTAACCCTGAAATAATGGCATCATTTTGTAATGCCATTTATTGTACACATATACAAAAAAGTATTTTCAATTTTTCTACATTACAAATGTGGCACACCAGTTAGCTCTTTACATTCCTTTAAACACGTACAGTAATTTTATTTTATCGAAAAATAGGTAGTAAAATTTAGTGTCCTTATATACATATATACATTATGCATTGATATATTTTTTAAGGATTTGTCTTTTCCTTTTAAAAAATTTACCTATTGAAACAGGAGACCAATAGAAAGGAAAAGAAAGGACATAAAATTATATAAAAGTAGGTACTTTTATATAAGTTTTTTTTTGTTATATTATAAATTCTTAATTTGTAGAACAAAATTTAAAATAAAATGTAGCGCCATCTAATGGATGAAAAATGCAATTGTGTTGCTGCTATTTAGTTACATTACCATCAATAATACACGGGCCCTAAACATCAATCATATTGATGAATATTTATTAATTTAAAATGCAAATTTAGTTTAAAAACATGTACACACAAATTGAAAAGCGGCTCCTAGCTGCTGTTTTTGTATAACCGTCTAATTATGTAATACAAAATTATTGTAGCTTCAAAATGAGGAGTCTGTTAACATAGATGGGACACATACTATGCCTGTCAAATGAACCAAAAATTGAAAATTACATTTTTATCTAATTGATTTTCGAATTCTCCTAAAATCCTTAAAACGGATATGCTTTTTTAAATAACCCTCAAGCCGAAATAATTGAAAGTTTAAAACAAATCGGTTATATAAACTCTGTATTTTTGGTTTTATAGGATTTACATGATGTATGCTATTTAGTGGTTGATTGGCTTCCTTATTTTGGTAGTGTATATTCAAAGCAAGTGTATATCCTTTTTAGATTTTTTTTTCATGTTAGTCTTTTTAAAGGATATCTATTGAATAAAACGTGGTTAAATGTGCCATAAAAACTAACTCAATAAATTTAGAGGTTTTTTTTTTTTTGGTTTGTTATTTGGAATTTAAATTCTTTTTTATTAATAGAACTCGTAAATTTGGATAACCAGAAAAAAATGTTTTCATGAATGAATAAAACTTTTGGTGAACTTAATTTAACTTTTTTTTTTTTGGCAAGACTAAATTCATTTCAAATATATTGTAACAGCTAGTTTGTTTTCAAAAGCAATTTGTTTTTTTAGATGAACATCTAAATTACAGGATAAAAGACTACTCGACACTAATGACCAAGTAATATTGATTTTAAAGCAAGTATTATAATGAATGAAATTGTTTGAACATTTTTCTGTTTTATTTTTGTCCGATATAAAGTGACTGTGATGATGCAAATAATTATAAGTAATTGAGAAATACGTAAAATTAGTAGATACAATTTTATAATAAAATTCGATTATCCAATGCTTCTGAAATATTTCGAGACCCCAGAACAGAAAAAATAATAACTTGCGTTAGCGAAATTCATAAAATATAAAATATTTGCAATAAATAAGTTGATTTTTATGAGTAGTGTTTAATACACTAACAGTAGCAGTATGTTTATTGAACTAGAACCATTTTGAGGTATTTCAAGCTGCTTCTTTATGACGCTACAGAAGGAGAAAATTGTTCAATCGCAAGAATTACACTGAAACATGCGTAAAGAGCTAAACACTCGAAGCTATTTATTCCTGTACAATCAAAAAAGCGACCCACATAGCTTCTTCAAATGATTATTGATAAGTAAGGACTCTCTTACATGTTACTGTGATTTCAAACAGAAAATACAAAATTGGACTATCAGCGGACCAAGTCTGTAAATTCTCTCAACACGAGGACGAATCTTCAGAACACTGTTAGGCGTTAATGTTTTCGCTTATTTCGACACTTGTTTTCGCTTATTTGGAAATATGGAAGCTGTCACTAAAGCAGTTGTACTGTCCCATCAACAGTACGGGATTGATCAGTTACTTCATAATTCTAAGGCATATCATAATAAGCGGTGCTTCAAACTGTCTGTGGTCCACCCTCAAATTAAACCTAACCTAACCTTATTTAACACATGCATTGAATTTTAGCATTAAACATCCTGATTTTCCTAATAAATGCTCTTGGTTATTTTCAGTATACTATTTTCAATATACTTGATAATATTCAATACAGTTCAAGAAACATTCTGTATTGAATGTAACAAAAAATAACATTAAAAATTATTGTAGTATATGTAAATTTAAATATTTTTTTTGTTAGAAATTTGCAAATTAATTTTGTTGACACCTTTCAGATTAAAGGACATGATTTGGAACAAAAGAAATATTAGTATAGAAATAATTAAAGTACATTTGTTATATCACACCTTCATTCAGAATTATGAACAAATAAAATCCTGAAATTTAAATTGAGAGCTATTTTTACAAACTAAGGATAAGAAAAGAAATTAATATATAGAAATTTTTTAGACTAGTCAATGCCTCTAGTTCATATTGAATTTGTTTATTTATTCCTGAAAGATCAGTTAAGGGATGACATCAACTCCTTATGTTCTGTCAATAAAGTTGTGGTGGTTTAGTCAACCGGTATGGTCTGAAGGACAAATGATTTGAACGATACATAAACTCTAGTATGGTAGTCTATTTTGTTCGATCGAGAAGGGGGTAGCCTAATCAATTACTGCAGAATTAGGTAATAAAGTAAATATAAGGTTTGAGTACGCGGATTCCTTGTAGATTCTAATGCTAAACAATATTCTGAGTTTGATAAATGTGCTCAAAGCTACATTTATCATAATATTTAACTCTATTTTTTCTGAAATTTAATGAACTTTTGACTAGTTCATTAAATTTCAATTAAAGATTCGGACAAACTCCTTCATTTCATTTGTTAACTATGTGCAGTGCACCATTAATGGTTAATTTAGGTCAGGTGTTCATATTTTTTCTGTATGTATTAATTATGAATAAGGATTTTTTTTTTGTAGTTTGATAACATTTCACAAATATAAAAATGTTGCAAGCTATTTTTATCTTTTGTATCACCTGTTAACAATGTTGCACAGTGTTTATTTGAATTGAAACAATGTTTTTCATTTTTTTTTTTATAAAATAAGGAAAAAAAATTATTATCTCTATGTGCAGTGACGTATATAATATGTAAAGTTACTATATCGCAAATATTTTTTTAATCCTTTTTTGGTTCTTACATTTTTTTATATACATTTTAATGAAACATAATAAAAACAATGATGGCAAAAAAAGAAAATATTAAAAGATTTAGAATTTTAAAATAGAAAATAATTTTTTTTGAAAATGAGATTTTGTTTAGAAGTAAAATTGTCATTGTATTTTACTATAGTTTTGGAAATATTTAAGTGTAATTTATAAGGGACAATTACAAAAAGGATTTATTTTATATTATTTATTAAAAATATAACTAAAAAAAAAGGATTCTAAAATATTTTAAGTAAGTCAAATTTAACTAGAAGAAATTAAGTTTTTTTGTTGATGCAGTAAAAATTAATTAAAGGATTTTATAAAGTGAATTTTTAAATGTCTTCTTACAAAATTGTCTATTTTAATTGCATTTTTTTAAGTTCATTTTTTTTGGATAGTTTACAGTGATGACTGTAATTAAACTGTTTGAAGCTAATTTATTCATGGATTACTTTTACCAGCTTGACCTGCTCATCCCAGTAAGCAGGGTTTTAAAATAATAATTGTATTTTGATATAAATGTTAAGAAACATTCGAATTACATCATTGAAATATAACAACTTTAAGAACTTAATATTTGGAAACTCATTTATCACCACAAAATTATTGGAAAATTTAGTTATTCTTCGACCAATATGCGGTTTTGGAATAAATATTCATTATTCTTAAAGACATCGAATTAAAAAGTTGTGTCATCTTTTATACTTTTAATATTATAACAATATGTTAAAAATAATCAACGAAAAACATTAAATTCTTGGTGTCCTAGCTTAGCAATGGCGAACCTTTTTACAAGGGAGTCAAATTATATATTAAGGTTTTCCAATTCGTGTGATACACTCCACTATATGAAAACTAGCAGCTATAAAATAGTTTTTAGCAATTAGAAAGGCTTTAAATACATTAGCGTTGTAACTATTGAGAAAAATGTTCTTTTTTTCTTCATCTGCTATGAAAACAAGATTTGGATTTTCAAAAATTTTATTTGCAAATTATACAAAGAATTTTCTTGTATATCTTAAAGTACATTTGATTGAAAGAAAACTTAAAGTAATACAAAGAGTTTAACAATTTATTAAGTATTCTGCAAAGCATACAGTTTTACATATTCGCAAAAAAAATATGTAAATTTCGTAGTCTAGTAAACTTTGTTAAAACAAATAAAATCCAAGTAAGAAATTTGTGGGTCCTTTTTTTGAACAAATTTCAAAAGTTTCACAAAATAAATTACAGTGTGGGACTACTACATAATAAATTGTCCAAACGAATTGGACTCTACATTCAACGCAGAGCTTATAATTTTAAGGATTTTCTGTTTTTGTCAGCTGCTAACCACTTAGAATATCGTAATAACCTAGTAACTTTGTGTCACATAATTTAAAATTTGGAAAACTGATTCATCTATACAAAAATTACTTATTCTATCGATCAGATATCCAATACACATGAATAATTAAATTGTAAAAAGAAAAATAAAAAAAAAAAACCCTAAATGATTTTTACTATATTTACCATTTTATAAACCAAAATTTCAATTCTGAAAATGACATTTGATTTAACGATACACCAAAAACATATTTGACGCATTACTGATTTTCCAAATATAATATCGAAAAGTATATATAAAAAAAATACAAAAATTTTATTGGAAAATTGTCATTTTTGAAATAAAATGGACAAAAAAATAAATAACTTTTTTATATATAACTATACAATACAAAAAACCTCAAACGTATTTCAAATAAATGTAATTTATATTCGTTTTTCTTTTATATGGAAATAATATATGAAAATATTTTCAATTTTCTTT